>JAJSLS010000008.1:1200000-1812083 GCA_037042865.1 Epicoccum sp. F181
CTCTTGGAGCACCGTGTAAGGAAAACACTCGCAGCTCGCAAAGTGTGGTTTCCTTGGGTCTTGATGACGGCGTGTGAACACGGAGAAGTCTAACGCAGTCGCCTCCCTCCTTGTTCAGTGCAGCGAGATCGTTAAGATACTGCGGATCCATCTGGGAAGTGACAGGTCATCTAGGTCCTCACAAATGTTGGCAAGAAACTGCATTGATCGTTCCACTTAGTATTGCTGATTCCATCTTGGAGCGAGAAAGCAAGAAAAAGCCACTCGCGGCAACGACTATGCCATGTATTGTTATGTTCAAGCCTTGCACAGCCTTGCGGTCTTTGCTCCCAGGTTGCAGCGCGAGGCTGAGTAGCCGCAGTGTCGCGCAAGACAGACATGCATATTCGCCTGATTGGTGCAGATCAAGTGGGCGTAGCTGGCATACGGTATGTACTACAGCTCAAAAAGACTGCATCTGTTTACACCTTCTCGCTTGCTTTACCAGTCCCTTTCCCTTCCTCTCGTCCCATCTCAGTAACATCGGAGGCCACAACTCCAGACGGTTCAATACCCTCGATCAGATAAATCGCACCAACATCATCGGCATCACCGCTATCCACCGGAAACGGCCAGATGGCCCAAAGAACCCAGTAAATCGCCCCAGAGAAAGCGACCACCAAGACGTAGTTCCACGAATACATATCAAGAATTGACCCGTTGGGTACACTAACACCCATGGAGTTGACCATTCCCGGGAGCAAGGGTGCCAAAGCAACGAACCAAGCCACGAAAGCCCGCCAGTGCACACCATACGTGTACCAGTAGATACTACCGCGGCGTTTAAAGAGATGAGCTATGTTAATGCCGTACCCGCGGCGGATCATGAAATAATCAACCATCATGATGCCCGTCGTAGCTCCAAGAAAGAGTGTGTAAGCGCCTAGGAATGCGAGAAAGTTCTCAGCTCGGGCCTGGATCTTCCATGGGCAGGTGGCGAATGATACAACGGCGCAGATGAATTGGCCCCGGCGGATGTTGATATACTTTGGGAACAGCCCCGTCAGATCGTTGGCGAGCGGGATGGAGTTACCAGTGACGTTGGTCATGATATTGAAGAAGACAAAGAGTGCACCAGCGAAGAACTTGCCGGCTCGATAGTCGAATTGGTTGATCACAACGAGCGGGTTCCATTCGACTTTCCCGTAGACAACGGATGAAGCCACGGCCATCGTGCAGCCAAGGAACTCTGTCATGGTCACGAAGACTGGTATTGCGAATAGTTGGGTCATCCAAGCTGCCTTGGTACTCTTCGAGTATCGCGAGATGTCCATAATGTTGACGGCGAATGTAGCATTGGGCGATATGGCAGCGTTGACGCATATACCAAATAAGTACCCAATCGACTTGCCATCGAGCGGCACACTTGGCTTTCGCCAAATGTCTGGATAACCTCCAGCAGCAGTAACAGACCATGTGAACATTGCTGTCCAATAGAGGGGAACTAAAACACTCTTCAAAACGAAAAGGTGTCGCAGTGTGCTGATCCGCAGGTACAGGAACGGCAGCGAAATGAGCCAGAAGATCGAGAAGCAGAGGATGTCCTGCGCCGTGATGTCGGCAGACTTCGGGATAGCATCCACCTTCCAGGTATCGAAGGATGGCCAGATGGCGGCGATACAGGCATGTACTGCTTGTCCTGCTAAGCTGGTCTGTATACCATAGTAAATAATACAAGGTATACCACGAACGATCATCGCCCACTTGGCGCCCAAAATGCCAAACGACGCCCGGACCGTTGCTGGGAAGTTTGTGCCCAGCTTGCTGCCTATGTACCCGGAGGCAGCACAAGGAACCGACACGATGATGTTACCGACGAGACAGGCGACGACACAGAGACCAGGGTTGAGTCCAAGAGCGAAAGCAGAACTAGCGACTTGCAGCTGAGCGCCATTGAAGCCCTCGGCGATCCAGAAAAGGCCCATCTGATACCATTCGTATGTGCGGTCTTTGCGCTTGATGGGGTCCATGTCTTCGTTGCTGTACACGTACGATTTCGCATCGCCGGCTTGGAAAGCTCCTGGCTTGGTTTTGAGGACTACATGGTCTGTCCAGAATGATGCGACGCCCATTATGGCGATTGGAGAGACTGTGAATGAGAAGCGAGTATACGACAGCAAATCTCCTTAACACTGCAAACAAAATTATATGTACTTACTGCTACTGATGCATACGCAACATTCTCTGCGTCATTGGACCAGATAAGATGACCTGCATCTGGGTCCAGTCGGAAGAACGCATGCTACATGGTAGGGGTGCACGATGACTGAGTGAGCAAAGATAAGCCGTGGCTTCTTTACTTTCCTAATCGAGCGTGGTCAATCTGTTCTACCCTGTTGGTAGCTTGCATTGGAAAACAGTAAGATCGACGAGAGAGCTCTTCAAGTTCAAGGACAGGCAGCTTCGGTGGAATGTATATCCGATTACTGTGTCCACTTCCGGATGTTACCGATTAAAGATAACGAGCAGGAAGATGATCTTATTAATTGTCTTCCAAAATTTTGATGTGTGAGAAGACCACACATGGCGACTATACGCAGCTGGTCAGAAGAGGGAAGATTTCCACCCGAGAAACAGAAACCATCGGCGAACACATTATGTTTCTAAGCACAAACTAGCATCGGCATTTCCAAACCATCTATCAACGTAGTCCCCATCCAATGCATTCAATCGAATGCCAGCTTGTGGGTTTATCCCATGCTCGCCATCCCTAGCAGTGATAGCCGCTCCTGGGGCATCTCGATTTCCTACTCTCTCGCCTTCATCTCCTCAACACCTTTCGCAAACCCTTCACAGCTCGCCATGAAACCCCAGCTCTTCTGCGCATTATACTCCATACACTCCTGTGCAAAACTAGGACTCGAGGTCCCTGCCCCATCCCCCAACAGCACGCAATCATACCCCTTCGAAAAAGCATCCTGCAGCGTCCCGCCCACACACTGATCAGTATTAACCCCCGTAAACAACAAACTCCTAATCCCCTCGTCCTCCAAAAAACTCTCCAACTCCGTCCTCCCACCCCACAGTGCCGACATCCGATTCTTGTGAACCCACACATCCGGCTTGCTCTCCAGCTTCTTCCCCTCCTCATAAACACCCTCCAACTCCCCATACAACCCCGAGTTCCACGCGCCCCTCATCAACAACCCCCCAGCATCAACCTTCCCTCCCTTCCCATCGTCCCTCATCCCAGCCTCCCCTCCCAACCCAACATAAACACTGCCATCCTTCCCAGAGCCCTCCGCCCCAACCGCCCCAAAAGTCCTCAGCATACTCGTCGGCATACTCTCAACGTCCTCCTCTGTTAATCCCCAGTTAACCCACACAACTCTCACACCGGCTTGACGCGCCGCGGGAATCGCATGCTGGATCAGTTGGTTCATGGCTTTGTGTCCTGCGCCCTGGGGATCGCGGCCAAAAGCTGGCGAGAGGAAGAAGTTCTGCATGTCGATGATGAGGAGGACTGTTTTGGCGGGGTCGAGGGTTATGGGGTTTGTGGTTGTGGCGATGGTGAGGCGCGGGTTGATTGGAGGGGAGGTTGGGGTTGGAGGGTGGGTGAGGTCGAAGCCGGTCGAGGGGTGGTAGAGCCAGAAGTTGGAGGAGGAGCCGATCATAGTGGTGTCATTGTTTATTTCGGATTCGGAGGCCATTGCTGGGAGGAATGGAGTTGAAGTTGGGGTTTAGAATGGTGTCTTTTGGTACTGCAGTTTGTCTGTTGCTGGGGATTGCGAGCTCGAGGAAGCAAGGTTATGATACCGTGGACGATCTTGATGGACCAGTCTTGGAGTCGGACTTCGCTGAGACTAAATGTTCCTAACAAGCGATTGTTCAATGGCAGGATGTCGTTCGATCGATTCAATGCGAAAGCGACATCAACGGAATCTGGTCGCACTCGAAGCTGAAGTGATTAGTTGGAAGACATTGCAGAAATGAGCATCACAGGTGCAAATAACTTCACTTTGCCGCTCGATACTTTTCCCATGATCCTGCAACCGCAATGCCCGCATGGCCGTCTTTGCCATGATAGATAGGCACGATGGTAGAAGCGGGGATGTTCGATAAGCGAACCCATGTCCATCGCGAATCTACCTTCCTTATTCGGCCAGCTCATGCCAGAGCGTGGGGAGAGCTGTTTCTTACCTGCAAGGTGACGCTGAGTTATGACTTGTTAGTGAACTCGAGAAACGTGCATTTCCGAGTCTACTTATCGATATCTTCTCAATTCAAGATGGATAATCAGTATGTACGAAAGCTACGTAGGATAGATCGCACCTACTTTTGCAGCTCACGCTAGACAGACACCCCATTTGCTTGTGTGCTTCCAATGTAAACACGGAGAACCAATGATGTCGTCTGTCTCTCATCTCACATCCTCTCTCGACTGCCTCGAGAGAGAATGATCACACCTCCTCACTTGTGCCCATTAAGCGCACAGACACCCTCTTCCGTTCCAAATACCCTTAGCCTATTGCCATAGACCCTCCAGAAATCGCCTCCGAACCTGGGCATGCCGCCTTCAATGCCCTTCTCCACAGCAAGGTTCTTCTTTCTGCTTATCACGAATGGATCTTCGGGGTTCTCGGGTGCAAGTGTCGCATCACCGCCAGACTTCCAAGTTGCTCCGAGAGAAGAGGGCACGAAGGACTCAGCTTTAGGAGACAGAGAGAGGAGTGGGATTGAGGTGCGCTGGTTCTTGAAGGAGGAGGCTGCGGGTACAGGGAGTGTCGATGAAGCGAAAGGTGCTGGCGGTGTGGGAGCAGCGTTGGGTTCTGCGACTGTGCCATTGAGGTTTAGGGCTTTGACGGCCGCGGACAAGAGACTTTTGCCAGTTCCTACTGCGGCTTTGACAGGTCCAGAGATGAATTGTTGTCCGTCCACCTTGACACCTCCCTGGCCGAGCTCATCTACGTCATCCACGTAAGCACCCTCGCGTTCAAGTTTCATGGAAAGTCTGACCGCAACTTGAGCAGTCAAGTAGCTGTCAAAGCCGGCTTCGTGGAAGACCTCGACGTCTTTGTATTTGCTGTGCAGTTCGTCAAGGACGTCAAGTTGGACCTCCGGGTAGGCGAGCTGGCGTGCGATCTCCTCGAGGGAAGAGGCAGGGTTGATGTCGCCGCAGTTGTGCGTAGCCATGTACTTTGTGTCGATGATCGTAGGCCAGCGCTTGTGGATTTCGGTTGTGAAATCTTCAACAGTCTCGGGCAAAGAGCCAATGAAAGCTTTATAGAGATAGACAAGGTCCAGGAAGCAGTTGTGACCGACCAGTACCCTTGGGCGGTTGCGGAGATTGGCATGTGCACGATTGAACTTTGCTCTGTATTCGTGGATATCTGCATAGACAGGGTCGCCTGTTAACGGGTCTGTTGCTGATAGAGTGAGGTCCAGTTGTCCGATGTTGTTGCCGAGCAGAGCTTCCATGACCCAGCGGAAACCCTTTTGTCGGCCAATACGTTCATCCAGATCTGCCTTGCGTCCTGCAGAAATGCGCGCCTCGCGCTCCGCGTCAAAGTGCACGACCTGCACAAAGCCACGTTTGGAGAAAGTGACCAGGTTTGGATACTCTGCACGCACAAGCTGGTGCACCAAACGTTTTTCGTAGCGGGTCAATTCTGCAGGTGCTTGTCCTTCAACCTCGATATCGGAGCCTACAGGACCAATGTTGAGGTAGTCGCTGGCTGTCGCCTCAAGGAGCCAGGCGTCCACTTGGTCACGGATGCGCTGCAGCAGGGCAATTGACTCAACGTCCGTTTCCTTGATGTGCAAATCGGCAATGGCATCCTTCTTTTGTCTGTTTTCGTGTCGCTCGCGAGCCTGCTTGGCTTCCTCGCGCGACAGGTATGGTACGCCTACGTTGAACGGCTTGCTAAAGTCAAAGCCAACGCGCTTCAGAAAGTCCACAGCACTGGTGCTAAAGGCGAAGTCCCGCTCGACGTCCAGGCCTTGCACATCAATGAGCGGGCTGAGCTCGAAGTTGTACGGCTTGGAGATGTATCTTCCAGTATCCACATCCTCGCGCACGCATGTCAGACCAATCTGCAGGATTGAATATTTCTCGGCAGCTTCTTTCACTTCTTGGTAGCGCTCTTGCAGTGAAGGTCGGCCGACGCGACGGTTCGCCGAGGGCTGTTTGACAGGCACGCCAGACAGTTCGAGGTCGAAGGCGACGAAGTAGCTCTCAGAGATGTCGGTGAGGATGTCGAGGAGAAGAGGATAGAAGGAGGTTTTGGTTATGTCCATGGTGTTGAGAGGCGCGGGGTGGGAAGGCGGAGGTGAGTGGGCGAGTTAAGGTGGTGGTCTGCAGTGCGCAGCTATCCTCATCCCGAGAGCAGGGCAGAGAACAGTGCAGTTTGTGTAAGTGAGGTAGTGTCTGGTGGGAGAGTGTGTGGTCAAGGAAGGATTAGGTGGCGGTGGTATGGTTGTTGTTGTTGAGGAGAGTAGTCACGAGCAAGCCGCCGCCATGTTCTCATCGTCATTGTCACAGACAAACGGGCCGCCGATTTGTTTGCTGGCAATCGCATGTTCAGATATCACGTGCAAGCAAGCAAGTGAAGTACAGTATTCTGATTATGAGCTTACGACTTATATTGCAGGCGAGGACATGCGTTGTATTCAATGTCTCGTCGCGTCTTCCCAATGCCCAAAGCCACGTCGCGAATCATCAACGCAAACCCCACCACCAGTCCCTGATGTTGCCGCCCACACTTGCTTGCCCCGAGCGTCTCACGTGCTTCTCCTTCTCTCTCACCAAACCCCGTGACGATAACGTGACACGAGATTCCCAAAATCAGAGTAACACAACCGCTTACACGCCAATACGGCATTCAATCACTATCAACCGGCATTAGACGCCATTTTGCGTGTGCATAGACGAGCCGCAGGCACTTTTCACTGCACAAAGCTTGTACCAACCGCAGGCCAAGAATATTTCACACAGCACTACATCTGATATCCAGCAGCGTTATCGAGCAACAAGCATGGACGGTCCCAACACAGTCCGCCTCCAGCGTAGGCGTAACGAATTGCCGCCCGATCAGTTGTATGTAGAGAGGAAGCGCAAGCATGATCAGTCCATCGAAGAGTCACGGGGCTATTACATTCGGCAAAAGCGTGACACCGAGGTACCTTCGAGCCAAGTGAACTCGGATACGCAAAGCGTTGACAGCACCGAGAACAATTCTACTGCAGCATCGGCACTGGAAGCACGTCGGGTGTTCCATCTCAAGCACTCATCGCCACTGTCTGCTTCGGTACAGCCCAACAAGACTCGCAAGCGCAAATCAGTCGATGATTTTGCCACTGTCGTCGAGAAGAGGAAGAGGAAGGCTGACGGTAATGAGTCTGTGATCCCTCTGAACCAGATCGACGAGGATGATGAGCAAGATGCAACACCTTTAGCGCCACCCAAGCGACCTGGAAGAGGCTCAGCAATCAGACCCCAAGCCAACAAAGCGGCACCAGTCAAACCAGAGGATGAGAATGTCGTCGCTCGCCAACAGAGAGAACGCGCCGCATTAGCGCAAGAGATGCATCAATTCGCCCTCGACGAACTGGCCAAAACGCCCAAACCTCAGATCAAGACCAAGCCCAAACTCACACCCTCGCGTTCGCGTGCTCTGCATGAGCAGCACGTCCCGGCATCTCCTTCTCGCGCTGCTCCTTCTAAGGACGCAGAAGAGGATACAGCTATGGACTCGGACAGCGAGTACGTCTACGACACCTACGTGCTCGCACCAGCCCCGACTTCACTTGGCACCAGCGATCCCGTTGACGTGCACAAGACGCTATCTATTCCCAGCAACGTCGGCTACCTCATCATCACTGAGGACGACGAGCAACTATGGGAAACATACATCCACGACCTCGAGGGCTCTGACTCGGAGCCCACAGACGAGGATGATGAGAATGGTACGTACACATCATCGCAACATTTCACTAAATCAACGCAGAAGAAACACTTGCCTAACATTCATCTCAGCCGAGGATTACTACGGCGCAGACTACCCCTCTGACGAGCTCGCCTCAGATGACGAGTTCGATCGCGGCGGCGCTGCGTACGGCTATCGCGCTCGTCGTGGTTCGAACGATGAGCAGTACGACCTCGACAACGATGACGACGAGCCGACATGGAGTGACGAAGAGGACATGAGAATGATGAATCCATTTGCTAAGAAAGAGAGCGGGTCGAGCAGAGTCGAGAGGCAATTCGCCAAGTATCTCGACCGCAAGAAGGCAGCGGAGGAGGATGACGAGTGAACAATCTCAGCGACAAGCAGTGGTGGCGATACAGACGCACGTTGGCTAGAATCGCAGGTAGGTGTCGATGTTCAGAGTAACCGTAGCGATCGAAGACAAGACTTGCAGCCTCCATCGCTCGCCACAATTCAACAATCGCCACCCAAGGTTGCAACTCTTTCCTCATCATGACCAGGTTCTCAGAAATTCGAAGTGAAACAAGTGACGCAGTGAAATGATCTTCGCATCGGAGCTGCCTCCTACACCTGAAGAACAACCACGCGATTGCACTTCCAAATCAGCCACGCCGCGATCGAAAAGCCAATTGTAATCTAGGTGTTGGAACGTCCTATTCATACCTACTCGCCACCCATGGTTGCAGTCACAACCACAGCGCGAGAGCATACCATCGGAAGACGTCGGCCGTGCGAAGTGCAGCGATGGAATGACTTCCGCGCCGGAAGTAACTGTTAGAGTGAAGGCGCTAGGCGGAGCTTCCAGGTTACCTAAACTTCGTCAGCATCACTTGCGCCTGCCTTGACTAGATGACCTACTCTCAGCTCCTACGACTATCCACGGTCAAGAGTTCGGGCAGATCGCGGAAGTTGATTCCGCGAGACATCGGGAGGATGAAGTGAAGTGGTGGGATGAGTTCCGCACCGAAAGTGGCTCCTGTTCATTGGTAACAGACGCGCGACCTTGGGACACGCGACGCGCGATTATGCTTGAAGGTCAGATAATCCCTGGGTCGGGAACATGAAGTCAACAGTAGGTTTTAGGGTATGCGAATGCCCTAAATCTCAGCCTCTTCATCGACTGCTCAAAACAGAAAGCGCACGGACAGCGTTCAACAGGGTAGTGCTTCGGGAAGTAAGAATAAGATCAATTGCACAACGAACCCATGGGAAGCTCATGAAAAGGACCATCTGGGTTTATGCGTCACGCGTAGAGGAGGCCCAGATCGTCATAGCTTGGCCGCAAAGATCACCACAAACGATATCAGCAGTAGCCAATCACAGTGACCGCAGTAATTCTGTCGATTGAAGCGAAAGGTTGTCGAGCCAAGAACGAACCTTCACGACCTGATAGCATCTCTTCAAAGCGCGCTACGGGCCCATCCATCCTTCACAACACTGACGCAAACAAGCGTACCGAACAATCATTGCGCAGAATGGAACGGAAGTCACTCCGCGAACGTTTTCACTGCTGCCAGGAACGACGACTTCTAGGTTCTTAATCATCACCAGGGTAAAGTATGTAATCCCATCAAAGTAAGAAAAGAAAGATCACTAGACACGCAAGAAGTTATACCGTGTTTGGATAAAGCCTCGAGGGCGCCAGAAGACAAGCTTACCAAGATCAACTAAAAGCGTTAAACAAACTCCTCTTTGAAGAAATTCTCTTTCGAAAACTTGGTTGCTTGGCCGGCCAGCCGTAAAGAAAGGAATCGGAAGCATAAAATTATAGACCAAGAATGTACCGAATAAACACCTGCTTCCCTTGTGCCGTTCATGCGCTCCCCGTCGCGCATTACCTTCGCCGGACGCCGGCGGCGAAAAATAAAACAAGAAGGCAGAACAAGCAAGAAAAACAATAACCCAAGGCACACAGCCGAAACATGATTCTCCGCGCGACCCGGGTGGGCAGGCAGAACCGCAGAGTTGAAGAATGTCGCACATCTAGAGACAACGTCTGACCAAGGTGCCTGCCTCGTGTCTCCACATTTCCTCTTTTCCCTTCGGAGCCCACTCCTTGATACTTCCTCTTTCCGAGGAGCCAAGGCAAGAACTGGATTCGGCCTTCAGGTCGATGTGCAACGATCTCCAGGGTCGGCACGAGGAACTATACAATGGGTACCATATGCGCATACTTTGTACTATCATAAACTGTCGTGGTGTTCACGCGGAGGTGTACGTTGGGCGGATGCGTGAACCCAGAAGTGCGTTATCCGACGGCAAAAGAGGCAGTCTTGCACAGTCCGGTTTGCTCACTATAGAAGTTTCCACATGCGTGCGATAAAGCAAGTAATTGGGTCCGCGAATGTATTCGGTGATTTGCATTTCAACGAATCGACATCCTACGTTTGCGTACTTTTATCCTACAGTGGGGCGGTGAGAGAGAGAAAGAGGAGGGGAGCCCAGCCCGGGTAAAGCCAGATTGCGCCATCTGTTCAAGACTACTGGAGTTTTCCTCCGTCACCCGTCCTGTCAAAACGTTGTTGTGACGCAAGGGTGATCAGTACGAATAGCAAACGCCCAACCTCACTCACGAGTCGAGTAGCCAGCGAAGAAGCCCCGAGCCGCACATATGGAGAATATCGGGCTGGATCGTGGTCCACGGTCATGGGCGTGGTTGTTTTTTGATGGGTCTTTGAGATTCAAGATAAGGCGAGCGAGAGCGAAGGAATGGCTTTCTGAGTCAGGTTTTTAGATTACATTAGATTAGGTGGGTATTATGTAGTAAGTAAGGTGATGCAGTAGAAGACATTCTGGGAAAAAGATGATGAGGTATAATGATACAGAGTTGATACAAAACACAAATCGTGGATGATTTGGTTTTTAGAGGTTAAAGTAAGGCGGTAGAGATAGTATGCTACCTTTGTAAGATGTTGAAAAAGAAAAGAAAATGCAAGAGCCGACAGAGACAGTCGAAGATATATAAGAAAGAAGAATGTTAGAAGGGGAAAGAAAGCAAACGCGTAAAAGCAAAGTCCGTCCATCCATCCTTGGAGGCAGCCTCCTGGATATCTCGCCCCATCATAAAAAAACGCCAGCTTTTGCAAGTCAAAAGTAAAAGGGGCAGTCTCGGTAAGAGAGAACTGCCATGATGAGAAAAGAATGGTGTTTTGGTTTCCGCTAAAGTGCCGCGTCAAGGTCTCTGCCGCCCTCGCAAACAAGGGTGGGTATCATGTTGATATTGCGAATCGATGAAAAGGTGTCTGTCGACGATGGAGACTGACTGCATTTAGTCGAAGTAACCAAGGTTGGTGAGGAACTCGCGGGAGAAGTGAGCAGCCTTGCTCTCAACCTTGCCGCGGTCACCCATGGAGCCGTCGGGGCCGGTCTTGAGGACCTCCTCCATGCCCCAGTTCTTGCGGATGCGGTAGTAGACGCTGGTGAGGCCATCCTTGGTGCGCAGGTTGAAGAAGGTGGCAAACTTGTCTTCGATCTCGGGCCAGGAGAGTTCCTTGATCACGCGGTAGTACATGATGAAGAACTTCTGCTCCTCACTGTAGGAAGGACGAGCAGGGCGGGGGATGCGTGCCAGAGGCTCGGCCATCATCGATGAGTGTGCGGGCTGGTGGTGGTGGTGGAGATGGTGGTGGTGTGCGTGAGGGTTGTTGATGCTGCTGAAGGAGTTGTTGGAGTGGTAAGAGGCAGCAGAGGAAGCCGCTGAAGCGTTGGACTCGTTGTCCCAGACGCTATCGTGGCGCTTGACGGGGCTGGTGTTGATGCTTGAGAAGCTGCTAGCTGTGCTGTTGGGGTAGGATGCATTGCTGCTTGCCCAGCTGTTGGCACTGTGTGCGCTGCTGAAGCTGTTGATACTGCTGAAGCTACCGATGCGAGGCAGTTGAGGTGCAGAGTAAGAGCCGTTGGAGTAAGGTGAGCCATCGAGACGCAATGAGGGAAGGGTGATGGGCGTCCTAGGACCGTCTTGCTGGTAGCAGGGCATCTGGAAGGTTGGTGCTGCTACAGGCACAGCTGCAGGCGCAGGTGCGGGAGCGTAGCAGCTGTCGCTCATCTCTGTGTCTTCGTTGGCCTGACCAGCAAGGAAAGCAATGCTCATCTTGTGGTGCTGTTGGCGACCACTGGCAGAAAATGCCACGGGCTGTTGCAGTGTCATGGCCATTGTGAGATGTGTTTGGTGTATGGTTGACGGTGTATGGTCGTCGATGTCGATGGTGATGGTCGAGGGTGGGATGGAGGAGAAAGGGTGCAGTGATCGAGCGATCTGAAGGCAGCCGGTTCTTTGGTTTGATGAGAAGAAATGTTTTGTGTGAAGTGAGACCGATGTGAAGAGGGAGGTTGATGTTGATGGCTGGTGAAGATATCAGGGACGGCGATGGTGTTGAAGTATCAAGGTCGACCGTTCCCCTGGGACAATGCGCACATATATGTCTCAGTGAGCTTAGGTCTCGGATCGAAACTAGATGAGGTTCTGGCACTGCAGCCAGAAGAGGAAAATCCAAGTGGACTCCTGAGATGTCCGAATCCTCACGTAGTCTGTGATTCCCAAGAGCCCGGGTCTCACAGGCCTTCCTCCCCGGTCGATGGTGCGATGCAGGGTCAAGGTTGTTTTTCAACGCACTCTCCAGAACGGACCGTCCGGGCGGGCGACTTGCGTTATGCTAGGTGCGTAGTGGATCCGGATCGAATCCGCGTTATGACAAGGTACAATGTACCAGGACGTTAAGATCGATCAGGTTGAATCCACCAGGACTGATTGCGTAGCTAGGTGCCGGGGGTGTGAACGCTAGAGATGTGCCTGAATGCACTTGGACGCAAGGACTTATGTGATGGTATAACAAGCGCTGTGGACCAGTCGAGAGGCTATGGCGGCTGTCGGATGGGACCCGGATCGTCGGCTGGCGTGACGGTGACAAAAAGGCGGCCTCCTGAGACTGAAACAGATTGAATCTACTCTGAGCCCCGGCATTCTTATGCAATATTAGGGAAGACGATATCAGACAGCTGAGTCTCACCAGATGTTGGCCCCGCCGGCGGACTAGGTAGCCCACACCCCAGTACCAGGAAGTTAGGAACTAGTCCTTCAGGGCCAAGCGATCGTGCCGACCAGTTAGTCGTCAGTAGTCGGGACTGTATGTGGCGAGTCCCAGATACCCGACCGACGCGGAGAGGCCGAGTGTGGAGGATAGAGTTTGCACCCATACCGTGCCCTGCCATCTCTCCCCAAGGCTGATGAAGTGATGCGGGATACGCCGCTCACCAGTCGGCAGACATGTCGTCCGAGCAAACCCTTATGGCAATGTCTTCAAGGTTTACGGCATCTGGTAACCTAGAGCCTGCCCTTGCGTACAACCAGAGCTTCAGAACAACTCGTCGAACTCTGCTTGCCTCCTACCACTCATCGTCACACAGCGTCGCGTTGAAACTACTGCCGACCCATGGCAACGTCTGCTTGACGTGTGCTGGCGGCGTGAGGAGAAGCTGAGCTCACCGTACGCGCAGTTGCGCTGGGCGAGCATGATCCTTCCGAGCCTGCAACGGTGTGGCCTGAGATATGCTGCTAGACTGCTGCTGACTGGGGCTTAGACTTTCAGAGTGCAGGGCCATGATAGGATTACGTTGATGACGAGCCGTCCCACCCATGTTGATACCCAGGGCCGCACGACTCGCGGAAGTCGGACGCACAGAGGTCAAGATATCCAATGCCTTGTTGCGGCCTTTGGTCGTCAGCACTGCTGCAGTCGCGGTGAGTCCCTGGGAGTCTAGGACTATCGCACCGTGCCTGACTCCCTGCAGGTGGTTCCATGTCATATGCATCGAACTCACATCCGGGCTAGCGGTGCAACGATGGTGGATGGACAGTCACCGCTGCATCAAAATATGCAGTCGTGTCTGCTGTTGTACCAGCGGCAGCCCTAGCTTGATGCCCGCGCGATCCACTTTCCGGCGGGCCGTCGCTCTGACAGTTGTCGATAGCGCCAGCGATGGTGCCTGCTTAGCCTGCAGGGTGTTCTTTGTCCAGGCGTTGGACGCTGCATGACATGATGGCTGAGTGTTGGAGCGCAGCCCCCATCCAAGTTGCACCAGAGTTCAAGATATTACCCTGCCGGCAGGTACGGGTACGGGTATGGGTGAGATATATCGCAGATCCCCATCGATCCTGGCCAGCGCCGGACATCTTCGGTTCTGAATGGGATGCTCGACCGCACGCTCTCTGACCGATCTCTATGCCTCCATGCCTTCACGGTGGCAAGGATTCGGTGGCGTTTCTTCTTTTTCTCTGCAGGCATCCCACGCTCACGCCCACGCTGTGACATGCATCGGAGTGGGTGGCATCCGCTACGCCGCGACGGTACAGCACTGCTTGCGCAAAACGGGGTGCCAAACCTCGTCGCACACGTTCTTGACGTTGTGCAACGGCAACTGCACGTAATGATCCCAGGTGACACGTTCCTGTCGGAACTTGCTCCGCGACAACTTCGAGTAATGCTGGGTGGTCGAGCTGGTCTACTACTACTGCTATATCGCAACGGGCCCCGGATCCATCATTTGTCATTGCAGTCACAGAGCTTAGGGTTTGCCCGTCGAGGTCCGTCGCGTCCGCGCAGTCCACTCAAACTCACTATGTACTTCTACACGCAGCACGCTCGAGCAGGTAAGCAGCTTGTCATCTCGGAGTCGGAGGATATACAATGACATGTACCCTATGTCGTCCCCTTGCTAGCTCGAGCGGGTGTGCTGTTGTGCGAGCCGCCCAAGACTGTGGGAAAGGCTACGTGGGCTGGACTGCGTCGACGGCTTGGCTGAATGCTGGGCGCATCCTTCGTCTGCATCAGAACCTCAGAGGACAGCCAACCATCTATGATGTCTCCCAATATCGATCAATACTTCATTCGTCTTGGATGGTGCATTATTGAGAGGCAGACCAGGGACATGTCAGCGTGCACGCAGGGTCGCTGTACCTCCTTACGTATTGGAGTTTTCTTGCATGTGGAGTCCATGTGCGACTTCGCGAACGTTCTTCAGCACTTTAAAGGGCGGCGAAATAGGGCGCATTGGATTGAATGAACCTTGATCATAGCGTGCCTCCCAGCTCGAATCTTGATCGATTAGTGTATGATTTAACCTCCACTCAGTCGATTGCAGGGATGATCGCGTCAGTCCCGGCCTCCCATCCGTGGTCTGCTGAGCTACGCAGATAGAGTTTGACGGAAACCCTCGCCCGTGTCCAGCTCATCCACATCGCTACGAGTAGTGGCCGGCCCGTGAGGACTCTGCAGATACTTGCTGGGCCTCGCTTGCCCTCAAGGTTGTTTTACACCTTTACATAGGTAATTAGCGACAAGCATGTCTGACCGACTCGTTTCATCGGAGCATTCCAAGGCATTGCACAGCATGTCTAGCCTTGAGACGCTAATTTATAAAAGTGGTTAGATGACAGCTGCCACCAGTGGGTCGTGATATCTACCAACCGTGGGACGCCGACTTTCCAAGGCTGGCTGTCAGCAGATTCTGTGGTACACCAGCAGTCGTAGCCCAACGGCGACACAAAGAGGGGCTCTTCACATCACAGTTTCGCGTCACGTTGCGGAAGTCGGATGAAGATTGCGCAAGCAAGGCTGATCTGGGAGGCCGGCGGCGGCGTCTCAATAGCCCGACGGAGGCGATCTGCAGGTGCTGACTGTCGACATCAACCATGGTGGCGATATTCTTCAACCAGATGCGATATACCACAGGGAGCAGAGTAGCGGTGTTCAGAGGCAAAGGGCGGTGATGGTTTACACAACACACGAGATGTCTCGCATTATAACATGTCTCACATATACCCAAGGGTCGCTGCAGACATGCAGCTGTATGCTGTCCTGCATACATAGAACACGCCGAAGCGGTCAGGGTAAATGGGGTCAAACACGTCGGTCTGCATGTCAGGCATGAGGAGTCTGCAACATTCTGCGTCAATCGCAGGTCTGGATGCGTCTGAAGAAGTCTACGGTGAAGAGACAACGACAGACCGTCTTCTCCATCGCGGTTGAGGCACTTACGGAGGCATTCTCGCGGTTCGGTGTTGCGCTGCTGTGTTGAGAAGCGAGAACCACACTAGAGAATATCAACAACTACATGTACATGTCACTTGACCGTCGGACTTCACCTTGTTCTCCCACTATGATGACCAACTACCATGGTCCGAACGTTCAACCTGTCATTATTGCAATCCTTCGAGATGAGGAGACCGTCTCAGGGTCGAACACACGAGTCGCAATCACACGCAGACTCAGCACCGTTTGATTCGTGTCTCATTCACTCACAGCGACGGCTGGTACACACCCACACCTCCTCACCACTCACCACAACCCTAGTGTCTGCCCAGAAAGACACGCCACCCTTCCGCCGTTGCACTAGACTACCTCGGAGGCTTGCTCCCCTTGCCCAAACCGCTGCCAAGCTGTCTTCACGCCAGCACAGACTCAATCTATCTACAGACCCATCGGCTCCAAGCCCAAACTTAACCCAGCCTTTCGTGCCGTAGCTCGCAATCCCGACGGTACCGATGGCTCCACCACACCAACCATCACTTTCCGGCCCGCCGGCCACTAATCGACCGCCCGTCCAAACCAGCGGGTCTCGACGGGATGACCTGCTTTAGCTCATGATCGAGCCCATACTTTGGGACGCAAGCCAACGTCAAGTCTATTCATCAACCCGTCCACGAGGAGCACCAGGCGGGGTTGCTATAGTGCATAATCCACAGACTTCCATCCGTCTCGGCCTAAAAATCACGCGCTTGACAGCGCAGAGCGTGGTAACCACCTTACTACAAACGGCGCCGACGAACTTAGTCTCATCCTGCCAGCACCGGCAACTCTGGATGGCACTTGCGAAGGAAGATCAGCGCGAGATCGATGTGCTTGCGCAATGATCTGTACGCATCCGTCCAGATTCCTGATCGGGGCAGAGCAGCAGGCAAATCAGAGCGACTATAGCCAGGTGCATTTAGCTAAGGGCCCGGCTTGCGACTCCGACGAGCCCGAGACAAGCTCCTTCACTTGAACAGGCCCTGAGCTTCTGGTACTGGCTGGCCTGTCAGCTGACTCTGACCTTAGCGGCTTTTGCTTATGCCTGGTGGCCAGCGCCCTGAGGACTTACCTCCGTAGGCCTGCGCTTCATAACATCCCGCGCATCCGGTCCTATATCCCAGGCTGCGCTTCTCATATTACCACCCACAAGCGGGACTCGAAGCCTGCTTTAGGTCTTGCATTGAGTCTGTTACTACTGCAGGGGAGTCGGTCCATGACGGAGTACTTTTTCTGTCCATCGGTGCAGCGAGCCATGCTTGATCAGCACAGGCATCATGACTTGAAGGTTTGCCGCGTCGTCGGGTCCGAACCGTGGTCCAGAGTCCTGGGGAGCATGCAGAGGCGCATTGCCGTTTGCTGGAACCCCGTGTTGGCGATAAGCGACGACCAGCTTGGCGAGCGAGGTGACTCAGGCTAGAATGTCACCGTCGCTCGCTGGGTCGGAGTGTCGGACAGACCACCGCCAACGGTCGACTCTCAGCCTTGGACACGCAGAGGGACCATGGTTGGGCAGGCGTCTCAGAATGATTCGTGCAGACGTCAAAAGCCAGCCCTATCAACCAATCTAGGAGGTATCACAATCCCATCACGAAAGACCAGTGCAGAATTAATTGCGAATAATCACATCGAAAGATCCTGACTCAAAACGATCACCAGCAAGGCCTGTGTTTGAATCGCCATCGTACGTTCGACAATCTGCGCCTCGCCACCCGATCAAACACAGAAAATCAAATAAAACCACCAAGGACAAGGGCGTTTGATACACACTACACTTGCGTCCCACCAGGCCTATATCACACGCACCTTTATCCTGCAGGAACACGAGCACTGCCGGCCTCGCACCCTGCCCTGTGCAGCTTCGTTCCTGCATCCATCAGCGACGCACTCAGGTCCGCTGCATTGGGAAAAGCAAGACACCCAAAACGCTGAAACATGCAACAGCACAGTAGTCCGCGACCCGCCAATCTCCAAGATTGGCCAGGTGGGGAGTAGGCGAGCTCCCCTTTCGCGTACAGATCTGCGATCATGTATAACAGCATGCTGCTATTGCACCGGGGCGCAATCGCTCCGCCAGCCCACCGAGCGTCAATTATAGCACGATACCCTTCCCTTCCTTTGCCATTTACTCCTCATGCCGGCGTCACTACTCTCGCGGCTATCGTCGCGTACCTGCGCCTCTGCTTTGCATCTGCAATATTGCCATGGATGTCAGTGGCGGCGGCAGGCTTGCAAAGACCAGATCTGGAGTGCGCTTTCTAAAGAAGGAAGGGCAGGCTGCCGATGCAATATGCGATCTGTGTCCTGAAACTTATGATCATCGCACACGCCTCCCCCATTGTCGTCGCGCCATTTGTTCTTCGCGCGAGCGCTGCGCACGAGCGAGAGATCGCTGTTCAGGGTAGATGGCCCTTGTCAGGTAAGGAAGGAAGTAGTAATTGCACCCACCCCTTCGGGCCCCTCACGAACCCCTGTGAGTCCTCACAATCTCCCTTTCTTTTCCCGAATACAGAACCCTTGATGGGGCAAACGATAACGTGACGCAAGCGTGGTTGTTTTGCCACCGCAGAGACCAATTTGGACTTTTGCTAGGAAGCCTGATCGGCTATATCAAATTTCCTGAGATCTATAGTAGTAAACACAGAATAGGATCGTGACGGGGCTGGGCTGGGCTGGGCTGGCTGAAGCTCTGAGAGCAGCAATCGTCCCTCCCCTTTCGAGAATCTGAAGCGGCCATATCCGGTATATGCCATTCTAGAATTAAACGTAGCTGACTTTGACGCCCATGCCCACTGTGCGCCTGACCTTGTCCCAGCCGTCGGCCAGCGTTCGCCGCAATTTGACACGGATATCCCTGCGTGAGGCCAGGATCAGGAAGGCGAAGAGGAACATCAGCAGACGAGCGTTGAGCAGCGAGGGTCCGACGTTGTGTCGGAGATGGTGAGCCATGGAGGTCAGGCGTGTGAGGAGCGTTGCGGCGTTGGCTGGTTGTTGGGAGTTGGAGGACGTTTTGCGAGCAGGGCGTGAAGGCTGGCCACGAGAATGACCGTTCGGGGTATTGCTGTTGGTATTGCTGCCGTTGTTGCTGAGCGCGCTGGTTCTGGGCTCGTTGTTGTTGTTGCTGGCAGTGTTGGCGGCCGTCTTTGCGGCTTGATCTCTCTGATGCTGCTCATGCTTCTGCCTCTCACGCTCAGCCTCTTCAACACGCCTCTTCTCCTCCTGTTCTTTCCTCCTCAGCGCTTCCTGAACCTCTCTCTCGCGCTGCTCCTGCAACTCGACCTCTCTCTTCTTCAATCCCTCCCTCTCCTCCTTCAAACCCTCCAAAGCCAATGAAAACGCCTCCTTCCTCTCCTCATCCAAATTCCCACACCCCTCCACAAACTCCCTAGCATACTCCCACTCTCCCACCTCAGGCAAAACATGCAGTGCATAAAGCTCCAGCACCTTAATCCTCGCCTGCAACGCCTTCGGACTAGAGCTATGCGTGCTCATCGGCGTGCTCACCCCATCGTACCCCAATGCACCCCCAACATCCTCACTGCTCGCCAAAAACCCCTCCAGCCGCGCCTGATTCATCTTCTGATCCGGCATATGCCCCAGCAGCAACGTAGCCAAATTGACCACAACCTCAGCGTCCACTTCCCCTTCTTGCCCCGCGTAGCCTCGATTGACAATCTCCTCCCACGCCGTCCCCTCGCGCGCTTTCTTCGCAATCGCCCTCCACGCGTCCGCGCTCCCAAACTCCCTCCCGCCGTCCTCGGGCCCCATCTCAGTGACCGCGTGAATCAAACTAAGATAGAACACCCAGACTTTCGTGCGCGTGCCGCGGGAGCTCTGCGCTACGGGCGCGATGCCATCTTGTCCTTCTGCGTCTGCTCCGTTGCCATCGAAGTCCGGGTTGACGATCGTCTCGAGCACATCCCAGCTTTCGCGGAAGCGGCGCGTGAGGTAGAGCTGGGTTGCTTGCTTGTAGGTGCGGACGATGAGGTTGTTGGAGCTGCGGGAGCGGGAGAGGGAGGAGAGGGAGGAGGAGAGGTAGGCGGAGTCGGAGGATGGGTGGGCGGTGGTGGTGTCTAGGGCGTCGCCGTAGACGCGGGATGGCATTGTCGTGTTTGGTGTGTGCTTTGGGGCATCCGGTGGTGATGAATATGAGGATTGGAGATCCGATGGAGGATCAGATGGGAGTTGGTCGTGGTCTCCTCGTGATTGCGGCGTTTGATCGACTGTGATCTGCTCTCGATTTGGGAAGCCGAGATGGCGAGAGGGTGCCGAGGTTGAATTCACACGCCTCGTGATGTGATAGAGGTCAACCCTAACTACCCTATGGTAAAGATCGAGGCCACATCAGATCTTGCCAACAGCATCATTCATTTCTACATAAGGCACTAATCGAAACATAAATAGTCGAAAGAATCGCTTCTTTATCGTTCGGTAATCGCTTTCATGGTTGGATAGAGCTGTTAGCCCGTTATTTGGTCTCATCGGTATTCCAAGTCGACTTCAGCACGAACCCGATGGACCATCTGCGACGACTACCAAGTCACTTTCAAACCAACATCCACATCCAGTGCAACGAACCACCAGGAAACCGTTCACTCAAATTGCGTCTGACCTTCCTTCGACGGAAAAGAGAATGTGGACTTCAATGGCAACACCATGCATATGTAATAGGTAATCAAGTTTCTTTCTTTCAGAAGAAAAAGGACATACGAGAACGCTCAAAACATAGCACATGCGTGGCTCAGCAGCCCATCCCAGCCCAGTCCTTTCCATCCACCCCCCCCACTGACAGGTCAGATAACAAGGAAAACCCAGAGGGAGTCCACCCAAGGAAATCATCATGCTTTCAAGTAAAAGGAATGCAGCACTTTCATCTTCACTTCGCCTTCCTCCCCTTCTCCCTCTCAACCGCACCCTTCAGCGCGCCCAACCTCTCCTCCGTAATGCGAATAGCATCATCGACCTGCCTCCCCCTCATCCCCTCGCTCTCCAACCTTCGTCCCATCTCCTTCGCGGACAAAACCTTCTGCCTCTCGTCCACTTGAGGCGCGTGCATCCTATCCATACCCACGCGATCCTCCAGCCAGTCCCACAACTCGCTTTCCTCCCTGCGCCACAGCTCCTCATAAGCAGCCACACGTTCAGGCGGGCCGGAGAAACCGACTCCACGAGAAGTCGGGGTGCGGGAGGAGAAGAACCAGCTGTACATGAGCAGGGTGAAGAGGACGGCGATGACGACTTGCGAAGTGAAGAACGGGCTGAGCAGAGATGCGATGGGTTCGAGAGGTCCGCGGAGGGGTTCGAAGAGGCCCCAGTTGGGCTCTTTGGCTGCGACGGCTGTGACGCGCTGCTCGCTCGCTGCGCCAGATTCGGAGGCTTCCTTTTTGCCTTTTCTCTTGCCTTTGCGGGCGGCGGCGCCGCCTTTGCCGAGTGCTTTTGTGGAGACGGCGGCGGTGAGGGCAGCGGTGATGTCTTTGACGTACTGTGTTTGGCCGCCTTGGGCGCCGCTTTCGATGGGTCCTGTGAAGTATTAGTATGACTTGTGGATCGTTCAGAAGCTTTCGACGAGAAGCATACCTTTCAGCCAGCTCTTGCCGGTCCACTCAATCGTACAATTGGCGATCACGCGCGTGCTGTTGCCCGGTCCCCACATCAGACAGTATTTCGTCTTTGTAGTGAAGACACTACCACTCGGGACGTCGGGCGTCTGTGTGCTGCAGTTGACTGTGACAGCTTTGTCCAGGTCGAATGCCTCAAGTGTATTTGTCGTGATACACTTCGTCTGTTTTGGTCCAACTGGTGCATTCAAAGGCTTGATGTATGAGAAAGTGAAAGACTTGTGGTCGTTGTCGAGACCAATCTTGTCGTCGTTGAAGTCTAGTTCGCGAGACTTCTGCTCATCGACTAGCCATTTCTTCATGAACGCACCTGATCCTGGACCGAACATGAGAGAGTAAACTTTACCCAGGGGTGCAGGAATGGTCGTGTCGGTAAGAGGACGATCGTAATGCTCAGCAGTGTCGGTACATTCAGTAGGTGCGTGGGTTTGAGGCCCTGGGAAATCACCAGCAGGAGTCGTACCGGCAGCCGCGGCCTCAGCGGCATCCATCGTTCTCGAGAGATTGGCACTTGATAGTGCAGCTCCGGTAAGCGGCTGTGCAGAAGTCTTGCGACTCAATATAGGCTCACCAACATCGCTACCTGCAATGCTGCGACCAGCATCTGGCTCCGTGTAGCTGCCAAAGTCGTCATCGTCATCATCCTCGTCGTAGACTTCGTCTTCCGAGCCTTCATCAGAATCGTCCTCGGAAGCGATCGACCCTGCTTTCTCAGTCTTGTCGCTCTCTCCGACATTGTCGTGTACCACGCCATTCAGCGAGCTCTTCAGCTTGGGATGGTTAATCTTCCAGATGCCGATGAGAAGCTCGTAGGTCGAGTCGCGAGCAACGAAACTGGCAAATGTGTTTCTCGCATGTGGCGTCTGGATCACAATCGCGTTGGGGAACACGACCGCAGTGTTCTTCTTCTCCACAGCAACAACCTCATCAAAGCTGATGACCAAATTTGTCACCCAGCCAAAGATATTACTGCTGAAACAGATGTGGCCTTCTGACACGTAGAGTCGTCCATGTAGGAGAATCTCCTTCTGCAAAGCCGCGCTGTAATCCTCGATCAGGTAGTCATCTTCAGGAACACTGCGGAATAGTTGGTGGAAGTCCTTGTTTCTCTTGCTGCTTGCCACGGCAAACCCAGTCAAACGATGACCGGGACCAGTCGTGTTCGCAGCAGAGGAGAAACCACTAGCGCTGTCCTTCAAAGCTGCTGCAATACTGTTGACAGCGGTCGCATTGGTGTTTGTCGTCGCGTTACTATTCTCGCGATGCCGTCTCCGTCGTCCACTGATTTTGCTTCGAACACTACTCGAGCGCTTCACACCTTCGCCTTCTACAGGAGCTTGGTCGCCGTTCAGCGTAAGTCGGTCTTGAGAAGCAACTGACATTGGTCTGCCACCCATTGCCTGGCTCACGCTAGTAGCTACAGGCTTCTCATACGCCACAGAGACGGCTCTTGCAGCTGCATCTTCCTCCATCTTGTTTGTGTGCTGTGCGCCATTTGTGTCCTCTTGCTGCTTGAGCAAGTCCGTCGTAGAGCTCATTGACGCAGTATCGCGCTGTTTGGTAGTGTCAACCTGAGAATCGCGTTTGCCAAATGTCTCGAAAGCTGATTGTGTTGGAGTATCCTGGCCGTCTTCGTTGCTGACAACCCCAGAGGCAGCACCTTCACCGTCTGTTTTCACAGCGACAGGCGCAGTCTTATTCTTCTGGCTAGTGTTGACGGTAGCACTCAGCTGATCGGCGGCCTTTTGAGCTACGTTAAAGACAGACGAAAAGAATCCGGTAGCTGTAGTCGGTTGCGTCAGAGTTCCACCAGGGGTCTTCGTCTCCTCGAGCGTTGGCGTCAGTGGAGCAGGGATAGAATTCGAGAGCTTGCTTGGTAGGGTCTGCGATTGCGCTCTGCGATGTCTGATGCTATCGACGGATGACAAGGGCTTGGACGGTGACTGCTTTGTGCTAGGACTAGTAAATCGTGCAAACGTCGAATGGGAAGGATCCGTAGGTGTCGGAGGCGTGACCAGCGTGGTAGGAGTTTCTGGGCGACCTTGAGGAGTCTCTGGTAGTGATGAGGCTGTGTTGATCCTGCCTCTCTGCGGAGTATCTTTTGGCGTTCCTGACTGCTGTTCCACCTGCTGCGCTTCAGCTGAAGGAAGGACTCCAGGAGGTGCGTCGGCCTCCGCTGATGGCTGAGCGGCTGAAACAGAATCTGCTGGATTCGCCTGATCCAAAGATGATTCCTGAGGCTTCTCTGTCACCGGTTCTGCCGAAGAAAGACTACTTCTTCTGCTTCGTGGTTTGAAAAGACCTCCGATTCCTCCACGAACTCCCGATTCTTCTTTGACTCCTGATGTTGCAGTTTCGTTCGACTTCCGACGATTACGTGCGAATCCAGCTCTTAACTTGTCGGCAGGCGAGGGACTTGCGTCCCGGTTACGGTTGCGATTGCGTTTAGCAGAGCCCTTGGTCGAGGGAGAAGTGTTGTCGAGGGGTTCGACGATCTGAGGAAGTGACGATGTGGAATTGTTGGTAGCAAGGGTCGTAGTGGAGTCGCTGGGAGCCGCTTGAGCGCTATCAGTCGCAGACTGTCCTTGCGTAGACTGGGCCTGAAGTTGAGGAGAGGATAAGGTCAGGAAGGCTGCGTGAGACTGGTGAGGAGATATCGTTGGCCGGATAGGCTTGCTGTGGGAAGATCAAGAGTTAACGTCGGCAATGAGTGTGAATGCAGAAGAAATGGCAATTGTCTAGCATAAGAAAGCTTATGGTCAAGAAGCCTACGTCGACAGGCAACGAAGTAATGATTATCCCCAACACCCGGGATCAGGAACAGGTGGGAGCATTGGCAAGGTGGAGTGATCTGGGCAGGTCATAGCGTGAAACGAGGATGCGAGAGCGTTCTCGGAAGGTTCGCGTTCGGCTGGCTAGCGCAGGTGCTGATGAGCTGGAGCATGCCGATGCTGACACGTGCATGCCACTTGCTGCATACCCATAACACTGCGCTCGCATGTATAGTTGTAGGGATGTGTTGCAGAGAGTATGGAGGTAAAAGAAAAAGTGTCCAGACGTACCCGTCGTTTTCCGAACCATCGTCTGTGAGCAGACTGCTGTTCGCATCGTCTTCGTCCAGCAGCGAGCCCTCTGATCGGCCATCGGAAAAGGCAAGCTCTCCAGACTCGCCAGAGTGGTGAACACTCAGAGTGCTTGGTCCATTGCTGATAACGTTGTTGTTGTTCTTCTCTTTGCGCTTCAACTTCCTGGCACCGCGCCCAAGCAGGGCAGACAAACGAGCGCCAGAGGCCGACTCTTCGCTGCCGCGGCGTTCGTCAACAGACTTGCGCGCGCGCTCGCGGACTTTGTCGAAGGCACCGTCCATGGCTGGTGTTACGTCTGAGGAATCATCGCCGAGGGAGGATGTGCGGCTGGTAAGGGAGGGAGCAGAGTCGTTGTCGGGTGTCGTTGCGTCATGTTTGCCTGGTCGCAGTCGCGACAGACTGCGGGAACTGGCAGAAGCGCCAAGCGGGTCGGTGGTAGCAGGCATTGACTTAGCGGTCCAAGACGCGAGGACGCTTGGTAGCCGAAGAGCCGATGAGCATCAATGAATATACTGACGGAATAGTGATAGAACAGCCCGGAGAGGATGCGTGAGGCCTCGCTAAGTCGTCCAACAAGCAGGCTGCTGTCTCTTTGCCTGTGACGATAGCTCCAAGGCTAAAGCAGCTGTGGCTTCACAGGCGCCGAGAAGGATGAGGGGTGCTTGATACTGGTAGAGTAGCACAAAGAATGCCACATGGAAACAAATAACAATGCGACTAGTACGTGTGCCTATGGAGCGTAGGTGTTTTAGTTTGTATGTCAAGGCAAGATACTTCCATCTCAAACATGCCATTCCTTGCTTGCCCTCACTGCTGCAGCGCGGGGAGAGTGCGTTTTGAGTTCAGCCTCGTCTAGACCTCCAGTGCTGGCTCTCCAGGAAACGCATCAGCCATCAGCCATCAGCATCATCGCTTTGAATCGTTCATCATCAACTTAATTCAACCCCACGCGTCGAGCCGAGAGCCGCACGTGCCTAGGGCTGCACAAACAACCAGTCAACCATCGTACAGGTCACACGACTACCATTATCAAGTCACGCACTGCGACACCTCCAATCATCACACCGCAGATAGATGCCCCTGAGGTGGTCTTGTTGTCGCGCTTCCTAGAACATACCTTACATACTCCACCGCCACCGTTTCACCCAAGAGAATGCGCCATCATGGCCGATATCGCCCCAGTAAATAGCGTGAGTTCCCCTTGATTAGCACAAACAGTATCTCGCCATCTCTGACACTAGTCAGGCGCACGCCCATGCCCGCAGAGCAGCCCAGGAAACAGACAAAGTCCACTGGGACGAAGCAGCAGAAGAACATCGCAGTGCTGCAGCCGGCTTCTCCCGTGCAGCAAAGACCGCAGGCGACAGTGAGGCTTTGAGAGTACTGCTTCTGCTCGAGGCTCAGCATGAGAAACTCGCGCGTATCATCAAGTCGCAGAATACTGCCCAGCTGAATGAGGCTATCGTCGAGTCTGCGCCACTGTCGACTGCAGAGACAAAGAAGACTTCAGATGATGCTGCTGCAACTAGCACACCGACTCAAGCCGAGTCGAACACACCAAAGAAGACGACCACCACTTCTGCCATAGCTGCTGCCAGACTCAATGCCCGCACTCGCGATGAGTCGCCGTCACTTGCACGCGACATAGCCTCCAGGCGAGGTATCCGTCCTCCTGGACAACAGCTTTCACCATCCGCCCTTGCAAGATCTCGCCAGCTCTCGCCCGAGTCGCAGCGTAGGGCTAAGACGGTGGCACCCCGAATCCCACCCTCGATCATGGAAACCTCGAGCACTTTGCCACCAAAGCAGCCTCGCTCTAAAGTGGAGGACGAGGGCTTTGCCAATTTCTACAGCAACTTGACCACTGGAACAATGTCGAAACTTTCATCAGTCCTCGCATATGCAGGCTTGCCGCTCACGCCCGAGGAGGCTCAGAAGACCGAGATACCCACGCCAGAGAAAGCTCGCAAAGACCGCAGTAGTCGTACTGTCAGCGCTGCGAACGAGCCAGACGTCAAGAAGTACTTCTCCAAAGCCGCCCTCACAGCAATCGAAGACGAACACCGCCAAAGAGGTGCACACGGGCAAGTTTTCGGCCCAGCCGAGAGCTTCTATGTTGTGCAGAAAGGCGGCGGCACCTACTCCTACGCCGACATCGCACGCAACCAACAAATGCAGAATGCAGGACTCGAAGACGAGGACTTTTTCGTCGACGCCCAGGAAGGACTGCCCTCACCACGACACGGTCGTTTCCCCTCGCAGCACTCCAGTCGCGCCGCTTTTGGCAAATCGCGCACAGCAGAAGAGCTGGAGCTGGAAAACACAACGCTCAAAACCACACTCGAACAACTCGCCGCCCGCCTTGCGAACTTCGAAGTCCACGCACAAGACGCGTCTTTCGCAGCGCTGTCACACTCCATGGCCAGCTTGTCCAACGCGCCTCAAGCATACCAACCCGCACCTCCGCCACCCGATTCAGGACAAAGTCTACAGGACGCTCTGGAGCGTGTGCGGGCGTTGGAGTCTCAGCTTTCGAGTCAGAGCGAGCAGCACGAGAAGTTGGAGGCTCTGGCGCAGAAGCAGGAGAAGAAGATCCGCATGTACCACAGCAAGTGGGAGGATGTCAAAAAGAGCGCAAGGGAGAAGGAGAAAGCTAAGCGCGAAAGAGCTGCGGAGGCCAGTAGTAAGGAAGGTACTGATGAGGCTGGTGCTTCCTGAGTGTTGTCCTGGATCTGAGGTCGAAGCTATGAGACCCGGGCAACGAGGTGCTCTTGACGAAGTCTTGCGCCTTTTGCCAACTCAGGCTTTGATGAGGTAACTTGCCCGGAGGCCAGAATACAGTTCACATGTGACGTAGCACTTTTACAGGCTTAACGATTGCAAGTTGAGTCTGTATTCCATGCTTTGTCGAAGCGAATGTGTTCTTTGCTATACTAGGTGGAGTACATCTCGTTACTGGCTGGTGGACAGGCACCTGACGATAGTGATATAACTGATTGCCGAAGAAAGGAGAGACAGCAAGCATGATCTGTGAGCCGGCTGGTAGACAAATTCGCTGTTAGTATTCGGCTTCGACACGAATAGAATTTAAGCTCATCCTCGCTCGCGTTTAATTTGAAGATCCACCCGTATGATGTAAGCGCCTCCACTCGTAAACACAGCCTTGTGCTGAGTGACACGAGCCCTGGAATAATAGTCTCTCGTACTGAACACGGCATTGGTGTCTTCCGTTAACAATAAACAGAAGTGCAAACAAAGCCAGCGCTTCTCCCTTTGGTTCGTCCTGTGCAAGTCCAAGTCTGCAGATCGCACGCTCCAAAGCTTCCAATCAAATCTCCGAAGACATTCCTCAAACGCGGGCTGCTGGAGAATCTAATCCTGAAACGCCAGCCCTGCGGATCACACCTGCGACTTGGCGTTACGACTTTCCATCCAAGCGTCGCCCCTCTTGCGCGTTACAGAGCGAAGAGGCGCAGTCGTACGCGCTGGCCTTGTATTAGTCGTCTTACTACACCATTATCTTCTTCAGCTGCGAGTGCAGATCCTCGACTTCACTTCTGATAACTGCCTGGGAAATAGCGTGAACTGTCGCCTTGCTTCCATCATCCACTGGAGCTTACCTTGTGACAAGCCTCCTGCCGAGACACGCGGCAAGCTTATTCTCCGACTGTCAAACCTAAGACCCCCCTCGAACCCTTTCCAAGGCATTATTATCATTGTTTGTTCACATGGGACATTCTGGAGAATCACTACCACCACCCCCGCACCACTTCGACAATATACTCGACACCACCCACGGCGCAGGCGCCACTACTGACCGCCGAACATGGTCGTGCAATGCAACTCCACCCTGGCCGAGCTGCGCGTCGAAGAGGACCCCCTCTGGCCAGCACACAGCGGCATCACCTTCCACGAACTCGGCCTGGGCCTCAGCATAATCTTCGGCCTCATCTCCATCATCGTCGCCTTCTTCCTAATCTATCGCCATGCCACGCACTACCTCGTGCCCAGCCAGCAGAAGCACATCATCCGCATCTTGCTTATGATCCCAATTTACTCGACGGTGTCCTTCCTCAGCGTCCTCTACTACACGCACGCCGTCTACTTCCAGG
Source organism: Epicoccum sp. F181 (assembly GCA_037042865.1). Lineage (NCBI taxonomy): Eukaryota > Fungi > Ascomycota > Dothideomycetes > Pleosporales > Didymellaceae > Epicoccum > Epicoccum sp. F181. Next base: position 1,228,847 of record JAJSLS010000008.1, read on the forward strand.
TCCTGCGAGACTGCTATGAGGCGTTTGCAATTGCTAGCTTCTTCGCGCTCATGTGCGAGTATGTGGCGCCGGGCTTGCACGAGCAGAAGAAGTTCTTCCGCACGCTGACGCCGGTCAACTGGTTCTGGGGCGTGTTCTTCATGCAGAAGTGCACTGGTGGCGAGCACCGTGGACCTTTCAGAAAGCCGAGATCTGGTCTGACTTGGTTTAATGTTGTGTGGGCTGGCGTCTTCCAGTACTGTCTGGTACGCGTGACGTTCACCATTGTCTCGGTGATCACGGAAGTCTTTGGGCGGTACTGCGAGCACTCGTTGAATCCTGCTTTTGCTCACGTGTGGGTTATTTGCATTGAGGGTGCCAGCGTTACGGTTGCTATGTTTTGCTTGGTGCAGTTTTATATCCAGCTCAAGGACAAGTTGAGCGAGTATAGGCCTGCGTTGAAGATCATTTGCATTAAGCTGGTGATTTTCTTCTCCTTTTGGCAGACGGTATGTGCTATGATTTCTTGCATCTTGTGTTCAGGACGTGCTTTGCTGACTAGATATTCAGATGGTCATTTCATTTCTTGCATCGTCGAGTGGGCCACTTAAACCGACAAACAAGATCAGCTATCCTGATATTTACATCGGCATCCCCTCATGGCTGCTCTGTATCGAGATGGCGTTCTTTGCCATTCTTCATGTGTTCGCTTTCCCTTGGAAGCCTTATTCACTTATTCACGGCGCCGCGGCCTACACTAGCAGCGGCAATAGCCTCGAAAATGGCGCTCCTGCGACACTTCCCACATCTTCAAGAAGATACAGAGGGTTTTGGTACGCGCTTGCCGATTCTTTCAACCCGTGGGACGTTGTCAAAGCCTCTTCAAGAGGCCTCAGGTGGATGTTCGTTAGGTACAAGCATCGCCACACCGACTCTTCTTACGAACGACCCGCCGCGGCTTACAAGCTCGGAACATCAACTGGAGAGATCGGAAATGGCGGCACTGCTGCTGGTATGACGGTGCCAGTCACCGCTGGCCTTCACCAAACACACTCCAATACTAGTGCTGTGCCCGCATCGACGGGACCTTACAATGTCATGACCGCAGAGGACGACAGAGCAGGTCTGCTCTACAGCACCTCGCGACCCGGCAAGTCGCCTTCTCCGCCAAGATCTCCATTCGGCGACGAGTTTGCGCACCACAACGACAGCGCGGCCGCGGGCCTACATCCTGGGAACACAGGCAGGATGCAGCAGTATGATGCACATGACCCTTCACGTGCCAGGTCTCCGTTCGGCGACGAGTACGCACAGGGCGACGACGGTGCAGCCGTGGGCCTAGATTCTGGACGTACAGGCGGGATCCCACAGTACGATGCCCACGATCCTCCGACGAATGTCTGGCAGAACGACACGTCTTATCGGGACACGCATCCTGGCATTCTTCGACCCGGACAGCGGAATGAGTAGTGAGCTGATCCACGGGAGACATGAGGTTGAAAGGACGGTAGCGAGGGCACGAAACCCCAAGTCTACCGAACGACAGAGGGCAACCGCTGGTTGTGATTGTCCCTCGAGGGGATAGGGCTGGGACGCACGCAGATCTACTCAGACAGGCCATTGTTCGGTACTGCTGTACTGTCTACCTCAACAGTTTCACAACGGCGGGTAAGCAACCCCGAAAGCCACAAGCGAGATCGAGGCTCGTTGTGAATCCTTCAGCGGAGATCCAAGAGCTTGTTTGCGGCTTTTGCCCTGTTTTGCAGCTCTTACGTGAGTGGAATGGATTGGCCTGGACCTGGGACTGGCTTGCTCACGGCTGGGCTGTGAGGGTTGTAGTACATTCAGTACATGCGAACAAGCATCACTCGAGCAGATCTTCTCGGGGAATGCATGAATCTTACGATTTGCTGCGCTGGCCGGAGTTGTTTGGAGAGCCGTCATTGGCTCTCAGAGCGGTTCATGTACGGTTGGATGGTACATGCGTGTCAGATTCAGAGTTATACGCAATACTTGTGCGGACATTCTGCATGTCTGCGTGTGTGCATTGAAGGAATAGCAAGACTTCATCGCCACCCCCAGTGGCGAATTCAGTCACGCGCAACAGGAAAGCTGCGTGAATTCGCAATCAGCAGAAAGCTACAGAGGAGGGCAAAAAGGCCAGGCCGCCGAGTGCGCTTTATTTTGCATGCATGGCGCAAAACAGTCCAAAGCGAGGCCTCACTTTCAAGAAACCAGGCGCGAAAGCCAACACTCGCCACGCCTTAACAGCTACAGAACATCTCTAGCTTGCAGTTGCAGCAAACGCCCAGCTGAACTCCACACGATGGCGCATTCGGCGCAAAAGCATACCATCTTCCGCACGTGCGGCAGTTAGGCAAAGTCCCACGGTACGGTACTGCAAGCAAGTATCGTACGATGGTGCAGATGGTGTCGTACGAATATAGGCACGGCAAACTCGCCACCACACCACCACCGGGAAGAGAGCTGCAATGCTTGCGTGCTCGACGTGCATGTACTGTTGTATATGCTTGCGCAACGCACGCCGTTCCTTCGCCGGGCCAATGCGCCACAGCTAGCTCTGGAGCTCTAGAGCTTCCATGGCGCTGTACAACAGCTATACAGTAGCTACTCAGCTGGCTGGCTGGCTAGCAAGCTACACAGCTAGGCAGAACTTGGAACTTGGAGGGAAGCTGTCGCCACTTCGTGTTGCTTTGTAGCTTTCTAACTTTCCGAGGCTGATTGTAATTTTGCGGAGAAAATGGCAGCAAGAAAACCACAGATGTTGACGGCGAATGGAGGAATGGTAATTGAGGTTGTACAATTCGCAATGAGTAGTGGTAGGCTAGGTGCTTGGATGGAGGGGTAATTCTTTGACCGGAAGTACGAATCAATAATTATAATTCCAATACGAAAGAATTGCGCTGTACCTTGGACGTGATTTTGGTTTGCGTTGGACGTACGTGTAGCTCAGGCCTGGCTATGTAGCTACATGTAGCTAGGTAGTCAGATCGATAGCGCGATCTAGTTGTGCGGTTCAAGAATAGCAATGTAGTTTAGCCAGAGTTTCTTGCTTGCTTCGCTAGTACGTGTGCATTTATGTACAGTAGTATACTGGTTGTCTTTTCTACAGTGGGCATGCAATGCGCTCTTGATTTGGAGGGTAAGTTCGCTCGACATGGAATGTATGGCGTTGGTAGGAGGTCTGCTCACGATGCGATTGCATTATTGCAGCGCGTACGGGATAGGGAAGAGAGAAGCACATGTAAAAGGGAGAGGCATCAACTACGGTACTTGTAGAAACCTTTTATATATGCAGACTACAGTACACTTCCTTGCCCAAGGTGAAATGGACGGGGAACGGAGAATCTCGGTGTGCGTCTCAGATTATTTGTAACTTGTGACAAGTCATGTCAGCGGGTTACATATAGAGTGTTGACAGAAGCAACGTGTGTGTAAGTGGTATGTGCAGAGGTCTAGAAGCTGTCGCACGAAGCATTGGCATAACGTGGAGCGCCTTATGGGCAGAAAAACGATAAGAATTTGATAAGAGAAGAGAAGATGCGACGTCGTTGTTGCATTGCCTTAGCGGAGGCTGGTGTGCATGTATGTATGTTTCAGGGCGAAGCGCTTTTGCTCACCGCGAGTTGATGGGAGCGCGTGCTGCAAGGCGTGGCTAGGGAGGCGAGATGGCGAGCGGTTTGAGGTGCTGCGTACAGCTACATAGGTGCTGCTTGTTATTGGAGCGCGAGATAGAGTCTACACGTACATGTGAGATCATTAGGGCTTTTGAGGTGTTCTCGCTCGTGCGGAGAGCTTTAAAGGGTGGTAGTGTTTGTTTGGTTCATGTCGGAGAGATGGCTTGCGGAGGAGGGCCTCGAGTGGTCGATCGTGACATGCACTTGTTAGGAAGGCGCATACATAGTGCATTCTGCACACCTGCACAGCAAACACCATAATCACGTTCTCGAGGCTTGCACACTTGACAGGGGTGGTTGGCTACAGGTGTTCTACCCCTCGCGTTCATGCTGCGACTACCACACCAAGCATACGATGCTTGCTAGGGTGCCGCGATGCGATGGAATTCTGGCGCTGACCTTGATCGCCTTGCGCTGCGACATGAAACCTGGCCTTCATGATACACGGTCGGGGCAACCCTGTGAAGTCATTTTTCTTTTGTAGACAGGTGCACAGACGAGACAGATCACGATTGTGACGCGAGTGAAAAGCCCAGCGACGAGCCGTGTGCAGGGTTGCGCGCGCGCACCGGTGATACATGATGACAGGAGGAAGGAGATGTTTCCGTTTCCCTTGTTCTCAGAGGTCAAGCTGCGAGCAAGCCCGAGCAAGCGTCTCGTCAGTGGCGTCGAGTAATGCCGTGCCGGCGTGGAGGGAGCATCGCTGCGGCGGAGCGCTCTGAGATGATTTGCTTTTTCTGCTTAGACGTTGCCGGTGCCAAGAGGGCAGCGGTTGGAGGTTGAAGGCATGGCGGAAGTCTATTCGTCATGGAAGGTCGAGGGAAGGGGATTGAGATGAGCAGGTGCGGGACATTGTCGTTGTGGTAGGAGGAGCTCTATGTGTGCAGATGCATTCTAGCTGTGAGGACACTTGACGCCAATGAGTGGACAAAGGGCATGGCAGAGTGAGACTTGCTCGACTCGATGGCAGGCTGGAGTGTGATTTGTCCTCCTGTCCTCCCACACACTATGGGATGAAACGCAGGAGCGTAAGCAGGAAAGAGCCATCAAGCCATCCTTCTCCGCGCCTTCCAACTTCCAAGCCGGCGGCAAGTAGAGTTGGCACTAGCGCGGGCTAATGCACACTAGCGCGCGAGAGCCCACTTGACGCAGATCAGAATCTCATGCCGGCCCCAACAACGACTCGTGCACTTGAGCCTGCAAGAGAGAGCAAGCAAGCAACTCTGCATTTCTTCCTTTCAGCTATCGCGAGAAGCAGTCTGCAGTGATATTGCTGTTGACCTCACTGCTATACCACACTTCACTCTTCCACCGCCACCACCATCGCCATCGCAACATCCACGACCGCCGTGTTGCCAACAATCTCTCGCTTCTCCGCTGCTGCGTGCCTTCACTCTCGGCAAATCCTCCGCCCAAATTAAGATTGATCAACTGCGACCCCTCCCATCAAATCGCTACTATCGCTACTTTCGCTCCCGCCAACGCTCGCCCAACGCCTAATACGGCTGCCCATCTCGTACCGGCGTGCGCGGCGCCTTGCACTATTGCAAACCCTCTCTCTGAAGAAGAGCTCACTCCATTCACCACCGCCACCAAGCTCGCCTACTACCTGCGATCCGCTCTCTTGCTGCTGTTGCTCCTACTCCGCTCCTGATCTTGCTCTTGGCTCGACACCTGCACGCATGAGCTGCACCTGAGAGAGACCGCACCTGGGCGTTAGCCGAGGAACCTCACCTCTTTACTCTTCAATCCCTTCCATTCGCTATTCATATTGTACTATTATGAAGCATCACAATATGCTTCCTTACCGACGAACCGCCCTGGCTGCTGCTGCTGCTGCCATCCTCATCACAAATGCCTCTGCGCAAGTATGGGGTGGACAGAGCCAGCAATACTGCTCCAACCAGAACACTGGCTCCGATTACAGCGCTGGTAAGTCCCTGGCCATTGCGCATGCACGCAATTGACAGACACCATCAACTTGCTTACACTGACTCCTTCCCCTCAGTAACCGACATCTACAACTCATATAAAGCCTGCTCGGACAACTGCGGAAGCAACTACGCGTTTGCTATTGTGCAATACCAGTCATGCTGGTGTTCCGACTACATCCCTGCCGACCAGGGAAGCACTGGCGACTGCGACCAGGGCTGTCCAGGATATCCAGGCAATAGCTGTGGAAATGCCGACTCCGGCTTGTACGGATACATTGCCCTGGATAAAACACCCTCTGGAACCGCTGGCGGCGGTTCGAGTAGTCAGGCAAGCAGCACTGCTGCCTCTACTTCTTCGAGCGTAAGGGTTAGTACATCCACAACACCGAGTAGTTCTTCGCGCAGTGAACGAGCGTCTTCGTCTGTGTTCTTCTCTTCTTCCACAACACCAGTTGTTGTGTCCTCTTCTTCGGATTCTTCTTCGGACACTCCAAGTCCTACGACTTCCTCCACGGCCTCAGCTCTAACATCATCGTCGCAGACGTCGTTTCTCGAGACGACATCTACTTCATCATCACGGGCACCATTTACTTCTAGCTCTGATCCTCCTACAACTTCCGTGAGTCGCGCAACCGCAGGAACAACCCTGATGAATGCAATCTACTGGTGGCCAGTGTTCGAATTCGCGAGTGCGCGAAGCTTTTAGTGTTTTCACTGCGAACTTCGTGCTACTGTTGCTGTTGAGAGTCAAAGGGGCTAAAAGGGACATCATGCTGACAATGCTATGCAATAGTCATCCTCCGTGCCTGTGACCACATCAAGCTCTACGCCGCTACCCGAAACATCAACAACCTCCTCAACTCCCGAACCGACTACATCTTCCACTTCATCCTATATCCCTGAAACCGAGTCCGCCACACCATCGCCAGTTACCAGCACTCGCGTCGTTACCATCTCCGGAGAAGCAGTTACCCAGACAGTTACATCGACGCCCGTGGTAGTGCCAGCTCACGAAGACACTGAAACTCCATCATCTTCGAACTCGCTCTCTGGAGGCGCTATTGCCGGTATTGTGATTGCTGTCCTGGCTTTCCTGGCTCTCCTAGCGCTTGTTATCTTCCTTCTTTGGCGCCGACGTAAGCACAACAATACGGATCCAGATAATCCCCATGGCTACCCTGAAATGGCTACAGCAGCCAACCCACGCCCGCGTCGCAACGTCAGCGTCCTTAGTAAAGTCGGCCTCCTGGCTCGCGCTCACCACGACCCCAGCCCAGATGACGATGCGGAGCCTTCATCTGCTGGTCCGTCACACAGTGCACGTCACTCTGCATTCTTCGCCGCGGGTGCTGCTGGTGGATCAGATGGCGTTTCACCATCAAGTCCGCTCGGGCCCCAGAGCCAGGCTAGTGCCAGTCTGTACCAGATGGATTCGCGACGTCATAGCAAGCCGCTTGTGTACGATCAACGTCTAAACCCAAGCGCACTATTTGCAAATGCCGATGCCAACGGCAGTCGTGTTTCAATGGCGGACAACACAGATTATAGTCGACCACTCGACTTGGGCGGTGGCCGGCTAGCTGTCAGAAACCCTGATCCAAGGAGCAGTTTTGAGAGCAGGTGCTAGAACTGTGTACCAGCTTGCTTCCTTGGAGATGGCAACAACTTTCTTTTCTTGTTCTTGGTGATACCCCTGGTTGGCGAATATTGATGAATTGACGGAATGGAAACGTACACACATACACACACATACGGACGGACGGACCGAAAGAGCGCCGATGGGACTCGAAGAAGGGGGATCTTCTTGTCGACACTTTTTTTTTACCTTTTGGCATTTACACCAGCGCTGGCGTTTTTTTTTCCTTGTCGGGCTTGGGAACTGATTTCCCCCCTCTTGTGCATAAATGCGCCCCCCTCGACTTGTTTTCTTATATCTACCTTCCCTTCTTCTTATACTTTTTTCTTCTTTCGCTATACATAGCATGTCTCTATCTCTATCTTCCTCCTGTGATTGGGAGTGGAAAACGCAAGACGCAGTGCATACGACTTTCGTTTTTTATTTATTTTCTTCTCACGCACTTTTGACCTCTGGAACCGAGAGGATGGGGATTTCTGCGGCTATGCTGGAGGAGTAGGAGGTCGATGGCAGACAGCGCAGGCGGAGGGAACGATGTGGATATAGAAAGGAAAGGACTTGCAGCACTGTACATTGGGAAGGGGAGCGAGGATTCGCTGCTGTTGCTGCTGCTACGACAGATGTGGTACAGAATTAGGATATAGATATGTTACAGCTGTTTATGCAATTTGCTCTGTTTGAATCAAGGGTGGGATTTTGAAGCGCGATTGATGACTTTGAAAGTGGGAAGCGGAAGGCGCATTGTGTCCTTGCGAGCTTGTCAGTGAATGGAGCTTTGCTTGCTTGCTTGTTGATTGACTGGCTGGTTGGTTGGTTGGTGAGCATTTCGTGGCGTCGGTCATGCCATGTCACGGTGAATGCACTGGAGTGGACTGGTATGTTCTTTTGCTTACGATTTAGATTTCTCTATGTTTGCGGCGGTAGCGATCGATGTCTACTCTGCTTGCAAATACCAGCGTTTGCCTCCCTCGTCCATCCACCGAATCGCAGCTTGCAGCTCGACATCAACGCCAACGTCACTTGTAACCGGAAAGACAAGAGATCCGGTCTGGTCACCGAAAGCAAAACCCCAGTCAGTCACTCCGATTACCGGAAGAGCAAATGTGCATCAAAGTCCTCACACAGTACGCTTGCGGGCATGCGAGAGTGGAGTTTATGAATCGGCACTGTCGGTGTGCGCTGATTGTTGGCCCGGTGAGGGAGGTGGAGGGGAGGTGTGGGAGGAGAGAATGTGGTGGGGAGCTACGAGCGGACGAGGATTTGGTAAAGAGGGAGAGTGAATCGGTAAGAGACGGTGTGGAGGTGGCGGAGGGGGAGGCGATGGAGGAGGTGGAGGAGGAGAACAACAAGAAGGTGGGGATTTGAGGTGGTTATTGACGGGAGTTTGGAAGGGTTGATTGCGACGTCACCGCCAAAGTTCGGCGAGGATGAAGTGAAGTCTGCGAGCTCGAGCTGTCACATGCTCTTGTGCATGGCTTGGCGTTTCGCCTGACGACAAACGCAACCTCCCGGCGCGACCTTTCGATTGTCCACCTCTCTTCGTCGCCAACCACTTTCTGCTTGCCGTCCGCTCGCCAAGCCAAAGACAACGCACAGCCCCAACCATTGCATACATTCCTCCTGTTCTAACAGCACGACCGACCATTCGACACGGATCAAACCCTTCTACATCACCAAACACATCTACATCCGACAATCCCTCGCTCTTTTCTCGTACCATGTCTCTCACTCCGTTGAACCTCGAGTCCGAGTTCGAGTTCTCCCCGCCACAGTCGCCCGTCCTCAAACCCACAAAGTACACCACCAACAAGAGTCCAAACACGCCAAAGCGCAAGCGTGATGCCAATGCCGATGGCGACAACACCGAGAATCGCGACTCTCCGAGCAAGCGTAGTAGTCCGCTTCAGCAGGTCGCTACACCTGACACCCTGGATCTTACGGCCGAGGAGGAACAGATCGACGTCGGCGTCGCCAGTCAGACTCAGAATCTGACCCCAATGAAGCGCTCAGTCTCCTCAGCCCAAAAGGGTACGCGTGTGACTCTGGTGAAGGGCGTCAATCGCTTCCAGCTTGACAGTGACTCTTCTCCCAGCGGTGACGGCCTTCCAGATCCATTTAACCTTGCGTCTGACAAGACTCTACCTCCAGTGGTCAAACCGAGACTGTTCGACTTCACTGCTACTTCAAAGTCAAAGGCATCCGGCAAGGCCGGAGCAAGCACAGCGATCCATGTTGTGGATCTCGACAGCGACAGCACCGGGCATGAGATTGACCATGCGAGTGCTATTGGCAGCAGTGCCGCACAGAAGCAGACCGCCACTCCTGCCACCCCATCTGCGCGCAAGGCATCTTCCACAACTCCAGCCTCTCAACGTCTTCTATCAGGCCAGACCTCGAGACCAGCGAACCCGACACCCACTGCGGCCTCCACAGCTACCGCATCGCAGAGACCTCTGTCTGCTCTGCAGAAGATCCCAGCCATCGCACCCCAGTATGTCCCTATCTACGTCTCTCCCGACTCTCCCGTCAAGCTCCGCGACTCGAAGCAGTTCTGCAACAAGCCGCCCTTCTGGAAGCGCTGGCCCAAAGACCAGTACCGAGCCCTCGCTCACTACCTCGAGGAAAACATCGACCTCGTACCCTTCGCAGCACAGGAGAACTTGACCGTCGAAGAAGTCCAGCACATTTACCAGGCCGTCGTCGTCGAGCCGCTGCTCGATGAGACCGAGAAACTTGCAGCTGCGGGCCAGAAGCGGATTGAGAACATGTTCAAGGCGTATGACAAGACTAAGGGGAAGTCGTGGAGGAAGTGGGGTGACGGTAACAGCAGTGTTGAGGGCGATCTGGGCGGTGTCAGGCCTGGGATCGTGCAGCTAACGGGAAAGAATGGCGACTTGATCGAGGTGCCGTTCAGGAAGCTGAACGACGTCGACAAGGAGTTCGTGTTGAGTCTTGTGTCTGAGGAGGAACTCGCGATCTTGAAGAGAGAGGTTGTTTGAGCGATAACAGGTTGTTGCATGACACCGCCGACTCTTCCGCGATGTATCATTCACCGCAACCGATCAGCAGCATGGTACTGTTGTGTGTATGTTTACGAAGAGCGTCGTCTGGATTACGGTTGATTTTTGGATCGGCCTGATCGGCAGGCAGAAGAACCGCAAATTACTGCTTCGAATTGCACTCTGGATCGATGCTTTGTGGATGTGGGGAATGCAGAAATGCAACAGGTCTCTTTCTCATACAAAAGCGTTTCACGATTGGGCATTGGGAGCAGGAGATCGATAGCGTCTACACCACAATAAAAGGATGAAAATTGAGTACCTCGACAGAAGACTACCATTACCGTCAATAAGAATCGAGAGCGTATAAGTTCGCGGGATAGCTCTGCCAGCTACATAGAAAGGTGCGTGAAGTATCGATTATCTAAGCTTAGGCAGCAGCCGCTAGGCAACTCGAAATTGCACCGTCTCAAACAACGATATATATAGGCGAGCCCCCCCAGCTCTTACAGCAACCCGCTGTTACCATACCCCTGTAGTTGCAAAACCATCTTTACTCCTTTCACAACGTTTCCGCCGCCCATCGCATACAGAGTCATACACAGCGGCAGTCTGTCGATCGACCACGTTGTAATGACTCTTTTATCCCATCGAAGCACGACCGCGAACAAATACAAGTCCATTCGGAAGCCGTCCACTAAATCGATCCTCAAAAGAAGGATCGACACTTTCGAGGATCGCGGCTTACCATCTCTCAAATACTCGCGGCTGCATTTGTCAAGGCACGGTGATTCTTTTCCCGGCAGCAGACAAGCATCAGCTTCAGATGGATCAGAAGGTCTCTTCACTGTTGCGGCCATTTTCAGAGAAATTGGTCCCGCTCCGTGATCAACATCATCAGCACGCAGATGTCATCGCTGTCGAAGGTCCGACAAGAAACATGGCGACAAGCACTCTCGGCGCGCTCGAAGTCCTGCCGCCAGAGCGTATATTCCGGATCTTGGACTCCATGCACCCGCATGAGTACTCCGGTCTCCCGTGTACTTCTACGCGTGCTCTGATGCTCGTGAACCGGAAGCTAGAAGTTACTGAGCACTGTTATACTACTCTCACATCCTGGAAGAGCGCCACTGCTCCGTATGTCAATATGCAACATATTAGGCTTCCACAAGGGGAGTGTGGATGGGAGAACACTGTGTGTTGCTATTGGGTCGATTCGGATTTTGATGATCCTGATCTTTGAAAGGCTGTACATCACCTGATGGAAGATTGGGTTGATGGTGACGCTTTGAAAAGCTGATGTAATGATTCAGCCCCTCGATTTGAATGCGATACAATCGGCACGACACAGCATAGCGAAACAAGGACTGCGTGAGCGCCCTTCATTGACACCTTTCAATTTGCATATCTGTAAGTCCGTTCCCTCATCAATCCCTTGCATGCCCGCGCCACCCATAATGTGTCCCGAGTATTCCCTCGCCTCTGCCCTATTAGGCGGCCAGCTTAGTCAAGGCTCCTCCGATCGTGCCTAGGAAGCCGGCCATCTTGCCGACCTTGCTGTACTTGGGCAGACCGTCAGCAATGGCCTTTGCGGAGGACGCCACGTCTCCGAGAAGAGTACCGCCCAGATCCAACGGATCCTTTTCTTTGAAGGCCTCGGGGTTGTTGACAATGTCTATGAAGAGACTGAAACAAGTCGAAGCGAGCAGCCCCACGACGGGCACGAAGCACAGCCCAGCCTCGACCAGGTCGACAAACAGCTTGTTGGTGTCCTCTGGCTCCGGAATGTCAAATGGCTGCCAGACGACCTGGACACCGAGGTGTCCTTCGAGGATTTGGGTCATGTCGAGCTTCATGGACAGCTTCTGCTTGATCACCTCTGGCGCGAGCAAGTTGCTGCTGGTATTGATGGCCTTCCTGTCATGGATGCGGATCAAGCTTTTGGTCATGTCTGTTGGCATGAACAGACCTCTTTCGACGCTCCGCAGTTGTCGTGGCAGGATGAGGTAGTTGAAGATGCCAGGAATGTACAAGCTGATCATATCTAACACAAGTCAGCAGCTTGTTCGAAAGCTTCCACCAGCCAGAGTGTGTTCGGGGCGGTGCACTTACAGTTGGGAAGAGCACCTACTCCGCGGTAGAGGTCGAACTTCATATCCTTCACGCGGTGGCCATTTTCGTTTAGAACCCATTCCCGCTCTTCGAGCTGCTCCTCGAAACCCTTTTTCAATGCGGGGGGCATGCGCTTGATATTATCACGTATGTCCTTCTCCTCCGTTTTGATCGTGTGAACACGCATCTCCTCCATCTTATCCTGCTTTATCACGTCGTACATCTGAACGCCTTGTCTCATCCTGAAATCGACCATGAGGTATGAGCATAGGTCGGGGAACACAGTGCTCGGTTTCTGCGCCAGGGGAAAGTAGACTGCACGGATCGGAAGGTTGAGGTCGATGTACATGTAAGGCTGGCTCGGGTCAAGTTTGATTGGAGTGACAGCCGTCATCACAGGCCCACCCCTCGCCTGCTTCTCGTACGCCTCGGTGTTGTCTGGCAACATGGTCTTGACTATGCGCTTGATGTCAGAGTGCCGGCTGTCATGCCTTCCCTCCCCTCCGAAGACCGGCTTGTCAAAGCCCTCTGCGGTGCCGAACGAAACGACCATCGCTTCCCAGTACCCGTACTGTAGCTTGTTGTTGTGCTTTCCGGGGACGGTGCAGATACGGTTACGCTCGAAGTCGCTGCCTTTGGCCGTGTCGTTCCAGCAGTATTCAACGAAGGCGTGGGAGTTGAAAGAGGCCAATTTCTCGGGGTCCAGGCCGTTCTCATTGTTCTTGAGAACAGAGCGCTTGAAGAAGACTTCGCCTTCTGGATACGGAATGGCCATTGTGTGGTGTGTCTTGTGGATCGGATAGATGGCAGCAGACTTTGTTTTCCCCTGTTGACGAGAAGTTGAATGCTTATTTAAGAAGCTGTTCGAGATGTTGTCCTTTTGGGTCTTTCGAATTGGGCAAATGCGTGGCCGTCCTCAAGACAATCTTTCCGCTAGTAACATGACCATTCAAGGCAACTGTTCTGATATTTAGTGCAGGTCCTGTATATAACACTGCTATATAGTCTGCAGCTTCTGCAGGCCATTGCATCTCGCTACAACGCACCGTGTTGCCCAAATTGCTCACTCACCGCATCTTGTGAGGTCGAGGGCAGCGTGCATTGATAGCCCAAAGGCATACAGACGGATACATCGCCGGCATAGTGGAGAGTCTTGCATCTGCTGTATAATACATGCTGTGTATACTTCACCTTCGCAGATGACTTCCCGCAGGCGTTTACTGCGTCTTTGGAGCAAGCTCCTACACCTAGCTGAGCTCCAAGTGATTGGGCCAAGCAAGGGCTCAATCTCGTCGATGTCGCCAGCCTCATGTGCCGGCCTGTCACATTTTGATGGTTTGAGCCAAGTGCTTCAAATCGATGTTGCGTGCCTGCGTGACGATTGAGAGAACCACGTGGAAATCTGTGTTGGTGTCCCGAATCAACGCAAATTGCAAAGCTGCACTGAATGACTTGTAAGAGTATATGCGTTGTAGTGGAGTTGAGTCGATGCAGAAGTGGCCCACTATCTGCAGGTGTCGGAAAGTCCGGGAGGATCACGTATACCTCCGTCTATTATAACTATATGCCAGGCTAGCAAGTGGTATGCATATATCCACATTTTGGCGTGGCGGAAACCGACCACTTTAGGCAATTGCAGGAGCTTGAAGCTGCAATCACGCGATTCGTTGTTGCGTAAGATACCACTGCGAATGCATGCGCAGCCGCGTCAACCACTCTGATAATCGACCTCCTGGATGAAAGACATGGCCTTTACAGGAGCTGCGACTAGAGCTTTCAAAGAAGAGCTTTCAAAGAAGAGACCGCTTTTCAAGTCCTTGTATATAATCTGTTGCACGTTGGGTTAACAAGAGGCGAGGAAGAGAAAGGGTACATGCAACGACGTGTTAATGTACCCAAAGCCCTCGCCAATATCTTAGGAGGTAGTCTATTATCACGCTGCCTACAAGTCCAGAATATGCAAAGCACCTTCCACTCAGGTTTAGTAGACCGGTGCAGGCAGCTGTACACGGATTCAACCAGCGGTGAAAGTTCTCGAGATCATTTGACTCTTTCCGAAGCTCTCGAGTGAACTGCTCGTCACGCGTAGTGACGCGAAGATGTATGGCTTTGATCACCGTGCTGACCCGGATGTTTCTGTCAAGAGTGTGGCGCCGCAGATTGTTACTGAGACAAAAATTCTCGGCGAGGAGAAGCATAAGAGTATGCAGGAATCGACGGACCGGACGAAGGAGAAGCTAGAGGATGCCATCAAGGCGTCTAAGGGCAACTAGAACGAAGGCTCTGGAAGGACGGGCCGGTTCCGATTTGAGTGGTGCGTGGTGGTGGTGGAGAGGCTGCATGTGCTAATGTCGTGCAACTGCTGGTTCGCGCAGGCGCTGGTAAGGCAATGTGGCTGCAACGAGGTTGTTGGATGGTGGATGGCATCAACCGTAAAGCAGGGAGGAGACTAGAAGGACAGTGTGTGCTCGCATCATTTATGTCTCTCCTAGCCGGGTACATCGCGGTACATTACCGCTTCGCACCATGAGCTCCCTCGTCTACTTTTACACCACTACTATTCCCACTAACGCCCATATCGCCCTTTTCAACGTCTCCAGCGTCTTCCCTTGCAGCACCGACACCTCCTGCATTCTCATCTTGATCGACTAGTGAGGCGCTTCTCTGATCCTCCACATCCTCCGGCGTCCCCTCCCTACAAGCCCATCGATCGACATATCTCAGCACATCCGGGCTCCAGATCTTGTTCATAGCCAACAACCTGAAAGGCACCAGCGCGATAATAATAATCGGGAAAGCCGGTCCCGCAACCGTAAGAGTCACGATGAAAACGATGACAGTCATCACGATCTCGAAAAGCGTATAAGCGTGAATCGGCCAGTAGCTGCTGATTCCAGCAGGCAGCTCCGGGAGTTCGCTTGGCGGCGTGAGCATGTGGAATGTTCGCATTAGGATTGGATTTGCGGCGAGACTTTGCTGGCCCATGAAGATGAACAGGCCTGCGAGGACGCTCGTTGGTGTCAAGCCCAGGACGAGTTGCAGTGGGGGAGCGATGCAAATGAGGATCGCGGCGGCGTGGATGAAAGAGCTCCAGCGCTGTTCGTAGACTCTTTGCACAGGGACTTGGACGGTACGTTCGAGGCCGTGCTTGTCGAGGACTGTCTGTTCGGTGTATTCGCCTTTGACGTCGTGCATCAAAGACTCAGAGTGCAAGGGTGCCTGTGGCAAGAGACCGTTCGCTGGAGGGATGCCCAAGATACCGCAGAGGGCGGTGGTGAGACCTAGTAAAACGATGTCCAGTGAGTAGCCTGTTGGTTTACGAATGCCGAAGCGCTTGATCGTGCAGATGATGCTGCTGATCTCATGATCGAAGAAGAACAAGACTGTGATGATGGCTCCAGGGATCAAGGCAGCGAACACCCAACCAACTGGAAGATGCCAGAACTCGACGTAGAAATGTGTTCGGCCCGGCAGCGATGGCACCAAAGCACTGCTGCTAGTATGAAGTCGTCCTTTCGGGACGTCGTGCATTTCGCCTGCGTATGGAATGCCGACGAAGAAGATAATACTGATAGCCGCTGCATACTCGCGCAGACCCATGCGAATGTAGCGATGGAATAGCGGCTCCCAGGACTCAGCGTAGGAAAGGAACAACGCCAGGATGAAAGTCCCAATTGCACCGATGATGGCATACAAGAATCCCTCGAACGGTAGGTTTGCGTGTGCGCGCTCCAGCTCCTGGACAGCTTTGTGGAAGTAAATGATCGAGTTCAGCAGACTGAAGATCTCGCAGCTGAACTCCGTCACGTAGAGCATAGTCCATTCGTGGGCGTTAAAGAATGCCAGCAGGCAGTGCATCCAGCCTGCATGGATGAGCGACCACGCCATGAAAGGCAGGAAGGGAACATTAAAGCTGTTTTCGCATAGCTTGTAGATGTTCTCAGCCAGCACGGAGAACGGTCCAGTCACACCCAGAATGTTGAGTGGTTGCAATGAGAATAGCGAATGAATCACACCGCATAGTCCAGTACTCAAGACGACCTCGATAGTTCCCCAGTTCTCGCCGGTGTTGGAGTAGAGATCGCTGGCGAATGTGAGGCCGGGTAATAAGTTTGTGAAGAAGACATATACGGAGCTCGCAACGATAAGCTGGTTGAAGACCGTCCAGTCCGAAGGATAACGCTCTACCAGATTTTTGCAATCCTGTCGCAGTAATTTGAACGGTTGCAAAGCTCCATCTTTGCGAAAAGGCGCGATCGTTCCAGATAGCCAGCCTCTAGACTTTTTCGGGGGACCAGGAGTGGTCATCTTGTTTGATTCGTTTTAATGTCGACGTCGACGTCGCGGTCTCAAGTCCGGGATAGATCGTCGCCTCACAAGGCGTGTTCGTTCTTCAAAATCGCATATTCTCCCAGTTCCAGTTCCAATTCCTGTATCGGTCGATAGCAACTCAGCTCGCCAGAATATGAAATCACAGTTATTGGCAACACCACCTTGGACGTCTTGGAAGACAAGAAGGCCAAGATTTATTCTCAACCTCCAGAGGATGCACGAGGACCCTGCCAGCCTATAAGATAAGAGCAGAGGCCAAGTGCTGGTTGGCGTAGTGGCATTTTCCGCCTCCCGCGTCATCTTGGCCAAAGCCACGAAACAGAGTTCGTGGTTCTAACTTCACGCGTGTCGGCCATGCTTGTGGCGCAGTTTAGAGGTTGCATGGGTCTTCACTCTGCCTCGTATAGGGAGTATGCTCGACGTGGTTACAATTTGAACTTGGGAGGGAGGGAGGAACATGTGGTGGCCACGCAATCCCAAATTCTACTGGGCAAAGTTGCATTGGTGTCAACCGCTTCCTCAAGGGGAGAGAGCCTCGGCTGGGATTTTCGTGAGAACCAGGATAATTCAAGCGCACTTGTGCTGTTATTAAAGTTTTTTCTAGAAATAAATGACGGCCTCAACAACAAGTCATGAGATCGGCATTTAGGCATATATTGATTAAGCCTTTCCAAGATTCTCGCTAACAGGCTTTTCCAACCCAAAAGACCCGTTTCGCCATCCTGCGTATTGCTAGTGCGCAGGGTCTGTGTTGCTTTCTGCCCGGGCGTCACCAGCAAGCCTCATTTCGATCGTCATCATCTCATCTATGTGTCGAGCTAGAGCACTGTGACGAGTCGTAATGCGCTTCGTGCGTTGGGCTGATATGCGCCACATACATCTTTCAGAACTCCCTGCCTCTCTATCAGAAAGATGTAGGCTGCTGTCGGGCTGCCCAGACCCTGTCTACGGCCAGTTGAGTGATAGGGTGGCATGCTGGGTGCTGCTCCTCAAATGACCGTAGCTGATTATAGGAGGTGAGCGTGTCATGGCTTAGCAAGTGACAGGCTGCCACGCCATGGTCGCGACGTCTTCTACTGTGCGAAAAGCGATTACGGTCATAGTCACATCTTTTCCCAAGACGATCTCATGTCTCATGTAATCGCCGCACATGGACGAGACCTCGAAAGACCGTCCGTTCCATGGTACATTTGGCGCAAATGTGCGATCTGAAGATCCGATTGTCGACTCGGTGTGCTCGGGATTGCACGAAGACCCAAGCTGCGCAAGGCACAGTTTTTATCCTCGAGGACTTGCTTCATGCTTCTCCAGCCCACGGCTGCAGTCAGTCCGGCATGAGAGTCTCAAAGAGCCTCAGGATCGGATATTTTTCACCTGTCACTCGCCTCCCCATCTTCTGAACCAGAGCGTTCGCTCCTAACGTCGTGGCCATTCGTCACCTCTACAACCTCGCCCTCGCTATCACTGCTTTGTGCATGCTCTTCCTCGTTCTCCAACTCCTCTAGCTCTTCACCCAACGCACTCTCCCTAGGCTCAAGCCTATCCTCATCCTCCAAAAATAACCTCGGATTGATCTTCGGCAGCGTCGTAGCACACACACGAGTCTTGATCAACAAATCATCAATAAACTCATCCACGTGCGTAAGAGCCCAGCCCTCCCTCGTGCGCCTCTTAAGCTTGCGCATATCATTCAAATACGGCTCCAGCGTCGTATACACATCCTCATCCTTCTCCCAAGCAAGACGGATGTAAAAAGCAGCCAGCGCGCGCAGGTATTTGTACTCCTCTTGCTCTAGGTAGAACATGATGATCTCGCGCTCGGGCGTGATCTGCAGCAGCTTGAAAGCCAGGCAGAGGAAGGGTGTGGGTTTTTGCGCAACGCCGTACGTGCCGCCGATGAAACTGAGTTCTGTTGCGCGGTCGAGGATTGTGGCGGCGTTTAGACCGAAGCATTGCTCTTTCCAGTAATAGGATTCGACGATGCGGTCGCGGACGGGTTTCTCGAAGAGCTTGAGCGGGTTGTCGCCGTGGATGAGGGCGCCGGTATAGCCTCTCTCGTCCAGGGCGCGTTTCGCGTCGGCTTGGTGCGCCATGATTGTGATTGTATGTTCGTTGGTGCTGTTGACGCAAGCAGAAGGATGTCGGAGCTTCAATCTTCGATATCTCAAAGGGCGCGCCAAATGGCTTCGACTTTCGCGGGGAAGGAGCGTTGCTCAGCCGACGACGAAACACAAATAGATTGCTATTTGGAGATTTGATAATGCCCAATGTTGAAGTGGTACGTCATGGCATCTCTGCCGTCTCAATATACATTATCTTGCCCTGATTCCTTATCATCGACAATATACCCACAATCAGTACACTGAAGGATGCTCTTAACCCAAAGCCAAGTATCAGTGGCCATCTCCTCCACTATCGGTATGCATCTTGACCTTAGAACTTGTCAACAACAATGATCAACACCTTCACCGACTAACACAACAACCGCAGTCGTCACATTCACAATCGCTCTTTTCCTCTCAGGCTACGTCCTTCAACAACGCACAGTAAGAGGCCTCCAAGATGCCATCAAACCTCGAATCCCACAAGCACCGCCCTCGCTCAATGTCCAAACACCTTTCGCGGACTCAGTACAACCCTCGCGAATGTTCGGCGGTAGCATAGGCAGCAAAGGCCGCGTCGCATACCAGAAATTCATGAGGACAGAAGATGCCAGCGCGGGAGTCA
This sequence comes from Epicoccum sp. F181, assembly GCA_037042865.1. Taxonomy (NCBI): domain Eukaryota; kingdom Fungi; phylum Ascomycota; class Dothideomycetes; order Pleosporales; family Didymellaceae; genus Epicoccum; species Epicoccum sp. F181. Next base: position 1,248,264 of record JAJSLS010000008.1, read on the forward strand.
ACTGGAAACGACTGGCACACGTACAATTAGCGCGGACACACCACGATGTCTGCAACTCCATCATGGTGTTTGGCGAGCTGCACAGGCTGAAGAGCCCGGCGAGGAAAGTCCTGCTCTTCCCTAAATCATGGGCGGCAGAGAAAGAAGGCGGCAAAGGCGCCATGGGCGATCCATACATGGACTCAAGTCGACGATTAATGCGCATGGCCGCGAGACGCTACGGCGTGGAACTACGCCCCGTCGACCCCATATCAGAAAGCACCGAAGACGGCATCCCAAGCACATACTCCCTCATCAGCGCCTACGCCCTCACGGACTTCGACCGCATCCTCGCCATCGAAACCCCCGGCCTCCTCCTCGACGCCTCCCCGCTCGACGCAGTCCTAGCCTTCACAGAGAAAACGCCCTTCGCCATGCTCGAAGACACCACCGCCAACGACGGCGTCCACTCCCAAGACCTCCTCCTCCTCCAACCCTCAAAAGAAGACCTCAAAACCCTCGCAGAACGAATAACCAACCTCCCCACCTTCAACGACACCCTCCTCCACACCGCCTTCCCAGAACCCCTCCTCCTCTCCTCCTCAACCGAAGACACGGCCCTCATCCGCAGCATAAGCCTCCTCCACAACGCGCAAGCGGGTTTCAACGCCACGGCCTACCTCGACAACGTAGCCTACATCCGGTTTTCAGATCCTAAATTACCTGGTCCGGAGTACGATGTACCGTGGGCGAAGAAAAGGGACGCAAGGCCGAAGAACAAGGATGCGGATTGGACGTGGACGAAGTTGTATGGCGAGTTTGCGCAGAAGAGGATGGATATTTGTGGGCTTGATTTGGAGAGTTGGCGGGAATGATTGATGAGGTGCTCTTGTGATTTGTTTTGGTTTTGGGCGTTTCTGGTTGGGGGTGGTGTCTGGGTGCATGGATGAATGGATGGTGTTGTGGACGAACAAATGCTAGGCTACACAGTGCCCGCAGTCTCTTGCCGCAGATCTATATCCACGGGCGATTAGTTGGCTTCTGATTGCACAAACTGCATGGTTCGATTTACGTTTTTCGACGATGTATCCATGTGAATTGGAAAATTCCTACTATATGACCACCGAAAATACTTGAAGCCTAGACGGGCGATTGTTCTTCAGTACTGTGATACGCTTTTTCATTTCCATTTAGTATATCATAACACTAAGTCCGTTTGACTTATTCGGCAACCCAGACAGCGGCCATACCCATACCTCCACCAACACACATGCTGGTGACACCTACGCGCTTCTGTGTACGCTTGAGCTCGTACAGCAACGTTGATACCTGTCTGCTACCGGTGTTGCCAAGAGGGTGGCCGCTGCGGAGAAGTGTTAGCAATCAAGTAAAGTAAAGTACTGGTGGCAGTAGAAATGCAAACTTACAAAGCAATAGCACCACCCTTAGGGTTGATCTTCTTGTGATCGATCTTCAGCTCATTCGCACACCACAGGCACTGGCTAGCGAATGCCTCGTTGATCTCAAAGATATCAATGTCCTCGATAGAAAGGCCTGCCTTCTGCAGAGCGACGGGGATGGCTTTCCACGGGCCAATACCCATGAGAAGAGGCGGCACGCCGACAACGGATGCTGTGACGTACTTGCCGAGGATCTTCTGGCCGAGAGACTCAGCGGTAGAGCGCTTCATGAACAGCACCGCCGACGCGCCATCTGAGATCTGCGAAGCGTTGCCAGCGTGGATGGAGCCGTCTTTGGCGAACGCAGGCTTGATCTTGCCGAGAGACTCGACTGTGACTTCACGCACGCCGTCGTCTCTCGAGACGGTGATCTCGCTCTCCTTCTCAGTCTTGGGGTCTGTCCACTTGACCTTCAAAGGAGCGATCTCCTCGTCAAACCACCCGTTCTTCTGCGCCTCGATAGCTTTGCGGTAGCTGTTGTACGCGAACTCGTCCTGGCTCTTGCGGTCGATGTTACGGTCCTTAGCCATCTGCTCTGAGAGCGCGCCCATGGGGACCTTGCACTCAGCGGCATCCTTGTGGTTCTCGAGCAATTCGCTGAACTCTGTAACGGCGCCGGGGCCGTATTGGGTCGACATGCTCTCGACGCCAGCGCCGATGCCGATCTCGATGGTACCGCACTTGATCGCGTTGGCGATGTCGACGCAAGCTTGCAGTCCGGACGAGCACTGCCTGTTCAGCGCCTTGACGGCGGTAGAGCTAGGGAAGCCAGCAGCGAGAGCAGCAGCGCGGAACTCGGTCGCTCCGCCGCCGGGAGCGAGGACATTGCCCACGGCGATGTCTTCGACGAGCGCAGGGTCGATGCCGGAGCGCTCGATGAGGCTCTTGAAGGCTCCGACGAGGAGGTCAGCGCCAGGTGTGTCTTTGAAGCCGCCACGGCCGCCCTTTGTGATGGCGGTGCGGAGGGCGGCGGTGACGACGATGTCGTCGGGGTGCTTCTCGATCACACCTGGGCGACCGGAGCCGGACATATGGTGGGCGACTTGCTCGAGGCGGCGGGCAGTGTGCTCGTTCTTGCCGGTTGTTTGTGAGGCCATGGTGGATGTGTGGGGAGGGATGTGACGATTGGAAGAAGGGAGAGAATGAATATGTCTACTGAGAGAGAAACAGAATTGATATTGTTTAAGGGAGTAAGATTTAGTAAGAATGGGAGTCTTTCTGGTCACGCGTGTCGTCGGTTGCGGCACACGAGGATCGTTCGAAAGGTCCAGCATCATGGACCAGAAGAAGCCGAGGCTCGGTCAACTTCGCATGTGAAGTCTGACAGCTACGTCATGCACGTGATCTTCACATGCTATGTATACCTCTGATGAACATGTGAAGACGTTTATTTACGCGTGATGAACATAGAACTCAGCTTTACCGTCAAGTGGAATGTTCAATAGGAGATTGTGCAACTCAAGCTGGCTTGGAAAATACGCTCACCATGTCGTTCCCCATGATCGATAGTGATAGCCTACCTTCGGACAGGGCATACCGACATACTGTGATACTACTGACTAATGATATTCTGAAAGATGTTCCAACGCCTAATAATGATATGCTAGTTCAAAGTCCTCGCATGTCGCTCCTCGCCACAATGGTAAGCCAACTTCGACACGCCGTGTCAGCTTTCACCCATCATGATGGAAATACAGAAATTCAACTCAAGAAGCCTTTCCCTTAGCCCCAGACGCCTTCGTGGTCGTGTTCTTTTGACCCTGAGCCTTGGCCTGACCCTGCTGTTGGCGCCTGTTGCGGCGACGACGGCCGTCGTCCTCGTCCTTGGGAGCAACCGGTGCCGCCTCAGTGTCAGCCTCCAAGGCCTCAGTCATAGGCCCAGCAAAGTTCTCGAAGCCTTCGCGCAGCTTGTCCATCGCATTCACGCGCGTCTGCTTCCTGATGCGACTCCTCCTGACACGGTCGAAGTGGCGCTCCAATTCTCCATCGTCGTCGACCTCCTCGTGGATGTACTCGTGAATAGCATCAATCTCCTCCTGAGTGTAGTGTCCGGCCTCACTGTGCTCGAAGAAGGAAGTGACCATGCGGTTGAGAATGGGGTCTTCCACAGGGAGGTGCTCGTAGAGGTAGCGGATCTGCTCGACCTTGGAGGGCTGCTGAGTGAGGCAAGTCAAGATCTCGTGGCGCAGCTCACGAGGGAACGGAGCGAGGTCGTAGGCGAGGACGCCAGTGAAAGTGTCGATGAGTACCTTTAGAGAGATCTTGTTCAGCGGCACTGGGGTGAGGGGAAGGAGGGGCTCATCGTTGCGCGTGCGCTTGTTCTGCTCCATCCAGGTGAGGATGTGCTTGGCGATGTTGAGATTTGGCTGAACCCAAGCGCTAGGTACGCTGATGACGAGGTTCTTCGGGGTCGGCGGCTGACCTGAAGCAGAGCGCTGCGAGGATGACTCGTTCGTCGCGGCAACGTTGCGCTCTACGTTCTGCGACTTGGTGATCCTGTCGGAGTCGGATTGTTCCGCCATCTCAGCCCACTCCTTGCTGCCAGATGTGGCTCCTGCAGCGTGCTCTTTTCCAGGCTCAGCGCTCGTTTTCACACCATCCTTCGGAGCCTCATCGATTTTGGGTTGCGAAGGCCTGGGGTAGGTGGCTTTGGCCAGCTTCGAAAAGCGGACCAGTACACCCAGCGAAATCTCACCAACGAACTCGTCTTGCAGATAGATATTGACCATTTCGCGCGGGCGTCTGGGCTTGGCGTGCGCATCAGTCGAAGGGCGTGCGTAGCGCGACTTAGAGCCGATCACGATGGTAGCGTGGTCCATGTTGGGCGAGTAAGGGTAGTAGACTGGCAACTCTGTGTACAGATCGAGCTCTGGATAGAAGCGGGCGTGGGGGTATGCGATATCAGGGTATTGCTGCCAAAAAGGTTCTGTCTCTTGAGGCGAAGCTTGTTCGTGCGGGTGGCCAAGGAGCGTAGCTTGTTGGAGCTGCTGAATGAATGGAGGTAGCAGGCTTTGTGAATGAAGTAGTTGGGACCAGGGCAGGTGACTCATGAAAGGGCGACCAAACGGTGTCGCAAGTGAAAGACCGTGCAGATAGTTGGGAGCGATTGCAAGTGAAGTGGGTGTCGGTGTGTGAAAGAGATAGCTCGCTCAAGCAGTAACAAAGCCTTTTTTAAGTAATGAAGTCTCCCGAAGTACTGCGGTGAAGAAGCGCAATGTTTGTTGCGGCACAGGCGACGGCTTTGTGGTGAAGGTTGGTCTCTTGTCAATGTGTACTGCTGTACGGCATCATTTGCTCGTGCTGGCTCTGCATGATGTAGTATGTTGCGGCTCGGAGTCACGCCGAGGTGGCAGCATGCGAATGATTCAATGGAGCTTCCGAATCATTTGCCTCGTGCCTCTGCGTTCACAGCTTGCTTGTGCCTTCGATGGCTGGCAAAGCTCCGCTCATCTCTGGAATCACAAGCTGAGCGGGCTCGCGTCCAAAGAGCACATGATCACGTCCTCCTGCACTACTCCACCAAGCATGGCAAACACGGCTACGCTCGGGGTCCATGGCACCATCGACGAGCGTAAGCCAGAAATGCTCCTTGCAGTGTTCCCGCATGTTCGCATCGTCTACCGTGTTGATCATGTCAGCTGCGATCGGTAGCCATTCATCAAGAAGTCCTAGTGAAAGTTGTGTGAGGATGTCAATGACAGTCAAGACGATCGTCGCTTGTTCAGAGAGCAACACAGTGTCTTCCGCAGCTGTCGGATCTGTAGTTCGTGGACCAAGCGGCATAGTTGTTGCGTGCTTCGCGCGATCGAAGAGGAGTTCGAGCAGTATTGAAGGAAGCTCAGGCTGACTAATCGAGAGAGCTGAGGGCGGCGAAGTAATCTGGATCAGGGTCTTGAAGGCTAGTCTGAACTGCCGTGCTGAGATATTAGCAGGGAAGACCCTGAACAATGCATCCACATAGAATGGAAGGTGTCTGTTGGCGATATCCGCGTTCTGAGGGGCGGAGAATACTGCTAGCATTACGCTATGCGCTGCTTCAAAGATGGGAAGGAGATTGGCGTCGCTAGCGGACGCGAGATATGGCGCAGCCGAGTTTATCAACAGCTCCTCTGCGACAGCTGGGGGCAACGCAAGCGTCAGATGTTCTGAGGTATTGAGGAAGAACAAGTCGAGATTGCGGTCAAGCGGCAGCTGCGGTACTTGGCCCGCTTCCGATGGTCTGATATCCTGCATGTATGCCTGCGCAGCATTGGGATAGCTGCTGAGGATATCAATCGCAGTCAAATAGACAAAGGTGTATTGCGAGAATGTGGCAGAGCCTGACCGAGTTGAGACAAAGTACAGGTTGCGAAGGCTGTTCAATGTTTGTGTGGCAATATTGGAGGCGGTCTCGTCGTCTGCCAAACCCGCATCCGCAAGCAGTCTTCCAACCGCCGAGCGGAGCACGATCACTGCGGCGTACATGGTTGATCGAAGCAGCCGCCATAGTAGATCTGTCGTGTGAAGTGTGCCTGGGTCGAGCCGCCGTTGTTCCTCAGATGAATCCACTGTTGACAGCTTGTTCTGACGCCACTGCAGGTGCAATGTTCTTGTAAAGTCTTCCAGATCTTCGACCGCGCTTGACACGAGCCATGGTGCTCGTACTTGCTCGAGAGTATGGCCTATCAGACGGGCTAACGAGCCTAGCGACGAGACGAGTGGGCTGGCCAGAGTTCTCTGGATACTCTGGAATGAAGGTGCCTTGTCTGGCCACCTGTATTGTTGTTCAGGCGTCACCTCCACGTCAACATCGATGGCACCAAGGAAGTATGTTGAGCCGAGTCCGTCCATGTTCCTGAAAGTGGAACGCATGAGCACAGGCAGTAGTTGGTCAAAATCGATTTGCGATCGCTCCACATCCGATAGCAACGGGAAGCAGTAGTTCAGCACAAGAGCAATAGATTGTTGACTGAAGTGGTCTTCCTCCACGACGTCCTCGAGTGCAAGATTGATGGCATGTACAAAGCCTTGCTCAAGAGTACATCGCATGCCTCGACTAAGAGACTCATTTTCAGCTGGTCCAAAGCCAACAAGCAGACCTCCAAGCGCAAGAAGGTGTCGCCATCGTGCTGAATGTTCATCAGCACCTTTCGCCACGGCTCGGATCCAGTCGTCCTTTGGCAGAGTGCGTTCGAGCTGAAGTTGCGAGAAATCACGATCCGGGGACTTGTCGTGAGAGGCGTGCTCGTGTCGAACTAGTGCTTGCGCCGCGGAGTGGAACACGCTCATACATCGCATGCATGTCTGTAAGCCGTCGGGTACCGCCCATATTGCTGGAGCGGATAGGAGTTGGCTTGTCAGGAGAGTAACGTTCAGAGGATTGTTGAGTGTAGTCAGTAGGGAAGATGCCGTCCCAAGGACTCTGTCATTGGTTAGTATGGACGCGTCTGCAGTCGCCGACGTGTATGATTACCTTGGAGTATCTTGTTGGTCGGTGTAGACCTGCAAAGATCGCAGTAACGTCCCGAGCAGGCGATCTGCTGGCATGATGGGCGGGGATGGTATTACAACAAAGAATCGCGATGTGCTGTTTACCAGCACGAGATGGAATTCGGGTTGCCGATGGTTGATGTGAAGTTGAAACCGCCAGAAAGGGACCTCGGCCCAGATTCACGTGGCGCTGGGATGCACTTTCCCAGCCTCACCAATTCCGCGCTTCTCCTGGCATGTCGAACATGACATCAAGCATGGCGCCTCGTTAACCACACCTTCGACAAATAATCATCAAAATCCGGCTCGTTCTTGGACCGCTGATTGGGAAATTATCAGCACACCAGCCATGAGAGAGTCAGCCACCTAGTCAATTGGCCAAGCGTCGCACTCTTTTGCATCGCAATCCCGCCCGAAAAAGCGACAAGATGAGGTAAATGCAATGCAAGCCACAAAATTGGACTACACGGATATTTACATATGATAGTGACACTAGGAATGATTTTCTCAAGACTGTGGTCGATCCACGACCACTCTCATACACGCCGCCAAAATTCCCCAGCCTGTACTGGCCGTTCCCAGTGAGCGGCACGCAGACGGTCTACATGTACGATGCCTGGACCATGTTCCGCTTTACTCTACTCTGGACGCTGATCGATGTCATTGGCATCCATCTTATCGCCGCCATGTATGCGATGGCTATCCAGTGGCGGAACTGGAAGCTCATCTGGATCGCTCCGGTCGTCTTTGGAATCATCGGAGGCATCGAGGCCCTGATTGCTGGCTCTGTTGTCGGTGGGGTGTGAGTATTGTTCTTGCATGGAGGCTTGGGCTCACTGCGTTTTACAGAGCTGACGCTTATTCACAGCATAGGTGGCGTCTACACAGCAGGATACTTCCGCATGTCGACATGGATACCATTCTCATGGGGCATCATCAATGCGCTGGTTCTGATCTTGTCTTCCTTTGCGATTCAGGGAGGCTTGTGAAGGATTGGAGTGACGATGATGGACTGTGGTTTGATGAAGCAACAAGGTTCGATTGTCACCCGTAGCTGTATCAATAAAGCATATCAAAGTAAGTTGGCATGCTCTTTAGCTGTCTGTGTCAACGCATTTTGCTCCGCAATAAAAACGGGAAAACAACAACAATAAAGCAAAATTCAACGCCGTACGCCATGGTTCCTCATCTCCTCGCAAAAAGCAAAACTTGAGCTGCGTTCTTTCGCGCTCGGGATATCTCAAAGCACTCAACCCGAAGAAGCAATCGCAAAAACAGACACCTTCACTCCTTAACCGCTGCCTCGTCAACACGACCCACCGCTCCCTTCTTGCCCACCGAGCCATCCGCTTGAACCTCACCAAGCACAACAAAGCGCTCCTCGAACTTCCCCTGTGCAGCCACAGCAAAACCCGACACGAGCTGCTCCTGAGGTCGCCCCGGACGCTCCATCTCCCACTTAATCTGGAAACGGCGCGTGTTCCAATTCTCCCACGTCCGTGGCCACTTCTTGCGGAGATCACAGCCTGGAACGCAGCCGTCCAGCTTGAGCCTGTCGCACCTCCCATTGTGGTGCTTCAATGCTTGGCTCCAGCCCGGAGTCTGGCCCTGGGCGTTGCCTTTACGGGTGGGGTCGATATTGGGAACCCCGGCGGATGTGAATTTGTATGGTCCCTCTTTTGCTGGGACCTGCTGCTGCGCAGGAGCCGGAGGGGCGGCAGGGGCAGCGAGAACCTGGACGGCGGGAGCCTGGACGGCGGGAGCAGGACCAGTACGGCGACGCTTGGGGGAACCACCAGCATCTCCCTGGCGGCGCCGGATACGTACCTCAGCAAAAGGTACGGCGCGCTGTGGTGCTGCTGCTTGCCAGTCCTGCCCCTTTTGTGGCAAGGTATTGCCATTGAGAGCCTGCTGCTGCTGCTGCTGCTGGCCCATGCAGTTTCCAGGGGCAGGGCCAACTTGGCAGGCTTGGGGCAGAGAGTACTGCCCCATAACGCCATTGTGAGGCGTGGTGTTCTCAGCGCCAAGGTACGGATGAGCCCGAGGTGCTGCGTTCACTTGGGGATTGAATGGCTGGAAACCGCCATTGAGAGCCATCTGCTGCTGGCAGTTCATGCTGGGATCCCAGTAACCAGCGATGATCTGCTGCTGCCCGCCGTTGAAGGTGGCATTTGAAGCCACAGAGAAATGCTGCTGTGCAGCGAAATTGGTTTTGATGCTGCTACCGGCACCCATCGGCATGTGCGGCGCCATATAGCCGCTAGGAGTCGCTTGAGGGGCGACAAAGTTGAAGTTGGTGGCAGTTTTGCCAACGCCCATCTGCACTTGCGGCTGGTTGCAGCCGCCGAAAGTCGCATTGGGAGCGACGGGATTGTTGGCGCTGCTGTTGACGCCAGCATGCTGTGGCTGCTGCGTGTATCTGCCGAAAGTCGCATCTTGTACGAAGCAGTTGTTGGCGCCGTTACTGGCGCACATCTGCCCACATACCTGGGCTCCGCCAACGAAATTCACACCGTTGACGAACGGCAAGGTGACGTTGCTGATACTGCTGCCAGCATCCATGGTCACAGCCGGCTGTGCAGGGCCGGCGAGAGGAACGGCTGGAGCACGCTCCACCGTTACGTTGGCGCTATTATCAGTGCCTCCCGTAAAAACACGGGGATCCATGCACCCATTCTCCGCCATGGTGGTGCTGCTATCGTCACCCATGCAATTGCGCTTGAAGGCTCTGACACCCGGGTCATCTAAGTCCCAATTCTCTCCTGGAGTCAACTCGGGCAGGCCGGTGCTGCTACCGAGACTCAGGTCCCCAATTTGCTGGGGAGCGCCATTGAGAGGCTCATTGTTGACATCAGGGCCCGATCCCGATGCCGCGGCGCTGCTGCTTGCGGTGCTAGCAGCAGGCATGCTCTCAGGAGGATGCTGACCCTCCACGGAAGAAGAAGAATTGCCCCATGTGTCGTCGGTCAAGAGGTCAAAGTCTGGAGTGGGAGAGGGGTCTCTCCCGAACATGCTGTCGGTTATGGCAGCGGCAAACCCATCCCTGGTGGGCTGGGCGTGAGCGGCCTGGTAAAGGCCAGTTCGCTCCTCGGGCACGGAGCTGCTACCCGCGACGCTGTTCACATCAGGAGTGGGTCCTGATGTCGCGCCGGCGCTGCTGTTACCGAAATGGGCATTCAAAATCTCACGAAGGGGCGTCCCATCTGTGGCGCTGCTACCGACAGTGTTAGCTACATCGCGAGCAGGAGGTATTAGGGAGAGTGCGAACCTATCGTTCTCCGACATCGTGAGCGCTGATCTGCTCGCAGCGTCGATGATACCACCATAGGTGGCAGGGACGTAAATGGAACCCATTGCTGGTGTTGTTGCTGTGGTGGTATGTCACGTGCTGGTGTGGTTGGATATCACGTGAGAATGTATGTATGTGAAGCAACTGACTCCAACTTTTTTGCACAGAGATGCAGCGACTCTTAAACAACCACCGGATGTCCTGACGGCCATCAGAAAATACCAGAGCTATTACCGTAACTACTCAGCACGCTGGGATTACTACATTTTCGAGGACATGGGCTGTGCGCTGTCCTCACGACAAAGTTACGACTAGAGCAATACGCTGCGACCATTCGCAATACACATGACCCAAACACCCATTGGCTCGAGGAAACATTGTTGTCCTCACACCACGAGGCTACGGCGTGGTGCTATGATCAGCGTCAAACTCAAATCGCCACCGTGCCGCCATGGAGAGTGCCTGTTTCGCACCAGCTGCAACGCGACTGCCAGACAAGCGGTACCATTGGAAAGCGCTTTTCTAAATTTCTACTCGACTCTCACGGGCGCAACTTCTACCAAGTCGAACATGCGTGCTGGCAGCAGCTCCAAAAAACAATTATGCGAGGTCTGTGCAGCAAGTGTGTGCTCACTTCACTCGGACCCTTATTTAGCATTCCCTTCACCACACAACTACTGGAGCAAAGGCACTGCGAATTGACAACGACCGCACCATCATGACACTCTGGCGACACGTGCGAATACCTTGTTGCGCATAGATACAGATTTCACGCATTGCAGCTGAGATGCTGCCAGTGGCTCAATAGAACATTCTCGTCGCATCGTCTCTCTGGGTGACCACTCTCCCTGGCACAGGAGGTCCTGCCAGCGACGCCAGGATAAACAAATCGCATGGTGCTGTGGAGAGCTGCTATGAGCTAATACCGATTGCGCTCGTACAATGCAGCCGTGTACTACCAACGAGACAGGTGCACTACCAACATTGCGATGTCGCGACCGAGGAAAACTATGCGACGATTCCTTGCAGCTTTCCGATATACATGTCAGGGTCTTGGTCAGGTCATATATGTATAGCGAGTGATGTATCAAATTGGTCACTTTTGATATGCCATCCACTGTTGTGTCGGGAAGCCGTGGAGAACCTCAGCAAATCGCTAGGTGCTAATTGGAGCTGTTCTCCTGCATTTCCTAGGCGTGCGCCTGAACAATGTCCTTCTATCATACAAAACAACATGAACAAACATTGGACATGACATGAACAACATGAACTCAAGTCTAAAGTCCTTTTCCACAGGGTTAGGGTTGGAGTGAAATCATACAGCAGAATCGCGGTTTCGAAGACGATCACAGCATCAGTACACTGTTCATTTATCCCCAAGAAAAAATTCATATCATCGCAGCTAGACAGTATCAGAGTTTTCCCACATTCGTCTGCTGTACCGTCCGTGGGAACAACGTCTTTGGATGTTGAGCTTGACGGTCTACATCAAGAGAATGTAAAAGCTGCTGCGGGTCCGGAAGTATCGAAGTGAGAACACACAACTTGTTGGGTGCCCAAGTAGGAAGCCATATTATCGCAAACCTGCTCGCGATATCCCGTAATCTTTTCAAACATGCTCGTGGTGGTAATATATATGGCTTACGCATAAGCCGCCTCCAGCGAGCTGAGCACCAGCACTACATTTCAGACCTGCATCTTATCATCAACACCAACCCGACGCTCGCTTGGGTTTTGCTCCTAACCATCCATCATCTAGTACATCTACCACAACAACACCCCATGATCAAAAGACCAATCCTCATCTCACAAACATCACCAAACCCCACACTCAACTCCCATCCCCATCATCAAGTCAAGCAAGGGTTCACACTCGGTACCTGCAGATCACTCCGTCCAAGCTTTCGGCATCTGCAGCAGCAAGCTTAGCGTGCTTCTCGCCAAACCTCGCTAAACGTTTTAGATCTCTCGAAAACGGTAATGCGGCATACAAACGGGGCGGCTATTGGTGGTACGTGCAGGTGAGCTTTCGGAACTCCGAAATGTATTGTCCGAAGGATTGGCTCTTAACGCAGTCGACCATGACAGTGCATTCAAACTCCTCGGAGTATTTTCATCTCTGAGGCAAGGGATGGGTGCAGGGGTAAAGAGCTACCTCCTCGGAGAGTTGTTGTGAGGCTTGCATGTACTCCGCAGATGTCAAGAAGTTAAATTGAGATGAGGATGCATGCAGGAGTGCAGGGGACTCGATCGTCGATCATTGGGACGTTGTGCAAGTTGATCGTGCATTGAAGATGCAAGTCTGTAAGCGTTTACATAATCGTCGTGCTGATCCAACGGTAACACCGAAAAATGCCTAGGAGGACAGAGAGGTAAAAAGAAAGATACGAAAATGCTGTAGAACCCCCAAAAACGAATGCCGCCGTAAATACGTAAGAAGCATGAAGAAAGATATATGCCTCTACAAGCCAGAGTCAACCTTCTTCCAGAACGCATTCTTGTAGTACGCGTTCCAGTTGGTGCAAGTCTGCTCGAATTCGCTCGCAGGAGGCATGACGATCTTCTCGGGCGATTCGACGAACTGCATGCCGAGACCCTCGCTGATGTGCCATGCGATGTGGCAGTGGAGCAGCCAGCTTCCCGGGTTGTTGGAAGGGAAAGCAATCGCCATCCATCCACCTCCGGGAAGAGTAGCGGTGTCACGACGGGGAGGAGTGGCCCAGTTCATGACGGCGGTGTTCGGGTCATAGACACCTCTACCTTGGCCGATGACGAAGTAGTCGTGGCCGTGAAGATGCATAGGGTGAGGAACTGGAGGCAGGCCCTGGACGGACTGGATCATCCAGTAGTTCCACTTGCCCTCGCTGGTGGTTGGTACGACGTTCAACTCGGTAGGGTAGCTGGTGTTGCCATCCATGAGGTACTTGAGGGTAGGAGTCTCCCAGTGGACGTTGATGGAAGTGGTGTTGATTGCCCAGACGGTGAGGGTGTCTCCGTTCGGCTCGAGCTTTGCGCGGGTGAAGTTGACGTTCATGGGCTTGTTGGCGAAGGCTCCAACGGGAACAGCCTGCTTCCAGTAGGGAGCGAGATTGGTCGGCTCAGTGCAGACAGCGGGCTCGGTGAAGCTGCTGCTCGATGGTGTGCTAGCTTTGACCGAGTCGTAAGTCCAGATAGCTTTGGCATTGTTCTTGTTGGCGCTCAGGCAGTCTGTCGCGACATTGGCACGGAACCAGTAACTGCCAGCAGTCTGGTTGGCATTGATCACAACGTCGTAACGCTGACCAATAGCCAGGAGAACCCACTCCGTAGTGTAGGGGACAATAGGAATGAAGTCTGAGGTCATGACCTGCATCACATGATTGTCAAGAGAGACACGGATGTTGTTCTCGACGGAGATGTTGATCAGCCTGAGACGGTACTTCTTGCCCTTCTTGATAGTGACTGCGCCGTAAGATCCGCCACCAGCGGCGTTCTTGTTGGTACCATTGATGAGGATGTTGTCTCCTGAGGGTCCAGGACCTTGCTTTTGCAGAGCTTGCAAAGTAAGCGCATCCACCTGGAATGCAGTCTTGTAGTACCAATCGTTAACTGTGTAAGGGCCAAGATCAAGATCGTAGTTGGCAGATGCGGGTCCATCAAAGACAATAGCACCAACAATGCCGTCGCCGTACTGGGATGAGTAATGGGCGTGATACCATGACGTGCCAAATTGAGTGGCCTGAAATTTATAAGTTTTCGAATCGCCAGGAGCAATAGGACATTCGGTAATGCCATTGACTCCGTCGTAGCCGACGCTGTTGTACTGACGAACACCGTGCCAGTGCATCGAAGTACCGTTGTCCTTCATGTTGTTGTTGACCTTGATCTCGAGATGGTCTCCCCATGCCGCAGTAATGATGGGCCCAGGGTATTGGCCGTTGATCAGGAGACAAAGGCGCTCGCCGTTACCATCGGGGTTGCAGGTCGAATTTGTGATGGTGAGTTCGTGGTACACAGTCTTTCCAGTGGTGGGGAACTTCTGGTCGAAATCGGTGGCAATGCTGTAACCATCCTTCCAGCATGCGCGACTGAATGGACCATTCGTGCAAGCGGAATCCTTTGTTTGGCGCTCTTGTAGAGTGTTCTCAGGAATAGCAGGGACAGCTGCAGCGGATACGAGCGAGGTCAGGGCCAGCAGGCAGTTGCCTGCAATTTGTGTGAACCTCATTGTGAGTGCTGAACCAAGACAAGATAGACAAGTCTGATGCTAAGACTCAGTCAAGTAAAAAGAAGCAAGTAAAGAATGAATGTATGCAAGGCAGTAGTGATGAAGCTGCTCTTGGAACGAGTGTACAAGACCTTGGTGATACCTTGAAGTCATGGCAGCGGCGCCAGACTGATATATGTACTGGTTGGAAGGCTCTCTTGCCACACACTGTCGATCCCCGGTGTCCAAACAGCCGACCGCTGAAGGCTCGACTGGACCAAGCGATGAGGCTAGTGCGTGCCGTCTTCGAAGAATGATGCTTGGTGTCAGAGCGAATAGGGCGAGCCAAGCTCGTACAGCTTCGGCCGTGCAAAGGCCCGCGAAGTTGGTTTGGCGATTGGATGTTGCAGTCAGGGCGAGGAATTAGCGTTCGCTTGTCGGAGGGCTGCCATGTGTTGACCCACCAGGGGCAAACTATAGAGACCAGCGGTTTGGGATCTTGGTGGCCAAAACAATGATCCCGAGCCGCGGCGCTATCGATTCTAATTCAGAATAGGCAAGGCATGCCATCATGAACTATGAAGTTACAGAGAGTCGTGACGACAAGACCACCCGCTACGATTCGATCAATGCGGCTGAAATAGGTGAGTCGTAGCGTGTGAGCCCCATGCGTGATACAACAGGATGAAATGCAAGCCCAGAAGGATGCTGACCGCAGCGGCCTCGTGCATTATTGTCCGTTCCCGACGCCACAGCGAAGACAAGATCTCTGGGGAATAAAGATATGGGGCATGTTGGTCTCAACACTGCGAATCATGTAGTGGAGTCAGTGCTTGATATTGCATGAGATCGGCAAGTCGTTGGCTAGCGCAAACTTACCACGCAACGGCCGATTCAGCTCGAAATAGCGAATGCGGCAGGAGACGGCACCGGTGCCTGTTGATTCGACGAACATTTCGATTCTCCAATATCGATATCCCAGTTTTCCGATACGTTTTGGGTCCTGAACTCCAGAGACCGGTACAACGGCACCTCGCGTATGTTCGCTAGTTAGAGCGTCTTTGGGACTTCACAAAACGCGAAGTGTATTCGCCCAGATCTTGGTATACAGTCATGCCAGCCATGCGTGCCACCACGTCAAGCATGTCGACCTAAATTCGACTTACCACCTGCATCCAATGCTGCAATGCATGCTTCGCATAAGGCTGCGAACCATTCGGAAACCTGCTTGGCGCGGAATTCGACCCCGTGGTGTGCGTTCCATCATGGCTGCTTACTTGTGCGAGTCCCTGCGGCGTACCTGTCAAATGGCGTCGCTGACTGCACGCAGGATGCAGGAGTATAGGAGAGAAGGTTTGGCTGAGTCCTTCGAGTGCCTGGATTCGAAGTTGTGTGTCACAGAAAGTCCACGGAGGAAGCAAGGTAAGCAGCGACATAGGGCAAGGAGCTCGGTCAACTTAGGACGATTATTGTTTCCGAACATCTCTCTTGCAGCCTTGAGGCTGAGCATGCACCTTCGATATACACGCGAGGAGCTGTCTGCAGGTTTTGATGCTTCCTATGTCACCTTCTGATGGCCATGCCATGGTCGCCGTCCTAGACGCTATCGTTTGAACAAGACGCCATACACGTGATCACGTACGCTCTCACAGCACAAGTCTCAGGCGTCACAGTAGCCGAGACGCATTGGCCTCGTAAAACGATCCTGTGGGAGTGTGGCATCTTGGGCGGCCCCCACGCGAGGTGCAGATCGGCTAGGAACGTTGACAAACTCGTGGACGACACGCGATTGCATCCAAGACACTCACCGACAATGAAGTCTGCACTTACGTCTGCACCCATGCATCGAATATTGGGAGATACCGCAATTCTGCTGGCAGCGCAACACTAGCCAACTGTGGCAAGAGGTCGTAGGGCATTTCTTGAAGAAACCCCGAAGGCTACCGGCTCCGCAGAGAAGTCCGAAGTCCACAACAACACGAAGTTGAGACGGCCTGGGCACATGCAAGCTTGTCACGGCACGACGATACTGTAGCCCTCACGTCGCTTGGAGATAGCCGCGGCGTCGCCTCGCGTGCAACTTCATTCTCGCCTTGGAAGCTGGTCGCGGGTACCTGGCGCTGGCCCCCGATCATATCGCGGCAACGGACCTGGCGGATAGAAAGCTTACGGAGGATTATTATTGTCAGCCTGCAGCTTCTTGCGCCTTCATGCACTTCTGCCGGGTGCGAACGCCCATTGAAAATCCACGTGCCCGAGCAAAAGCGACAGGTGTGTATAAGCGTGTATAGGCGACCCTTGCGTGATGTGGCGGTGGTAGTGGTAATTACTACAGTATCACGATCAAGCGGCGACCGGCAAGCGGCGAGCTCCTTGCAACACATCAACAGCCTAGCTAATATATTCATGCAGATACCCTGGTGCAGCTCACAACCCATTATTATCGGGCCACCTTGCATAGATTGTAGGGTTTCTGGAATCAGAGTAAGCTTCCCGGCCCGTTCTCGCCCACGCGAGTGGCTACGCCGTTGCCTATTTTCAACCTCACTTCTGCAAAGCGGCAAGCAAGCCTTTAATATACCTCAATGACGCTGACATCACCCCGGTCACCTCCCACATACGGCCAGGTGGCTTTCTCGAAGGATGCAATTTCTTGACTTACTCTATCAAACTTCCTTGGAAGAGGACGGATCGGTCACCGCTATGAGCCCAATCCCGGATACCCTATGCCATGTTCATGGGATCTGCCTGCATCCTAGTCCCATCGTGCCGTTTCTAACATTGGCCTCTCGTGCAGCACAACGGCTGAGATCGCCTAATTCCGCTGATGACATGTCGCCGTCACCTAGATTTTCTGGAGAACGTGCGTACGATGTTCACGCCATTGCAGATGCTGCAGGAGTAGTATGACTGCGCCTTTGCTCAACGATGGGGCATCTCCCG
The DNA here is from genome assembly GCA_037042865.1 of Epicoccum sp. F181. NCBI lineage: Eukaryota > Fungi > Ascomycota > Dothideomycetes > Pleosporales > Didymellaceae > Epicoccum > Epicoccum sp. F181. The sequence goes on from JAJSLS010000008.1 coordinate 1,265,590, forward strand.
CACTTGTCTATGTCCATACTTAAAGATCGGCCCCTCGTGTCTAGCAGATAAATCATCCAGAATCGTTACTCCGTTCTTACACAAACCTCAACGAGTCTTTTGCTCAATCGAGCATTGCATTGCTAGAAGTTATACTTCGACTCACATTCGTTACTAACACCAATCACCCTCATCATGCATTCGTCAAGATCAAGAGCTCTTGCGCTCGCTACCGTGGTCGGCAGAGTTCTCGCACAAGATCAGTACGAGACATGTGAATCTTGGGGTATCGACTTCCAAGATAAAGGATCGTATTTCCAGAACAAATCGTCTAGCGATCCCTTCACTTTCGTTTCAACATTCGAGGGCTGCCAAAATGATGTCGCCAACAACATCCTCGTGGACCCTTCAGGAGACCAGTACCTTTGCAGTGATACCCCACTCACGCCTCCGGACACATACCAGATGTCGACCTGTCCTTTGGACAAAGATGATCTCTGGTCTGGTGCTTGGTCGGTTATCATCATCTCCAACAATGGAGATGCGGAACCGATTGCGTATCAGAGAGACTTCTCGCTTGAGGTTGCTGTGCCGGTGACTACAACGGTAAAGACTCCTTGTCTACTCTTTCTGAACTTGACTAACAAATACAGTACACGCCAACGTTGACCGTATCCGCCACGACTACACCTATCATTGAGTCCACGAGCTATAACACGATCACCGAAACGATCACGAACACAAAGACTGTCACTTCGAAATACACGAAGTCAAAGACCATCACTGTAAGTTCTCTTTTGCTCTCAGGGTGTGCATCAACTGACGACATCACAGAAAACACCCAAAAAGGTCACGACCACCAAGACAAAAATCCTTGGAACCATCACCAAACATGCCTACACAGTCATCCCAACTGTTGTCACTAAGACCAAGACTTTGACCTGCAGTATCCCTAAACGCCAACCTTACCACGATCCCTGGGCCAGGATCACCCCTACAGTGGTGCACGCCGCTGCCCTCGAGACAGCATCATCATCAGCGCCCGCCACATCAACCACTGCTGGCGCTCACCGTCGCCGCGATGCCAAGAGGCATGTTGCAGCCGAAAACCGAGCAGAGTTCCTCGCTGCCCGAGAAGCTCGCCTAGCCAATGCCGAAGTGATTCAGAAGCGCGGTCTCGACAACGGCACCGTGACTCTCACTGAGCTAGACACTAGCAAATGGGCCACCTCGACCTCGATGTCGACTGCGCCTGCCACCACAACTTGGCTGACGCAAGATGTCGACGTGAGCGTTACCACAACTTCCACCGAGACCTTATGGTCGGGTGTCACCAAGGTCGTCATTACTGTTACTGCTGTAAGGCTTTCCCACAAACTGAGTTCTCGTTTTGCACATACTAATTTCGCGTCACAGCCCACGCCCACCAAGACAAAGACCAAGTACACCATCGTCAAGACCACAGCAACAACTACAAGACGCCCAACGGTTACCGTCACGATCAGAACAGCGCCTGCAGCCAGCACGACTATCTGCAAGGCAAAGGGTGGCAAGCTTGTATGAGCAGATTGAGAAAAGCCGAGTGGTTCGTTGTTCACAATTGATAAGCATTGCATTTCGCGGCCGGCGAGCACGTGGAGTTAGAGGATTGGCATATGCTGGCGGCGGACTTGTTTGAATTGGCTTGAAAGTATGATTTCAACAGACGCATAGCCTTATAGAAGATGTCGCATTGGTGTGTGCATGATGATTCTCGATCCCTTGTCAGGTACTGAATTGAAGTCGGGATCACAGAATAAGCTCAAACTGCTAGATATATTTTATGACTTCCCTTTTACATACGTTTCATGTGTGCACTGATAGGGCTTTAAAGTTCATGATAGGTTGGCAGTGTGAATGCATTATGAGTAACGAGAAAACCTTCGCGATATAATGGTACCACAGGTATAGCGCCACGCGATCCCCTGAGGTGGATTTGCTTCATTGGTAGAATGTAGTCCAACGAGAGTTTAACCCCAAGGAAGTCTACTCGATCAGCCTTCGAAGGCGTGAAGCTTCCTTCGCACTGCTCCAGGATGGCTGTAGAGCCGCACGCGAACTCATGCGGAAGAACTGGTTTCACTGGCGCGGAGTGCTCGGTGCTGTTTGACTCTCTCTCTAATCCCCAGGACTCCTCCGAACGTCTCCCCCATACAAACCACTTCAATCATGCCAGAGCTCCCGTCGAAGGCCAGACCCAATAAGCACCGACGAAGGTAAACAAAAGCAAACCTCCTTTCCCCAGCTCTCCAACCTAACGAGTGTAAGCTCCCCCAATCGCAAGTCCATCACGATCGCATGGAACCATATTTCTCACCACGAGCCGCTCTCACCAGCCCGGCAAGTTGCTCAATGGCTGTTGTCTCTCGGGCACCAGTGGGTGACCGCATACGTCGGAAGTGAGTTCACAGGTCCGTCGGCGGAGGCGGTCTTGAAGGCCTATTGTCTTGCTCGTGACGACTCTCTAAGCGGTTACGAGGCTATGACGAGATGCTGATGAGAGGGGATCGCCGATCCAACTGAGGGCTCGCTCCTCAGATACTACAGTATCAATGTGATGATTGTTTGATGGGCTTACAATTGTTCGATATTGTACGATGGAGATGTGAAGATGCGACACTGCTAGATATGGTGCTATGCAGAAGTTGAAGGCGATGCAGCGGCTACAGGATATCACGCTGACGCGGTGGTTTTTGTCGATCTCTCGGCGCAGTCAAAGATGCTATAAATCATTTGGGCGCTGCTTCAAAAGGCCAAGCGTCACGAGCGAAGAGGCGGTACTGGGGCGAACAAGACAAAAACTAGCGGGAATTGAACGGCCGGTGTTGAACCAGCCGTTCCTGAGGTTCGCGCTTTTGGAACCAGTGGCTGACCTGTCGAGAGTGTCGTTTCACCAGGCTCTGTAGCTCTCGGCGAAGATGTGCAGTGAAGTATGCCAGCGCGACCGAACGTTGTCTGGGTAGGAGGCCTGATTTTGACTGTGTCAAGCGAGCCATCACTTTTGTCATGCTCGAACATTTTTCACAAGCGTCGTTTGATTGCTATACAAATCTTCACAAGTATCTTATCAATCCCTAGGCTAGCTGACATCAGCTGATGGGCTTGAGCTGTAGCGTTCGGTCACCCTGTTTATTGAGTAACCTGTTTGTGATTCTCAAATGGTAATTGGCTGACACTTGTATCGTGTCAGCTAGGCTCAACCAGAGCCAATGAGCACGCACTCGTGGAGCGAAGTGTTCTTTTACGATTTCCACCTGATAGAATAATACTCCACGCGGTGACATGCATGGCGATTGTGCGTGGCACGGCGACGAATCCAAGAAGCGTCCAATGAAAGCGCCTTTCCTTGGCCAAAAATATTCGGTGTGACGAGTAGAAGATCTCGGCTTTAACCTTGCACCGTTGTAGGGTCGTGATCGTGAATGCGCTTGGGACCGATGTAACGAAAGTACATGAAAATGACAATCGCATGGGGTTGAGAATCTTCTCAAAGACCAAAACAAAATGGGTATACCCAACGCCTTCGCTAAAGTAGCATATCGCAAAAATCCCCTGGTCCAAGCCTGACTCAAGGCTTCTCAAAGCTCAAGCACTCTTTTCTCTGGTCCGCCTCCTCCTTGGCCATCTCATAGTCGTCATCTTCCATGTCGCTCGTCTCTTCCCATAGCTTGTCCTTCTCAGCATCATCGCCCAGGTCATTCGAAGTCTGTCTGATGGCCCAGATGCCTTCTCTTGCTCTCTTGTGTCTTTCTCTGTCCTCTTCAATCCGCTGCTCGACCTGCCTCTTGTCCAGTTTCACTGGAGGTGCAGCCCAAGGCTCTCTGACAGACGCCGGTGTATTCCGTGCCACAGACTGCGATCCACCGTCTTGTCCTCCATCTCCAACCATAGCCGGAGACTCTGGCGCGCCAGCCGCATCCCGCCCTGTGATGAACTCTTCCAGCTCGCCAACCGTTTGCTGCTGCAAGAACCCTTTCCCCTCCAAGCCTTTGAGCACACTCCTCACAACGCGCACATTGGCTGCGCCGCCACCTTGAGGAGGTGCGACCAAGTCGACAATTTGTAGTATGTCCCGCTCCATCATGCGGACGTATGTGAGCTCGTTCTGAGCTTTGGCGGCGTCGCAGAGGGCCGGTAGGAAGTACATGATGTTTGCGCGGGAGTTGAGGTTGTTGCGCTCGAGCTGCTCGAGGATGCATGAGTGCAGGTCTTCTGCGAAGGCGGAGTGTTTTAGAGCATAGTGGGCGGTCTTGAGGGCGGAGTTGGTAGAGGCGTTGAGGTGGTGGAGGAGCGAGGTGAACTTCATGCGCACTTCGAATGGGTCGGCCATGGTGGCTGTACTTTGTTCGAAGGTGAGTTGTGTAGTCCAGGTCAAACTCTTGAGGTAGGTTGTTCAGGTGTTTTGTAGACGTGAATGGGCGTTTGATTGCTCGTCAACTGTTGCCCGTGATGCGGAGAGGTTTAAGCTTAAGCTCGTTAGTGAAAGCTAAATAAAGGGTTAGAGTTATTGCACTAGATCTACAACGACATATACATGTATGTTCAATGTTTTATTCCTACAAACATGTCTTATGTCCTAGGAACTTGACAACAGGGAAAGACGATGAAGCGGCCGACATGATATCCCAAGTCGCTTGCTCGTCATTGAAGATAACTAGAGCAACCCGTTTCGCCGTATATCGACCATGCTGGATTGGCGTCATAAAGATCATGTTACGAGATACCATCGTTGTCCCTTGTAACTTTGATTAGGGGCCTGAATGGTTTTATGTTACCTCAAAGGTATTGCCTGACTCAACCCAGCCCACGCCGCCATTTGTGTCTTACCTGCCTCACCGCTCCGCGCCCTCGTCCACGGCCTCTTTCACCACGACCTCTGGGAGGATTCTGCGAAGCCACAAGAATCTTGAGCCTCTCTGCTTCATTCTCTTCCCAAAGTACGAGGGGCGTGTGACCCCACATGTTCTCAGCGTTCGCCCAAACATGCTCACCTCCTTCTTGTTCTCTCATCCACGATGTCAGACTCTCATTGAGATACCATGTACCAGCCAAGTAGTGCAGTGGTGTGTTGCCATGGATGTCACTCAATCCAATTTGCGTAGCTCCAAGCTCGGAGACAATGAATCTGCACATATCTTCTTGCTGTTGCAACTCGTTTTTGATGTCTCGTGGCATCAACTGAGCGGCTTTAGGCTGTCCTTCTTGATGTTGAAGTATCCTGCTGCCTGATGCATGATATCGAGCGCTTCCTGGTGGTTGCGAGATATATCGAGTGTCGCGCAAGTTCCGAACTTCGTGGATGGACTGTTCGATCTTCTGTGAGCTTTGCACGTCATCGCCGTTGTATGGTAAGCAAGCGATGTGGAGCAGCGTATGACCCAGAGTTGTGAGAGGCGCGCAGGATAAAGGTAGCTCGATGACTTCCACCAGGTCCACCCGGAGAAGAGCTGTCGCGAAGTGAAGTATGTGCACACCGTAGATGGGCGTCAGGATGCCCACGTCCAGAGATCTCTGTCTCTCCAAAATCGAATAAGCCCGCAATTGACCTAACATGATAGCATACTGTGCCGGAGTTACTGCAAGACTTCCGGTGATGAGCGCTCGCGTATTAGGGTTGAAGCCTCGGTCGAGCAGGACGCTGAGCATGGCGAGATTATCACTCGCTATCGCGGCATGGAGTGGCGTTGAAAGCGCAAGAGCCGAAGGAGATAGATGCTCCTCATCTTCTAGCTCTTTGTTCACTTCCGACTGCATCCAGAATTGAGCGTCTGCTCCACTGCGCAAAAGTTCATCGAGGATTTCGGGGTTCGATGTCCCTGCTCTCACGACCGAGTTGAGCAGGGTGTCGTCTCGCGAGTAGTCCAAGCCCTTCTTATGTGGCTCTGTCCAGAAACGTGCACGTGAGGAAGGGCTACGACGCTTTGCGATCTCCGTCTCGGTGAGTGGTACAAGTTCATCGGACAGTTTGCCAACGTCTCCAGGTCGGATGGGTGCTCCATAGCTAAGCGAAAAAGGAAGCTCGTGAGGATATCGTTCTTCCAGATCACCAGTCTCGACTGTCCAAAAGCGTCTGACGAAACGGCTTAGATTTAGTTGCGTCTGTAAACGACAGCCATTTGTGTTGGCTCCACGCCCCAAGAGCAAGCGTACGTTGTCGCTGCGCTGTCTTTCGATCGCTCGCAAGAGTGGCGTTGTCCACTTCTCCGTGCATCCTATGTAGGGATCAGTCGCTTGGTCTAGTACAGCTGATTCGATATCCTCGCCGTCGAGCAATTTGACTCGCTCGAGCAGGAGGCGAAGGACGGAGCTGTCTTCGAGTCCAGCAGCAGCGATCAGAGGGCCGTCTTCGGCCTCACTACGCATGAGAAGGCTTTTGTAGATTTCGTGAGCCGACCATTCTCTTTCCACAGTCTCGTAATCTGTATAGCGTGAGGTATCGGACTCTTCCATGGAGAACGGAATGTGGGAGTGAGTATTGAGGTGCAGCTTGCGAGATTCAGCGGGGATGGGGATGGCTTTTGACATTGATCAGACTCCCAACTCCCTACGCGCCGGAAATCAGTCCTTCGCGCCAAAGCCAGCGCTAATCTCCCGATAGAACAGGAGACCAGGGACGATAGTGTCGAAAATCATCACAGTCGTCGGTGCACGTAGAGGTCCACGGTTGTCCCAAGTGATCTTGCAGTTACTGATCGCATCGAAGTGCACAGTTAAGCCATGGGATGCCATCTCTGGACGAGAGCAACATGCGCGACTGCCATTCTCCATTCGTACAAAGTCTTGCAGAGCATAGCTATCAAGATTATGATTCATTGACATAGCATGGTTTCAGTCGATGTATACCGCTAATATACTAATCCACCACACTGGATTGCCTACTCGCGTTTGCGCTTCAACACCTTCGGTGCAGGTGGTTCGCGCCACGGCCACTGTTCGCTGCCTCCCCTATCTCTTGGTCGCATGTCCGCGGGCGCCAGCTCGAAGCTTCCACCCATGCGTCCGGTATTCGGATAGTCCCCTCCGTTTTGAGGCCGGGTCATGTCCCATCGCCAACTGCCGCTGCCATCCTCCTCTTCAACCCAATTGTGAATCGTTTGCGGTCCCAGGATCCCTTTGTAGACATCTAATCAGTATGTGCTCGAACAGCGTACTAGTCATATGCAGTTCGTACCTCGATCACGTAGCATGACACCAAAACGCTGATTCAGTGCCTGCGCAGCTCTAGTGCCAGCATCTCCAGGGTACCAATACTGTGGCGTTCCATCCTGGGGAGGTGGAGGACAGTTGTACACCAAAGCGCGTTCTGTGGGATTGGTGCCTGTAGTACGCGGTGGCAAGCCAAAGTCTACTCTCCATTCCCGAGGGTTGTCGGGATCGTTCGGATTGGCATTAAAGACCTGCTGCGCATGGAAGACATGCGCCATTCGCACGGCTGGGTACATCAGCTCTTCCCCGGTCTCGTCATCTGGATCGTATGACATGCTATCGATGTGAAAATGGAGGACGGCAAATATGTCAACTCCGGGACGTTGTTGCAAGTCTCGAGCATTGCGCAGGTCGTAGACGACTGTATGGGTCTCGGATCAGTCGTTCTGCACAGTGATAGTGATTACGATAAAGTACATACCTTCGAGATTGACTTGTTCCGTGTAAACTTGCTGTCCATTGGCATCAGATAGCGGCGCCCCATTACGTTGATTGCCGACTGGCGGTAAGCGCTCAAGAAGCCTGTAACGTGTGATGCGGCTGTAGAGGAAAGGAACATCATCCGTTTCCAAGATGCGGTGGAAAAGCGCACCTGTGTTGATCTCGGTCGATCCCGCAGAAGTCGGCTGGGTAATACGGTGATTCGCCCTGAAGATACGCTTTTCCAAACCACGAGAAGATGTATTAGAGCGGCTCCACGCAGGCACACAGAGCTCCTGTGTAGCTTCTTCGAGGTCCTTGAAGTCTTGCCTCGCGTGTTTAAAGTCACACAGGCTGTCCCCGATGATAGAAGTAGGGTCATCGTCGGGGCGAGTGCTGATGGCATCACGAATCTCCCAGCTGTTAAGCGTGTCGCTGCCGATAGAAGTATCCCAAGCATGACGCATGACTTCAGAGAAAGCGCTGGCGCCCAACATGACCGCAGTCCAGGCGTGAACTCCAGAAGAGTATGGGAAACTGCCCAGATCATCCCGTTTTGCAAGATCGGTGCTCTGTGTTCCGACAACGACGGACATACCATCTCCAGCGTCGCTTGAATTCTGCGGCTCTGGACACATTGGATAGTCGAGGAACTCATATAGCACAGCTTTGGCGTCTGCCGTCGAGACATCGTCTGTTATTCACGTCAGCTCACATCACATACTTCAGACTACCAAAATACTCACCGGTGACTTTGGCACAGCAAAGAACTTTCTGACCGCGCGTGCAGCCTTCGGTCGAAGCTGCGACGGTGCTGTATGGTTTCGAGCACGACCCTTGGCAGTCAGATGCACCAAAGGGCCCCATGTCCCACTTGCAGTCCCCGTAAGGACTGGGCTCCGAGCAGCAGAGCAACTTTTGATCGGATCCAGTGCATGGCTCACCACCATCACCAAATTTGCTAGTTGTGAGTCGGTTAGGCTTGCCATCTGGGCACTTGCCTGATGCTGAGCAAGTAGTCGTCCAGGCTAGAAGATGTCAGTGATGCTGGTAATATTCCGGGATAAGCCATGCGCAATACGTACCGCACTGCTGCATGGAAGTGAGAGCATCCGATCGCGTGCAACAGATCTCGTTCCATCCGCTCAGGCAGTTGGATGTGTCGATACCGATCTTGACCTCACTTCCGGAACAACGCCCTACGCAGCGCGTCTCGAACCTCTGTGTGTCCTTTCGTATCTTGCAGCTGTCGGGTCTGCTCGAGTTGGGACAGCAGAAGAGTCGGTAATTGCCTGAGCCCTCACAAGCACCATTGCCATAGGTTCTCCAGGACTCGGTCGTACCAGCAGGACAGCCTTCTTGGCAAGACTGTCCACCAGTAAACCCTCCCATTCCTCGTCCGGAACAAGTCTTTGCGGAGTCGATGCACTCCGTCCATTGGCACTCGGACAAAGGATCGTCAGGGTCAGGCTTCTCTTCTGCGGCTCTTTCGAGCTCTTTCGTGCTGTTTGACAGCGCTTCGATTGCATGGCCTTGTCGATCCAGATCAATACCCCAAACGTTAAGACCTGCAGAACTGTTAGCACGCAGCAATGCATAGTCGTTCAGTTGGTCTCACCTCCAATGCAATGGGCACTAGCATATTTAACTTTCTTATCAAAGCTCTCCTTGCTCTCATAGGACATCCACTTGTAGCCACCATACGTAGCAATATTCACCCCTGCATCCTCATCGAAGTAGGTCGTGGTTGACTTATCGTCGATGATGCTCTGGACCTGGTCGTAAGACTCATATCCATATGCATCGTCGCACATGCCGGGAGGTCCGAATCCAAAGATTGCACACCCAGGCGAAGAGCATGAAGCGTCTTTGAGGGTGTAGCTACGCCCGTAGTACGCCAGCCCGAGCGTGACTTTTGCAGGATCCACGTCGTTCTCCCAGAGTATACTAAAAGTGTCATCGAACTCAGTCATGTTGGTATGTGCACTGAGCGTGGTGGGATCGCTTGTCTGGCCATTTTTCTACACGATTAGTGTAAGACAGCAGTTTAAGAAACAGGGCAAAAGCGTGAACTCTTACGTATAAGTCATAGTTCATTACGTTGATCCAGTCAACGCTGTGTTGTAACCGCCCGATGTCGAAGTCGTCCTGACTGCTCCTGGCACTTGGCAAAGTGCACGAAAGGCCGTATGTAAAACCTGTGGCTCGTAGATCTAGTCGGAGAGAGTACAAGAAATCGGAATAACCACTTGATGGATGTGCCCTGGTGTAATCAATCAGTTTCCAACTATAGAGCGAGCGGCGAGCAGGGCCCAAAGACCTACCAATCAAAATTAACGCCATCGAAACCATACTCTTCCAGCACGGAAAGCAAAGAATCCGTAAAGCGCTTCTGCTCCTCCTTCCCATTGTGGCTGACAAGAAACTCCATAGTCTCCAAGGTCTCCGGGGTCGCACCGTTCATCATCCATCCGCCAATCGATAACCATACCTGGAGTCCAGGATTAGTCTCCTTGAGAGCAGTCAATCGACTCCAAATGAGCGAGTCAGTGCCAGTCATGTAAGCGACTGTGAAGTTATCGGGGTCAATCCAGGCATATGCCGCGTTAATGTGTGTGTATCCCGCGGCGACCAGCGTCTCTGGGTACTGGCCTGCAGAAATCATCTCAGTGGCCAATCCAAACAGTGTTCAGCTCAAAGCGACTTACCGCACTCGGTGCCAGCGTAATTAGTGTCGTAGTACCCGATGGTTCTCCGTGTCGCGGATATTCCATTGCAAGTCGGCGGGTCAGCGGACAGGACTGTCGTCGCAACCAGTGCGACAGAGAAGACTCTAAGAATACAAAGAAAGACCATGGTTTATCATACAGTCCGCTAGCCCCAGGCGTCGATAGATGGCAATGTCATGACCAGTGAGAGTATCAGGCCGACTTATAGAACCAAGATAGGGTAATGTGCAAGTCCGTTCGAAGCGCCTCCGGTTTCCCAAGCCAGTCTTGCCTAGAGCATGATTCCAGTCGCGCAAAATACCCAGCCGCTGTCATTCAAGACTGCCTGCAAGTCCGTGGCGCTGTACCATATCCTCACAGAAGCAACTTGGAGGATGTGATCCCAATCCGGCATCGAAGTCAAATCGTGGCACTCGCGCGGCAGCGCAGCCACTGGAAGCGCACTCTTGACGCTGCGGCACACAGCCCCTTTCGACGCCGCAAACATACATGATTGAAGTGTGCCGCGGTGTATTTAGTGAATACAGATCAGGAAACATGCCATGTACGTGAAGGATTTCAGCCTCGTCGAAAGCGAAACGCTGGTGTCTTGGCCGACTTGTAGCCGCCGGACCCGGCGTATAACCATTGCTACAAGTCGCTCTCTTATCGGCAATTAGGAGCCGATCAGGCATTGGAATCTTAGTACGTTTCTTTGCTGCTACAGCACTGCATCGATGCAATATATTGTCACTTACGACGAAATTAGACATATCTATCTCGAACCGTGAAGACGTGAATTTCGTGAGGCGCTATTTAGGCGCCATCCAGATTATCTAGACTGTTTCGCTGCTGCGGCACAGCATCGCTTCAGCATACTTCCTGATGTGCGACGGAATAAGACATACCTACGTTGAAGCGTGGAGACTTGAAATCTATTAAAGCAATGGTCCAGTTATCGATGCAGCTGGTCGATCAGTGCTATCCATCCTCACTTTCGTGCAACATGCCCATATACCTATACCGAAGTGTCTTAGCAGCTTCTTTGCTGGCCATAGCACCAGCAGAACTGTTCCTCCACGATGCAACCGTTCTGACAAACAACACGCGCCTGTCACCAAAATGCATCGAAGCCATGAGCAGTAGCATCGATTGCGATCCGGCATTGCTATCGTTTGCATCAGTCGGCTATGTGGAGTCCATACAATCATCCTTGTTATCGAATACGCTTTGCCACTCTTCGTGCGTTTCGAGCCTAGCAGCGTACCGCAAAAGGCTATCGCTGGACTGCTCCACGGTCGATGCATGGCCGGGTTTGCCTGCGTCGTACAACGGAGACTTCGTGCAAGCATATCAGAACCAGATGTGTCTCAAAGACACCTCTGGTGGATGGTGTAACAGTGAGACTATCATCCAGAAATCTTCCTGTCAGGTGATTGACCAGATCTATTCCAGACATCCTCAGCAATATCACACAGCTGAAAAGCGGCGAAAGGCTGGAAGATCTCCCGAAAGCAGAGCTCTGCTCTCCTTGTATGATCGCCACTCTGAGGCAGAGCCAGTCGTCGAGCTTCTCCGGCTACGACGAAGACATTGCGAAGTCTTGGGGAAAGATTCAATCCTGTAAGGTGTTTGTGCATACGCATATGCCAACGAGTGAAGCTGATCGACTGTAGTGTGTTCGATCGAAGCTTGCGGAACAAGTGTCCCAAGACCTGCTTCCAGTGTCGGAAGAGTGTCGTTTGGCAAAGGATTTGGTCTGAACACGACTGTGAGCACGAGCACATACGAACCTCAACATTGCCATTCGCAGCAAATCTACACCGTCACAAAAGGCGATACCTGCAGATCGATATCAGAAGCGATCGGGGTCTCGACAGGCGCTCTGCAGATCTTGAACGACCTGTATGCCGACTGTTCGAACATAATTACTGGAGCAGATTTGTAAGAAATATCGCAGCACACCCAATAGATCCCAAGGCTGACCATCCCAGATGCCTGCCCAGAACTTGCAAGACTTACCTTGTCAAGCACGGTGATACTTGCCATTCGATTCGCAAAGCACAACAGCTCAGCATAGGCAAACTGGCTTCGTTCAACCCAACAATCAATAGAGATTGCACCAACCTCATAGTTGGCGACTCGATCTGCTTGAGTCCCCCAGGTGGCTACGCAAAGCTCAGAGGCGTCCCAAGCAAACCCAAGGCTGCTGCCGTGGGAGCCATGAACAAGCAGTCGGTCGATTCCACTGAAACCGCTAAGGTGTCTCTTGCGATGAGCCCGGTAGGAAAGGTCGTACCTTTGCCGACGCCTTCAGGTATTACCGACCAGTGCTTGATATACACATTGTCAAAGCCAGACAGTTCCTGCGACAGCTTCGCCAAAGAGAACGACATCACAGCCGCGCAGCTATACGCCTGGAACAGCGTGTTCGGCATCCGCGGCGAAAATTGCAACGAATTCGAGGCAGGCATGCATTACTGTACCGGTGTCTCAGGACCGATGAGAGCGCCTGGGCCGTTCCAGCGCGGTGTAGTGGATACATGCGTTCGTTATGCGAAGTCCACCCACGCTGACGCTCGTGACGAACAATGCGCAGCATTCGCGCTCAGAAATGGTGTTGCTTTGTTGGATCTCTATGCTTGGAATACGATCTTGAAGTCGGCATGTCGGCATTTCTTGCCGGATGAGTACTACTGCGTGGCGGTTGCTGGACCTTAGGAGACTGTGTGCTTTGGTACGATGAAGCCGTGACCATAAACGTCAGTGGCTAAGGTGGACTGTACATATACTTCTTAATAACGATGCACTTGACATACAAGTCGCTCATCTAGAAAATTCTATTGTTAGTATCAACTGCGGCTTCTGATGACGTTCATAACTACAAAGACCTAGGAGGAGATTCTTGCAGACACGAGTCCGCATCACTTGGTACTCGTATGAGGTCTTGGACTGTCAATGTATACCCTATACACTCAATAACACGAGCTTGGCGGCCGGAGATGCTGCCCGTGGAAGCATACGCGAGTGTTCCAAGCGTGTTGGTGAATCCACCATCTGTGATCTGTGAGGTGGCCTAGGCTACTGCACCTCGTTCCTGAATTAGACGCGCAACGCGTGATCACGGGACGTAAGCCACAGTGTGGGGATATAAAAGCTTGTTTTCTCGACAAGGGTTGACATTAATAAAAACGTTGCCTCCCCTGCTGTCCACATACGTAACGCTTGCCTGCGATAGCAGTACTCATGATATTAGGAAATGGAAGTGCTGTAACATGAACATCCTCGTGGGCAAGATAGTGGACCACAAGCATGCTGCAGATTCATCACAAATGGCTGGCTGAAGAACATTGGATTTAAGATTGGCGTGCAGAAGCTAGAAAACTCACAAGCCACAATTGGAAGATAGTCTTCCCAAACGAGCGTGATACTGCCAAAATCGATAGACTTGAAAAGCAGTCTCTGTTATCACCATCTCCTTACAGAAAGCCACTTAAGCGTGTATGATTGCCAGACGGCACACAACTCTTATCAGCGGGCCGATGAGGATGCATTTCTTTGTTTGATCCAATTATCATAATCACGTCCAATCTCCGGGTTGCCCGTTTGGGTAGCGGGCGGGCGAGCGAACATGAGGAGAGTTCTCCCCCACGTTTGTTGGCGTGTGGTTAAGGTGGAAGCTCAGCCTAACCGCCCTGCATCTTAGTCTGACTGGTGTTGCGGTGCCGAGCTGACTGAAGGCTCACAGCAGCCCTCGCTGCGAGTCTCTTCTCATTTACACGTGAGCATGTGTGATACCAACCAATCCGCCTCTCTCGCCGCTGCGGCGCGCGTCCAGCTCGAGGGCAGCGACCCGACCTCACGTCTGCAGCAGGCACGTCACGACACCAAAGTACACCACCACCCCGGCAACACCCTTGAACACGCATCAGACAGCCCTACCGGCGCGCTGCAAGTGAACAGCCACCCGACTGCCCACAGTGCGCAAGCCAACGGCGGCGCAGCAGAAGAAGCATTGACGGACACGAACAAGACCGCTTATGCGCATAATCATGCTATCCTGCCGACAATAGACACTGGCGTCAACCAACCTCCGCTCGCCCACCGTCTGTCGAACGTCCCAGCGCTTGCAGGCCTCACAATACAGACGGACTTGGACACACCGGGAAGCACAATACTCGGCAAGACAAGAGATACTCCATCCATAAGCGAGACACCCGTTCCAGCGACACGGAACAATTCATTGGCCTCCCCTCCAGCGTACAACTTGCCCGCAAGAGGCTCATCGCTTCGTTCCACCCTCTCAACTGCCAGTATATCGTCGTCACTTTCACCCGGTTCAGCGAACTCGGCTCTTCCATCGCCTTATCTCGCTACAATGTCCGATCTCACACCATTACCCAGCCCTCTCGTGGGTCACGAAGCACCATGGAAACGTACTCGCCCACGCACACCCGGACACTCTCGCAATGCTTCTCTAGAGGAACAGACACCCACAAACGCCTTGTCGCCAACACTCGCTTCGCCAGGAACACCATCGAAGCGGAAGAAAGGATATGGCAGTCTTGTTTCTACCGCCGTGGAGACGTCAATGGCAATCAACACTGGTGCAACTCAGGAAAATCGAAAGCAAGTTGGGAGGCACCACAGCCGCAATCGCAGTATCTCAGACTTCCAACCAGAACAATTACATAATGTACGACAGAGACATGTCACGATCGGCGCAGGCGATGCACCTGCATTTGAAGCCGCAGAGTATCGAATGCAGCGTGAGGCATACCTCGCAGCCCAGCGTGGTCTCACCCAGGATCCTCGAGCTCCAAAGCAGATCCCGAGCCCGCCACCTAGTAATACGAGCGTAGCGGAAAGCGATGAGCCCGAGGAAGATACAGATACAATCGCCTTGAACGCGAACGGGGAACCTGCAGAGTACCTGCAAATACATTGCGGCATTAACAATCGCAAGAGGAAATTCAGGGAACTCAGACAACTTGGCCAGGGCACTTTTTCAAAAGTCGTTTTGGCAACCAATGAGCGCATTCTGGAAAACCCAGCCCCTGCTAATATAGAGGAGCAACTGGATCCTGCGAGATTGGTAGCTGTGAAGATCGTCGAGCACGGGCCTGCTGGTGGTGCTGACAAGGAGCGGATCGACACAAGCTTGCGGCGCGAGGTGGAAATGCTGAAGAATATATCACACCCTTCGCTGGTCCACCTCAAAGCTTGCGAGTATCAAGAGTCACGGACGCTATTAGTGCTAACTTACTGCTCTGGAGGTGATTTGTTTGAAGTGGCGAGCTCACAGCGGGAAGTTCTCACACCACCAATGGTACAACGCATGTTCGCCGAGCTTGTGTCAGCCGTTCGCTACTTACACACCAACTGGATTGTCCACCGCGATATCAAGCTCGAGAACGTACTTGTGAACTTTCCTCCAGCAAAACTGGCACAAATTGCAGACCCAGCCTCATTCCCTGAACCAATCGTCACCCTGACAGATCTCGGTCTCGGTCGTCGCATCCCTGATCCACCAGAATCACCACTTCTCACTACTCGTTGTGGAAGCGAAGACTACGCAGCTCCAGAGATTCTACTCGGCCAACCCTACGATGGCCGTCATACTGACGCCTGGGCTCTAGGTGTACTGCTCTACGCGCTCATGGAAGGACGCCTTCCTTTCGACGCGCCACCAAACAAACCAGAACGCAGCCGGAACACACACCGCATCGCCCGCTGTGACTGGATCTGGTGCCGCTTTGGCGATGATGATGGCGAATGGGACTCAACACGGGGCGGTGAATGGGAAGGCGCACGGGAGTGTGTCGAAGGGTTACTCAAAAAGGTTCGGATGGGTAGGCGGCCTCTGGAAGATATCGAGGGCTTGGACTGGGTTAAGCAGGGTATCAAGGTTCCTGGCGGTCTTCAAATGAGGCATGAGGATCAGGATCAGATGGCTTGATTTTGAGGGTGATGGCAGGCTTTGGAAAATTGTTACTTGGTTATGATGGGCGTTCATGGGAGAAAAAATTATCACACACCGCGAGTTGGATGAACGACGGGTGACGCTGGAGGATGAGGGGCATTGTTTGTATAAGATACCACGGTGACTTTTTGTAGGGCTGGCTTGGACTGGGATGGGATACTAGCAGTTTTTTATTGTAATTGAATAAGTTTGACGGCATTGAATGATTGCATCGTCTTTGAGTGGACTAGTCAAGAGTCTTCTGAGACTGTGATCCCAGACGCACTTATTTTCATATCTGGAAGTTATTGGCACATTTCTACCTCGTCTCTAGATGCTGCCATTTTCATTCATCTTGCACGAATGACATGCAAACAAGTTGTATCGCTATGCCGCGTCTTCCGCTGCAAACCCGCCACATCACTCCACACAGCAAAGTTCAAACACCAACCTCACCTCCAACTGCCGAACAACGATCATCACAGGATACATACCGCGGCAATCGTTGAAGCCAATCGACACACCTTGAAAAATAAAAACATCTCAGTACTCGTGAATCCAGGCACCCAACCGCCACCTTCGACGAAAAAATCAAGCCACAAACCAAGAAAGAAAAAGAAAACCACTCCAGCCCGTCAATCACCAACAACCAACGCCCTCAGGAGAGAAAGCAAAAATGCACATCGCCTCCCTAGGCTCCTCCTTCGCAGCCGGGCCCTCCATCCCACCCCAAGTCTCCGCCCCCGCCCGCCGCTCCGGAGCAAACTACCCCTCCCTACTCGCCGCCGCCCTCGGAGCAAAACTAACAGACCTCTCGTCCTCCGGCGCCACCCTCTTGAACGTCCTGAACGAGCCGCAACAAACTCTCCTCGCTACTCTACCGCCGCAATTGTCCCTCCTGCCGGAAGATGTAGATATTGTGACGATCACGGCGGGTGGCAACGATATGGGGTATTCGGCGGGTATGATAGGCGAGGCTGCGCAGCTTACTATTGATGATGCTGAACTGTTGGGGGCGATGATGGAGGGGATGGGGTTGAAGAAAGAAGGGGTTGTTGGGGCGGTGGGGTGGGAAGAAGTTCGGGAACGGTTTGTGCGGATTATTGATGCCATCAGGGTCAAAGCGCCGAAGGCCAGGATTTTTCTGGTGGAGTATCTGGCTGTTTTTGGGACTGAGAGTAAGGTTGCTGGGGATCAGCCGCTGGGGGAGGAGAGGGTGGAGGTTTATAGGGGGGCGGCGGCGGAGTTGAGTAGGGCTTATTGGGGGGCGAGGGAGATGAGGGGGGAGGGGGTGGAGGTTGTGGGTGTGGCGGAGATGAGCGAGGGGCATGCTTTGGGGAGTAGCGACCCGTGGATGACGGGGTATACGAAGGAGATGTTGATGGGGGGTGGTGCGCCGTTTCATCCTAATGCTGAGGGGCATAGTGCTGTTGCTAACGAGTTGGTTAGGAGGATTGGAGGGGGTAGTGTGCTTTGATGGCGTTTTGAAAGAGAAATGATTACATGTAGATAGATGAGGTGGCGAAATGGAGTCATACGAACAAGAATAACGAAAGTTGAAGAACTGTATAGATCGGATTCTCATGTATTGTGCTATTGACGATCTAATGCCATTTCCAAAGACCTTTCGTGAACGCAGATCAAATACTCTCCCACGAATACCCCTCCCCAGCACCGCCAAGCACCCTCTCGCCCTCCCTGATCCAAGAGACATTCCCACCCCGTCTCCTAGTAGCTTCCACAAAAGCCTCCAAGCCATCCCTCAAAACCACAGCTGCAACAGCCGGTCCGACTCCACGCCCAGCCAGTAGCATCAAGACCTCAGCAGCATGCACAACCCGCAGCCCCAGCAAGAACGCATTCTCGCCAGAGCTCCAGCCCAGCGGTCCGTCTGCGTTGAACTTGAAGGTGTCTATCAAAGCGGCAAACCCATCCACGGTCCACTTGGTCAGATCCGATAGAAGGGATTCTTGGACTGCGGAAGCTGACACGTGCATCGCGACCTTGGCCCAGATCCTTGTCTCTCGTACGTCGTCGATGTACAAGTTTTGTTTCTCCTCGGCGAAGAGGGCGTACTCAGCTTTCTCGAAAGATTGCAATTGTTGCTCAACGTCGTTCGCGCCGCGATTTCTGACGCCGAATGCTCGCGCGACTGCAGCATCGAACAGGTCCGCATTTTCTGGCCAGCGGCGATTCAGCAGCTCTGCAAGCTGCTGGGTAGCGATCAGCGGCACTGTAGGGCCACTCGATGCGCCCGTTGAATCCGCAGACAAGATCTTGTGTGCTGAATTTGCAGCTTCGATGCGAATCTCTTCGTCATCGTCGTTGAGGAGGTCGTAGACGCTGAGACACAAGGAGCGGAGAAGCTGATCTGCTGATGGGTCTTGAGCGAGCTTCGGCCAAGTTTGATTGAGGTGGGTGAGGCCATGAACGGCAGCCTGCCTCGAGAAGACGCTGTCGTCGCGGAGAGTTGTTTGAACTGCTGGGGCCCATTCGTACAAATCGGAGATCAATGTCGAGTTGACAGAGTCTGCATTGGCGACTTCCTGCTCAATGTGAGAGGCTCTGTCTTCCAACCACTGATCTGCTTCTGTTTGGTTGGTAATGCGGTCCATGGCTTCCGTTTCGGAAAGGCGGCCAATGTCTGATGATGGAGCCTTCACGTGGTCGCCTTCCAGTGCGATGACAGCATTCTCGATGGCGTCTTGGAACTGTGCATTAGCGATGTCACGGCTTTGTGTGATGCGCTTGTTCAGAGCATCCAGTGCAACTTCCACATCCACGAAGGCAATGCTGGTGTAGAGGCACGATTCGTCCTTACGCAGCCACTCCGCGGCAGCAACAATTTTGTTGCAGCGTTGTTCTAAAGCGACTTGCTGGGCAAGTTCTTGTGCGGGAGCACTTGGAGGCAAGATCTTCGTGCTCAATCTCCGGATGAGATACATCGCGCATAGTAGAGCGCCGTGTAGAGCATTATGGTCGCCTCTTGGACCGGCGAGTAGCTGCTCGAGTACGCTATACGTTGTCTCCACTGGGACGAACGATGCATAAGTCCTAGCCGCTTTATCACGCACATGCCACGAGGGGCTTGCGGTCAATGCAAAAACGGCAACTTGTACCTCTGTGCGCTTCGACTCTGGCATGTGTGCGCGTTGCAAAAGCTGCAATGCCGGGAAGACGCCCTCGTTCCTTGCACCTTCGTCAGAGTTCATTGATGTGGGCGCAGTAGATAACAGTCCAATAACAAGCTCCAGCAGATCTTGATGGTGTTCGAAGTCGACCCTACGCTTAGTGGCAACCTCGTCTTCAACATAAGCGTCATTGGTACCCAAAAGTCGGTCAATGACTGCACGGAACAGCATGAGGCCACAGTTCCTGATAGCCCACGCCTCTGAGCGTAAAGAGTCTGCTGCAAGTCTCAGTGCGACCAGCACGTACTGCTCAGACTTGTTCGACAATCTTGTGTTCTTCAAGATGTCCTTCATGCAGTTCATTGCGTGGACCTGGGACAAACTGCTCTCATGGGCGGACGCAAGGTCAACATCTTCGCGAGCGATCTGCACGATTTCATCAAATGCTCGTTTAAACAGAGCGCCAGAGCGGTCCGCGATCAACACACCACAGATGAGGGAAGGCAATCCAGCGGAGCGGCGAGTGTTGATTGTGAGCGTTCTGCGAAGAAGACTGATGGTTCTCTCGTACCAGCCGTGCAAACCGAGCGCTGAGGTATCATTCTCCATGAGAGAGCAGCAAGTAGTCCACGTTTGTGCGACAGTCGAGAAAGCACCACGGTGTCTGAGCTCGCCAAGCTGAGTGAAACAAAGATCAAACATCGAGCTCTTGAACTCTGCCGGAGAGGTGCAAGGTGCAAGCAAAGCAGGCGAGAGCATGGCTCCCATCAGCAAACTCGCTTCCTTCAGAGCTCTCCAGCAGTAACTCAGAATGTCCTTTGTTGAAATGTCTGGAGCATCATCCATGTCTTCCGGAACATGGCCTTCAGGCGCATCGTCACAGAGAGTCGGCTTGACGACTGTCCATACATGCTGCAAGATTCGGTCAACGCGTTCATGCAAGCCCAGATACGGATCAGCGGAAAGATTGCAGCGGAACAAGACGTATCGCAAGCTTGTCAATAATCCATGCAAAGGGAATTTGTCGACGGCTCTGGCAAGATCAGTGTCCGCAACGTTCAGCATCTCCTCTGTCTTGTCAAGCAGAGCTGTCAAGACTGATTGCCGGTCTCCAGACGTTTTGGCTAACGTGTAGCTCAAGCCGTACATGTAAGCAACACCATCGGCATGGTCAGCACGGCCGCTTGAAAGCATCATTTCGATCGCCCTGTCTTTCGCGACCTCAAGGCTCTTTCTCTCTTCATCTGCGAACGCAAGGTCGCTCGATGTGCAAAGCTCAAGAACGCTGGCTGCGATGTGTCGGACCTCTTCAAATGAGTTCATCAACAAGTCTAGCAGTGATCGACGAAGGCCAGCATCCACGATCAATACGTTGAATGGCCAACGTGCATTCGTCCTCGAAGACTCTCCCTTCTGAACGCCGGTGTCCACTCCTGATTGAAGGAGCAACCACAAGCACTTCAAAGCCGAGATGTGTCGTTGGTAGCTGGAGGTTGGGCGCAGCTCCCATGCGATGAACTTGGAGTACCATTGAATGAACACCTTGTGATATTCTATCGATGCTTGCGCGCCCGCCGATTTGTCAGAATTAGCAGGTGTTCGAGCAAGGACTGCAGTAGCAGACTTGATCCTGTCAAATAGGCGCTGAGTGAGCGAGAAAAGCTCACTCCTAGCAAAAGCATCCGTGTCCGCGTGAAGGTGAGGCAATGCATGTTCCAGCTGCTTCAGAACTCCGGGTTGGAATGCTTTTGTTGGTGTGTTCGATGCTACGAACAGCGAAAGACCGGCGATGCGAGCGCTACGATTGCCTGATGATGTGAGGCGACCAATGAATGTGACTGGCACGAGGACACGGTTTGAATCGTATACGATGTGCTCCCTTGTAGTCTCCTCTATGAGACCTAGTTGCTTTCCAGTTTGCAGCGCTGCGTACAGAATTTCCTCGGAGTTGTCGTTGCTTGTAATTTGTGCAGTGGTGAAAAGTTGTTCGAGACCTAGTTGCTTGAGGAATGCAACGTATTGCGGCAGACTACGCTTGAAGAGAACCGGGAAGATGTGAGATCGATAGGCTTCTGTGTTCTCCAGGTTTCGACCAAGTGTCTCGTTCAAAGGGCCTGACCAGATCGGCACTGGCAACTCATCGCTGGAGGTCTTGACGTTTTGTGCTGATTCCGGGGAGTCCTTGTCCAAGTTATCCATGATGACACCAATAAGCTGTCCCAGGATTGAGCCAAGGTCTCCTCTCGTGATCCATTGGAAGACCCACGACAACAGAGTCTCGGCATTGTTCGTGATTTGCTGGGCTGGTGCAGCGACAGGCACTTGCGAAAGGACCAAACTCAGTGAGATGATGTTCTTCGACAAAAAGTGGGTGAATAGCAGAAGATAAGCCTTGCTGTCACGTTGCATCTCCTTCGCGCTGACTGCAGTGACTAACTGTAACGCGAGCTCAGTCTTGGTTTCGTTGACCCAAGAAGCACCTTCTGACTTCCGTAGCACATTACTCAGAGAACCGAGAAGAGACTTTGATGACTTGGGCCTGGCATTAGGACTCTGGTCGAGGTAGAGGTTCAGGCTGCGATTCCAGATGTTTGCCTGCCACAGTGTTACACGAACATTCTCATGCTGTGATTTGCTGGTTTGGTCGATCAAGGTGCAGAGAGCTTCCCAGGCGGCCACTCGGTGTCCTGCAGTGAGAGTGATGGACGAGCTGGTGTGGAGGACTTCGTCAAATAATGAAATCAACTTACTGAGAAACTGTCAGCTTTCGCCACTGACAGATGCAGCCATCGTGAAGTCACCAAGGCATTCCTGCTATATGTCCTTACATTTTCTGCTCATCAATGTCGCCGGCGCCGTTGCCAGGAATATAGTCCTTGACATGTCGGGCGATCTGACGCAGCTTGTCCTCTTGGAGCAGAGGAAGAGCCTCTGCAGGCTGGTCTGTCATGCGCACGTCCATAGTAGCAACACAGATGTTGTCACTGTCATGTATGGCACGGCGATGATCTATTCTCTCGTTGTCCGCTTCGAATTTTGTCTCATGTCAAGAGTCAAAATGTTAAATTCTTAACGCCACACTGTGGCGCGCCGGCTTGCAGCAAGCAGCCAGCCGATCCCTCGTTACTCCGAAGACTCTCCTGTGAATTCAGTTGACGAGGAAAAGTCTCCAAGCCTCATCGACACTCAATCCACCCATCACCACCACCGCCACCACCCATCTCCATCCACCTCGCCTTCTCAGCAACCGCCTGCGCATTCACCTCACTCTTCTACATCTCTCACACCTCCAACACAGCACAAAATGGGCGTCTGGGACGCATTCACAGGGCGCAAGTCGCAACCCCAAGACGCACCCGTGAGCGCATCGCAAACCATCCAGGATCCCGCAGCAGGCGTCTCCTTCAACAACGTCACATCAGAAGATGTCGGCTCCTTCATGACCACACCCGGTGCCTTCGATGCCTCCGCCCTCCACCCGCTCGCCGGCCTCGGCCAAGACACCCTCGACTACCTCAACCTCGACGACTCCGCCCTCTCAGATCTGCCCAACAGCAACTCGTTCCTGCCGTCGCGAGGCTGGTCCGATGACTTGTGCTACGGTGCCGGTGTCGCGTACCTCGGCGCGCTCAGCATGGGAGGCGTGTGGGGACTGGCAGAGGGTTTGAACAGACTGCCTGCGTCGGCGCCGCCTAAGCTTCGTCTCAACTCCGTCCTCAACGCCGTCACACGGAGAGGACCTTTCCTCGGCAACTCTGCTGGTGTCGTCGCGATGATGTACAACGGTTTCAACAGCACTATCGGCTACTACCGTGGCAAGCACGACGCGCTGAACAGCGTGGCTGCTGGTGGAATTTCTGGCATGATTTTCAAGAGCTCGCGGGGTCTCAGGCCCGCTATGGTGTCTGGTGGTATTGTGGCTGGTCTTGCTGGCACATGGGCTGTAAGTTCTTGAAATTTTGGTTTATCGAATCATTGAGCGCTACTAACACTACTCCCACAGGTCTCCCGCAAGATGTTCTTCGAGCACTAAACAGCAAGCGGCAAATTTGCATCATCAACTGTAACAAAATGAAATTCTTGGGAGAGAAGGAAGGGCATTGTAAAGATATGATAGACTCGGATGGTCCCTTCAAAGCATGGCGCCGGCGTCTTTTGGTACGAACCTGTAATCTACAAACAGAATACTCTTCTCCGTCGATGCGATGATTGAGGAAAAGCGCGCGTGGTTCCCGAGGTGCCAGAAGGAAGTCACGAATGAGATTTAGCGGAATACTGTATTGAGCAAGAGCAATAGAGTTTTTGTCCTCAACTCAACCTGTGGCTGGATGGGAATTGAAAAGATGAAATTATGCATCGAACCATTGATTTTGCCACGATACAGCAGCACTGAAACCGCATCTTTATTACTCACATCACTAGATACACCAGCATGGCTACTAACGACACCCAAACCAACAGCAGGCGTAGCCCGACACCACTCCAACCCACATCACCAGTCGAAGAAGACACCACATCACAACCGCACCCACCGCTTCAATACAACGATCCCCAGCGCTTCCGCGATTGCGCCCACTCAATCAACTTCGAAGATGACGATTTCTCCATAGACGATATGTTCGCCAATCCGCTGCCACTGCCAGAGCCTGAAATCCCCAGTATCGTCCAACAAGCAGAGCAGTCCACGAAACAACAGGCTCACGACTATCCACCTGCGCGTGGGACTGGTCTCGGTAAGACTGGGAGTAGACCGCAGAAGCGCGTTAGAGTTGATACGCCTCAGCCTGGGAGGGAGGAGAGTGGTCGGGCTGTGAGGGAGGAATTGGACAGTGAAGGTGCAAGACCACGTAAGAAGGTCAGGTTTGATATGCCAAGAGCAGATGAGGAGAGCGGTGGCGATGACTCTGTGAGAGACAGCCTGGAGGGAGCACAAGTCAGACCACAGTCCCTTACACACAGGGATACACGACAAGCCGATGAACAGGGCGACGAGGGCAATTCGTCTGATGGTCGTGCTTGGAGCGTGGACTCTGCGGTTGGGGATGGAGAGGAAAGCGATCAAGAGCAAGACTTAACTGCCTCCTGCGATCAGAAGGCTAGTCTCGTACAGGAGCGTGAGCAGTGAAGGATTGAGACGGGAGCCGCATCTGGTCGCTTTCGGTCGTGAGGCGATAAAAGAGATTCAGTCACTTCCTTTTCAAAGCGGAACTCTTTACGACCAAAACATCACAACACGTGAAGAAAACAAGCAAGATTCAACCATCAATACATAACCCACACTCATCGCTATCCGTCAGCATCACAGTTCACATCACCATGGCCAACATCCCAGACGACCTTATAAAAACCTACACCAACAACACCAACGCCCTCGCAGCCGAGCTCATCGCCCTCCTCGACCGTTTCATCTTCCTCGAAGGCTGCACCCTAAATGCCCACCCAAATCAACCCGAAATCACCCTCCCACCTCTGCCTACCGATGACACTCCCATCGCCGTCCAAATGTACGCCACCCCATCCATCTCCGACCACCTGACCGCCCACGACCGCGAACTCCACGAATCCCAACTCCTCGCAACCCGCATCGCAACCCTTACCAACCTCCCCTCCGTCTCGCAAGCCGCCGACAAAATCCTAGACGACGAGTTCGCCGCCCAGCTCAAACCCCAACATAAAGTCCTCAAGTTCCCTTCACTGGCAGCTAAACTCGCCTCCCTACGCAGCCTTCAACAACACGCAGCTCAGCCTCAGCGCCCACAAGAGTTCAAAACGTACATCGTGACTGCGATCAATGACGCTGGTTCTGTTGATCCGTTCACGATTGTTCACCTACCTGTTACGATTGATTGGGTCGAGTACGCTGAGATTTTGACGAAGCATACGCAGCATGCTAGGACTGCTGCTGACGGGTCTCCTGATGGGTACACGCTGAAGGAGGGGAAATGGTATTATCAGAGGATTGTGAGGGGACGACGGGAGGAGAAGCTGTGTGAGTTGGGTGGTGAGAAGGAGTTTAGGGGGATGAGGAGGGAGATGAGGAAGCTGGGGATTGGGGTTTTGGTGTGGCATGTAAGTTTCGTTTTTGAGACCTTTCTTTTTGTGTGACTTACGCTAACTTGACTTGATAGGAGCGGACTTTGGCTGCTTCACGCGAGGTTCAAAATCTCCGAAGCCGTCGGACGGAGAACGACGAGATGGAAGTCGACTTGAGTGGCGTTGACTTAGACTTCTTCAGTGTTGACTTTAGAAATTTGTTCGAACACGAAGAGAAAGCGGGCGAGCACGTCGTAGGCCTTTGAAAAGGAGAAGCCAGGTGCGACGCTTAGTCACGGCGACGATACGCCCAGCAAGTGGAGACGAGATCCGAAAACTTTCCTGTAGCCATAGTCAGGTGTAATCATACCGACATACCCCATTTCCTCATAATTACATACTCCCTCATAACCCATCTAATCTCACTTCCCCTGCATCTTCCTAATCCTCTCCTCCGCCGCCCTCGCCCTCCGCTCCCTCTCCAACTTCATCCTCATCTCATCCGTCATCCCCCTCGCATCTTCCATGCGCCTCTCCTGCGCCGTCATAACCGGCTTCTGTACCAGCGTGCGTCCAGCCCCAAACTTCTTCTCACGCGAAGCATCCACCCTATCAGCATCCGCTTTCCTTAACTTCTCCGCCTCCTGGTCCCGTCGGGCCTTCTCAGCGGCGTCTTCGGCTGCTTTCTCTTCTTTCTCGCGGGCGGTGCGGGCTTCGACTTCTGATTGTGAGAGAGCGGCGGGCACGTTCGCTGTGGTCCAGGACCATTTGTCTTCGCCGAGGGTGGAGCGGGCGAGGCGGAAGGCGTCGCGGGTGGCGCGGTCGCCGGCGAGGTCGAAAGGAGGTTTCGAATCGCCGTTGGGGATTGTAGGGTCGCTGCCTGCTTTTGTGAGGAGGGCTGAGACGCAAGCTGGGCTGTTGGAGGACGCTGCGAGGTGCAGGGGTGTGGGTGCGTGGTGGTTCTGCTCGGTTGGGAAGAAGCGGAAGTCGGGGCTGAGGCTGTTTGACTGGATGTATGAGACCAGACCTGGTGCTTTGGAGCGGCGGATGAGGGCTTGGATTTGGGTTGTGTGTAGGGATGCTTCTTCTTCTGCTTTGGTGGGTTTTGGTGCTTTGGGCGTGCTAGGCTTGTCTGCTTGGGCTTGGGCTTTGGCTTGGGCCTTTTGGGCTGCTGCGGCTGCTTCTTCGGCTTCTCTTGCGAGTGCGGCTTCGTCGATGGTGCGGACCTTGACTCTTGTGAGTTCGACAAAGGCTCGCATCAGTTCGGACTGGGTTGCGCGGCGGGTATTGAAGGGGAAGCCACGTAGCCTCGTGTCCTTGACGCTCAAAACTTGTCCATCGTAAGGTCCGAACAGGGTTCGTCTGCTCGTAGTACCAGACGCACGAACAAATAGCAGCTCAGAACTGTCAATCCAAGGCTTCCATTCGGTCAGAAGGTCACGCACTTCCTGCTCAAGAGCGCCTTCGTTGTATCGTCTGATCGTTGCACCAGCGCTGTGTGCATTGCCCTTGGAGTTATCGTTTGCAGATTGCGAGCCACCTTGCTTTCGGCGGGTGGTGTATCTGTGGAAAGTCTTGTGTGCAATGACTGTGGCGGTGCGATCTTCCACTCCGGCTTTCTTGGTAAGCTTTGGGGTGAGGGATACGATCATGCCTGCAAAGTGGCCACCTCCAATCATGCAAAGGAAGTAGTGAGGACCGGAGGCACTCGTGTCTTTCGTGATCATGGACGCTGGTAGTGGCACGCCGCCATCCTCCTCGTTGTTTTGTTTAGGCTGGGGCTTAGGTGGCGGCTTCGCAGCGAGCTGTTTGCTCTGAATTGTCTTGACCAGAGTATCCTTACCGTCTTCCTCGTCTGACGGCAGCACTGCGCGATACACACCAAGAGTGGTGTTCTTAGGCAGTTTCACCGAATCAAACCAGATCAAGGGTGGTTTTCCCGCACCTCTCTTCCTCTTCTTCATGGGCGCATCCTCCGCGTCGCCGTCCGTGACTTTGGCTTGCTTCTTGAGCAGAGCGCTGAGTGTACTCTTCTTCGACTTTCCACTTCCCAGATCATCGTCCTCGTCATCATCTTCCGAATCTGAAGTGTCCGATCCAGATATGCTCTCGTCCAGCTGGCCCATCAACCGCTCGAACTCGGCCTCGTCCACTGCCTGGCGCCCGCGCATCTTCTGCTTCATGTTGTATCCATGTAGGTCTGAGCGCACATGGCTCCTCTGATCTTGCAGTGTAGGAAAGCTGAGTCCACAAAGACTGCATGATGTCGCGCTTGCTGGTCCATCTTGCGCGTCGGTGTCCTGGGGAGCGGGAGAGGCAGGCTCTGGCGTAGAGTCTTGTGATGTGGCAGCGGCTTGTGATTGCGCATTAAGTTGGAGCGTGTATAGTAGCTCCTCCGGTAGATCGAAGACTGTCACATGTCAGTTATTGGCGCACGAGCAGATCTGCAGGTGGTTGACAGCACTTACCGTACAAAGGCCGCTGGAGCAGCTTATCGAGAGGTTGTTGTTGTGTCATGGCTGCCTCCTTTGTTCGGTCTTTTCCTTGATCGCCGCTTCTGTGTGCTTTTATAATATCAAAAACACAAGTCTGCTCGAACAATATCTCACGTCTTGCTCATATCGACCACTTTTCGCTCAGCATCTCAACGTCATACTTTGGCCGTTTCACATGCTTGTTGCGTCCAAGCGCCAGCAAATCCGCGCACGTGCAAGTTTGAAGTGGGACATTGATGGTCAAATCAAAGCCACGCGACTCGTCTAACTTCACTCTTCCATCGGGTCCCTGTTTCTTACCCTTCACCGCCACAGTATCCTTATCCACAGTGCCACTGTTCTGGAAGGCTCTGGCTCTGGTTTCCTTTCCATCTGGTACACACACGGCATCTGGGAGTTGCACTCGGAAACAGCACGATTCGGCGACTCGGGGACTGAAGGCGGCTCTTATTTCTCGAGTATCATAATATTCCAAACACAGCATCTTGGACGACTCACGACCTTTACGCGATCACCACGACACTGTCGTGCACAGCCGGCCACCATGGTGCTCACGAACGACGAGCGAGGATGGATCATGACCATTTTAAGTGGTGTGGCATGCATCCTGGGTGCCTCTGTGATTTGCATCGACATTATTATCAGGCAATTTCCCGGCAAACGCGATTTCAGAATACAGGATAGCGACACTTTCTTGTCCATGTCGTTGAGTCTGAGTTTCGGAGTGATGCTGTTCTCGGCGTTATACAGCATGCTTCCTTCGGCCAAGAAGTCTCTGATGGAGGGTGGCTTTTCACCGAAGGAAGCATCTTGGATCTTGATAGCGTGCTTCATCGGGGGCGTTGTCGGCATTCAGTTGATCTCGAGGGTGCTGCATCAATACGTGCCATCTCACGTTGTTGACTGCGAGCACAATCACGAAGAGGAAGGACCGAAGGAGGAGGACGTTGAGGCTCACAGCCATGCTCCCAAGGTAGTGAACAGGCCTGGAAGATCAAGGACGAATTCTCTGCCAGGTCACACTCCTCTCGGACCGAAGACGAAACAGCCGGCTTCCAAACATCACTCACACTCTGGTACCACGGGACATGCCAACGGATCTGTTACCGAGGCTGACAACCACTACGAGGAAATTTCTAAAGCCCCTTCTGAACCTGACCGCAGACCTTCTCTCCAACAGCGTCTAACTTCGGGAATCTCGAAGCTCACCTCTCGGAGTAAGGCAAATTGTGACGGCGATGGACCATGCCACGGCTTCAGTGACATTTGCGGGTCGGAATGCTTCAAGAACGTCAATGCCAAGGGAGGAGCTCGTGGTGTCACAAAGCTGGCAACTGTAAGCTCTCGGCCTTCTGTGGTCAAGTCTGGTACTGCGACGACTCTGGCGCCTCTGACTGAGAACACGCCTCTGTTGCAACACGTTGACGAAGAGTCTGGCCACGACTCAATAGCAAAACGACAAGCCTCTGGAACCTTCTCTGTCCATACTGACGCATCTGCCTCAGACCCCACGAGCGAAGAGACTCTTGCACCTGAACAGCACTCTCACGCCCATTCTCATTCTCACTCCCTTCGCAAGGCACGCTCACACGAAACAACTGCCTCTCACAAAACTGATCATCACCACCACCACGTTCCGCAAAACGCCTTCCTCTCCATCGGCCTCCAGACATCGATCGCCATCGCCCTTCACAAGCTCCCCGAAGGCTTCATTACCTATGCCACCAACCACGCCAACCCCACATTGGGTGTTGCCGTCTTCCTGGCTCTCTTCATCCACAATATCACCGAAGGCTTCGCCATGGCTCTGCCCTTGTACCTCGCGCTCAACTCGCGAACAAAAGCCATGGCCACCAGCTTCGTTCTCGGCGGTCTGTCACAGCCGATCGGAGCTGGTGTCGCGGCGCTCTGGTTCCACATCGCCGGAAATGGCGACTGGGCACCAAGTGAGGGCGTGTACGGAGGCATGTTTGCTGCCACAGCAGGCATCATGGCCAGCGTTGCTTTACAATTGTTCAGCGAGAGTCTGGATTTGACGCATAGCCGTGGGTTGTGCATGATTGGTGCATTTATGGGTATGGGCATTTTGGGCATTTCGAGCGCTTTGACCGCTTGAGGGGGCTGGTTTTGTTTGCAGCAGGTGGAGACATGGATCATCAGACTGGGTTGAGGTTGCATTGGGACGGTGTAGATACGTTCGGTTCTTTTCATGCATGCTGTAGCTGCATTTGCCTTTGAATGTTACATGTTTTCAATCGAGCAAGCCAATTTCTTGATCAGAGTACATATGCAACTAATAGGATGCACTTCCGTGAGGAACAAATGGAAGTGACTGTCTGAGCAGCAAGACTATAGAGTATTGCGCGGTACATATAGCTCCCTTAAAACAATACCTTATACACGTATCTACACTCACTATATATCACCGGAATACACTATACACGTGCCAGTAGACACGCGCAACGATGAACCCGACAGGTCTCCGGCTACGTCATCAGGCGTGGCAGCTCTCGCTCTCACAGCGCCAACGCCCACACCCAGCTTGACTGACTGCAGGCATCGGCGAATGAGCTGCTGCTTTCCTGCCAATCTTGTGCGTGTCGCTGCACTTCTACCCTAAATCGCCATACCATACCAATACCATACTGCTCGTTCACTCCATCCGCCGATCTCTTTGCGTAGCCCACCGCTGGCTCCCACCCTGTAGCCCCCCCACCGCACCCTCTCCGCCAACATGTGGGACGACGAGGACAACAACCCTTACGGCTCCTTCCAGCGCCGGGACAGCGAGAGCAGCGACATCCAGAGCCCAGCCGACCGTTAGTATTCTCTGCTCATGGCGAGCATGTAGTGGCTCTCCCCATCGAGGCCGTGGCTGACCGAACAGGCTTCAACCGACCTTCCACCCCACCATCTGACGACGAGTCCTCACCAGATCACCGCCCTCACTTCATTTCGCGCGCAGCCGACCTCAGCGATGAGGAGCTCGACGACGACAGACCGCAGGGTCCCAAGGTCGACCCTCCCAAAGGCGGCTACGACAGCCGGATACAGCAGATACTGTGGGAGAACCCAGAGCTGGACATACACATCACACACGCAGGTAAGAACCATGAGGGCGGGGGGAATTACATCACATACACAATCCGTACGGGCGATTTGGAGGTGAAAAGGCGGTACTCAGAGTTTGCTTCGCTGCGGGCGACGCTTGTTGCGCTTCACCCTACCCTGATTATTCCGCCGATTCCCGAGAAGCACTCTTTCGCAGATTACGCGGCGAAACCTACAAAGGCGAAGGAAGATGCAGGAATTATTGAGCTCAGACAGCGCATGCTGGCGACTTTCTTAAACAGGTGCAGGCGCATGAAGCACGTGAGAGAGGATGGTGTGTGGTGGCGCTTCCTCGACCCCAACGCCAGCTGGAGTGAAGTGTTGCACTCGCACCCTGTAGCATCCATTCCCAAGAACAACCTCAAGGCGCCTCCTCTCGACCCTGCGAACCCGACTGAGGCGCATCAGTGGTTGCCTGTGCCTAGTCAGAGCGCAAAGCTGCGATCTGGTTCTGTTAGCTCGACCGGTACACCTGTTTCTCCTCCGACGCAGTCCACGTTACCATCTGCCGCATCGCATAGTACGCCAAACATTCAGTTTGCGCGATTCCCGCCCAAAGACCAGGTCCTCAAGGAAGATGAGATGGACCCATATTTCTCTTCATTCGAGAGCAATACCAAGGAGCTTGAGACGCTCCTCACAGGTTCTATGGAGAAAGTCAACCAGCGGATCTTGCGCCACTTGTATAGCCTCGGTGACGACCTCATGGATCTCGGTGCGCGCTACAATGCATTCTCGCTTAGTGAGCAGAGCGCAAGTGTGGCGCACGCCATCGAGAAGACTGGACAGGCTTGTGATTACACATACATCGCCTCGAGGGACATGGGTTCAGCGCTTTCCGCTGGCTTTGCAGAGCCTATGCGTGAAAGCGCACAGTTCGCCAGTGTAGTACGCAGCGTTCTTAAGTTCCGCGTGTTGAAGCGCGTGCAAGAAGAGATGACTCGCGATGAGCTCGAGAAGAAGCGCGCGACTCTGGAGCAGCTCGAACGTTCTGAAGCAGAAGCCAAGCGCATCGAACAGTACATGTCTTCCTCCGGCATGGGAGCCACGCCGCGCCGTAGTGCAAGTAGTGCCAGCCACTCCGAGCGCAGCAGACAACCCCGCGAAGAAGACAACAACTCAGTTGATTCGGACTTCCCACCCAACACACGTAGCTCTAGCGTGCCAACCGCACAACAAGGAGAGCCTGGCTACGATGACTACCCATCTTCGCCACCGCCTGCCAATGGCTCTCATAAGCGTGCTACTAGTGGCGTTGCGAACAAGCTGTTCGGTCGCTTGACGCATGCCATCCAAGGTGTTACGGATGCCGACCCAGAGCGCGCGAGGAGAGACGCTCTCGGAAAGACAAAGGAGTCGCTCAGCCATCTCGGCGAGGCTCTGGAGGTCAGCAAGAAAGATGTCGCCGACGCTAGCACTGGCGTCATGGAGGAGCTGAGGAGGTTCCAGGGCGAGAAGGAAGAGGACTTGAACGCTTATATGGTAAGTTTTGAAAAGTCTCTTTCCGAGTTGACCAAATCGATGATCGCTAACGTTTGACAGCTCAATTTCGCTCGCTCACACCTCGAATGGAGCAAGCGCAGCATGCACGAGTGGCAGAACGCTAAGGCAGAGATCGCGAAGATTGAGGTGCGATGAATGTGCCTCTATACCATTGCAGAGACGTCAGAGACGAGTACGAACCATTAAGTAGTGTGTAATACGTAAAACAACCCATCAAAGCCCAGTGTTCGCCAGCGCGGTGCTGCACTCTACACACTGAAAGCCCACAAGCAAGTAAATCTGAGCCCGAACTTCTGATCTCTATCTGTCCACCTACACAACGTCTCAAACAACATGGTGCACGGTATATTTATACAGAGCGCTTAGATGTTAGGGCACACCAGAGCATGCACAGCGCCCCACAGGGCCGCGTTAGCGAACAGCAGGCATTTATCAGCTCGAGTTTCTTCAGCCTCGTTGGTATTTCACCCTTGTCGACATTTTTCTTGCTTACACACATCTTCAAGATTGGTGGCAAATCTAAATTATGGATTCAAAATCGCTAGCGGACGGTGAGGGCGTCTTGAAGTCGTCGCCGCTGTCGTCGTCGTCTTCGTTATTCTCACCTTCACCAACGCAGCCGAAAGAGAAGGTTTCGCCTGGGGGAAGCAGAGGGTCAATGTCTGGGGATGGTGATGCGGGTGCTGCTGGTTTGGGAGATGGTTCTGGGGAGTTGACTGGAGAAGTGCAACATCCTGTCAGGATGGGGCCCAAGTTGAGGTCTTCGTCGTCGGCAGCGCAGGCTAGAGAAACTGTCCCACCTGGTGACAGCAGTACACCGCAGTCCGTCAACCCTGATGTAGAGGCTGTTGTGTTGCCGGACCTTCCCAAGGAGTCGACTGGAGACCAGCATCATTCGGTCACGCCGAGATCGACATCAAGGTCTCCTTCTCCTTCTTCTTTATTAGCATTGCGGGCTCATGAGGCGACCACATCAGGGTATGACAAGACTCCGCAGTCTGACAGTCACAGTCTTGAGGAAGACCTGCGGCCCCAGGATGTGCCGTTACCATCATCTCCAGCACTCGAAGGAAGAGAGAGTTTTGAGAGCGAAATGGGTTCAGTACACCACAGTTCTGGATCTTATGTTTCCCAGCAGACGATCGAATTGTACAGACGGTCTGAAAGCCCTGGCAGCCGGAGGAGCTTTGCGTCAAGCTCTAGGGCTTCGTCCCGTGCGTTGCACGATGCGTGGGTCAGGACTGACGAACCCTACAAGTATCTCCATATTGTCACGGGTGAGATTTTCCACCATCGCTGGCGAGAACCAGAGGAGCCAGGCCCCTCGGCAGACGACATCCCCGAGGGCTGGGAGGCCAAGCTGGTCAGCGAAGATGAGGAGGAATGGGAATACGTGCACCTCAAGACTCGCACTGTCATCGACCTTCTCCCAAAGACTTTACCTGAGGCTATCATGAAGCAGTTCGATGTCGCTGAAACATATGGAGAGGTCCCAGACAATTGCCAAGGACAGCTTGAAGACGACCAGCTCATGTACAAGTGCATCAATCCATCCGA
This sequence comes from Epicoccum sp. F181, assembly GCA_037042865.1. Lineage (NCBI taxonomy): Eukaryota > Fungi > Ascomycota > Dothideomycetes > Pleosporales > Didymellaceae > Epicoccum > Epicoccum sp. F181. Next base: position 1,299,734 of record JAJSLS010000008.1, read on the forward strand.
CTGGTGTCCGACCAAGTGGCGAACGACCAAGCATCCAGAAGTTATTGAAGAGGAGATGGATCAATACCTCGCCAATCTCAAGATCGACTCCACCAAGCCGGCAACAGTCACGTTCCTGGCCAAAAGCGGGCAACAAATGCCATTCGATTTCGAAACGAGCGACATCAACCAAATGTCTGGGATTCTTTTGATCACAGATATCGACAAAGTCGTGTGCGATCGACTGTCTGCCAGTGAGATTTACACCCCTCTCGTTTCGTTCTTCATCGTCTGCCATTTCCTGCTTAGAACGCTTCACAAAGACGAGGCTACGAAAGAGCTCGCGCGAGAAGCGCAGGGATGGTATTGGTCGTCCATGAGGACCGGTGCCGACGATATTATCTGGTCCGGCGACCACTACGACGTCGTCTACGACGACGAACGCGCTATGCTTCACTTTGGATTTGCGCAGTATGTGGCCGGCGAGCTCGCTCTACCGGGTACCACTTCTACCACTCGCGTCTCCATATTCGAAGTCACGACGAACTTAAGTGAGTACACCCGATCCCTCCCTATCTTATCGAATCAAGCTTACAAGGACAGCGATGGTGCTTATCGGAAACGTCACGCTCGACCGCGAATGCATACAAAACGACGATTCGGAAAGAGAATTCGGACGGCCGAGGTGGTGGCTACCCAGCGTGCCGGTGTACCTGGGCCTCAGATCTTCGACGCAGACGCACCTCCGTGCCTACTTGGTCAAGCTCCTTCGAGCCGTAGCACGAGACCTAGCAGCTACAGGCCTTCCCCGAGTCTACGAGGACCACAGAAAATGGGATCTGGACAAGACCCCCGAGTTGCTCGTCGCCTATCGTTTGGTGATGTCCACCTGGAAAGACGGCATCCGGTTCCTGGTGGGCGAGATCGATTACTTCTGGGAGCAGGCGATCAACGGCCCCGATGTCAGTGACTTCGTTCGCCTTAAAGCTTCCAAGAGATATGCAGAAGTGCTGTACCAAGACCTGGGTGCCTGGATGGTGAACATGGAAGGGCTGCTAGCACCAAGGTTCGACCGTGGCGGCGCAAGAGCCATGAACGAGCTCAAAGATATCCTCGACCAGATCCTTGCTTTCAAGCAGGAGATCGGCGATACTTTCCAGCTGCTTATCGGCGCGATTGCTATCAAGGACTCTGATATCCAGAAAAAGCTGGCTCAGGAGAGCAAGTTGCAGGCACGCAGAGCCACGGCGCTGACGGCGCTTGCGGCAATCTACCTACCGCTTTCCTTGACCACTGGGGTGTTCGGTATGAACATTGTGGAAATCGAGCAAGGCAAACCTAAATATTGGGCTGCACTGGCGGTGGCCATGGGCTTGTTGGTTGCCACCTTGCCATTCCTCGTCTGGGTGTACCTCGACAAGGATGGACAAGGGTGGAAGCGAGCGAGACCAACGGTGACAGGTCAACGCTCTGCCGACAGTCAACGGCATCAACTGGAGAAAGACGACAGTACATTGAGTAAAAGCCGTTCTCAGGAGTTTGACGCAAAGCCGTTCGAGTTGGTACGCCGAAGGACAACTAGATTTTCGCAAATGGACTGGGATGTGGCGGGCCGGTCACGACCAGGCTCGCCTCGTAAGAGAGCACAACCTGAGCATATGGTCTGAGTGAATGGGATCTTGGGAGACAGAGGCAGACACTATTGCCTCGAACATCTCGATGAGTAATGAGAACGTGAGTCAACAATCGTGCAGAGTCGCAATATGGAATCATTTGCATGTTACAAGGCTGATTTTCTCAAAGCTTCCTACCGTTCGCAAGCCATCTTGCGCAATCCTCTCCAAGCTCCGCAACCGCTTTCTCCTCGTACAACTTTACATCATCTGCGCTGAGCACGTCTTTCCACCTCCCATTGCTCCCTTTGTTGATGAACGTATCAGCTCCATTCTCGAAAGCAACATCAGATTGCGGAGGGCTGACTTCGACCGCATGCGACTTCATGTAGTCGAAAGTACAATGTTCCGTGATCTCATTCAACGTCGCCCCGGGGACGTCAATGTCCAAGAATTCGGCGATCCTCTGGATCTCACCGCTCAAGTCAGCTTTCATATCGTTGAAGTGGACAAGGAGCAAGTTGGGCAAGTCTCGCGCAGAATACCATCCGCGGATTGTCTTCCAAAATGGCAAAGCGACTGAGTCTTGCTCGTCGTTCTCGAGGATGTCAAGGAAGTACTGTCTCGGATCCGCGGGAGGCTTCAGCAAGGCAGGTCCCACACGGCCGGGCGTGTCGTTCATCAACTGATAGAACAGCGGCGTGGCATGATACATGTGATTGTGCAAGCTCCAGAACGCATCTCTACCATCACGGGCCACGAATATATATTTCGCCTTTGGGCTGAAGACGAGGTTCTCGAGGGGCAGGTGCGTCTTGATGAAGCGGCGATGTTTCTGCGCTTCCAGCATCCCGACAACGGGTTCTAGCGGAATGGGGCGGAGGTCGAGCCAAGGCGAAGTCATGTTGATGGGAGCTTCTTGGGAGCCTTGGAAAACGAGCTGAGAGACGATTTGTTGCATCCAAGTTGTCCCTGATTTGCCCCAGCTGGAGATGACGATGTCGTCTGATCGGAACTGAAAGTCGTTCCATCTTGTCGAGTCTGCATGATGGTTCTGGAACTCGGAGGTCTTGACGGGCCATTGTGGGCTTTGGCTGTGACCGCTTGGAGCTGCCATATCGTCGGTCGTCGCGAAGAAGTCGCAAAAAGCGAGTTTGGTTCAGGAAGAATTGGTGAAGAGACTCTGGTCGAGCTCGAAATCTTGGAGTGATGGCAGGGTGAAATCAAGACATAGTCACCGGTTTAAGTAGCTGTCAAAGTGTCGCGCTGGAAGTCTTCTTGGTCGCCAGCATCTTCAGCTGCATCCTTCGGAGGCGCGTTTACCGCGTATACCACACCGGAATATCAAACAAACCAATCAAACGGTCAGATAGCAAAGCACCTACACTAGGATACGAGGTCGCCTATAATTTAGGTTCGCCAATGTTAGTTCCGGCATCTAGCAGCAGTGCTGGCTGAAAGCTGAAAGAAATTGGCCTCCAGTTAGCCAATGAAGCCAGGCAAACTAGCCAAAGTAGGATGCGGGTGATGCTTGCTGAAGAAAAACTTGTCTTCCGATTGGACGGCAAAACGTAACAACACAAATCGATGACCCAGAGCTGCAGTATAAGGCCCAGACACCGTCATAAGCGAAGCAGAAGCGTTGGCTCGAGTCCAGCTATATTCTCTCAGATGGTTTGTGTTCCTCGCCATCCATAGCCAGTTATTGTCCTCCTTCGAGCATCGTTGTGCGGCTGAACCGTTTGAGTTCCGCAGCTTCCTTCTGGCCGCGTCAATGCTACCGTCGCAATCTTTTGACGCAGATGTAGCGGCCGCCAACGCCACGTTGAAGGACGCCGCTCATGGAGGAACACACTCGCGACCGTCAGCAGGTTTCGGCTCACATCTTTATATTCGAGAATCCGATGCAATCATTTCTTTGAGCCCCAAGTTTCGCAAGATTCGTAACAGGATCGAACGGATGAGCTCGTCGCGTCGTAATATCACATGAACCGTCTCTCAATGTCAACATAGATAGCTTCGGGCAAAGCGAGAAGTGCCACCTCGCGGTACATCATCCGGGTGGCTCGTGGCCCAATGTAGGCCGATGCCGCAACTGTGCGAATTTCAGGTTGTGCCAGTCTCGATACCTACATTTTAAGCAGAGAATATCCCATCCCAGCAGACACAGGTCCAATTCAACCGTATGATGGCTGGCGGAACATACGCATAAGGTAAGTTCTGTTGAGGACTGATGCCGCGCTCGGTAGACAGTCAAGCTGAGAGGGTACTGTATGGCTTCGGCGGCCTTGCTGTAATCTGATTGGAGAGCTTTCACAGCCCAATTGCTCGGTCAAATTGGCAAACTAGGCAACGAGGAGAGCCGGTCCGAAAGACCATGGCTGGGTGGTAACTTTATGCTTGCGCAATCTTTTGCCAGACATCCTTCTCTGCGGAATCCACATCGCTGGGATGAAGTTGGGAAGACGATTTGAAAACGATCAACCGCCCGGTCGAGGAATGACTTTGACCAAGTCTTGGTTTGTTGACTTTGGGGGCTGTAGTCTGGACCTCAGCTCGAACACAGAGCTTCAAGCCTCACTAACTCGCGCTTGACTGCTTCTGGAACATCGTGGCCCGTGCTGCACAGGTACTTAGCGAGCTCAGCTCCCCATCCCCTCTGTTTGTGTCTCCTTTGGGGAGGATATTAATTGTTCTCCGGATGTAGGCACTCGAAGTTGCTATGAGGATATCCGACAACACCATTCTCGGCCAGGCGCATCTTCTGCATCTGTCTCGCAGCCATGGATTCAAGCCCGCTCCTATGGATCCACAATGATGACCCGTCCCGTCGAACCACTCATGAGCTCAGCTCCACCGTGAGACAACATGTCATGGTCAACTATCACACCAAAAAGGCGAAACGGGCGCAACAAGCGCAAGCAGCCAGCCAGCCAAAACCGGCAGATTCAGAGACCACAGATGTCGCTTCGAGGAAGGATCACATCACCGTGCACCCGCGTACCCTTTCTTTGCTGAAGGCCAAACAAGCCACCCGTCCCGTTGCATATTTCTCTCCACCAACGCCAGGCTTGATTAACGACAAGGACCGTAGCACGTACAATGCGATATGGTGGCACCGATATGCCGCTCCTGCCCCAACGGACGAGCTGAACTGGCAAGAAAAGTGCCGGGCGGACGCGAGTCAGATCATTTGGCATGTGGCCACGATCGACAAGACCATCTTTGAATTGTTCATGTGCTTTTCCGCTGCCAAAGAGATCCTCGTCAAGGGATCGAGCGATACGCGGGCCTACTATCGCTATAAAGGCAGAGCCATTACTTCGTTGTCGCAAGCCGTGAATCGTGAGTCGGGTTCTCCAGTTCTGTGTCCGCAAATGCTGACTATAATCCAGGTGAAGGTGCATCGTTGAATGTGAATGCTATATCGGCAATATGTCTCTTGAACAGGATTGCATTCGCCGAACATGAGTACGATGCTGCAGACCTTCACGTCCGAGCGCTCCAGAAATTGACTGCTCAACGTATACGGCAACTTCCTGGCTTTTGTTGGCTCATTGTCGTCTGGGCAGACCTTCATCTAACCGGAGTTCACGTACGACCACCTTATCTGGCGTATTATGTTCACCCAGAATTCCGGTCACGGCCCTTGAGCGGCATGTTCCAGTCCGATGCAGACACGTATTTCTTAAAGACACTTCCAGGCGGATTTGTGATGTCTCCACATTTCAAGGCTACGGTCACACGACTTTATGAAGTCCTCCGCGAGCTGGTGTACTCTTTCGGTCAGAGAGACCTCGAGTGGACCACCAGTCGCGGGCTTCATTACGAAGTCGCATATCTCCTGGCAGAATTTCAAGCGGACACTGACAGGAGCGGTACACTCGAGCAAGGAATCATCGTCATCGGCTGCGAGATGCAGTTTTGGGGCGTTTCCAAGCCGTTCGTGCCACAGAGCGGTATTCAGACCTTCCAGATGGATCGGCTCTCGCAACTGATAGCAGCGATACCACCGAAAGCTCTTTGTTCACGATGGCTCGAATTTACGAGCAACCTCGACTTGCTCCTGTGGTGTCTGATGAACGCGGCAGGGTCTGCACTTCATCAGCTACAGCCCTCCACATCCTCGAAGCACGCGCAACTGCTACCAACCTGGCTTCAGAAGCATGTTACCTACCTCATCGAACTTCTCGATATCGTCAGTCCGGAAGACCTAGAAGCCCGGATGCAAAAGATGCCATTCAGCAGAGAATGGAACAGACCAGCGTGTCAAGCGTTCTTTTCTGGACCACGTGACCATGGGTATGTGGCAGCTGATGCAAAGCTCTTGTGTGAGCCAAGCATAGGACTATTTCGAGATCTCCGCCTGCTTTTCGATTCTGATCGTGATACATGATAATGATCGCGCTCGCATAAGCAGTCTGGAAACCCACGGCATCTCTTCAACGCCAGCTTCGTGGGCACATTATCCTTGGTCATGGCTTGAACGGCTGGCTATACCTTTGATCACGCACCTCGCGCAGCAAGACATTCACGATCACGATTTTACGACTTCATGATGCTCACTTCTGGTTGTGGTTTTCGTTGTTGGAAAAAGGTGGAGCATTTGCTCAAATCTTCATGAGGGGATTGTAGCCTGGAGTCTCCATCAATAACAGGTCGGCTGGCCCAATGGCAAGGCGCTTGACTACGAATCAAGAGATTGCAGGTTCGATCCCTGCGTCGATCATATGGATATCTTCGAATGAGGAAATGTTTCTTTTGTCGGATCTTTGGCAAAGAGGCCACCACTTCCCAAATGTCCGTTTTTGCCCGTCCCTCTCCTTCGCTAAAGTCAGGACTGTACGGCTTACGATTGTTGTGATATGGAAGAGAGATTGGTTATCTCGCAGTATGCAAAATAGTTCATGATCACAATCATTTTTGCCAGATACTTTGAGCCAAGAGTACATTATAACAAGCTCCCTCGTGCCAATTGGGCGGCATGTAACAAAATCCTCATGTCATCAGCGCTGACCGCCTTCCCCAATTGCACCAAATTGAAACACGTGCTCGTCTTCTTGCCTGCTAGGAAGTAAAGCTTGAATCCGTGCCTGGCGACTTTCGCGCGAAACGTCACTTTTCTCAAGCTTCCGAAGCGCACGGTCTAGGCGGTACGACGCTAACTCTATTGTGGCGTGTGACCGGGCCACGCTTTTGAACTTCAACTTCCTTTCCAACAATCGCGTCCATTCCATACAATTCTTTTGTGGTTGCGCCGGAGGCTACTACATTTCGGACTGTCTAGCATATAGACTGGACATTGGGCTCTGAACATTGAAGCCTTGATCTAGGCTTGCTGAGTATAGAGGTGGCTTTCCAGCTTTTCCACTCTCCCTACTTGCCAATATGGCGGACACACCCGACAGCTTGCACAGCACTCAGCGAGATGCCGCCATCATCGACCCTCACCTGCCTGAAGGCTACTCTGCGGAACCAGAGGCATTGATCTCTGACCCGGTGCAGGCGGACACCCAGAGCGGTGTAAGCGAACAGCATGAGGAATCCTCCCTGCTGCTGCAAGGTGGCGACATTCACCGCGACATTTACAAGATCAAGGCCAAAGCCAACGCTCCGCGGCGCGCGGCGACATTCTCTGGCCTTCACCCGAGAGATTTTGACGAGGAACAGCCTCGAGCGGATGACATTCTTCAACCAGGTGGCTTCAGAAGACAGCACGTGCAGAGGAACCAGACCGAGATTCCCAATCTGCGCAGGCGTCTTAGTCGTGCGGCTGTGCCTGTGACGAGGAACTTCATCGGGTTTTTGGAGCTTTACGGCGACTTCGCCGGCGAGGATCTTGCTGACACGGATACCGACGACGAGTCTGCTATTGACGACAGCGAAAGACAGCCGCTTAACGACGAGCGCGACGAAAGGCCTGCTGAAAGACGGCCACTGCTTGGCAAGAGGAAGAGCACCCGCCGTCTCAAACAGCAAGGCGATGCCAGCACGACTAAGACTTTCTTCACCCTTCTAAAAGCCTTCGTGGGCACTGGTATTCTGTTCCTTCCCAAGGCTTTCCGCAACGGTGGTATCCTTGCTTCTTCCATCACGTTGGTCGTGGTCTCTCTGGTCACCTGCGTGTGCTTCCATCTGCTTCTACAGTGCAGGAAAAAGTGTGGTGGTGGTGGTTATGGTGAGCTTGGTGAAGCTATTGTCGGCAAGCGCTTCCGATCTGTCGTCCTGGCTTCGATTACGCTTTCACAACTGGGCTTCGTCTGCGCGGGTATCATTTTCACCGCAGAGAACATGTACTCCTTCTTCCAGGCTGTGCTCAAGAGCCGGGACCTACCCATCGGCATCAACACGTTCATCGCCCTCCAGCTTCTTCTCCTCATTCCTCTAGCTTTGATCCGCAACATCTCGAAACTTGGACCTGCTGCCCTTCTTGCCGATGTCTTCATTCTGATCGGTGTTGTCTACATCTGGCAATACGACATTCGCAGCTTGGCCGAATTCGGAGTCAACGAGAGTGTCCAACTCTTCAGTCCCTCGACGTTCCCTCTCACCATCGGCAGCGCGATCTTCACCTTCGAGGGCATCGGTCTCATCTTGCCCATCCAGTCCAGCATGAAGGAGCCTGAGCACTTCTCTAAGCTGCTTTACCTCATCATGTTCATCATCACTTGCGTCTTTACCTCCATTGGTGCCCTCTGCTACGCCACCTTCGGCGAATTCACCAAGATTCAGATCATCTCCAACTTCCCGCAGGACTCCAAGCTCGTCAACGCGGTGCAGTTCCTCTATTCGCTCGCCGTCCTCGCCGGTAACCCCGTCCAGCTCTTCCCGGCTGTCCGTATCGTCGAGACCTCGCTCTTCGGCGAGAAGGCAACCGGCAAGCGCTCCGCCACCATCAAGTGGAAGAAGAACTTCCTTCGCGCCGGTGCCACGGTCTTGTGTGGACTTGTCGCTATCGTTGGAGCTTCAGATTTGGACAAGTTTGTCGCCATCATTGGTTCGGCTGCTTGCGTGCCGCTCGTCTACATCTACCCTGCTTTCCTGCACTACAAGGGTGTTGCTGAGACTCGTGGTGAGAAGGCACTCGATATTGGTATGATGATTCTTGGTATTGTTGCTATGGGTTACACCACTCTCGTCACTGTTGCCCAGTGGGTCACATAAACAGCTACAACGGAAAGAGGCAAGACTGGATAACGACAGAACAGAAGTCGGTGAAGCTGGGCGACTTACTATGTGTGCTCGTGCAGTGGACCACAGCTGATGCTTCCAAAAACGTGATTGTTTGGATCGAGGCGAGACTAAGATGTTACAAGGACGCGTAAGCGGGATAACTGCTTGTCAGCTCTTACAAAAAAAAATATGATACAATATGGGAAACGGGCAACATGGAAAAAGGTGATACGGCATGTTGGATTATGTACCTGTATATGTATTGAAAGTATCGGTGCTCGGGTGCCATTCGTAGCATACTTGCCTATCTTACATATCTACAACCCTACTGGTGCGCGACAACAATAATCATCTCGACTACCATCGCTCTGGATCGGACCCTTCTGCCATGTGGGGGAAACGCTTCGAGCTTCGATGATCAGAGCACCAACCGGCATGATCCCTGCTCGCCTCCAGTCTCGCCCGTTCAAAACGCCCGATGACGCAGCTGGAACAACGGCAAGCATTCCCACAAAACCAGAACAGACGCGAGAGACGATCCGCGATGTGACGACGACGCATGCAAGATGCATGGCAGTGGCTGTGGGATCGTCGCTGTGCATGGCGACGTTGCCCAACCTTACACCATTGTAGCACAGCTTTGTTGGCGCTTCTGCTCTGTATAACCCTCTCTCCTATCTTGCGCGAAACCTGTATTGTGTCGCATTCCTCTTTTGTGTTCAACCTTGTCTCCTGTGTTGTTCGAAGGCACTGGAGAGCTGTATTCAATCAAGAATCTAGCTCCAAACTGGTTCTCGAACCGAAACCTTTCTCCATATACCCTTACCCATCCGACTATCCAACAAGATGCCGGAAATGCAGACTATCCCGGCCAGACATGGTGTCGCAACCTTTGTCCCGGCTGGCCAAACGATCAAGATCGTCAACACTTCGGGCTCGCAGGTCATTGACACATGGGCGTTCGCCCTCCCGCACCCAGATGTGAAGAACGGATCAGACCAGGAAGAGGGACAGCAAGAGCCACCGAAGAAAGAAGACTTGCCTGAGCCACCCAAAGAGGAAGAGAAGCCCGCAAAACCCGCGCCTAAGAAGAACAAGAAGAATAGCATGGATCTTCCTTCGCAGGAGGATGCTGAGAAAGCCACCAGAGAAGGAATTGAAAAGGGCGATGGCGGCGAGGAGCAGGGCCAGAAGAAGAACACTTGGAGCTCATACGTTCCCTCCATTGGATGGGGTGGTAAGAATGGCGCCAAACAGGGTGAGCAACAACAGGGCGAGAAGGGTGAGACTGAAAAGCAGAAGAACTCGAGGACTTGGGGCTCGTATATGCCTAGCGGCAAGGGATTTAGCAACTACGTCCCGAAAACAGCAAGTGATACGGTATCTTCGTTCGCGAGCACTGTACGTATCTCAGACGATTTTGGAGAAAGACGATTAAGCTGACAAGACACACAGCACGCACGAGACCCGAAAAAGTCTTACGTCGACCAGCTCAAGGACTTCTCCACCACGCCCGTCGGCGCCGCAGGTATTAAAGGTAAATTCCCAGAGTGTCTCTTGCAGGCACTGACCCAGCTCACACAGGTATTGCAGCGATCTCTGGATCCGGTTACGGCAGTTCCCTCTTCGCCGGCTACCAGGCATGGAATGCTATGAACGCCCCCGATGCGCCGCCCATGGAGTTCCTCAGTCTCCCGCACTCGCGCGCTTCGACTCAGCACATGGTTCCCAAGGTCAACGACCTTTTCGTTTCCAATTTGCGCGAGCCCATGCTCACTCTCGTGGAAGACAAAGGGACCAGTGTTCATGATACTTTGATGGCTGCTTGCGACCCGGCGCGCTACAGACAGCTTGGTGTCGAGCACTGGGAAGAGCACGGCTCTTGTGCTGAGAACCTCGTCCTTGCGCTCAAGGAGCTGAACGAGCGCGCTGGCCTGAAGGGAGCTAAGGGCGTTGGCGCCGATGTCACGATTAACAACGTTCCCGCTCCTCTCAACCTTTTCATGAACGTGCCCTGGACCGACGATGGTAACATCAGCTTCAAGGCTCCAAAGTCAAAGGCTGGCGACTACGTCCGTCTGCGCGCAGAGCGCGATATTGTCATTGTCATGTCTTCGTGCCCGCAAGACGTGATAGACATCAATAACAAGAAGATTCAAGATGGTCACTTCCTCGTCGAGGGAGGCGAGGGAGACGACACTCCAAAGTCCAAGCAGACTCCCCGTCGCCGCCCGCAGCCTCGCAAGATTGACTCTTCCAAGCGTGCGCCGTCCACTGTCGCTACAGGCGAGATGGGCGACGACGACAAGAGCCAGGTTGGCTCGACACCAGTCAAGAAGCCGCTGCCTCGCAAAGCACCTGCCGCGAAACGTACAACGCAAAGTCAGGCCGGAGCCACGAAGAAGCCTACGCCAGCAGCAGCAGCGCCGAAGAAGAAGCCCATCCCCAAGCCGGCCGGTACGCCATCTAATGCAAACGAGGCTGCCACGAACGGCAGTACGACTCCGGCAGATGGAAAGCCAGTGGAGAAGAAGAAGCCGAGGAAGCTGGTGCGGAAGGAGTAATTTTGATTGCGATATGCGGCGATCACGAGCTTGTACGACTACTATTACACTACTTTGATGTTGATTTTTGGCGAGGAGTCGCGAGCCTTGTTGTTACATTCTGTGCCCTATTTATCCTGACGCCAGCCAATCTTATTCTGTGATTTAGAGGGCTGCTTACCACTTTGGGCTAAGCATGCTGCACCTATGGACGGAATTATTGTAATAATTGTATCTAGTTGAAGTTTATTGTTTTTTGTGCCTTGTTAGTCTATTATACAGTGCAGCAGCTACACGGAGCACTCCAGCCCGTCTGCGTGGAGCCGACTTTTCTAAATGAAACGCCGTAACGTCTCGTGATTCTAGGCGAATGCTAACAACTAACTAGCACACTGATACGAATGATGTCCCTGATATTTCTTATGATTGAGGATCCCATACATCTTCTCGAACGACTGTCGAAGGATTCTGTCGATCGATTCCTCCAACAAACACAAACCGACCCTCCCATCACAGGCCAACCATGAGATTACTAACCCCCCTCCTGGCCCTAGCCACCGCCACCTCAGCAGCACTCACCTACAAAGGCGTCGACTGGTCCTCCCTCCTCATCGAAGAAGCCGCCGGACGCTCCTACATCGGCTTGAACGGCCAAAAAGCACCCCTCGAAACCATCCTCGCCGCCAACGGCGTCAACACCGTCCGCCAACGCCTCTGGGTCAACCCTTCCGACAAGAACTACAACCTAGACTACAACCTGCGCCTGGCCCGCCGCGCCAAAGCCGCCAACCTCAAACTCTACCTAGACCTGCACTTCAGCGACACCTGGGCCGATCCAGCCCACCAGGCGCCTCCGTCGGGCTGGCCCTCGACCTCAGACGTCGACAACCTCGCGTGGAAACTGTACAACCACACCCTCGAAGTCTCCAATGCTTTCGCCTCCGCCGGCCTGCCCATCGCGCTCCTCAGCCTAGGCAACGAAATCACCGCCGGCACGCTCTTCCCAGCAGGCAAGATCTCAAACTCAGGCGGCGCCTACAACCTCGCACGCCTGCTGCACTCCGCGTCCGCAGGCGTCAAGGACAGCAAGTTGAGCCCGAAGCCGAAGTTGATGCTGCATCTCGACAACGGCTGGAACTGGGAGACGCAGCAGTGGTGGTACGACACCGTGCTGAAGCAGGGCCCGCTGACGAGCGCGGATTTCGACGTCCAGGGCGTGTCGTACTATCCGTTCTACAATGAGAAGGCGACGCTGGCGAGCTTGAAGAGCAGTCTTGCGGCAATGAAGACGAAGTATGGGAAGGAGGTTATGGTTGTTGGTGAGTTTTTTTTTTGCTTGCTCTCTTACACTTGGGCTCTTGACGTTTCAACGCCGGAGGAGGATTCGTTAGCGGATTGACGAGGTACGGTCATCATACTAACCAACTTCCTCCCAGAAACCAACTGGCCCACCCTTTGCCCATCTCCAAAATTCGCCTTCCCCTCCGACACCAAGTCGATCCCCTTCTCGGCAGCAGGCCAATCGACCTGGCTCAAGAACGTTGCAGCAGCCGGAGGCAGTGGCCTGTTCTACTGGGAGCCCGCATGGGTCGATAACGCAGCATTGGGAAGCAGCTGTTCAAACAACGCGATGTTCGAGTATGGCGGCAAAGCATTGAGCTCGTTGGCGACGTTCAAGGAATTGTAGGAGCGTGTTTTTGGAGAGTGCCAGGGCTTTGATAGCTGTGTGGAATAGAATCTTTTCCAGTCGACTTCTCAAACTGACAATTATTAACGTTTCGTCTGGGCTATGTAATGCAATCAGTGAAAGATTCACTCAGTAACAGGGGAAAACAATTCTCGCTCGCTAGAAACCGCAATCGTCGCAGTGCACTTTTCCTCAAAACCCCAACAATAGGACTCAGATGTTCTTCTTCGTCGGCTCCTCATCTTCCTCGCTGCTTCCCTCCTCATCGCCAAACTCGAAAGCATTAGGCTCACTCTGCCTGCGACCTCTCCTCTCCCTCAAAGCTTCGGAGAGGTTCTTGCTGACCTCCTCCATGTTGCTCTTCGTGTCCGGCTTGGTAGAAGTCAGCGACGTCAAACGGGTCAGCTTCAAACCATCAGACGCGCTGTTAGTCCTGCTGCGACTGCGGTTGGGCGTGCTGGGATGCGAAGCGAAGAAGCCGACGCTGCCGATGTTCTGGAAACTTTCGTTGCGCGGTAGTTGGTCGCTAGGCTTGCGAGCGCTGAGAGGCGAAGGTGGGGAGGAGAAGATTTCGTCACCACCAGATTCGCTGGCGTGGCGGCGGTGCGTAGGCGTGGCAGGACGCTCGTTGGGCTTCTGGTCAGGAATGATGCGTTGCTTGTCGAAGTCGGGGAAGAGTTCAGGGCCAAGCTCATCGACGATCGCTGTAATTTCTGCTTGAAGTCTCGCGCGGCGTTCTCGTAGTTTTACAAGGGTGTTGCTCGAGTTTGGGTTGAGTGAGAGCACAAGAGGACGGATCGACTTGAAGATGTCCATACCAATCTCGCCGAAGCGAAGTGCGGCGAAACAGGCGGATGGGAACAGGATCATCTGGAAGAGAATCACAAACCAGAGTGGTACCCAGTCTGGAACACGACCTCCGATGCGGTTCTTGTGTGCCCAGTAAGTTCCGATGATAGTGTAGACCACATTCAAAGCGGGAGCCAAGGCTAGGGAAACAAGAATTTTCCAGGTGGCAACAACGTCCCTGGCCTTGATCTTGACCGATGAGGCTGCCAGTGCTTCCTTGGACTTCTTGATTGAAATGAGCTTACCAGCAATGAAGACAGGCGAGAAGAAGATAAGACCGGGGATGACAGCGATGCTCAGAATAGCAAGTTTCGCCAGGCGGTATAGCAGGAAGCCAACCGCTCTGTACCATGGAAATCTGGCATACGAAACCTGGTGGTCACGAACTCCAATGTGCATAAGTTGTTTGTTGTAGTCGAGAACGGCCTTTCTTGTCTTGATGACTCTGGGATCATCCTTGTACTCGGCGTAACCCTTGAGGAAGCGGCGTTGCAGCTCAATAACAGCAGGCAGAGGTAGTTTCTTTCCTTTGGGGTTGTACAGTCGACGAACAGCTTGGATCAGCATGAGGGTGTCGTAGTCGGGTGCTTGCAAAGTCACAGACTTCAGGGCATCCTGCACCTCGTTGAGAACCTGACCAACAGCTCCTCGGCGATCACCATTCTTGTACTGCTCCAGAACTTTGTCGTCGACCGTGATTGCTTGGCCAAATTCGATAACACAACGTGAGCGGAACTTGTGGGCGTTGAAGTAGTTCATGCCAACAGGAACAATTGAAACGTTACAATCAGGATTCTTCGCAAGAGAGCCGAGCGCCATGATAGCAAGACCAGCCTTCAGTGGCAGGAGCTCCGTGCGATCGTGGCTGCCTCCCTCGGGGAAGATACCAATACAGCCACCTTCGGCGACACGGTCGAAGACAGCATCGTAGACGGCATGTTGGTCGACATGAGGCGCAACACTGAACTTGGTGCCCTTCTTGGGCTTCTCTGCTCCCTTTCCGTTCGCGAGGTGTGCTTCCGGAGCTTTCGGATCTATGCCTGCCAGCTGTTGTTCCGCAACTTCTCCCTTGAAAGGCTTCTTTAGTCTGATCTCATTTGGTCCGAGGATCTCCAGGATCTCCGCATTCGCTGCTGTGTTTTGGAAGCTTGGCAGGACGAGGAGGCCGCCCACCATGTACTGCGCATCCTCAAAGTTGGTATCCTCTCCACGAACAAGTGTCGGGTCGCTCTCTGGTTCAGGCAGATATATGATTCCCTTTGCTGGTTTCTTCAGATCCAAAGCTCTTCCTACAGGCACTGCGCCGACCAAGCTCGAAGCGAATCCCACGAACTTTCTGCGAGTGCTCTTTTCGGCGATCAAAAACGCAATCCTTCTACGCGCATCTTGTCGGACGGTGCGCATGAGAATCAAAGGATCCACGAACTGGTTGGCGTGTGGCGCGGCGACGAACAGAACCGGGCCTTTCTTGGGGATCCTCCATGTCGAGCGGGGGTGGATTTCGCGGAAGAAGAGGTCGACGACGATGGTGAATACCCAGAGGAAGAGGTCGTAGACGACGTTATCGTATGCTTGCTTGCCCTTGTCGGGCATTGTGGGCGTATTTGGGCTCTCGCGAGCGTTCAGTGTTGGTGTTTAGCTGACATGTACGTGTGAAGAGTCGCGGGGTGGTGTGCTCAGGCAGTCGCACAGCGAGCGAGGGTCGCTTTGCGGCTCAGGGATGTATCTGGTTAGACAAAAGATGCGCGATATTTGAAAACCGTCGCATGAAGAGGTATTGGTGAGTGGAATATAACAGGCGAGCAAGCCTCGTCAAATATGTTGGCTAAGGCTGTTGAGATTCACCCCGCCTCGAGCCCGCCTCTTTGGGTGTCATTCTGCAGCTCTCCCCAAAGATCGGATGCTTCCGAGAGACCTTGACCCCTTCCTCCTTCATTTTTGCACTCTTGCTCTAATCACACCTTCATCATCTATTCCGAGAAATAATGACTGATTTTTAGGGTCTCGTACGTTGACATGTGCTCAAAGTATATACCGGAAACGTCGTATCAGTTGTCTTTCACATGTTCAACACACACATCGGCCGAGGCACCTAGCCCCCTTGTCATGCTACCAGACATCTCGCGTAGCAGAGGTGGGGACAATCCAATTTTATCAAACAAGCTACCGAACAGGATTCCATGGGTTTTACAGTCGAAGTTTGCTATAACGATAGTCACGGTGAGGAGTTTGTTTATCGCTATATTGAGATTATCGCTACATCAAAGAGGCCTCGGATGTACCCGCAGCACCAAAAAAAGACTGGATGTTAGCCTGTTGGAGGCCTTCAAGATGCCTCTGCTTCACCACCTTCTCGTATCTCTCCAACCACCTGATATAATCAGCATTGCAGTTACTGGATTGCATCTCACCAAGCTTGATGCTCTGCAGTAGGCGTAGGACCTGCTGCGGTGGTACCTGAGGCAATACCTCTACTGCCTCATCATCTGACTCCTGTTCATCTACAGGGCTGCAAAGATCGATAATGTGGTTGTCAAGGTCATCAGCCGTATCTACGACTACCTCCTCAGGCAGATTGAGTAATGAATTGATATCCATTATCTGCCGTACGCGGTTAGATTGTTGAAGGTGAAGGAGCTGTTGGCGGAGCTCGCTCATGCCTTCATCCTCAACAGGTATAGGACTTGGTGTAAGATTGATCTTTGAATGAGACCAGCAACTGGTGATCGTCTTTGCCGTAACCTCATCCCAAGCACGAATGCACCATTGCACTGCCTTGAGGACGTTCATTGATTCAAGGGGATCTTGACCAATATCCTGTTGCTCAAGCATAAAGGTGATCCAGTGCTTGCGGTATCTCGCTTTGAACGAGGCAATAATGCCTTGGTCTAAGGGCTGCAGTTTGCTTGTGGTATTTGGCGGTAACCAACAGATCTCAGTGTTTATAAGACCAGAGCCATAAGGCAATGCCTCAAGCTCTGCAACTGCGCTCTCGTGAGCACTGAAGTTATCGAGCAGTAGGATAACCTTACGGCCGGCCATAAGGTTATCGAACCACTGGAGCCACTCAACCATTATCTCTGTGACCATCCACGCCTTCTTATTCGCGCGCCATTTCACTCCTAATGCCTCCACGCTCTTCAGCCTTGCTGCAGCGAAGCAGCGAGGTCTCTTATATTTGGCGATAATCCACATTGGGAGTTTGTGAGAGCCAGTCGCATTACAGGCGTGGTGAACAGTTATCCGGCCCTTCTCTTTCTTAACTCCTAAGTGGTGCTGTGTTGCAAGGCTCCGCTCTGGGATCATCTTCCAATAGAGACCAGTTTCATCGCAATTATACTGGTCAGCAGGTGCGTACTGCGCGACTCGCGCCTGGATCTGAGCCTGCAAAAGAGGAGTCAGCTTACTACTTCTTAGGCCTGAACTTATTCACTTACAAGCTCCGCAGCCATACCAGTGTGATCTACGCTCGCTGCTTCGCCGTGGCGCTTAAACTGCTTGATGCCGTGCCTACGCTTGAAATTGCCGAGCCAGCCGTCACTGAACAAGGGCTCCTGCTGGCCTTGGTATTGTGGTAGTCGGTGCCAGTACTGGCGCGCCTTGGCCTTCAAGATCTCACCAGTAATCGCTAAGTTAGGCGTAGCCTCGTACGCAAAGAACCACTGCGAGAGCGCGTGTTCAAGCGTAGGGTAAGCCTGTAGGCGTTGCTTCTTTCTCGCTGCTTGCAAAGGCGTAATCTGCTGGTCAAGGTGCTTATACCGCTCGCTCAGAACCTCACTGACTGTTGCTTGGCGAATAGGTTTATCAAAGGACTCCTCAAACCACTCGCAAAGCTCCCTTTGTGAGAGCGAAGGTAGCTCTGCATGCTGCTTACGTAGAGCGACCTTCTCATCTGCTGTAAAGGCGACTCTCTTTGTGGCTGGCATCTCAAGTTATAGCGATAGTGCCCTTAACAAACAGAGCAGAATAACGATATCGGTGAGAAGCGCGATTTATCGTTATTTTGGTGTGAAAACCAGTGGGGATCGCCAAGGTGATCGCTATATCAAGATTATCGCTATATTAAGTATCGCTACATCAAACTTCGACTGTACTTCTTATTCTATCAAGTATGAGCTCAGCTCGCGGTCAGGGGCAAAGCCGACGACTTCGCCTGGGCATAAGTCATCACTGCCAGCACTGAAGCAATCACGCCGAACACAAGCGTCAAGAGAAAAATCATCAGGCCAATCCAGAATGTCCAGTAAGCTGTAGGGTTGCGACGGTCCTTCCAAATCTGTCGCCAATCTTGAGGTGGTGACTGGTGCTCGACGATCAGCTCTGTCAGTCTAGCTCGCCAGAACTTGAACTTGGTGAGCCCTTGATGCTGCTGTGGGTACAGATCCATCAGCTTGAACGATGAGGTGATGTTGCTGTTGCCGCTCAGATCATCAACGAAGTCGATCGTACTCGGATCCCACGCTGGAAACAGGACGTCCAAAGTACGAAGAGTTTCTTCAAATAATGGGAGGAGGTCTTCCGCGGCTTGCCTGGTCGAATCAGAATCAGAATCAGAATGCACTCAACATTGTGACATTTCCGCAGTCATACCTCCTACCGCAAGCCCCAGGCTTGAACGAGATGCGTCTATCGCAAGCTAGCAATGTGGCGTGCACATCGCAAATGGATGGTTCTTGATTCTGGTTTGGCTGGTTCGAGTTGTCTTGCCTCAATGATGATGCTGATGACGATGGTCGACTGTCGGTGAGTGGCGTTACGGCGGTGTTGAGAGAAGAATCATTTGGCGCTGTTTGAAGGACGTCGCGAGTTGCACGGAAGCGCTCGCACATGGCATTCAGTCACACAGCGTCCATGAAGACTTTCAGCGTCCTGGTATCTTCGTTGAATTTAAGGTGTTGGTCCAGGTAGTAAGTTGACTCAATGCTAATGCCACTGATCTCTTCCAGCCGTGCTGCACGGAATTTCGGTGGGAAGCGGGCAATTGGGTCGCCAATACTAACATCTGTCGGGTCATCGAATCTGCGATTCAGCACGAAATGGCGTATTGAGTCTGTTTCCGGCCAGCCCTTGGGCATGCTAAGCTTGGGCCCGACACAGTCAATGCCCAGCCAGAGGCACACGGCGATGTTGATAGCCTGGTCTAACATGTCACAGCCGTCATGAAGCTGAAGTCTCTCCTTCAGGTCTTTCTGCAGCCTCTTCGCGCTGACATCCGGCCATTCGTGTTCAATCGTCTGTATCGCGGCCAGAACACATTTGTGCAGGTTCGCAAAGTCAATAGTCTTTTGCTGGAAGCCGGGCACACACTTCAGGCAGCGTTGATACAATGAATCCAGCCGCTTAAAGTCTTCTGGTGTGGATGTGGGAAGGTCAAACGCGCTGAGAACCTCATCACAGATCTCCGGCCATTTGGCTTCCACGTCTGAAAGGGCGAATGTATCTGCGAGTTTACCAGACATGTGTGTTGTTCAGGACAAATTCGCTGAATGTCAGGTATTGAAAATTTGACTACCAACACGCGGTTTGTGCACTGCGGTCAATGAGCTGAGTTTTCTGCTAATTGTTGATGAAAAGTCCAAGGCCCACGAGGCTGTGTCAATGCAAGTTATCATGTCACAGGAGGCTGTGCTCCACCTGGTGGGCTTTGTGCAGCAAGGCTTGACGCCACCATGGATTTCAGGCAACTTTACAGCCTCACTGCATGCAGGAAGCGGCTATTGCACCAATAGCCTTGCGAAGCACCGTGGATCGACAGCATTGACCCGTCAACGTAGACAAGTGACCTCCTCGCTGCGAGGCATGCGCCTCCAAGCGCGGTGCGTGACAAACCGCGGTATGTTGCTGTACTAATCTGCTGCTCGTTCCAGTCCCGCCGAAAACATGGGCAACGAACATGATCATCACAAGAAGACGCGTGCAACCAACCGAACAAAGCTCTGAAAATCCACATCTCCAAAATGACGGTGGAAACAACCTGGTTGCAATTCACCAGAACATCCCAAAAGAACCTGGTGTGCTTTGGGTCAAGAAGCTGTTGAGCTTCGATCGTCGGAAACGCACACATCGAGAGGCCCGAGTAGTCTTGCAGCCAGGAGAGCGGAGATTCTACTCTGAACCACGTCAACCAACTCTCACAAGGCTCTCCGCGACGCCTGGAATTGATCCCAGCGACACAGTTCAGCCCGCAACACAAGGAAATACCGCCACCCAGACTAGCGTTGCCAACACAAATGTCCAAAATGATTTGCTTCACTCGGACCAGAGGACCACAGTTCAAAGTGCTTCATCGACTGCGGAGGGAAGACAAATTACATCTCGACCCGGCACCACAGTTCAATCGCAAGCTGTGCAAGAAACTCAAGATGCTTCCGTCACGCCAACAGGAGGTACACACGCACCAGCCAGATCTCGAGACGCCACAGACCACCAGATTAGTAACCCTGTCACGAAGCCTGCGGTACCTGCTGCGAAACTCGATCGCCCTGAGCTAAGAATCAAAGACGAATCTGGCCTTTCGCACTGCAACCCTCAGAAGGAGCAATACGCGCTCAGGCACGTGTACATGGCCGTCGAGCATTGTATGAAAGACTCTGAACGGACACTCGCTGCTCTTCTGATTGACATGGAAGACTACAATGGCTCTCGCCGAATCTCTGTGACTTGCTACGATGGGGCCGTGGATAAGGCCAGGGAGATTGAGTCGATACTGTTCAGAGCAGGCAAAGGTCTCCAGGGATATTCCTTCATCGTACGCCGCAAGAAAGGTGCTACGACATTCGGTTTCAGGGGCCCTGGAAACGGTCATGAATATCACAATGTTCACTCTTCCGACACTGCCCGTGTACATCACGGTGAAGTTCATTATGGTCAAGTTCACAACTTCTATCATAATGAGACACTCACTCGTCCGAGAGAACACCAAGACTACGCAGATACCATATACTGGGCGCCGCAGTCAACGATGGTTGAGGTTTTCTGCGCTGATCAGCCAAGCGGTAACATTGCCGCCACGCCCATCCGAATGCAAGCCAAGCTTAGAGATGGCACCTTCGCTATGTGCACTTGGACATGTGGCGGCATCATAAATGTCAATGGAACAAATTATGGGCTGGCAACAGCACATCCATACGTACTGAGTGATTCGATGCGCCCAAGCATTCCTCCTCGTGTCAAGCGGCCATCCGAAGGCAGAGACGTGGCCGGGAATTTCTTCCCTGACGATGATCTGCCCGAAACCGATGCCGACTTTTTCTCAATGGACCAACACCCCGAAAGCCACTGGCAGTCAATCGGCAAAGTGTCACATTACGCTTTGGCTAAGATTGGATCATTACCGTGCAACAATGACTGGCTACTGATCGATCTGCCGAAGGATCGTGTCATGTGGAATGAGTTCAAAGGTGCCGACAGCCCAGATCCAAAATTCCTGGTAGTCCATACTTCACGAGCAGTCCTGGCTGCGACTCTTCTCGTTGGGTTTGCTCGTTTGGTTCTTGGAGATTCGCCGTTCGAGGTGCTTAAGATTGGGCTTTCGGAACCCCTGCGTAAGCATATATACATCCAGACTTATGTAACACTAGACTGACTACGAACAGGTTCCGGCGACTCTGGCTCATGGGTCATGCGAGGCGATGAGCTCGTGGGAGTGATCATCGCAGGAGACGAGGACAACCCGACTAACCCCGTCGGATATGCCATCAGTGCCGAGGAGATTTATCGGAATATCTCGCGTTCGATGAATGGCCTTCCGGTTCGCCAGCTCACAACTCTGGAGAACAAGATCCTCGCACACAAGGCTATGTATGGCGATAGCCGGCCCAGTGTGCTCGCGGCGCTTCACGTCCATCAACTTTTCAGTGCGAAGGACAATGTTGGCAGTATCAGGAATCCTCTGAATCAGCCATCTTTTACAAGCAATGACTTGCAGATTGGTAACGCTGGTCTCACGGCCTTCCTGAGACTTGGGGCAATATGTTCATCGTTACGACAAGGGCTTGCACTCGAGAAGCTTCGCCCACAAAAAGCTGACTCCATGGTGCCCAAATCCGACGGGTCAGCGAGAAGGATCTTCAGGTGGACGAGATCATCTTCCCAAAATACATCCAAGCAAGGCGAGGAAGCGCTATACTGGCAGCTGCTGCGATATGACGAGGGCATAGCTGTCGTTACACTCATCATGTCGCTCTGCGCGATCACGCCTACTGGCCAGAGCGGACAACCCAAGCCCTCTAAGGGTGCCGTCCCGATGCTTTTCGCTCTAATGCGAGAAATCAACATCTTTCCGTTGCCCAACCCTCACGACGTGGAAGTCCTCGTGCAAGCTGTCCGCCGCCACAATACGCTGTTCCCATCACTCGGAATCGGCGCTGATCAGCAAGAACAAGTCTGGCTGGCGAGATCCTTGGCCAGGATGATCTTCGCCCTCCACACTGGCCGCTTCTTCGTTTGCGATGGACATCTCTCCTTGACGCTGACGCGTTTCGTCAAGTGGTACTATGACGAGGATGTGCGTATTGTGACCGCACACATGGAGAGGGTCGAGGTAAGCAGTACCGGCGATGCTGAGGTGTACTGTACAGGAAGCGCTTTCCGCGTGCCTCGCATTTTCGTGAACCTTGACAGACAGACTCCGGATAAGCAAAACCCTTCGAAGTACAACCCGTTTTTGGGCGATGTGGTGGAGTATGCCGAGCTCAATGATTTGTTGAACAACATGAAGATAGAGTTGGAAGGGACTTGATGAACGGCGATGGCGATAACATTACATACAATTAGACCTACGCCGCATGTACACTATGAGGCTGATGTATCAACCTGTTAGCTTCCTGTTCCTCTCCCTTTACCTTCTTCGACACACGTATATCGCCTCTGACCGCGGTTGACCATATCCAAAAATGAAGTGATACCAGAACATAAGTAAATTCTGCAAACCAGTCAGTCCATCCTCGCTTTCTTCTGTTCCCAACATGTGAACGATAAAATTGACACTAATAGCTTACAACCAACACCATGTAGGACAAACGACGCGAGAAACACTTTCTGTAATCCACACAACAAGCTACACAATTATAAGAATCAACAGACACACGTAAATGGTGATTTCCACAAAAATGTGTAACAACAAGTGAGCACTAACCCGTACCCTAGCCACACCGTGAGAAGCGCCCATAATGAACGCATGCAGGAAACTGGATCGCTCCTTCCTTCCATCATTAAAAACTAGCTCACAGATAGTGAGCCCCGGCTCGGGCAATTTCGAACTTGATGCGTCCATCATCAGCCATCTCATGTGCGACTCTGGACCATTTCTACTACTAGCCAGGCCGTTTCACATCGGTCTCCACTCGGCTCTGACCGCCTAATTGGATCGGCTACTGTGTTATACCACAGCACCTGTGCATTCCGCCATCCTATGGAAAGAGTTTCAAACTCCTATAATCGCCACCGGGGTATTAATAAAGCAACCTCCTACTCTGGAAAGGTAGCTACTTGGTTACCTCACATGGCATGTAGCTGGGTAGCTTGCTTGCATTGTCCAAGCACCGGCATCGAAGCTCTTTACATCTACCTAGTCTTGTTTGGTGCCGTAACAACTCGCTATAACAAGATGAATGCTCGCTTTTCCTACCGATCCTTCGACCCTTCTATGACGCCGCCAACGATGGACATGAACCAGAAGGCATTATGTTCGTGGTGTTAATGTCGATGGTGGAGCAGTAGGGCGAAGAGGAATCCGGCACTGCGCATTAGCTCCATGCACGCGGGCCCAGGCCGATAGCTCTTTCGACGAATCACATGGCCATACTGGCCAAACTAAGTCGTTTCCCTGCATGATCATTCTACCTTAGTGACCTTGCTTGTCACTCTCCCAGCCTCCTCCCACATGAGCGGCGCTTGAGCAGCATTCCCCCAGTGGAGAGATGGGAGGCCAGACGAGAGAGGGGCTGGTCGATGCTTCGACGTAAGGTACCCGCGTAGACTCAAACCTCATCTTCCCTCATGCCAGATCGATCCTTTGCGACTCACGCAAGCATCAGGCACCACTGTCACTTTCGCGACAAAGATCATGTGCTAGACATCCCGCGCGCAAGACACCGTCGAGACAAGCAAGACAGACCGACACCAGCCCACGCGGCCGCAGCTATCGCGCCCAGCCCAGCATTCACTCCTCCTCCTCGCATTCACCATTGCGACACGCTTTCCTGCACGTCTCAGCCCTACTGGCAAATCGCTACATCTGTACCTATTCACTATCGTCTTGATCCATCCGTACCACTGCATACTGAAGCAAATACCGCTCGCGAGCCTACCCTGAAGCAACACCCAAGCGCAAGCGCATGATTCGCCCTTCGCCGATGGCCTCGCGCTGCTCCTCAACAAACGCCTTATCGACCGCCTTCGAATCGCACCCCAGCCTCGCGCTCAGCATGGAGGACTTCGAAGCGCACGAGTTCTCGCCCACCGTCGGCGACCTGCCGTCGCAACACTCCATCTACCGCAGCGGTGTCTCTTCATACCAGTCCTCCACCACCTCGAACCGGCGCTCCGCCTCGCCACCCGCCTGGCGCAAAGCAGGAAGTGGATGGTTCAAACACCAAGGGTCCCTATCGCCGAGCCGGCGCGGCTACCACCACAGTAGAGAAGGAAGCATAGAGTACCGCAGCGCAGACGAGGATGGACAGCATGATGAAGGCGAGATCACAGTGTATCCTCTGCCGAGCCGTATACCACTACCCGAGAGTCCTACTAAAGGCAGGAGTCTTAGTCCCAGTCCGGCGCCTTGCCACTTTGGCGGCGGTGAAGCCGCGCACTCGACAGCAGTGAATGCGCGACCGCTCACGCCGCCTCCGGATGACGCGAACGAGTCCGAAGCGACAGATCAAAAGACCCCGACGCAAATGAACTGTAAGTCACCGCTTGCTTGGAAAAATCTCGCGTCGTTGCTGCTGTCACCACTTCTCATTTCATACTACATTTTCTTCTCAAAACACAAACTCGTCGTGAAACACTTTTCCTAATGATGGCGCCACGCTTAGACATCCGCTTCTCGACGTCGCTGGACGTGATACAACGGACCGAACCCATCGATGCAGCGGTGACGTGGGTGCGCAACGTCAAGCATAACGCGACCAAGTCGCGCTCCAATTTCCTCTTCTACACTGTCGCGACCCTTTTCTTTTACTGGCTTGCCAGCAACCTCCTCTCAACCCCGAGCAACACACCCGCGCCAGATCTTGTGAAAGTCGCGGGTCTTGCAAAGTCCTTCGAGCCGGTCATTTTCTACTCAGAACATGGACATGCTCAGATCGAGGAGCTCCACGACACAGGCGTGGCAGTCTGGGATCTGGGCGAGTCGGTGCGGTCGACAAATATGACCAGCGGGCCTATCATCGTGCACCAGCTGGACGACCTCAGCGACTCCATGAAAACCCTCGCGATCGAAATGACGCGCTTCTTCGCCAGCGTTGACGCCGACGTCGACTCCATCCTGCTCGTAATGGAGTGGGCCCAGCGCGAACTCACCACAATCGCCACGACGCCACCCAGCACCATCAGCAGCGTCTGGTCGAACGCGCACGGCCTACTGACCCGCGTGGGCCTGATCAAAGACAACCAGCTCATGCGCGACATCTTCGGCCACACGCACGCGCAACGCACCAAAGCGACTCTCGACCGCACGTTCCACGAGTTCCTCGGCGTTCTGGAAGAGAGCATCAACAACGAGCTCAGCCACTCGATTCAACTCTTCGGCCTCTTCGAAGCCATCGACAAGCAATTCCTCAACTTACAGCGCACGGTCATCCGCGAGCAGGACCAGCAAGAGCGCCTGGAAGGCGATTTCCTCTCTTCGCTGTGGACGAAAGTCATCGGCGTCAACGCCAGCTTACTGCGCAAGTACCAGAAGAACAAAGACCTTCTCGCTTCTGTGCGCGATCGCACAGTGCGGAATAAATACGTGCTCGTCGACCACAATCAGCGTTTGCTGCAGCTGAAGTCGAACTTGGAGATTCTCAGGCGCAAGCTGGTCAGTCCGCTGGTGCGGAGCGAGAACGGGAGCACGCTGAGTATTGAGGAGCAGGTGAGGGGTTTGGAGGGGACGTATTCGCTGTTGAAGAGCACGCGGGAGGTGCAGAAGAGGAAGATGATGGAGATTGTGTATGGGAGTGGGTCGAGGAGGAGTGGGATTGAGATGGAGGGGAGGGCGATTGAGGGGTGAGTGAGAGGTGGTGTTGTTTTTGCACTTGTTTGGGCAAGTGTCAACCGCATTTTACCTTGCTTGCGCTGCTCACTTCGGCTGCTATGGCCGGCCGAGTCAAGTTGAGTGGCGCCGACAAGACCAACTACGCAAAGTTGCGCGCACACGCCTTGTGCACATCAAGCTGCTGCCCTCACAACGGCGCTGCCAGAAGAGCGCTTGCGCAATAGGTCTGGAGCCTCGCGCGCGCTGTCAACGCAGAGCTAGACATGGCTGGCTCCGCACTCTCATGAAAAGCGCGACATGGGCTGTTGACTCGCAGTAGCTGGCACGGTCTTGTCAATCTTGGTTTCATCGTGAGAGGTTACCAAGGAGAGGAGTTTTCTTTTTAGGTGGGAGGGCCGTGGTTGGAGTTCTGGGAGTAACACTGTTGTTTTTTGTTCTTTTGCTTACCTATGGAGTTGGATTGGGATTGAGTTGGGTACAATTAGGAGGTGGACAAGGAGGAAGGCGCGATGGGAGTTGTATGGCGGGTTTTGGCTTTTCACTTGCATCGGCAATTGAATATCATTTTACTCTACCTTGTACCACGCACGCGTGCGATCCATCTGAAAGTGCTTTTTGAAAATGCTAGGCGCTCCTTTCCACTATGAGGAAATTGCCATAGGAGAATTTGATGATGTTGTGGCAGGCCCATGAAGTGTTTGGTGTGCAGTCAAAATATCAATCGGTGTGAGAACTGTTCTCGAAACATGCTTACCTTACTTTACCCTTTGCGCACGTGTTTCATTCTGATTGCCTGAAGACGAGCACCGTTAATTGTACTATAGCTTACTTGCTTGGCTGGGAGTTGTGGCGCTCAAGCTGTCATTTGAAATTGGAGAATGCTTCGTTCAATCAAAGCAGACAGTCAAATTCCGCCCAGCAATACTTATTCTACCAAGGACAATTCAATACTTTGTGAGTCTTGGAGAGACGGAAATTCTTCCTGTTGCAGCACATGTTTCGCAAAAAGTGGTTTCAATGACGATTGATCTGTTTGCCTCAGGACAGCACATAACCCTTACTTACCAACCTCCCCTTTTGCACTGCCCCAACGCCTCGTTTTCTTGTGCTTCGCTTCGGTTACACACATCACAAAGGGAAGTGCAGCAGCCGTTGCTTGTTTCGAGGCGGTCCACATGGCTCGTGGATTGGCAGAGCCAGATTTTTTGCGGCAGATCACAGAGAGGGTTAGCGCTGTTAGGGCTCTGAGACAAACAGGCAGATGGAACCCGAGGGAGAAGTGCCTCGGAAGGGTTGCTCTTCTATAGTTTCTCGTGTCGAATCTTGATTGGAACTACGATCTCGACAGGAGAGTTCAATCCTTCGAAGACCACAACATCGGGAAATCTGGAAAGGTATAGATGATCGGGTTCACGAAGGAGCAAGAACACCACCGAGGTCATGGTGATATTAAGCATGCTGCTAGCTCAGAGCTTCCGTGTTTCTAGCGCGGTTCATAGCGGTTAGAGTGAGGCTGTGCAAGACGATGGGGGCGATGGAGCTTAGGCACGGTTCCACGCGAGCGTCATTGGCGTGCATGGGGAGCATGGGTGACCAGCCATCGCGTTGTAGAGCAGCCATCAGTGCCCGTCACTCTCCAGCACTTTCCCACCAGACAACGCAAGAAGGCCTGGCCAGCACACCCGCACACCGATCATTGGTTTGTTTCTGTCTCGTCTCATCTCGAGGAAGACCAGATCACTGTTGTCACTGCACGCACGCACGCACGCACTGCGCCTCACTCGACCCCGCTGCCGTTGAGCTCCGTCTGCACTTTTGCTACCAGGACAGCTCCACCCTCGCGACAGACACGACAATACCGCGAGCATTTCGCCGTGTAACCATTGATTGTCCAGCCTCAATTGCAATATACCGCTCAACTGCTCGCCTGCAGCAGTAGTACCACCTATCACCCGTACTCGTACCCCGCCGCTGCCATTGATTGTCAGCAGTAACACCTCCCGAGGTCAGCAGCAGCTTGATACGCGCCGCGACCTACATATCTACTTTCCACGACTCTGCAGTGAGCACTCAATCTCAACATGAGTAAGTACCTCCCCCTCTCCCGGTCACACTCCCCATCTACCGTCTCCCGAACCCCCGTACCACCACACCCATACATCCTCCTTACCTAAGTCGTCCCGTCGGGCGCAGTCAAGGCCTCCTGACCGTAGCCTTTTCACATCGTGTCTTGGCTGCCATCGCCTCCCACGTAGCTCGGGCCTGATCGCAAAACCTTCATGCCATCACCGCCTCTTCTGCCCTCGATCATTTCCCAGCCACCGTCCGCTTTAAACCTCTCCCGCTACCTCACTCCCGTCGTGCACGTGCTGACTGTATCATGAGGTTCCGGCATTGCAGGCATCAAGCGCGCTTTCAGTAAACACGGCCGCACCTTCAGCAACGACGTCCACTCCAACAACAACAACATGCCAGGCCCTCAGAACGGCGGCCTCAATGGCTCTGCCGACGAGCGCACTCCCCTCACTGGCAGGCAGAATGGCAGCAGGCCGCTCCACCAGGACGACCGCGCCTGGGTTCGCTGGCCCATGAACTTCATCCACCTCGCCTGGTTGACCCTCGCCAGCAACTATGTCAACATCCTCTTGGTCTTTGTGCCGGCTGGTATCGCGCTGGGCGCGACCGGCGCAAACCCCACCACCGTCTTCATCATCAACTTCATCGCCATCGTGCCATTGGCATCTTTGTTGAGCTTCGCAACCGAGGAATTGAGTGCCAAGCTTGGTCAGACCATTGGTGGTTTGATGAACGCGACTTTCGGAAACGCGGTCGAATTGATCGTACGTTGGATTATTGGATATTGGAAACACTCAATCACTAACAAACAACGCAGGTTAGCATCGTTGCGCTCAGGCAGGGCGAGATTCGCATTGTCCAGTCCAGCATGCTTGGTTCCATCCTTTCCAACATCCTCCTCGTTCTCGGCTGCTGCTTCATCGCATCCGGTGTGAGGCGCACTGAGAGCAGGTTCAACGAGACCGTCGCATCGACCATGGCTTCCCTCATGGCAGTCGCCGCCACTTCCCTCATCATTCCCGCTACCCTCTACGCTTCCCTCAAGGGCAGCGCTGCCGACTCCGAAGATAACATCCTCATTCTGTCGCATGGAACCGCCATAATCATGCTCATCCTCTACTGCCTATACCTCTTCTTCCAGCTCAAGTCTCACGCCCACCTGTTCGATGCCGAGCAGCAGCAAGAGGGCGACGATGACGAGGCGGATGAGCCTCAGATCTTGAACCCCATCGCGGCCACAATTTGCCTTGTTCTCGTCACACTGCTTGTCGCCGTCTGCGCCGAATACCTGGTTGACAGCATTGACGCTATCGTCGACTCCCTACACATCAGCAAGACCTTCATCGGTCTCATTCTCCTGCCCATCGTCGGAAACGCCGCTGAGCACGTTACCGCCTGCGTCGTCGCATACAAGGACAAGATGGATCTGGCCATTGGCGTCGCGATCGGCAGCAGCATGCAGATCGCCCTCTTCGTCACTCCCTTCCTCGTCATTCTCGGCTGGATCATGGGCCAGCCCATGACCCTGCACTTCCAGGGCTTCGAGACCGTCGTCTTCTTCCTTTCGGTCTTGGTGGTCAACTACCTCATCGGCGACGGCAAGAGCAACTACCTCGAGGGCTGCATGTGCCTCGGCACGTACATTATCATCGCCCTGGCATTCTACGTCTACCCCGATGATGCCACCGACATTGGCGCCATGGTCAAGGGCGTCTTTGCCAACTAAGCTGGTCTGGAATTTCCTTTGTTTGACAACGTTGTACACGTTCGGCGGCTGGGCGGGCTTTGAGGCCCGCTTGTTGTTCATTCGATTCGAATCGTTCTTTCCAATGATACCAAGAATTCTGGAACTTCGCTCGGCGCCGAGGGCTTAGCAAGATTGCGAGGAGACAATGTGATACCAAAGAGTCGAGTCAGAGCGGGAGATGAAGACCAAGGAGAGACCAGAGAGAAAAGAGACAAGGTTGAGACCATACCGATCTCAATGGATCTGGGGAGACGGAAGGGAAGTCCGAGTGCATCGAATAACACCCACACTTCTCCTTCCTGTCAAAACAGATCAGGCTATATTTTAATTTTCTTGTAGCTTCTTTTTACTTTGTATTGTATTATGAAAAAAATCCAATCTTTCAACACCTCTTACTTCCTAACTTTGACTTCCTGTTTCCTTTCTATGAAGTGTAAGAGGTCTTCGATCGC
The DNA here is from genome assembly GCA_037042865.1 of Epicoccum sp. F181. Classification (NCBI taxonomy): domain Eukaryota; kingdom Fungi; phylum Ascomycota; class Dothideomycetes; order Pleosporales; family Didymellaceae; genus Epicoccum; species Epicoccum sp. F181. Next base: position 1,330,055 of record JAJSLS010000008.1, read on the forward strand.
GGGAGCTTGTCCTGAATGGAAAGAGTGATGGAAAGGATAAGTGAGGAAGTGGACGTGTGACCTTGCTTTGGATTTGCATTGGAATTCCTTACGACAATAGTAGAGCAGAGGAAGACGAAAAGCTCAATAGCTTAGCTAGCAATTACAGCCTTTGTCTGGACGAATACATGGAGTTTCGAGATGGCTGTCTCGCTCTCTTTTGTAATGCGGCTCACGATCGTGCAACAGATGACAACCACTGGCAGGCCTGCTACAGCGAAGGCGCACACGTCTGATCTCCTGTACGTTTTGTGTCTTCGAGGCTACCTTGACGGAAGACGAGTTACGATGGGGGACAGACGGCGGAGCTCTAGAAGCCAGGTGAAGCATTAGGATGGGTTTCGCAACACGAACAAGGCCCAATGCGAATGTTGAGTCATCTAAGGCCCGAGTGGCTCTCGCTTGAGAACATGGATGCTAATGACACCGACTATCCCAGCTTTTCTTTCGGGGTCTGGGGCGAAGTGCCGCAGGTGGAAAACGCGGCACTCGTTCATTAATCCCATCGAGTCTGGCAATGAAATTCGACGTGTGTAGAAAGATGGCTGTTTGAGTCTGATAGGCGGACAGACAGGTTGTTTAGACGTCTCCTTGGAACTTCTAGCCACCCAGACCCAGAAAGGATCGTTATCATCATCATCGTCAGGCCGAGTCGTCAAACAATCGATTGTAGCTGTACAGGGTTGAATTGTGCGTCTGGACCTACCTGTGCCATGAATTTCTTCGATGGCATCCGGATATCATTCCCAGGTAGACGGATCTGCTATCCAAAGGAATTCGTTCTCCGCCGTCGTATTGGTGCTACTGCTGCTGCTGTGGCTCTTGCTTTCTGTCTGTTCCAGGCTGCTAGGAAGCAGTGCAGTCACTTTGACGATATCACTCGAGTACAGGAGAGCCCAGCGCATCGGCTGGCCCCGAGAAGTCGGTGTATCTTATTAATCCTAAAGAACCATCTGCGTTTCCCAGGGTCCTTCATCCTGAAATCGATGGCTGAGTTGGGGCCTTGGCTTCGACGATCTTGGTGAGATCCCAGGCCTGGGGTTAGTAGGTCGTCAACGTACTGTATGCCAGTAGGTAGATCTGGTGACCGCGGGAGTTAGGACAGTGCTTGTGTCGATCGACGCACTGCTCGAGGTCTATTTTCCGTAAGCGCTGTCTTCAACGTCTCGAAACCAGAGCATTAGTGCCGGTTTTGAGCCGTAGAGCGCTTTCTTGAGCTTACAGAGCTTTCCGTCCTGTTTCGAATCCATGTGGTAAGACCATGAAGAATTCTCGATGGGACGGCGTGAACGCGAAGGACTCCTAGTCGGAGAGTGTTTCGTTGATATACGGGATGACGTGAACCAGGCATAGCCTTGCTTCACGGTGTCTGCAGTAAGCAGATATATGTATGCATCGAGACCTACGCAAAAACACTACAACAATGTTAAACGAATCTTCCGTTACATTCAAGGCACTCTGATTACCAGACTCGACTATGCTGGCGACTCCAAACTCGTTGACTACTACGACGCTGAATTCACAGGAGACCGAATCGACAGTCGATCAGTCGGAGGCTACGTGTGCCGCTGTTGCTTGGAAGAGTCCGAAGCAAAACACAGTAGCTATATCAACATGCGAAGCAGAATACACGACACTCAGCTTTGGCTTATTGCGCGGCGGGTCCTGCGGAAAGTGCGTTTCTCGGTTCTCGGATCTTCAGCATCCTCTGTGTCGTTGCCTCGTCAGCTTACCAGACGGCCGGAGATACTGGTACCTTACATCTCCTACAACAGAAGTAGCAGCGGCAGCAGCGCTTACTCGAAGGAAGGTAATTGTCTCGAGGCGTGCCGGTGTGGCATGGCGTGATGGCTGGGAGAAAAACCAGGTGTCTTGTGCACTCAGTAAGCACCACCGCAGGATTGATTCTTTTGCCGGGCCCTTGGCCTTGGGTTGCTTTGTCCAGTTTCACCGAACTTGGGAAGTCTTTGCGAGCTGAGTTGTGAGTTGAAGGTTCGCGCCTTTTGGATCATGGTAGATGGATGACCGGAGATACCTGACGAAACGGTCCGGTGTCTCTACGCCTTGGGTCAAAGTTATCTTTTCCCATCCCCTACCAGAAGCGCCGTTACCGACGAAGGAATGGGATGAGAACCGCCGTATGGTGGTGGTGCGGTGCAATGGCGTCAAAACTCCCTCAATCACCCATCTCAAGTCAGCTTCCATCGCTCGTGCTTAACCCAGCCGCAGGATTGCCTGTGTGTTGTTAGCAAACACGTGCCTAGGCAATATTATTTCCCGTTCCTTGCAAGTTCCAAAGATCGTAATCAAAAAAAGCGTCGTTAGTCCTCGTCGGCTGTTTTTGCCCGGATTTCCATAAAGTACAGTACCAGATGACCTGGAGATAACCAGTGCCAGTGCCATGTTTCTCCCCGCCGCTTGGCCCTTCCCCCATGCCGGCGTTTTTTATACTTTCGATATATTAACAAAGCGCCTTCGGCTGATTGTTTGAAGGATTCGATGTAGAGTGTTTCGCTTACCGCTCGGTAGGCACGTAGGATTCTTAGTCGTGATTTTAAGCTTGATGTCCCCTTGCATTTTGCCTTGTCAGCTGCCTCCTGGGAGTGCTGAAGTTGCAGCGGTTGTCGCCTGCGGATGTTTGCCTTGATTTGGGCAATGGTCGGTTGTGCCACGCTGAACAATGATTGCCTTTTCCTTGTTTGAATTGTCGATATATTGATGGGTTGGTTATAATTTTTCCGCGGGATGATGGGATGCCAGGATTGTGGTGGAGAGAGCATATCGGTGATCAGGTGGGCTATTCATGTAATCGTTGAATGGTGAAGTGTGTTGTGGTGGATTTTTGTGTATGTGGTTGTCTCCGGCGGTATGGCTTTTGTGTGGTTTGTTCTGGGACTGCTTTTCATCTAGTAGGCTGTATTTGCAGAATGGATCTTCGATATTGTTTTGCTCAGCATGATTAGCTGAGGTCTTCTTGAGAGGCGGGGTAGGTTTAATCTTCGTTTCAGGCCTGAGGATATGAAATTTACTTAGTCAGGTAACTACAGTTTACATCTCCTTGGAAAGGCCAAGAATGTCCCGGTGTTTGATAGTTCGGGTTCGTCTCCGAGACATCTGGCGATCAAATTCGCCTCTCGACGACCTCGTGACAAGAAAAGACGAATCGTTTCGCTTAGGTAATTTCCCACGCCAGAGCACAACCTCGATCAAGCTTCGGCTCTGGCAAGCGAGAAGGCAGGCTGGCAGGATTTACTTTGAGGGTTATATGTGCGTCAGACGAGCCGGCGATACCGACCCAAGATACGAGGATGCTCCATGTCCTCTGTTTTTTACCCGCTTTCGGCTTCGTGAGGAATCCTTCCTGTCCCAACCAAGGCACCATTGGCGCGCGCGGCTGGGATGCAGGTTCTCGTAGCCGCCGGATGCGCTGGGAGACCCTCGCGAAGGATCTGTTGGTCCATGGCGGAGGATTGAGGGTTGACAGCGCGTGGGAGGAGGATTAGCGAGGGCAAGAAATTGATAGTAGTGATGCTGTGAGGATCAGGATTCAGGTGTGTTGGCCGCTTGGGTGAACCATAGCGGGAGGGAGTTATGGCATCGCTTGCAGCCCGCGCGTGGGACTTGTGGATGTGCATTACTCTTGATGGATGCGGATGGATGGCTTCCGTGAGTCAAGCCGATGTCACCACCATCGATGGATCAAGGCATGCTGCCATGGCCATGCGAGCGAGGGCTTCGGACATGCACCGAGCCGCCGAGCGAAGGATGCTGGCCTGCAGACTGCACACGCTAGTTTGCTGTATACAATATGTCGTGTTCACAAGTGGATCGATTGGGCAGTGTAGTCCGGGTATACCTACCATCACCGTACGCAAGTACACTACTAGAGCCGTGGCGTGATACCAACCACGGATATCACTGATAATCGGTTGATAGTGGCAAGTGGGAAGCGGTGGATTTCTTGGGAGATCCATCGCTTCGCTTACCTGGGCTGTCATATCCGAATTTGTTTCGTATACAGGTCTTGAGCCTCGCTTGGTGCTCCTCTAGTGGGGTGGCTCAGGCTCTCGCTACCTCCGGGTTGGTGGGGCTGACAGGCGATTGTGGGAGAGGGCCCAAGAATGGAAGCATTGCAGTGCGGCGTTCTGGAGGATCGCGGGCATGTCCATATCAGCGACGTATTAGTATACACAAGGTGACATGGGCTCGTCTCCCAAGCCCCGGCGCTATCAGACATGCCTGCTGGTGGAAGTCTCAACACCGTCATACTTTGGTGAGATGACGTTGGCTGGAGCATATTATTGAGTTAACCTCGCGATAATAGGTAGCGAGGGTTCGTGTAGAGAGTTTGGAGAACAACTCTCTTCCTTCATCCTGCCGCGAGTCTGTTGTGTGGCGAGACCTGTCTGGCGTCGCGTGGCCGTGGTGGCTGGCTGAACCACCAGCACGACGACAAACCGTTGGACAGCGTGATGGAGATCTCCGCTGCGAGGCTGCGGCGCTGGGTCTGGCACGCGAGTAGTGCGCCCTTGGTTGTATAGCGCAGCAGAGTTAGGCTCTTAGTAGTGGCCTCCGGCGAAGCTGGCTAGAATCCTGCCATTATGCACGCGACACGCTAGGCAGATTGCAGTCAATGGAATCTTGCAAGAGACGCAAAAGGCAACTGCCGGTGTCGCTCTGGCGGCCGATCTGGTCTAGTTTCATAGTTCGTCTTGATGAAGCGCCTTCGTCATCGTCATGCGGACGTGCTAAGAATATGAGCAGAGTGAGAAGACGAGAGTAAGAGGAAATTACAATTACGAGTTGTAACGACCACGAGACGAGGACAGAGATGCCGTCTCGTACAGACGCGGCAGAGACATGACTATGATATGGACTACGAGCCAGCAGCGCAAAAACGTGACAGACTAGCAGCTGCCCTTTGTCGACCGGATACTGTATCAGTGACATTCGGGCTCTCTCTTACTCGCGGATGTGTACGGGTACACAGCAATGCACAGAGTCCACCCGAGTCGTGCGACATACACGTCCGGAAAACGGCAAATGCAGATAGGTCGACCGTTGAGAGCGCGGCGAAAAAGGAACTCGGAGCAAACTCGCTGGCCGGCGGCAAAGGAGAAATCCAGCAAGGAGCAAGGACTCAGGAGCAAGGAGCAGCACCCCCAAGCAGGATGGCTGCATAGGGTTGAGCGATGCCGCGTGCGTAAGCGAAAGGATTCGAATCCTTCACGGAGAGCACCGCGCACTGGCGTCCAGCTAGCTGGCCCGGCGGCAGGATCGTAAGCTAGGGTCATCTGTTCGACGTGCTGGTGGGATCTGTCTGAAACCACTCGCCCGGGTCCCACGACTCACGATCACGACTCGTCGACGACCGCTGCCGCGGATTTCGATGCTGCTAGACTGCTCTTGGGTGCCTTGCCCGAGAGGCAGCACATACCGTCCGGGCTGTGACGGTTGACGACAAGATTAATCGACTGGCGAGATTTGTCGTTGTGAAAGGTGCAGACTACAGTACTGTACATGACTTGTGTGAAGAATTTTGAATTACAGACAACCCTGGCCGCTTAGGAGGTAACAATCCGCCATGATCTCGGCAGCTGAGGTCGACCCAATCAACCCAGCGGCGGTGTGGTCATTCCCCCACTACAACGCTTTTGCGTCAAGGACTCCTACTCCTGGGTCACGCCGTGATATCAAGTTGGCTCTGGCTGTTCATTAATCCTCTTCAATTGCCGGACATCTGCCCTAGTGCTCGCTCAGTGCCGCCGCGTGCGCAAAACACGTGTGAAGCCCTCGAAGCCCTCGCAAGCCTGCTGGGGGCCTCTATCCTGCTTTGGTTCGGCGTCCCGAAAATTGCTTTCGGTGTCGGCATCCTCCAGGCGCGTGGCGGCGAGGCGTTGCACGCTGCTGAGGTGGCCTCTCGCGTCGTAGGTATAGTACATTGGCCATAGTCTGCAATAAGCTTCAGGATCCTGGGTAAAGGCCATGGAAACTTATGCGTGTCGTACAGCATACGAGCTCGCTGCCCAGACCACGTCAATCGGTGGCTGCCATGTGTGCGCTAACAACGGCTAGAGCCATGTGGCAACGAATCTCCCGGTACGGTGTGACGATGCCCGGAAGCGTGTTTGGAATCACACTGCCGCTACGACACTTGCTGTACTATTCTCGATGCCAACGGCGAAACGTTCCAAAGCTCCGCTATACTGTGATGAGGCGTGCTGGGACTGCCTGTGCTCGTAAACACGATCTCTGGTGCCATTCTCTGCCGGAGAGCACATCCCAAAGTGGCAGCGCGGCCGTGGACGCACGATCACGGGAGATGTGCCTCGGAGGCGTATGAAGGAAGGGCTACATGTCTACTCTCTCGCCTCTCAATAGGGCTTGCTTGGCCCGGCAGGAAGTGGATGCACGTCCGCGCATCCCATGTACATGCTGCACCATGCCGCGGGCGAGATGCTTGGTGATCCTGCTACCGCAGGGAGGCGGAAGAGACTTTAGATTTGGCGAAAATGCACGACTGGCCTACTGGCTCGAGCATAGCGAACGATCCTCGCTTGGCGCGCGGCTGTCGATGTAATGTAAGCCGACTTGTAACGTATTCGGTCTCATCGGCAGGCATGGGGGTCCACAAGGTGTGTATGCTGAGTATGGGGATTGTCAAGCGATGCCCCATTGGACTCGGCCTGTCGTCTATTTTGGCCTATCGAGCCTGGGTGTACGATGACCTACGCCGCAACCGCACGGCGACGATTCTGCAGAAGCATCCTTCCCCTCCACGTTGTTGTCTCATATCTCTAACGTTGTCCCTTCCTGTAACTACCCAAACTCTACTGCACCTCTCCTCACGGTCCCTGCCGTCGATCCTCTGCCGGCATTCTAGTCCCACACAATCAACGGAGAATCTCTGGCTCTGGCTGGCTGACTTAACTGACTGTCGATCACTACTGTTCACTCCGTCACCCTGTTCCTTCCTTCGTCACCCACTTCGTCACTCCGTCACATCGATATTATCCGCATTTCCGGGAATTCTCACCTCGACTCTCGCTACCGACTGATCGCAACGACCTCATCATCACCATCACCACTACGACATGTTATGGTATCAATCCTCTCCAGACGCCATGTCAGATCTTAGAGCAAAACTCGCCATCGATACGAAGCCTGTGGAATATCTTTCAAGCCCAGGAAACTCACGACCAGCAAGCCGATCAGGTTCCAGCACCACCAGCACATGGCGTGGAGCCTCCACATCGCCCATTCCCATGCACAATGACCCAACGATCCCTAGACACGCTCGCGAGCTTCCTATGCCCGCTGTCAGGAGCTCCTGCAACCTGGACCAGGCTCACGCGACTCTCCAACTGTGTTCGAACAAGCTAAAGACCCATTTCCGCAAACTCCTCGAAACAGACCCGGCTTCAGTCGAAGCTCTTTCGATCCTCACAGAGATGCGTCGCTTCCGTCCATGGCTAGAGCAATGGGAGAAGGCTTTCTCGGCTTTCCTCGCAACCGCAATGCCCACTCTCGCCCAGCCAGATGTCAAGAAGTGCCGTGTCCTCAAAGCCAACCACCTCAGCACCTTGATCCTAGCGTCGATCTCCGGCGTCCGAGACGTCGACTTTGAGCCTTTCATGGCGGATTTTAAGGCCATCGTCGGCCTTGCTGCTGCCATCCTTGACGCCGAAACAACACCAGATGTCTCGCCCAAGTCTGCGTGGGACAAGAGGGAAGTGGCTCCTACCACAACCATGACGCTTGCAGATCCTCTTCGCGTTGTTGTGTCTTGCTGCACAGACCCGATGGTCAGGAGCCGGGCGGCCAGGTTGTTGCAGCGCATCTCATGAGGGGAAGGCATGGGCATCTTTGAAACGTACAAAGCCGGCTCTCAGGCGCGACAGTGTCCTGAGACGCAACCACACTAGCATGGACCTACCTCGAAACACGAGGTGGAACCTGCACGTGCTTAGTCAGGGGACTGAGCGCAAAGGGTATTGAGGTCGTCGATACATGTAGCCAACAAAGGCTACTGGCGTTCGCGACCTCCTCCCCACATGAGGACCTCCCACGGGGAAGTCGCATTGGGTCACGCAAGGTCGAAGAGATCTAACACCATCAACTGCCGCGCAGATCGATGGCTGTATAGCTTCAGATCGATGAACGAATACCACTGTGCGGGCGCAGGAGGTGGCACCCCACGAAGGTCTGGTGGATGGACTCAGTGGACGGTACTGTGTCAGCACTGTAGAACGACACGCCCAATCGCTTGGGGAAAATTGCATATATGTACACAGCATCAGGCGCATCAGGAGGACGACGAAAGGGGGGTTTATTTCTCGAGCATCATGTAGCGTATTGTAATTTTCGCATCACAGGCCTTTCGAGGCTGTAATCATTACCATCAATAAACACAAGCAAACATTCAAATATAAAACGCAACACATACCCTTCCACCGATTTCTTCCTTGCACAATTTCTGCGTGGTCGTTATGCAGATGGTCTCAACAGCTATCTTTCTCCTGGGGTTTCTCCGAATAAAAGCGAGCTAAACTTTCCATATCCGTAGCCAAAGCGTATCCCAAAGTCAGCCTAATTGACGATCAATAGAACCTTGTTCTTAATGCCATTAACACCACCGACGGCGTGAAACTTGAACGCGCAGCGGCAGCACAACGGCACGGATGTCGAGAGCGGCATTTGACAATTGTCGATTGGGTCGCTTTACCTGCCAGACGGCTCACAGCCTTCCGTGGCTGCTAATAACCAGGGTTTGCGTAGCAGAAAAGCCAATTGGGCGTAGGATTCTCTTCTCAGCCTCGCGTTGAAATGCAGGTCAAGCGAGGCTGTTCGTCTACGCCTCCACGCTCGAGGTGCTCTGCGTGCGAGGCTGAAGGAAGCTGACGGTCTTTGCACTAGGCATACTTTACCGGAGACACCGGCTATGCCCTAGCCATGCTCGGGCCGATTTGTTCTCGTCGGCAGTGTGAGGCTGCCAGCTATGGAGGATGGAGGATCTCGACTCCTTGGCCGCGGTTCCGAGTCTCGACCTCTCTCGTGTTGGGTATAGCTACGCCATGTAGCTACTTGAGAAGTCTTGTACATGCTTTCGTTGCGCCTACTCAAACCGTCAACGCAGCCTCGCTAGGGACTTGAGTGGGCTTCATCGAGTCAAGCACAGGCATAGCCATGCGGGGTGCATACAGGAGTCTGCAGAGACGGGCGACACGCAGGCGCTTTGGTGCGAGGCGCTGTGCAGGAGCTGAAATGCGAGCCTGATCGCTTTTTGCACGCTGGCTGTGATGTGAAGGAAAGCTGCTCTGTTAGACATACATTGCTGATTCCGGGTGCCTGGCTTTCTGCCGCCATTGCACTTTCTTGTTTCTATCTTCGTTTCTTGGAACTGTGTTAGCATGTCAGCGTTCTGCGAAGATGAGCGCCAGCTAGCGAGATACCCAAATGGCATCATTGGAAAGCCTCGAGCTCACGGAGTTCCGCTGATTGAATGTCACCAATGGTCTGACTCCCAGCAAGGGAGATCGTCGTTCGCAACTGTACAGGAGTTCATCAATGCCGAGTCAGCTTCGCAATATGCTCTTCGGGTGGCATTCCTACCAATTGCACCAGTGAAGGACGACGAGAGCGAAGCTGGAGAGTTCCGAGCTCTCTTCAAGCACTACTCGGTTCCTTCTGCCGTGCCTGCCGAACGCATGCGCAATGTTGGCTTCAGCTTCGGGACCTCAAGAAACAGAAGAGAAAAGTCAGAAGCCGCATGGTTCCACTTTCTCTGCCGGAAGGTCGACATCTTAGACGGCCAGATACAGGATCTGGGATACCTGCGGCATGGCAACGACCATGGACAAAAAGCAGACCCAGCCAAGATGTGGACAATGTGCGATTTCTTCTTGCATACTAAGCCCGGCCCTGCGAACGACAGCGAGAGCAGAATCGTGACTTTACTGTGCTTTGGCGCTCCTGATGCTATTTCCAACCGATTCGCTTCGATCTGTGACCAGACGGCGTGGAAAGATGTGCTGGCACAACCTTATCTGATTTTCGACGTGCTCTTCGACGAACTCCACGGCGTCTTCGATAACGCAGTATGGGAGCTGTCCAAGGCGGTGAACCCGGAGGAAAAAATGGCTCTTGAGCGAGCGGGTGCCAATGGAGATGGAAAGCATGAGTCCGGCTTGAGCTTCCAAAACTTGCACAATATCCAAAAGTATTGCATCTACTGCGGCGCATCTTCCAATGCTTTGTGCTGACCATTTCTTCAGGAACAGCACTTTTATGATCGAGGCTGCAGAAGCTAGTATTATCATGCTTGAAGCCATGATCGCCCGTCTCTTGAGGAAGACCACGCCGTCCGATTTGACACTAGACGCCGCCGATGCATTGGACTACCGCAAACGAAGTTTTCAATCCACACTGTTGCGCTTACACAGCCTTGAAAAACGAATGTCAAATGTCATACAGCTCTCTTTCAACCTGGTTACACAAGCCGACAGCGGCGTGATGAAAGCGGACAGTGCAGTGCTGAAGACCGATTCTCGCGCCATGAAATTCATCGCTTTTCTTACGTTGGTGTTTCTACCGGCAACAGGTGTGGCCAGCGTTTTCAGCACACCTTTCTTCGACGTTGATTGGGACTCGCCAGGGTCAAACGACAGAGCCTTGCGGACAGCGAAGAGCTTCTGGATCTTCTGGGCTGTGGTTTTGCCGCTTACGTTGGTCGGCTTGCTGCTATGTTTCGCTTGGGTGAATTTGCCTGAGGATTACAAGATTACGATCAAGACTTGGGTGGGCAAATTGGCCAAGTCTGGGAGGGAACGGCGCATGACGATGACTAGGATCAACAGCCGAGCTTTCGGCAAGGGCGACACCGAGGGACGAGGAGACGTCGAGAAAGGCACTGGGATTAATGGAAAGGAGCAGGAAGACGGTAAGGCTCGTCTGGCAGCCTCGTGCGGCCCACAGGCTCAATCGACTCATGTCAATGGCCAGCCCGAACGTCGACGTAATACGTGAGACGTCCATGGCAAATGGCTATTTGGGTGACACTGTCATCGTTGAGAATTCAGTCTCTTCAAGGATGCAGCATATAAGGCTACTTGGAGCGCACCGGGAATCGCCACAGACACAAGATCCAACTCGGCATAAGCCTTGACGAGACAGCTTTTTCACCGCTTCAGGGCACCGCAATTTTTACTCAATAACGACCGCCATGATTGCATATAACGACATCAAGAGCACGGAGAAACGGCATCGGTACGGTTGTGCATTTGATTCTAGCACAGCGAACAGCAAATGAAGCTCGAAAGCGACAATGATAACGAGTTCCAAGGCACGGTCTTGGAAGTGTTCATGATAGATAGACGACACAAAATAGTTTTGCGCGAAATGCAAAGAAAGGGACACACATGGTTTAATGTCCGGAAATTAACTCATTATTGCCTTGAAATGGCACTTCGGCGGGCCATCCTGACTGTTTCGCGCGCGAGGCGCTGTGAAACAATGCTCTCAATAGTCAATTCAGCGTTCAAAAAGTACACTTCGTTTGGTCAGTAGCATAGATTCGCCTCGTGCATAACTGACGATCATACGAATCGGAGTTGCGAAAGCTTGATAGGACCAGCTGATCATAACAGCCATTGGATCAGAACGATCGACATGTGGTTCCTTATTGAGATAGCTCATACGCTCATGGAGACCTGTATTCTCCCTCCAATATTATCTTGCAACATGCGACAGCTCGGTAAGATTGAACAGACCTCAATCCAAGCATACTAGCTGCGCGATCAGCACCAAGGGTCATCTGCAGCTGAGCGCCTCCAAAGAGGTACATTGTAGGAGGTACTCACTATTATGGTTAACCCCGCGCGAGCTCTACAGCTCTATAGGGACCACATCCGAGGGTCAAGTGGACGTCAGGTCACTAGAAAGATAACCTCCAACAATCACAGGAAGTTCGCCGGGTCTATGTTGCCATTTAACTCACGTCATTCTGAGCGCATCCGTATGTCTATTCTATAGGCTGTCTCTATCTATCTTTTGTTTATGCAGTTTATGCGTCTAAAACTCTGTCACCTTCCCATGCCACAAGATGCCATCCTCCAATGCAAACCCGCAAGCTATGTGCAAGCAAATCCAAGAAAATTACTCGAGCTGTGATGTAAGTCCCCGTCCGCGTTTCCAAGCAAGTCCGCGAGCTGACAGGCAGAATCTCAAAGATTTCAGACGCCTTGCTCGTCCTCAAAGTCCCATACGCAGGCCATCTCTCAGACATCCGTAAGTCCTGGGAGATCGACATCGTCCAGAAAACCCTCGTTGACCACCAGTCGCAGTTCCATTACCGCACGCAAACAGTCCATCTCGACGAACCATAGCACCGATCAGTACAGTCCTTTTCGTCCCATATTCCCACCAAGAAGACAGCTCCTCGCTCTCGACAAACGACCTCGAAACCACGATCCCTGCCAAAAGCAACCCCCCCAAAGACAAACACTGGACCGACGTGCCTTCTCCAGGATCCATCGCTCTGTTGCAGCAATCTCCGGGACAAAAATGTGCCGTTCTCGGAGACATCGTTGCCACGCGGTTCAAGATCCGAGGCGTCGCGGGTACCATCATCGACGGCCGATTGCGAGATGTTGCTGGATGCGGTGAGCTCTGCGCGGAAGGAAATTTCGCTGTCTGGAGTAAAGGTGTCTCAACAGTCGGGACGACGCCGGAGGCTAAACCGTGGGCGGTGGATGTTCCGGTCAGAGTGGGAGGCGTGGAGGTGCGGCCTGGAGATTTCGCTGTGCTGGACGAGGCTGAGAGAGGGATTGTGGTGATTCCGAAAGAGAAACTGGCCGAAGTTGCTGAGTTGTTGCCGGGACTGAAAGAGGCCGACGATGCTGTGTTGCGGGATGTCAAAGCTGGTATTGGTCTGAAAGAGGCGTTCCAGCGGCACCGCGAACATTACACCCACCGAACGTAGAGAGCGAGAGAAGAAGAAAAGAGGAAGATCCAAAAACCAAACCAATCCAAGTCAAGCGAGCGACCCATCACTTCCACACCCATCCAGGATGAAGAAGGAAATCAGCCAGCTCAAAGCGAGATCACACTATCGCTCCTCGCCCTGCCCTCTCTCGTGCGGTCCAGATCCTCCGCACTCAGCAAATCCGCCGGCTCCATCGAAAGCAACATGACCATCTCAATATCGCCCCTCTCCTCAGCCTCCCTCATCACCCGCCCATCCCTCAAATGGCGATCCTGGCCCCAAAGACCCCTCCTCAACCTCTCCGCAAGCAGCAACTGCGTAACCCTGACATGCCCATTGCGAGCAGCCTCATACAGAGGAGAGTGCTCGGCAGGCAAGTCAAGGTACGGGTTCGCGCCGGCATTGATGAGGTCTCGTGTGGTCTCGAGATCGCCTGTGCGAGCGGCGACGGTGAGGGCTGGAGAGACAGGGTCTGGAGAGATGGTTGTGGAAAGCTGGGCGACGTTGGCGGCGAAGGGGTTGAGGAATTGCAGGGCTGCGTTGCCGTTGCCATTGAGCATGGCATGGAGGCCGGCGGCGTCCAGGCCTCGCGCGGCGGAGAGTGTGTCGACCATGATTGCTTGCTAGGTGCGAAGTTCAAGGCTGTTGTCCAAGAAAAGCGTCGCAAAGGAGGTTCTGTATATGTCGGCCACAAGGAACCAGAAATGTGGTGTATAGATGATGATAGATAGTCAAACGCAAACAAGAAACTCAATCCCTCTTGTCAAGAAAGAAAAGTACCAAAACTCAGCCTTTTTCTATTTTCCCTTCCAAGAACGATAATCGCCACCAAGACCAGACCAGCCAGCAAATATGTTAACGACTTTCCACTTCCAGAAACAGCCCCAGACGAAAGGCCCCTGATCAACGAAGCAAAATACGAGTCGGTGAAGCATATCCTTGCCCTCGCGAGTCTCGCACGCCCTCGTAGTCCGCCGCGCTATTCCAACATTGCGTCTTCCCCCCGGCGCGATATCGGCAGCCGGTGCAGCGCCACGAACAAATTTTGGAGCCGCCTCCGGGTTTTTAGCGTTTGCGCGTTGCCTGCCTGGATTTCGCACCCTGGAAACGTGGACAAGTCATGCTGCCAAGGTCATTTGGGGACTTTGCGGTGAGAACCGCCTGTGGTGATTCTGGCAATGTGGCACATATGTGCGGTCAACACCTGCTGCAATAAAAGCAAAGGCCAGCGGCGATATGCGTTGTTCTGCGCGCGCGTTCGGATTACCGGATGCAGATGCGATGCAGAGAGAAGCGGTAGAGACGTGGAGAGCACGTGCGAGTGGGAAGAAGCATGGGGTTTTGTGAGACATTGGCTATACTTGGGTAGAAATAGTAGATCGTGATACCCTTTCAGAGTGACAGCAAGCAACATCGGACGACGTAATACGGATTTCGTTCACCGAAAGAAAAGGAAACAAGCAGTGAGACATCATTAATGGAACAGCAAAAGCAAATAATTGCGCCAGTTAACCCTAGTCCTATGTACACAATACACACACAATAACCCACTGCCGATTATGCGTTTCTTAGGGAATCAACAACGCACTTACTCTCACACACCGACTTCTTCACCTTCCTCTCCACGAATAATCTACTCGCCCTTGAGCTTGTCCTGCTTGACGGTGAAAGCCATCTCGAGCAGGTCCTGCTCCTCCTTCATGTGAGTGGACTTGAGACCAGTGGCGACGGAGGCACTGGGGTTGCGGCCAGCGTACATGACGTGCTTCCTGTCGTGGCTCTTGGTGTTGTTGAGAAGAGTCTCGATTCTGGGCTGGGTGAAGGACCAGGCACCGGCGTTGAGGGGCTCCTCCTGGCACCAGACGATCGTCTCGGCATTAGGGTAAGCGTCGAGGTTGTCGCGGAGCTGGGCCCAGGGGAAGGGGTTGAGCTGCTCAATACGGGTGATGGCGGTGTCGGTGATCTTGTTGGCCTCACGGTGCTTGAAGAGGGTGGCGAAGACCTGGCCGGTACAGAGAATGACACGCTTGATCTTCTCGGGCTCGTCGATCTTGAAGGCGGCGTCCTCGGCGTGTGCGGGGTCCTCGATGATCCACTGGAAGTGGCTCTCACCGGTGAAGTCCTCAATGTTTGAGCGGGCAAGAGGGTGACGGAGAAGAGCCTTGGAGAAGAAGGAGATGAGAGGCTTGCGGAACTGGCGGTTCATCTGGCGACGGAGAATGTGGAAGTTGTTGGCGGGGGTGGTGCAGTAGGCGATCTGCATGTTGCAGTCCTGGTGCTGACGGTCGAGGGCCTCGGGGCTGGGGAAGATGCGAGGGTCCTCGTTACAGAGCTGCAAGAAGCGCTCCATACGTCCAGAAGAGTGCTCAGGACCTTGACCATCGTAACCGTGGGGCATGGTCATGACCAGACCGGAACGCTGAAGCCACTTGACCTCACCGGAAGCGATGAACTGATCAATGATACATTGAGCGTTGTTGGCAAAGTCACCGAACTGGGCCTCCCAGATAACGAGAGCGTTGGGGGATGACAGGGAGTAACCGTACTCGAAACCAAGCACACCGAACTCGGACAAGCTGGAGTTGCAAACACTGAATGTACCCTGGTCCTTGCTGACGTGCTGGAGAGGAGTGTAGGCACGCTCAGACTCCTGGTCGTGCACAACGGCGTGACGCTGGGAGAAGGTACCGCGCTCGACATCCTGACCGGAGATACGGACGTGGTGGCCCTCCTGGCAGAGCGAACCGAAGGCAAGAGCCTCAGCAGTCGACATGTCGATGTTCTTGCCCTCAGTGACAGACTTCGTGCGGTTGGCCAAGATACGCTTAAGGTTCTTGTGGACCTTGATGTCCTCACCAGGCTCACCAATGACCTTGGAGATGTGCTTGAGCTCCTCGGCGGCAACGGCGGTGGGCAAGTGGGGAAGGACCTCAGTGGCGAGCTCCTTGGGCGACTTGAAGCCGTTCCAGGCGCTGGTCAACCACTCCTTGGCGGTAGGCGTGTAGTCCTTGGAGCGCGAGAAAGACTCCTCGAGCATGCCCCAGACCCACTTCTTGTGTTCCTCGATGTCCTCGGTGGTGAAGGTCTTCTCCTTAAGGAGCTTGTCGACGTAGATGTCAACGGTAGGCTTGAGCTCAGCAATGCGCTTGTACATCAGAGGCTGGGTGAAAGAAGGCTGATCAGTCTCGTTGTGACCCTGCTTACGGTAGCAGACCATGTCGATGACAACGTCCTTCTTGAACTCAGCACGCCAGTCAGCAGCAAGCTGGCAGACGAAGTTGGTGGCCTCAACGTCGTCACCGTTGACGTGGAAGATAGGGGCGTCGATAGCCTTAGCGATGTCAGAGCAGTAGGGGGTGGAACGGGAGAAACGAGGGTCGGTGGTGAAACCAATCTGGTTGTTGACGACGATGTGGATGGTACCGCCAGTGTGGTAGGCGGGGAGGTTGTGGAAGCCCATGGTTTCGTAGACAATACCCTGACCAGCGAAAGCAGCATCACCGTGAAGAAGAACGCTCATGGCGCTGTTGGCGTGCTCCTCATCCTTGTTCATGTGAAGAATGGCGCGAGTCTTGCCGAGCACAACGGGATCCTCAGCCTCCAAGTGAGAGGGGTTGGCAACGAGAGAGAGCTGCACACGCTTGCCAGAAGGTGTGGGACGCTCGAAGTTCATGCCCAAGTGATACTTGACATCACCGCTGCCCTCGTCAGAGGGCTCGGCGCTGCCACCGAACTCAGAGAAGATGGACTCGTTGGGCTTGCGCACAACGTTGGACAGGACGTTAAGACGTCCTCTGTGGGGCATACCAATGACAATGTCCTTGACGCCGTAGTCGACAGAGCGGTCAATCAGGGCCTTCATACCGGGAATGAGAGCCTCGCCACCCTCAAGACCGAAACGCTTGTCGTTGGGGTACTTGGTGGCAAGGAAAGCCTCGAAGGAGGAAGACCAGATCATGCGGTCAAGGATGCGGCGCTTCTCGTCGACGGAGTACTTGAAGGGCTGGGGGACCTCAACGCGCTGTCTGATCCAGTCGCACTGCTCACGATCGGGGATGTGAATGTACTCGATACCGTAGCTGCCGGCGTAGATCCTCTCGCAAGTGTCCACAATCTCCCTGAGGGTCATCTTATCTCTGCCTTCGGTCTTGAAGCGAGGCAAGATACCGGGGCCAAGGGTGAACTCCTGGTCCATGTCGGCCTCAGTGAAGTTGTAGTTCTTAAGATCCAACTCTTTGGGGTTTCCGACACCGAAGGGTTGCTGAGCCTCGTTCCTAATACCGAGAGGGTCGATCTTAGCCTTGTGGTGACCGCGGGCCTGGTACGCGCGGACGAGAAGCTGGACCTTCAAGTGGTTGGTGACATCGCCACCAGAGCCCTCGCCGGGAGCGGCGGCGAAGCTGAGACTGGGAATGCCGCCAGCGGGCTGCGAGACGATGCTGGGAGGCGGGACAAAGGCCTTGCTGATAGGCATGTCGCCGCTCTCCATGTTCTTGAAGTAGACGTTCCATGAGCCGTGGACGGACTTGGGGTCCTCCTTCCACATCATGTACATCTCATCGACGTAGTTTGCGGTGTTGCCGGAGAGGAAGGAGTCTGAAGGGTCGACGCCCTTGTCGGTGTCCTCGGCGGCGACGGCATAGTTGCGATATTGCGAGGTGAACTTGTTGTATGATGTGATACCGAGTTCCCTCCTCTTTGCAACCAAGGCAGAGCGTGGTGTACCGCGGGCGACGCAGCTAAAGCTCCTCGCGGCGGTTTGGCCGCTGAGGACGCGTTTACTGCATGTGGACAGCTGGGAGCGCAGCATTCTCGATGTTGCCGTGCATGCGACAAGCTACAAGAGCTCGAGATGTGCGGGTTTGGGGGTGGTGGTGGATAAGAGAGGTGGAGCGGAGATGGCAACAGGGAGTGGAAGTGAAATAGCACTGGTCGCAGGTATGCAGTTCAAGGTTGTTTCGAAGCTAACTCTCGCTGGCGGATCATCGCTTATTCTCGGCCGCCCCCAAACGTAAAAGACATTTTTTGCTGTCCACTAACAACCCTCTACTTTCTTCGATCATTACTTCATCGCCAGATGCCAGCAAACCTTCTAGCCATAATGAGCATAAAATGACATATATATGCACCTGCGTTCACTGACACGTCCTTGCCACGTGACCAAGCATATTCATGAAGCAGACCACTGTGAGCACTCTGGCCACATCAGCTACTGGTGACAGGCAAACCCGACGAGCAATGTACAGACTTTGGATATTACATACATGTATATTGCGCATCTCTGCCTCATTAATCGCGCATCATGTGAAGATTTGCGCATTAAATCTCCCGTTATTTTTTCTCCCGCGTGGCGGCAACGAGCCCGTGGTTCCGTCTCCCTCCGCAACTTCAGGAGGAATAGTCCGATGATTCCTTGTCTTTGTGATGCTCCTCACGGACATTCTGCATACTATCCTCGGCCAACCTCCGCGGTCTCGCTTGCACTTGGACCACAGGATGATAATAATGTCTCCTGACCAAGCTCTCCAGCATCTCACTTGCAGGTGCTCAGCTCTTGGCCGGATGCAGAGTGGATGACTGGTGGTCGTGTGCACGACGTCCGCTGTCATGGAGAGTCATATGCACGTCAGCGGCTTTTGCCTTGTGCTGGTTGGCACTGAGACATGTACTGGAACGACTCTTCAGATGCTAGGTGGAACGAAACATGTGTGCCTACAATGTTACATACACCAGGAACCATAGCCAGTCCGGCAGTCGAAAGGATATCTCACCTCTCATGAGAGACTGTGGAACTCAGCAGAAGTGTGTTGTCAAGCCCGACAAACCCCCAAAGGTTTCGACTTGTACAGAATGGTACACCGAGGACGTGAATACGTCCTTGAAGCTACCAGAGAGGTCTTGATTCACGCCACCAAGAATTAGTATCACTTGCATTTGCAACATGCCGAACAGTCCCGTCAAAGACGACAAGCTTGAGACATGTTTGCTTCTATGCTTTGACGTGAATTCTAAAGACTGTTTCACAAGCTTGAAGGACGATTGAAATACCTTCTCCTTGATACTATATGATTGTTAACTCTATCTTTGTACAGGCCAACTGAATCGCTTCCACCAGCCCGCGGAATTGCCTGAGTAAGGATTTCAAGCATCGACCGCAACCATGCGTTGCCTGAGTAAGGATTTCAAGCATCGACCGCAACCATGCGTTGCCTGAGACTCAAAGCTATACTTCTCGTGCTCTGCACCCTCTTCAATTTCAGCCACGCCAACACAGCCGCATACGGAGTCTGTCAAGCAAGCTGTGCGACCGTCGTTGCGGCATGCTACGTCGCAAACGGCGCCATCTTTGGTGCTGTACGCGCCGCTGGAGCACCGCCAGCTCTATTGAGCTGCAACACCGCGTTCGGAACTTGCCAGGCCACATGTTCAACGATCTGGAGAGCTCGTGCGATTGGTCCCACTGCGTTGGATCAGCTCACGCAGCACATGGGAGGTATGAAGTTTGGTCCACGAACGGACGAGGAAAGAGCGCTTGATGGGCTCATGGATGGATTTAAGAAGATGAACATCAAGGCAAGATGATGTTTCTATGAGCCAGTAGCTGGAGTGAAGGCAGACTGCAAATGCGGTTACACAGCAATTCATTCACTGGAAATACCGCACGCAAGCCCAATGAAAGCACAGTCAAAACAACACAAACCATTTCCCTTACAGTACGATTTTCGCGTCTCTCGAGTCTTTCTCACAGTCATTCAAAGCCCGTGACTCAAAAATTTATCGCAGCCGTACCTCCTTTGCCAATCATTACATCACTACAATTGCGATCATCAAAAAGCACAGTCCTAAGCAGCATCGGGGTCCACATCGACGGTAATGCAGCCCATCCAGAAGAAGCTTGTCACCACGTGCCATACTGACTCTTCAATACAGAGCCACCATGCGTCCCCTCGTCTTCGCTATGTTCATGTTGCTCTGCATCCTCACGTTCATCGACTCGACCTTCGCTGGCTCGCTTCCTTCCATCCTGGCTCACATCGGCACACACCTGATGGTGTGCGCCGGTAGCATTGAGGCCTGCGATGACAAGTGCCGCAATTCTGGCACTTGCCAGATGCTCACTCGCGATGGACGGGTGTTCTCTCCCGCGGAGCCTGGCACTACGTGCGTGAGCAAGTGCGAGAGAGCTGCTATCGCGGGATGTGTAGGCATGCCGGATGCTCTTATCAGGCTGTTGTGAGGCATATACTTGTCCGACGATCGCTCAGCCCAAGATCAAAAGGTGTGCACAAGTACCGACATTAGCACACAACTCCGTGCCCTGAGACCAATAAGATTATCACGCGAATCAAGCAGCGGTGTGTACTTCTCAGACTGTCTCGCGTGGACAAAGTAGAAGCACTAAAGATTGGACAAGTCTGAGCTCCTCAAAATTACCTCACTGCGAACTTCTATGTTTTCAAAGATCCGCAGTTGATGGTACAACTGCAGATTGGGTATCATTGTTGAAAATAGCGTAGACCATATCCAATGAAACTGGGATCTTTCGAGCGGCTCCGTTCAATAGTATACTAGAGCAAACAGGAGCTGTACATCGTCGTTTCACCATGCTATAAGATGGCAGAGCCACCAATCCTTACACCCTGTAAATATCCTTCTGCCCGCAAATTGTAACTGCTCTCGCTACTCTCCTCATTCAAGGCTGTTTGAGAGCAAGACCTCTCACATGACAAGCCCGAGTCATCACCCATGAACCGTTTGATGACGATCTGATACCAGCCTTTCTCATCCCTTGCAGGCCATGGAATGGCCAAGCGTTAGATTCATGTGGCAGATGGAGGTCTGTGAGCAGCTCCGGCTAAGAAAAGCCGAAATTCAGGGTCGTTTCGTTTGCTTCGCCAAACAGCCAACCAAAGCTCGAGGTTCGATCATCAGGATTCTGAATTGGTCCTAGCATACGAGAGCCCTACGAGGGGCAACCCGCTTATAGCGAACTTGCTGCTCTCTCTTTTTGTACATTTACCTTAGCTTTTTTGGGCAATTCGTTTGACTTTACTTTTTTTGCCACCAACATACCTAACATCACTTTCATTAAATTTTTCTACTATCATCATGCTTTCGATCAAGAACTCTTTGGCCAGCGTCCTTTTGCTGGCCTCCTACGCCGCTGCTGCTAGCCAGTCAGCTCCTGGTCAATCGGCCATCAACCTCCAGGTTGAGTACTGCTCTAAGGAGAACACCGGATCCAGCAATGCTCAGGGTAAGCTCATCTTAATATCACAGTTATAGACAACGTAGCCATACTAACACAAGTCCCCAGGCGACAACGTCTACCAGACCCTCGGTCTCTGCAACGACAAATGCCAGGGCAAATTCACCTACGCCGTCCTTCAGTACCAGGAATGCTGGTGCTCCAACGACAAGCCTTCTGAGACTGTCGCCGTAGAGGACTGCAACCAGACCTGCCCCGGCTACCCTGATGAGAAGTGCGGCAACAAGGGCGCCGGCTTGTACGCCTACGTTCCTCTCGACGGAGCTCCGATCTCCAGCAGCAACGGAACCTCTTCGGTCAGTATTGCTTGTCTCGCAGCCTCAGACGAGAATTCCAGACACGGTATACATGTACTGACTGTGTTAGCAGGCTTCTTCATCCACCGGATCTGTCTCCCCTGCCTCCAACTCTACCATGCCTGGCAGCTCCACCGTCGGCTCCGGCTCTCACTCGACAAGCTCGAACTCCACCTCTTCAGCAGGCGGAAAGGGCAACGGCAACAGCGGCAACGGCACTTCCTCAGACGGTTCTGATGATTTTAACAGCGCCTCCAGCAGCCTCAGCGTCTCTGCTATGGGTGCTGCTTTCGGCTTCGCCGTGAGCTGCGCGTTTGCATTCGCTTTGTAAATGTGAACACGCTCTTCGCTCTTTTGTGTCCATTTTCTCGAATTTGTTAGCCGACTGGTGCGGACAAGCATATATACAAGGAGAATGCGAATAATGGCGTTGGTCTCGTTGGCTTTTGAACCTTCGGGAACCTCTTACCTCTGTAGTGATCTACATGTAAGTTACATGTAACGACACATGTAAATGTACCCTGGCTTTCGGTCCAGCTTCAAAGTCCGCACTCTATGCTCTGCCACTTGCATACCAGTACAAGGTTTGAATTTAGACCACGAGCCTGGTTGTTAAGGCGTACCCTTAACCAATCCGGACAAACCCTAAAGCTATGGCCCCTTAGTGACGGTGGTGCTGATGTCGATCCCAGGAGGCACCACCACCATCTTGGTGGTGCTAGCGCGCTCCTACGTACTTGCTATGAAGTCGGCTTGGTGGTTCCCGGCTGGGTTGAGATGACCTGGTATTTATTCCAACAACAGACGACACTGGTAGCTCGTGCTACTTCGGCTCCTTCTCCATGCTTTCTATTTGTGCAGCTTACAATGCATTTTGTAGTTCTTCTGTCTTGAATTACGCTGGTTGAGACTTGCTTGGGCAGCGTCTTTGCTGCTACCATGGACCGATCATCCGACAATCGCCATCTCAGCCCTATATCTGAGGAAGAGGCGCGTCTGCCATCTTCACAACGCCGCCATGACACTGCTCCACCCTCTAAAAGGCAGCGACTTGAAGGCCCATTTATTTGTATGCTTTGCGCACGTCGGTATACCCAACACAAATTATTGTTACGCCACTATCGAAGTCCAGCACATCTCAAGAAAACTGGCTTGCCATATGAAGCCGAGTTCTCCTGTGAACACTGCCCCGGGAGTGAATTTGCTAGCCAATTCACTCTTGACCGCCATGCCATCGAACAGCATCTAGGGCAAGAACGTGCCCCAGCAGGGCGCTCTGGTAGTCTTCAGCAAGATGAATCTGCCGGTGGTACACCTCGTCAACCTCCTGGGCAGTCACAACGCGCCAGCTCAGTCTTTTCGTTTTCCTACCGCATCGCCCCATCGATAGGGCAGGTCTTAGCGAACCACGCCTCGGATCCGGCATTGACACTGCGTGATCCACAAGGCAACCGGCTTATGGAGCCACTGGAAACCGGACCAAGCCAGTTTTGGAGTTCTCAGGTCCCGATAGAACCATTGGGGTTCCAGGGCGGGCCTGCACCATGGGAATCCCATGCGAGCGATGGTGATTCGATGCTT
The DNA here is from genome assembly GCA_037042865.1 of Epicoccum sp. F181. Classification (NCBI taxonomy): domain Eukaryota; kingdom Fungi; phylum Ascomycota; class Dothideomycetes; order Pleosporales; family Didymellaceae; genus Epicoccum; species Epicoccum sp. F181. The sequence goes on from JAJSLS010000008.1 coordinate 1,353,222, forward strand.
TTCTCGGAGGACGCTTTCGCGGTGACCTCTACTGAGCCTCTATCGCCCTCTGCAGAGCAGCATCCAGCTGCATTAAACCCAAGTGATTATTCCCCCGTTCCGACGTTGGAGTCTTCAGCCGAGACCAGTCCCACTGAGCACTCACCACTTTCGATGGTGGATTCTTCAGCCGCGATCAGTCCCACTGAACACTCACCACTTTCGACGGAACCGTCTCCAGAAGCGCGAGCAGACATCCACGCTCAAAACCAGACAAGGCGCGATTATCCTTCTCACCACCAACCGTCGCAAGCTCTGGATGTTAGGTATCGGAGCGCGACACCGGTGCTACAAGGAAAGAATGTGCGCCCTTACCGACTTCGTTCCCCACGACCGTGCCCACTTTGCCGACAGGAGTTCGGCTCCACAGTGGAAGATGGACTGAAGGTTCGACAGCACATTGACGCTCACATCGCGGAGTTCAAGGCTAGGGAGTCCGTCGATTCCAAAGTCAAGATTTGGTGTCCTGACTGTGAGCTTCAGTTCTGCCACATCAACGATCTCGAGTGGCATGTCCAGTCTGTGGATCGCGATGGCACATGTGGCTTCAAGTTTGCCCACGCAGACGATGGCCTATGTGTTGGCCATCACCCGCCTATGCTTGATGGTGAAAGGCATGAAGATCACCAAAACTTCTCTGTCTGCTTGCTCGCGTGGGAGAGACCACAGTACAAAGAATTCGAGCGCTATGTGAAGGACTTTGCCCAAGGATATGTTCCCACCAATGCTCCACCCCCTGCTTGCAATTCTTCGAAGCCAGCATTTCGCAGATCAACGGGCTCTTTGCTTTCGACGCGCAGTCAAGCAAGCTGGTTATCAAACTTATCTACGCCCGGGTACCTGAGCCTCGCGAAAGAGCCGATGGACTCACACTTCTCAATCTCATCAGGATCTTTGCAACAGAAATTGGACCCAGCACGCCAAATTAAAGAGCACATTTCTAGAGCCATGGAGCTAGGACAGCCAGAGAGGATCCAGCAAGTGATCGAGCACCCTGGTTTCCTCGAGGGTAAAATCTCGGAAGAGTCTCTGCCTTTCACCATAGACGCAACTTGGTTCGGATCATCTTGGTTCGGATCATACATTCCCGTCAAAAGAGTCTGGTGTCTTGCGATCCTCGTCGAGCATGGTATGCCAATCTCGGTAGACACTGTCGGCTTCCTGGCAACAGCTTGTCAAGACAAGAAGGTTCTCGGACGTCTTCTCGCAGACCAAGGCTACATGACCAAAACATCGCGACTTGCTCTGTGTGTGTTGTGCAGCGCCATTTGCCACGAGAAAGTTGACGTCGTTCTCAACATGTTGACTGCCGGTGTTCGCGGTTCCACCATCGGCGAACCACTGAACGCCCCGCTGATTGCATTCATGGAGACTCTACACAAGCAAAAAGCTGGAAGTCGATATTCACCACGACAAATGGGGCTAAATTGGACGACTGACTACACGCTTGCTTTGGCACTCGATGTCCAGAACTACGAGATAGCCGATTACCTTATTCAGTACGGTTCGAATGCCTATAACACACTCATCAGAGCAGCGCAGATCACGGACCTTGCGACCTTGGCCTTTTTATGCGATCGAAACGTACATCTCCAATCTCAGCCCGTCAGGCAGAGATCGGGTAAACGTGGGAGTCCTGATGTCTTGCACCTTTTGGCCCACTCGATGCAGTGCTCTGATCGACCAGCGGGCCCTTTGCTCGACAGCGCGAGGACCCTGATAACTCGGAACACTGATGTCAATGGGCGGGACAGCATGCTCCGTACCGCGCTCATGATCATTTGTAGCATATCGGACATGGACTCCGAATTCAGCAATGCAAGCGCCCAGAGACTGGCCGAATTGCTCATCAGAGGAGGCGCAGACGTCAATGCCAGAGACAAGTTTTATCGGACGCCGTTAATTCACGCCGCGATCGCTGGTAACATTGTCATGACTGAACTGATCCTGACCCAAAACCCTGCCATCGACTCGGTCGATCATGAAGGCCAGAGCGCCGTTTTGCATGCATTGAACAGGAACAATCGGCACATTGCTGAGCTTTTGGTCAACCGACAGGGAATGCCCACCATCAAAGTTTTCGATGAAGCTCTGCGATCAGATCACAAGCAGCTGGCTTGCTTCCTACTTCGACCCGGCATGGGCGAGAGTTTCGGGAGATATTCTCAGGAGCACCAAAAGAAACTCATGTCTGCTTTACTGGAATTCGGCGACGACACCAACACTTACCACGTGCGAGTTGTAACTTTATTGGCTTCGTCACAGCCAAAATCCGCACTGCGACTGCCTCTGCAAGAAGCACTCAGCAATGGGAGGGTCGCTTTTACGAACTGTCTGCTACAGAAGGGAGCTCCCATCAAACAAGCGGATATTTTCCTCGCGTTGAAATCGAAGAACCCCGACACGGTCGAGCTCTTGTTCGATCACATACAGATACAGCACGTCCACGACGCGGAGGGAAGAACGCCACTCATCGCAGCCATTTCAGTGAAATGTTCACGATCAGTGAGCAGTCTCTTGCAGCGTCACGTGGACGTGAACGGAATGGGTTCTGGCAAAGACACGCCGCTCAAGGTTGCGTATGACATGGGTCTCACACAACATAACCCCATTGTCATCCTTCTCAAGGAATTCGGCGGCAGGCTCGTAGTCTCTCCAGATCGATGGTCTCGACAGTCGAGAGATGAGCGGCTGATCGGGGGCTTCTTGAAACACTTCGGACGCCAATCCATCGTGGTCAAAGGCTTCTTCAGATACAACATTATCAAGAGAAGGCAGACGATGCCCATGCCAAGGGGCATTGCTGTCTGAGCATTGGACTGTGTTCGCGTGGCCCCTCGGGGGATGGGGATGTTTTCATTAGCGCTGGCGTTGGGAGTTTAGGCGGTCATTTTTACTTTCAACTGGGAGCTTTCAGGTGTTGATATATGGTTTATTGTACAGGTATACACTCGTCTTTATCTCCTCCTCCTTCGATCCTTCTCATGCTCGAGCAGAAACAACATTGCCAACTCCGAACTATCCCTCCCTCTCGCACAGAATTCCTGGAAACTAACAGATGTCTCTCTCCCGTCCTCGCAATCCAAAATCTAGGCGAAAATTGTAAATTCTCGACCGTCAGCACTTTCCAGACACCACGACCATCGCCTTCTCGCCAAAGAATTGTTGTGCGACGCATACGTAGTATCGGATGGGCTGGAAGCCCAGTTCCCAGCCATTGTCGCAACGAGAGTCTGAAATGGCGAAAAAGTTGCGATGTTCGACTACGTTCGCCGACTATTCAATATTCATCGGGCTAGACGTAGTGCCATGCAGACTTAAGCACTCATCAGCCTTGAATGCCAATGAAAGGACAAAGGATCAGAAACTCACGAGCTGCTCGAAGCTGAACGTGTCGTCGCCGCAACGTCCTGCATAGGGACTTCTTCCACATCCGCGGCCTCTAGATCATTCGGGTTCCTGGAACGCCTGTATTGCTTGTAGGCGATGAAGACTCCACAAGCCGCAATTGTGATTGCGACGATCCCGATGGCAAGGCCTGTGATCCAGGCCCTCGTTGTTGTTGGTGGAGAGGAGAAGTCATCTCCATGAGAGGGTGCAGTGGTATCGTTCATGGTCTTTGATCAAGGTGTATGGTGTAGGTCGGTTTGATAGTTGCGCGAAACGATGCGAGGTAGTTGATGGGAGGTGACTCGAGAGATCGGAGTGAAGGTGATGGGGTTTATGTATGGTCCCGCCATGATACCTACGAACAACCTGCGTGAGGCAATCTTGGTGGTGCCGTCGCGGCATACTTGGTGGTGCTGCTCTGTGGCGAGGTTCTGCGACCTGATAGGTATGGTGCTGCATCGTTTAGAGGCACCACCACGCTTTCATGGTCACTCTCAGAGTTTGGTAACGTTGGTGGTGCTGTTGGTGCTGGTGGTGCTGGTGGTGGTGCTGGTGTCGTTGGCAATGCGGGTGGTGCCAGGCAAGCGGTGGTACTGGCTTCACGCCGTCTCGGCCTCTGATCAAAGATTAAATCTTATATGCCATATTATCATTTTTTTGAGCCCGTCCACATACGACCATAGGTCAGTGAAAACTGGGCATCCCGTCCGCTCTGCCATACATAAGCACTGAACCGGGCGACTAGTACTAGAGTGGGTGACCATCTGGGAATCCCGCCTGTTGTATGTTTTTTGTTTTTGGTATCGGCCAATCATGATCGGAATTCCTCTCCGCCTATAGAAGCATTCAGGACGCTTGCCTAACTATCGCCTCGTAATCACGAGCATTGAAGATATCGGTAGGAGGTAGAGAAAATAACCGACGGTGGAAAGCTTTGATCATGCGTACGTTATAGATGCCAGCGTCTATACGCTCCAACCATCTTGAGACAATTCACCGTGGTAGAGAATAGGTGCTCTTGTTGTTGGAATGGCTTCTTGAGCTCGGGATGCATGCCTACAATGTGAAGGCCATGATGGCGTCCAAAGCCAACAAGCCTGACGCAACCGATAATGCTACATTGCAAGAAGCATCACGCATCCCACTACTCTTTTTTTCATCGCCACTGTTGTTAAAATCGCTGTCAGAAGTCGACGTTGGCGGCGGCGGGACATAAGAAGTGGGACTACCCGATGAAGACAGCATCTTTAGAACGTTCGAGCCGAAGGTCTCGACAGCAGAGACTGTGTCGTGAACTGTGGTAGGAAACGCTGCATCCTCGCCCGACGAGATGGTAGTTGTCAGGCTTCGCGTTTCCGTATACTGTGTAGTAGTCCGCAGGGAGACCGCACAGTTGGGACCAAGACTTTGCGGGCAGCCGATACCAGTCTGTGTGATCTTGGTGGTGAGAACTGTCGTTTCGACGTCGTCTCTTCTTTCCACAGTCTGTGAAGTGGGAGCAGGCGTGGAGACAGGTGTTGTTTGTGCTTCGCTGGCGCACATGCCTGTCACTGTCGTGTACCAGATTGGTGTGAAGGCCGCTGCTACAGGCCCATATGTGGCATCGTGGACGACGATCGATGCCCCAGCGGTAGCACCCAGTGCGATGGAATACTCCTGAGTCACGGGTAGCTTACAGTGTGCATCATCGGGTGTGGCGGTGATGTTGGTCACGATTTCCGCAACATCTGCAATGACAGCCACCTCAACGCCAGCTCCAACGTCGAGAAAGGGGATATCGACTTTCAAGCTCGCATGCGCACCGACACGAAGAATGGCAGAGATCGAGGCTCCGTCAATCCCAACAGTGACTGGGAGAAACTCGAATTGACCCCCATTTCTTGTGACAAAGATGTTAGCTCGGTGGTCTTCAATTCGGCTGGTTTGGACTTACACTGTGATATCTGAAGGCTTGTCTCCGGAACAAGTCTATGATTAAAGAGACTCCGTCGTCGATTTTGAGGTGGACACCGGTAGTCATGTCAAGTGGACGCCCAACATCTAGTATGAGGTCCACAGCAAAGAACACAGCAAGTCCGATGGCTTCGGTACCGAGTTTAAGCCCTAATTCCTTCGATGAGTCGTAAAGTGGAATTGTGTACGTTGTGTTAGCAGCCATCATGGTTCTGAGTTGCATGAAAAGCTCCAACTCTTCGAAGTTGAACTGTAGCGAAACCTCCGAGAGTTCTTCTATGTCCATGTCAAGCGAGACATTGAATGGCGGAAAGGTGAAGTCGTCAAAGTCGAACCCATCCTTGGTGATATTGTCCCAAGTCCTGCCTGCGGCCTCTTCAGCCCAATCAACGGCGGCGTGTGATATGTTCTTGATCGCTTCACCAACTTCGTCGACTGTCTGCTCAAGGGCCTCGCCGATGTTGAAATCGCTTCCGAACTTGAGCTCTGCAGTTGCCAAGGCGTTGACATAACACTTGGTGCAGACAATCTCGACCTTTGGCTCTACCAAGGAACCGGCATCTTCTTCCTCTGGTTCATCAGCGAGGCTATATGTAATGTGAGCAAGGATTTAAAGTGAAGCGTAAACAGTATCTGTACTGACAACAGAAGAACAGCATCGTTCCAGCTTCTCTGCAGAGACACGTTTCCTTTGAACGTTCCGATCTGGTCCTCGCGCTTCTGTACTGAGGCTATACCCTGCCGAATGGCCAAGTGGGTATCTGCATCGGAGTATCCCGGTGCGTTGCGGGTTCGGACGGCGACGTTGGAGCCTGGGTGACTCGCGCAGTTGACGCAAAATATGAGGCTCGCAAGAACAGCCAGAATGAGACCGAAAGCTGCCATCGGATCGATTTGAATAGTTCGAGATGGTAGAAAGTTCTTGCGAAGCGAGAAGGAGGATGGTTAGTTGAGTGATGCCGAATCGATACTAAGAAGCAAACACAAGACTACTTATAGCCATTCACTCAGCCTGATCGATGTCTTTCCAAGAAGGACATCGGACGATTTCATGTATCGTTACAGAGCTTGTGCAACTGTCGTGCTCACATCATCGTGGCCATGAGAGCTCATGCAGACGGCGTGTTGGTGCCAGGCATAGCGGAACTGCGCCCATACGCGTTTTCCATCAGGCTCAGCCTTCTACTCTGTGGATACGGACAGTCAAGAGGCATATCAGGGCCTCTTGAGGTTTCAGCTTAATGTAGCCAACAAATACGTGCAGCTGGCGGTCGAGCCTGGCCTTCTCGGCGCTCGTGCCCATCTCCGAGCACTAGAAAGCAGACCTGGAGAGCCCAAGGATCAATTAGCAACCAGAACTCGAAACCAGCCGTCGCAGGCAGATAAAGTCTTTCAATATTATGAGTTGACTGAAGATTCGGTGACGCAAATCCTCTGCGGTAAGTATCGTCAGGCGCCAATGAGATCGTGATGGTTATCATCGAGGGCATCATAGTGGTACAGTGCACTTTGCAGATGCTGACCGTCCCAGTAGAACGCAGTGATTCGGCTGCAGCGGAGGCTGCTAATCATGGTGGATTGCATGCTCGCGTGCCACAAGGCTGCGGTCGATATCATGAACATAGTTACAGTGGAATGAGCCTCTAGGATCTTGTTTAGCGGGAAAATACCACGTCTAGAATTAACAGAAGGCAGTTACATACCTTGATACTCAAATAGAATGACAATCAAACATATACTCCCTACGTTCGCCGTTAATGTGATCGGGTATTAGCTCGACCATCGAGCAAGACTGCAAGTTGGAAATGTTGCCTGGTTCTGATGACTGCAGACGCCACAACCCCGAGGTCGATCCGGGGACTTGATGTTATTTTTATTCTCGAGGCGCAAGGCTGCGATACGCGTACACTACAGCCTTGCGGATCAGAGATGATAGTCGGAAAGGGCGGGGCACACAGAGTATGTATCATAGAGAATGATAGTCTGGAAGCGGGAAGGTAACATGGCTTAGCAATGTATTGTGGCTTTTTTACTATCAAGCAACCTGGGCTCTGATACGTCATTGGATTGTTCTGCGGTATTGTTTCGTGACCACCGATAAGAGGTACGTGAGCAAAGACGGTCTCATCCTGAGCACGAACTGCTGACTCGCGAGTCGCCAATTCATGCTCAAAACCATGTCCAGCCTCTAATATCCATTGTCTAGAGCTCGCGCTCGATACCTTCAAAACAAGAATTCGCCCGCCAACCGACACCCATCAAATTTCGACATTTGTACAATATGACTACGCAAGGCAACCTGTCGAACACATCACCGGCTGAACTCCTGCATGCGGTCAGCGGCGAGGTTAGCAGCAACTATAACAAGCTCCCCGAGGGTGGGTGCCACAAGCTTCTAAGCCTTGGAAGACGTGGCAAGGGAGAGTACACATGGGGCTACAGAGTCTACCGGACGACCTACAACAAACCAAATTTGAACGCAGACTTTGCAAAAGCGATCGAGGTCCTCAACGAATACATCCGAGTTGTGGCAACGCGTGAGACACGATGTTGTCGAGGACTCCGATTTTCTCGAAGGCGCATCGAAGTCGCCAGAGAAGATGCTCAAGCTTCACCAGGATTGGGTGCACTCTCATCCTGGCGCTAAAGTGACCGACCTTTCGTTCTATCGTTATTTTCTCGTCGTGGACGACGAAGTGATCAACCACCTGCTCCAGCTTCCGATGCCAGCAAGATATGAAATGACTATTCCGGCAGGCTATGCGATTAAGTTGTTCGACGCCTGGTTCGATATAGATTACTCAGAGCCAGAATCTGAGGAAGATGAAGATATGAGCGAGGAGGAGGAGGAGAAGGAAGAGGAAGAAATGACCCGGGCTGATGACTCCATAGATTACGAAGGCTGGTTCTGGATAGGTGTTTTCCACCTCGTCTCTTTTTGGATGTGCGAAGATAACGCTGCCGTGGAGGAGCTCTCTACTACTGCCAGTCCTGGGGTGGTAAAAGGCGGCCTGTTCATGTAGGGACATCGTTCACGATAGAGGGGTGTGGCGATTCTGAGTGCAGAGCCGTGAATCACGGATTCACCCTCAACGAGGATGTGGGAGGCGGCGAATGAAGAGAGATGACGGCAAGGCTTTTTGCTCGTCGATCCGTTTCAGGCCAGTATCGTTAGTAAAAACCACTCAGACTGATAGATGATGTTGGAAGCGATTTTCATTGTCGAATGCCTGCTCTCGGTTACTAGTCTACTACCACCCCAACTTGCCCTGTCCAGTCAAACGCAACCTCATCACTTCAGACTCAATTGATCACCTCACTCCCCTCTACGCAAGTCAATCTCCGCCCCTTTATCCCACACCCGCCGCTCAGCAACGACCGCAGGAGTCAACTCCCCCGACTCGAAGTTCTGCTCACACCACATCAACCTAGCCTGCAACTCATCGGTATTCTCCAAAGCCTCCATGCACGCCTTGTTTAGTGGCTCCCAGACTTCTGCCTCTTTGCCTTCACTGATACCCTGTTCCCACTTCACTCTCGATATCACTTCTCGCCACTTCTGCGCCCTCTCAAGTCGCGCAGACATCTCTGTCCGCAGATCGTCGACGATGTGGATCCGTTCAGTGGTGCGCATGGTACCGTAAAGGCTCTGCAGTTTGGTCGTGTCGTACTTTGAGAGGATGGTTTTGCCGATTGATGTCTCGGTGGTGATGACTTGAGTGACGGCACCGATGGGACAGGTGCTTGCTTCGAGATTGCTGGAAGTGATCCAGTCATTGGCGGCGCTCATTTCGGCTCGTTGAGCGGCGTTTCTGCGGTGGCGGGAGCGCACAGAGGGCACGGCTTGGGTTGGAGATGATGACATTCTTCCGAGTTGAGTTGTGGTGAGATGTTGCAGATGCAGGATGTTTGGTGGTGAGTGAAAGCCGATGGGGGAAGTATGGGATTCGAACGTCCAGTTAGGTGAGTGTGTTAGGCAGCAGAGTCGTACCTTCCAGAGCGAGCGTGTTTGCGACAAACTTGTGTTCGCTTTGATGTGCTAAGTGAACAGCTGATCCAGGACCACGTGGTTTCGATGTATGAGTGAGTGAGTGTTTGCTCGTACGTCTCAGGTGCTACCTAGCAAGCACAGCCTTCACCATTGATGTTACGACGTGTGACTACCCATGAGATTATTAGAGCGCTTGGGTCGGAGTGGGCTGCCACGATTCATTCTCACAGCCTCTAGAGTCTCGAAAAGTGAAAGCATCGCTGTAATCATTCGCTAGATTCCGAACCTGCCTTCGTAGTCCTTCCGTTCTTCTTCCTCCATGCCTCAACGCCACGGTCGACCTCTTGCCTGGACATACCATTCTTGACCAATTGCATAACCACTCCCAAAGTCTCTACATTCTTATTCCTGCTCTCATCATCAAAGAACAACATCTCCTCATACTCAATACCGCTCTTCTTCTGCAGCTTAGCAAAATGCGTCTTCTTGTCTCCAGGGTAGATCTCCAAGTGATCGAACATGCTCATCGCATGCTTTGACGATGATCCCGGAACCTTGAGCATTGTCAGAGCCTCCCGTGCGAGCTCCGGAGCACAAGTCCGACTTGCAGCCCCGAGAACGATGTCTTTCTCCTTGATGGAGCTCAGGATGCCAGCAGTGTCGTTGTAGAAGCCGTACGCCTCACCGTAACGGTCTTTGATTGTGAGACCATCGGGAGAGCGCTTGAGAGGCGGCGTGACATGGGTGTCGATCCAGAAGGGCCAGAGGGTGTAGTCTAGGTCGAAGACGATCATTTTGGGTAGTGGCAAGCCGTCGTTGAACGTTGAGGGTGCTCCCACGCTGTCGGCAGATTTTGTTACTGTTGTGGTGGCTTCATCGTCTGCGAAGACGACGGCAGGCTCGCGGTTGGAGCGACGGGTCATGATTGCTATGAGGATGGCGAAGAGGAGGACAAGAAGGCTTTTGAGGTTGATACGATCTGGTGCGTAATTTGGTGTCGTGTTTGGTTGAGATGGTCGTGTTGTGGCGAATAAAGGCAGTGTGGGTGGAAATGAGTTTCCCGAGTGGTCGTCTCTGCTCCTTGATGTTACTGTGGTGTATGATGTCCAAGGAGAAACAGTTAAAGATATACAGTCAACAGTTATAGAGTTTATCAAAAAATGTAGTGGTATCGGATGACGTTGGTGGGGGTGTTGCAGTCAGCGAGAGGGTCCAGTCCAGGCACTCACTCTCGCTTGCTCCATTCGGCTTCACTGCTTCAAGCTTGAGCTCATCAACCAAACGCCGACCGAAGCTCTTTATTCGCGACTACACCACTTTACAACTTCCATCGCGACACCCACGAACACTCAACACCTACGTCTCCCTCTCGAACACCTCTCCACACCACATATCCTCTACCATGGCAGGCAAAGCAGCTGCCTCCAACACGCTCATCTCAAGCAAGCCCTCCGACTCGCCTCTCGCCGTTCAACTCCACCCACTAGTCCTCCTCACAGTCTCCGACTACATCACACGACACACACTCCGTCAACAAAACGGCCCCATTGTCGGTGCCATCTTCGGCCAGCAAAATGGCCGCAACTTCACGCTCGAGCACGCCTTCGAATGCAAGCTCTCAGATAACAGCGATGCCCCACTCGACAGCGAATGGTTCCTGAAGCGTGTGGAGCAGTACCGGGAGGTGCACAAGGCGCCCGCGCTGGACCTCGTCGCTATGTTCATGTCGAGCTCGGCGGACGGCCCACAGCCTGCACACTTGCCTGTCCTCAACCAGGCGCAGTCACTCGTTGGGAATGACAACATCATGCTGTTGCTGTTCCAGCTGGACATGGTGGACAAGATGGAGGGAGGCAAATTGCCAATCGGTCTGTACGAGCCTTACCAGGAGCCTGTGGGCGAGCTGTCTGAGATGCGCTTCCGCGAGCTGAGCTTCGAGGTGGAAACGGGCGACGCAGAGATGATTGGTGTGGACTTCGTGGCCAAAGGAGGCGGAAACGCTACTGCTGTGCAAGGTGTTGCCCCTGCTGAGTCGAGCTCGAGAGACAAAAAGGCAAAGGGCAAAGGAAAGAGCGAGGCCAAGGACGACAAAGATGATGCCGAGTCTGATGCAGCTGTGACTAACGTGCTCAGCCGCGAGGACGACGAGCTCATTGCGTCCCTCACAGCCAAGTCCAACGCGATCAAGATGCTCAACCAGCGCGTCAACCTCATCCGCTCGTACCTCACATCACTACCGGAGAGCTATCTGACCGACGCCAACTCGACCGAGCTTCCAGCCGATGGCACCAACTACCCACTGCTTCGCAACGTCAACTCGCTCATGTCTCGTCTTCCGCTCCTCGCTCCGCCTACTGCGGCTGCCGCCACAAACGGCACACTTGAGGCACCAGTCTCATCACTACACCAGACGGCGAGCCGCGAGCAGCAAGACGTGCACCTCACATCACTGCTTGCAGCTCTGACACGCTCCGTGGCTGAGACGCAGACTCTGGCTTCAAGATTCCATTCCGTTCAGCGTGAGCGCAACATCAAAGACCGCAACGCTTTCATGCCTCACTCGAGTTTCACCGGCGAGCGCGGTAGCTTCTTGGATTCCTCGGAGCCGCTCTAGGTGAGCGGCACCGGCGAGGATCTATCGTTGCAGGCTGCGATCACTGCTTCCCTGGCAGACACTGTCAAGGGGAAGGGAAAAGGAAAGGTTGCTGGTTTGTGGTAAGCGAGCATGGAGTTTATGGCATTTTATAATCGATCATGGACTGCATGGCAAGGCGATGATGATGGTGTTACATTATGCGACTATGATAGGTATAGAAGGACGGAAAAAAAAGCGACTAGACTCGAGGCACACATGGAGTGCCTCAAGAGAGCGTACAGAAAGCGCCGCATGATATGGCGGATGGCTGGTGGCGAAGTACATATACGTACATGCGAGCCAAGCATTGCGTGCGTATGCATTTGCTTGCTTGCCACGAGGACGACTGCGCGTCGAGAGCAGAGTTTGTAAGCGATTGCTGGAGCAAACAGCACATGTATATAGCAGTCGTTAATGGAATGGACTGCTGAATCACAAGACGTCGGCCGGATCAGCCGGGTGTTCTTTATTCTCGTCATCGTGCGTGTGAAGAAAGTGCTCCAAGAATAATAAAAGATCTGTGCACGCCCTACGTCACGCCAATTGTGGAGATTGAGGGCGGAGAGTAGTGCCCTTGAGTGGAGGCGTCGGCGTCGTCCAGCCACAGCAGCAGCCAGACTGACAGCAGCCCAAAGTGAGAGAGTGCAATCTCGCCTTAGCACCTTAGTCTACACCACCACCACCACCGCAGCTACACCTTACTTACTGAATTGCCTGCACCGCAACCCACAATCTCACATAACCCCGCGCGCATTCGCCGCACACCTCCCCTACCATGTCGCAAGTACTACGCAGCGTCAAGAACGTCACAAAGGGCTATTCCTCCGTCCAGGTCAAGGTTCGCAATGGTATGCTCTGTCCACTGCAGTACTCACCTGCGCCGGAGCACCTCAACTAACAATGCCAACCAGCCACCTCCAATGACCCATGGGGCCCAACGGGCACGGACATGGCCGACATTGCCCGCATCACCTACAACAGCAGCACCGACTTCTACGAGGTCATGGACATGCTCGACAAGCGCCTCAACGACAAGGGCAAGAACTGGCGGCACGTGCTCAAGAGCTTGAAGGTCCTGGACTACTGCTTGCACGAGGGCAGCGAGTTGGTCGTCACGTGGGCGCGCAAGAACATCTACATTATCAAGACGTTGAGGGAGTTTATATACCTGGATGAGGAGGGACGCGATGTCGGCGCGAGCAGTAGGTTTAATCGATTCGTGAGAACAATCTATAGAGATTTCACGACTAACACGAGACAGTCCGACACTCCGCCAAAGAGCTCACATCGCTGATCATGGACGAAGAGCGCCTCCGCACTGAGCGCGCAAACCGCGGCTCGTGGAAATCTCGTGTCACCGGTCTCGAGGATATGGGTGCTATGGGCGGATACCAGGGCGAGCCTACCGTGCCGAGAGAAAACAGACAACGCGCACGCACCCACGAAAACGACGACAACGATCTTGAATTCCGACTGGCGCTCGAGGCAAGCAAGAACGAGGCCGACGAAGCCTCGAAGAGAAAGCCACAGGGCACTACGGATAACGACGAGGACCTCGCGAAGGCGCTCAAGCTTAGCAGGGAGGAGGAAGAGCTACGAAAGCGCGAGCAGGACGACCAGAACCAGGCCAATCTGCTCTTCGATGACACACCGGCGCAGGCTCCTCAGCCCACTGGCTTCAACCAGGGTTATCAGCAACAGGCTGCAGTGGACTGGTTCGGCAACCCTGTACAGCAGCAGCAACCGCAGCAGACTGGCTTCTTGAACAACGCTTACAACCAGCCTACAGGCATGCAGCCTCAGCAGACTGGCTTCCAGAATGGATATGGTGCTTATGGATACCAGCAGCCACCGCAACAGACTGGTTTCCAGCAACAACCTTTGCAACAACAGAACACTTACAACCCATGGGCTCAGCAGATGAACGGCTTCGGTCAGCAACAACAGCAGCAGCAGCCGATCCAGGAACAACAGACAGCGACTCCAGGCTCAAACAACCCTTGGGCTGTGCCCGCTCAGACCCAGTCGCCTATTGGTGTCCAGCCTACAGGAAGCAACAACCCCTTCGCCACACACCGCCCACCTCAATCGACCACACCCAAAGCACCCACTCTTTCAAGTCTGCAAGAACAGCAAACCACCAACCAGTTCAACCAGCGCCCCAACCCGATCGCGAACTTCTCACCTTCTCCCGCTCCACCACAGCAACAAGCGCAGCCTCTCCAGCAGCAAAACACCCAGGATCCTTACCAGGCACGCCTCAACGCCCTCCTTGCCAGCGGCGAGGGCCAAGATACCTTTGGAAACGTCGGCGACATGCGTCTACCCGCCCAGCACACTGCTCCTGGAACTTTCGTCAACTCTGCAGGTGCAGGTTCAATGGGTCGTCTCGAAGCAGCAAAGACTGGCAACAACCCCTTCTTCAGTGGACAGCAGCAGCCTCTTCAGGGTCAATATACCGGTATGCCTGCGACGCAATTCCCATCGCAGACAGGTTTCGGCGCGAGCCAGAACAACAACCCGTTCGGTGCGAGGCCTCAGGGTCAACAGCAGCAGCAACAGGGCGGTGGAAGTTTGATTGATCTGTAGTGAGAGGGTGTGTGAGAGAAAACTTATGACTCTCTTGTCTTTCAAATCACTCAGTCTGCCTGTCTTGTCTTGTGCAGAGTCTGGGTGGGTTGTTGTCTTTGGTTCTCCAAGAATGGACGGAGACGGTATATAGCGTGTCGAATTGATACCCTTTTTTTTCTTCTGGTGAGCCTTGAGAATATGGGTCATTTTTATCCTTATTTAAAGATATTAGCTATATCAGCAGCGGATATAGTAGTTATATAACATTCAAAACTTATTACTTGATGTTCAATATCTCCATGTTGCAGCCACTCTCACTCACCCCGCGATCGTCACAGCACGAGCCACTTCACATGCACGCCAGCCTAGCGACATTCAATACATACACCATTCGCCATTCTACCTATCCTCCTCAACCCACCACAACAACCACACAAAACACCCCCTCTCGAACCAACCGCCAACAATGACCTCCAAAGTCACCCCCGTCACCTCCTCCGCGCACTTCCGCACCCTCACCTCCTCCGCAACCTTCACAGTCGTCGACTTCTACGCCGACTGGTGCGGCCCTTGCAAGGTCATCTCGCCCGTCTTCGAGCAGCTCGCCAGCGCCGAGAGCAAGCCCGGCAAAATCATCTTCTGCAAAGTGGACGTCGATGCGCAGAGGGAGATTGCGGGCAATTATGGTGTTTCTGCGTACGTTTGTCTTGAATGCCGTCCTCTTCGCTGTTGTCCACGTTGCTAATAGATCTTTCTACGCACAGCATGCCAACCTTCCTAATCCTCAAAGGCACCCACGTCAAAGAAACCATCCGCGGCGCCAACCCCACCGCCCTGCGCACCGCCGTCCTCGCCGCCGCCGCCGACGCCGCCAAAGGCCCCGCCGCCTCAGCTGGAGCTTTCTTCTCGGGCAAAGGCCAGACGCTGGGTTCTGCTTCGACTCCCTCTGCGGCAAGACACTCCGGGCCGAATTTGGGCGCTGCGGTCAGCAGTCCGGCGGCTTTTGGGCAGGGGAGCGGGTTGCCGCAGACGGTGGTGAGGTTTTTGGGACTGTATTTTACGACGTTGTTTAGTACGGAGCCGGCGGCGGCGGCGGAAGCCAGTCCTTTTAAGGTGCAGAAGAGTGGGGGTGGTGTGAGGGTTGGTGGTGTTGGGAGGTGAGAGGGTTGTGTGTCGATGGGTTGGAAATGGATACATGCGTGCTGTGGCGGAGGTTTGGAGGGCGTTTATGATACCATGGTTTCTTCTTTTGGGTTCGATATTCTTTGGGCATTTCTTGCGAGAGACCTTACATGGCGGACTGGTGAGCCAGGCTCCGGCCGTCGGGTGCTTTTAGATTTTTGTTGGTGACAATTAATTGGTTTCTACTTCTTTCGCCGATCGTCTCTCGATTCTCTGGGAGCTGGTCTACTTCAGTCGCGAATAGACCTTTGGTCTGAATAATACTCCATCTCCCTCGACAAACCTCAACATTTCCAACGACCTTTCCATCCAAATCCAAGTCTTCACATGACAGACCTAAACCTTCACCTTCACTCCTTCCACCTCCACGAACACCACTCATAGGGCGCCATCTCATCCCAACTCTCATCCCCCGTCGTCTGCCCTTCCTCCACACACTCCAGCCCAGCCTCCTCAAACTTCGCCCACAAATCGCGAATCACATCGAGATACGCGTGGCGAAGCACATACGCCAGCACGAACCTCGAAGCCTTCCCAGGAGCCAGCCACGTCGACACAGTCTGCAGCAATAGATCCGGGTGTTCCTCGTCGTAGACCACATCCGCTGCCAGGATTATCGGGAACTTATGTGCGGTTGGAGTCAAGTCTGGTAGAGAGCCGGCGCTGGGTTCGTGAAAGGATAGTTGAGACGGTTTGAACCAGTCGAGCGAACCACATTGGACTTGCACATTTGAGGCTGCGAGGGCACCGGCGTTGGCGCCGACTGTGGCAGCGGTCCCGGTGACGATTTGGGGGAGGTCTGTGAGGATCGCGTTGCGTTTCCAGAGGAGGGCTGCTGTGAGGCCGACGAGGGCTGTGCCGGCGCCGAGTTCTAGGATGGGTGCATTGGTATCTTCTGATTTGGGATCATTGGGTTTGGCGCTGATTGCTAGGGCTTCCGATACATCGATTTTGTAGAGTTGGTTTGCGAGGATGAAGGACGCTCCCCATGTTGCTAGTGCGAGGTTGTCTGATATGCTGTCTGTGGGTTCGAGGATTTTGATGCCGATTTGGTCGGTGTCGGTTATGTGGACTTGCAGTGTTTGGTTGTGTCGATCTGTCATTTTGGACAGATGGTTCTTTTTCTTTTCTTTGTAGATCCTGTGGTCTAAGAATAATGTTCCTCTTGTATACTGTAAATGTATGCACAATTGATTTGATGTTGGATTTTTGAGTTCAGAAATTCCTTTTCAGAAGCCGGCTTCTTCTTGCTACTGCCTTTATGACCAACAAGAGTCCTCACATTGGACACAGAGCGCATCTGAGATCATGTATCAAATTTCCACACATTATATGATTCTGAATGTCGATGGTGGTATATTTTGCCATACACGAAGACTGGCTGGAAATGAAAACACACAAAACACCAGCGTGACAAGGCTCGATTTTCAACACAAATCGCGACTACACCTGCGGTGTCGCTGCATCATATTGCTCTCCCTGGGTGACTAGATCCAGTCATGATCAAGTAAGAACGATTGGACATTGGACATTACATTCCTCCTCCCACTCTTCACAATGTAATTCATACAAGCCAACCTACAAGCGCTTCCGGGAGAAGCATTTAGCCGCTAAAGCAACCGCCCGGCTATGGGTGCTGGCCTCGACTAACTGTCTTAGCGATGTGCTGACATCTCGCTACACATGTTCACAGCGCTTCGAGAAAGTAACGGTGCGCGAATCCCGCCGTCGTCAACGTCCGGTGTGAGCCACATCTGCTAGGTGGCCTGCTCTGGTGGAGTACTATTCGCGGATATGCGACCGCAAATAATAAGTGAGACCACGACCTATGGGGTCATCTTTTTGGTCGCCTCAGATGCCGGCCCCAGCAGGGCCTTCCAGCCATTTCGAGGTCACGGCACGCCAAAGACGCCTTGGGGCTCAACCAGCAGCGAGAAAGTAATGCACCGGAATCTCACCCTCATGAACCTGCCGAACGCTTGTCATCCTTTAAGTTGGCTCCACAGACGGTTCGAAGCAAACCATGGCCACATCGTCCCCGGTATTCAAGGCACCTCTTTGGCATTCAATGCCAACTCCACGGAAAGAGATATCGAAGAGGAGAGGCATTGTCTTAGCGGCGTGTATCTATCTCGGTTTTTGGCTTTTCTGGCACATCTCGAGCATCGATATTGCTCTACCCGACCTTGTTGATGTCTCGAATGCTATCCTGCCTGCTTGCGAGCATTTGGCTGGAGACCAAGGAACGCTCCTCATACTTCGGACCGGCGCCACAGAGATCGCAGACAGGATACCAGCTCACATTTCGACCTCTCTGCGGTGCTTTTCCCAACATGTTATATTCTCGGATTACGCAGAGACCTTCCACGGTGAAAGGGTACTCGACGCTCTCGAGTCGGTTGATCCAGATGTTGTGGCCAACAATAATGACTTCGAACTATATCGACGCGTCAAACAACACGGCAGGGCAATACTATCTCAAAGCGAGCTAAGCGGCAATCGATCTCAGCCTCCAAGCGGTACCGGACATACAGAGATTCCTGGATGGAAGCTAGATAAGTGGAAATTCGTGCCTATGGTCAACAGGACGTTCTACGAGTACCCGGACATGAAGTGGTATGTTTTTGCCGAAGGCGACACATTCATCCTCTGGTCAACATTACACACGTATCTTGCTAGCATAGACCACACGGAGCCGCACTATCTCGGGTCTGCTACCAACATTGGAGACGATCCTGCTTTCGCTTATGGCGGAGCAGGATTCATCGTATCGCGACCAGCCATGCAAATGATTGCAGACTACTACAGCACGCACAAAGCTAAAATTGAGGCCTTAACCCAAGAGAGCTGGGCTGGTGATGCAGTTCTCGGCAAGGTTTTCTTCGACGCAGGGGTGCCTGTCAAGGATATCTGGCCTGTTATGCATGGTGAGAGTACGAGTCAGGCATTATTCGCGCGACCTTGGAGCCCTGGCGTGCCAAAGGAGGCCGAGCAAGTCTGGTGCTACCCAGCCGGGTCTCTTCACCATATGTCACCGGCCGCAGTCGATAGCTTGTGGCACTATGAACAACAATGGTTGAAGCAGAGAGAGAATGTGAGTCAATTAAAGCTAGGGAACTCGTTTGATCCGTCCATGTTCTGACACCTTCTCTGGAGAGCACGGAACTTCTTCGCCATAAAGACATCTTCGAGGACCATGTAATGCCTCAAATGAGAGGCCTGCGGACAGATTAGGACAATCTCAACGACAACGACGAAGGCAATGTGACATCCATCGATGAATGTCGAGCTACGTGTGAGAGGAACGAGACATGTAGGCAATACTCATATGATCAGAGCGGTCGATGTAAGACACGCATCAACCCAAGATTGGGGAAATCGGCAAAGGGTATTACATCGGGCTGGCTCGAGGATCGCGTTGCAGCTTTTGCGAACGACATGCCAGCTTGTGAATACGAAGACTTCGAAAGTCTCCCAGGGCAGTGGTGAGTACGATGTAGGCCGAACCCAACGCGAAGCAATTCTCGCCAAAGAATTCATCACCCTTGACATGCATATCAACACTGTTTTATGAACACGGAGCCCTACCTTGGCAGAGCCCAGAACGTGGTAATACATCAATTCGTCGACACATGTTCGAATTACCCCGAAAGCTTCACGTCCAACAACACAACAAGTCATCTGACTTAGGTCACTTACTGTACGCCAATAGAAACGAATCGGCAGTCGTGTTAAGAATGCATGAGTCAGATAATGAGATGGTCAAAGACATTGGCTTCATTAGGCATATAGATAGACCACAGTCCAGTCAATCGACTCGAACAATCTCTACTTAGCAGCAAGCATCTCCAAAAACTTGTCACCAAGCGCATTCGCAGCCATCGGGTTATCGCCCGTGACAACCTCGCGATCAACCGTGATGCTGCCCATGCTCTTCGCCACACCCTCCTGCATGTCCGCGCCGTGGTCCCGTAGCGTCGATTCGACCAGATCGATCTCGCCACGCAACATCGTCTCCATCATCTTCTCCTCAGCATCAGACCATGAAGTAAGCTTGTAGCCTTTGTAAGCAAACTCCTTCTTCGGCCCGTACTTGGTCGAGAGGAACGCCCAGGGTCCGTGGCAAATCGCCGAGGTGGGCTTGCTCTGCTCGTGGAAGTGCGAAAGCACACGTCCGAGATCAGCGTTATCACCCAGATCAGACAGTGGTGCGTGGCCGCCAGGGATGAAAACGCCAGCGAAGCTCTGCAGCTCGTCGTCGCTGATGTCTGAGAACTTGCGAGGGCTGGAGAAGCCGTTCTCTCGCTTCATGCGCTCGATTAGCTCGGTCTCGCGTTGGCGCTCGTAGACGTTGCCAGCGAAGGCGAGCAGAGATGTGCTGAGGGGGTCTGGCTTGGGCTCTTTGCCTTCGGGTGAGGCGAAGGTGACTTCGTAGCCAGCGTCGAGGATCTTTTGGAGAGGCTTGGCCAGTTCCATGAGGAAGTAGCCGGAGTCCTGGCTTACTGTTTTGCCTTCGCTGCCGGTGTTGTAGAGGGGGAATGAGTGTGCGTCGGAGACGACGATGAGGATCTTCTTTGGTGAGGACATGGTGTTGGATGTGCTTGTTGATGAGAGAGTGGTTCAAGATGTATAGCTTTTCGAGGAAGTGTTAATGTGTTTTGATGGTAAAGCAAGTGGAATTGCAGTGTCTATGGAGGTTGTCATGGAATTGTCAATGATATATCTTGTGCCATACTTCCTAGCTACTTTAGTTCCTCGGAGCAACCTCTGCGGTGGAAGCGCGTGGAGCGTGTCGCTTGAACATGATGAAGTCTTCATGACGTTGCAACGTCTGCGTTCAGATCAAATCAGAAGCGCCGCGACTCGCGAACACCGATAGGCCTCAATCGCGCATCATCGCACGGCGAACGACGGTGGGTTTCCCATTAAGCTCATGCATCATATTCACGGAGTGGATGGAAGGGATCGTTGATTGCTTGATCACACCCTGATGGTCCAGATCACCTGTGCTCTGGAAGGTCGAGATTGACCCCTAACGCAACGCAAGTCTGAATAAAGCACCAGAGGCTTCATGCAAAGCCAACATATACATATATCCACAGGTCTAAAACGAAAAGAGAACACAGCAATTGACCAGCCATTCTCACCCTCGCCTCACCTCACAAAGCATTCCCACATTCATGCAAAATAACACACACACGAGGAGTGAAATGGCAGCGGGTAATAAATAGCAACAATAATTTAGATGTGGTAGTTTAATTATGGTCATCGATCCAGTTTCCATTCGTCATTCTCAGTCAGCCGAGTAGCAAAGCAAGAAAAAGCAATGAAGACAGGAACAGAAAATCCAGCAAAAAAATAAAAAAAAATAGCAAGCCATCGAGTCGATGAAACTCCGGTATTCCCAATGCTCATGCAGAGGTGGTTTTGAAATGCTTTCCGATGCATCTTTGAGAAAGAAGGAAACATATAGTGTCGGAGCGCGCCGGCTCTAGAAAAAGGTGAAAGATGAAAACGCCGATGATTGCCTGCTCGCTTGCACGCTTGTTTGATTGAACAAAAGAAGTAAAGCAAGAACCCGGGCAGCCTTTCCGCCCGAATAGTACTGCAGGGGAAGAGTGAAAGAGATGAGATAAGCGATCGTGAGGGTTATTAGCAGAATGTACACAAGCCAAAAGGAAGTGACCATGAGAAAAGAAAGCTGGATTGTTTTCTTTTTCCTCATTTTCGCATCCAGTCGATCCCGGATGGCTCCACGGCTCTTCTGAGGAAGCCATGATATGAAAGAAATTGGGGTAATCTCAAGAAAACGATAATTTTGATCCAAAGGGAAACTCCGAATGAATTCTAGAGGAAAGGTGTGGCCGAATTGATGAGGCAGACATGTTCATCAATCAGTATCGCACACCCAGGCCTCCGTTCGAATGCTCCATGCCGGTTCCGCTCCTGGACGCGGAGTCCATGTTGTCGCCACCACTCAGACCAAGCTGCCACCACTTCTTCGAGCCAGATTGCTGGGAACTCTGTTGTTGTTGTGGCTGGAACTTGGATGGCAGGAAATTACCGAGGTTCATGCGCGGGCTGCCCTTTGAACTCGGGACTGCCACTGGTGGAGGTGGAGTCATGAGGTCGTCGTTGTTCTTGTGAAACCGGCTGTCGTATTTGTGGCCGGATTCGTCCATGCTCATCTTGCGTGACCTGTCGGTCCGCTTCTTAGCGTGGTAAGTGCTGTTCGCTCGGCTGAGTCCATCTGGTGTGCTGGTGGCTGTTTTCGCCCTGCGCTGGGGCAGCTCGAGATGTGGAGGTGGTGGAGGCGGATGTTGAGGTAGATTCGGTGTGATGTTGCGTCGCTTCGTGCTGAGTTTACGACCGATCTTGCTTGCGAGGCCGTCTAATTGGCTTCGTGGTGAAGAAGTCGTGTCTACAATTCTCGCCTGACCGACCGCGTGTATCGACCTGCCGTCAGGGGAATTTGCTGATGCGGTCCGCAGTTTCTCAGACATGTCAGGCGCGCCGACTTCATGCACACTCTTGCTCCTGCGACGCGCCGCTGTGATTTCGGCCTGCCTTGCCTGGCTTGAAGAGGAAGGGAAGCCATAGTCCGACGGCTGTGATCTGACATCTTTGGGATCCGTCGGTGCTCGTCTCGACATTGGCGGTCGTTGTGATTGGTGAGTGAGATTCGGGTTGTTGTACTGATTCTCCCGGACCTTTGCTCTCGACGACGACTGCCTGCTGACAGGCGCACCCATGCGCATTGCGACATAGTCATGGACTCCAGCCAACTTCGGACTTGGCAGAGGTGACCTCGATTCTCTCGACGATATGCGCTTCATTGCACTCGAGAGTGTGGGGCTCGGTAGGCTAGAGTCTCGTGGGTTCCTGGGTGGCTCGAGTGTGTTTTTCGGAGAGTCGGGTGCGATCTTTGGCGAATCCAGTGCATGCTTCGGCGATTCGGGTGCAATGCTGGCAATGCTTCCAGGTGTCATGAAAGTGTCATCATGCCATGATTCCAGTCGTGGCAATGGAGGCAGTGCTCGGTTGAGGTCCACCGCTCGTTTTGATTCTGAGGTCGAGCCGTTGCGCGGTGCAGTAGATTCATCACTTCCTGGTTCGAAGCTGTTCCTGCCAGTGCTGCTGCTCGAATTTTTGTTGTGCCGTGAACTGCGTTGTGAGAGTTGCATTGGAGTGTCCTTTGCAGGGAACGTCTCAGACCTAGCACTGACGAAAGACTCGTGCGATTTGGCCTTCAAGTTCGCCAAATTAGGAGGAACATCCAGACTGTGTTTACCTTGGGCAGTGCCGGGCCTGAAGTAGTCCCTTATGTTATCGCTGATAGAAGGACGGCGGGAACGTGGTTGAGGCTCATCTGTGTTGGTTCGAGGTTGACGAGATCGTGAGGCGTTGCGCGAAGCGTTACGAATGAAGTCCTTCACGTCACGTGTGACACTCCGTGCTCTGCTCAGTGCACGTGTGTTTGATGGAATGCCGTTACCGCGTGTCCTTCCTCTGCCGTTCCGGCTGTCAGAACGCTGCACACTTGGAACTTGTAGGGGTTCCGCTGCGACAGTCGGCTGTTCGGGAGGGCTGTCAGAGCCTTGTGTGGCAACTTCGAACGTTGGCGATGCCAGACACGAACCAGGATCCGGGCTAGCCACGAGTTGTGCGGTGGGTACTGGTTTTCGCTCAGGCACTTTGACCGCCGATGTAGGCAGCTGTGATTCCTGTTCTGTGTCTTTGCTTTGCGCCTCCTGGATTTCGTCCGCCTTAAGTAGTATCCGTGTCGTGTGTCGAGATAATGCAGTATCCGCGAATGCCTGCTGTTGCAAAATGCGATTCCTCTCCGAAGCATCCTGCATCCATTCGGCATCCATGTCGCTGATGTCCTTCTTGACTTCTGTGACCTTCTTTACTTCTGCCTCCTTCTTGACTTCGACGTCCTTTTTGGCTTCTGTCTCCTTCTTGACTTCCGTCGCACCTGATTCGGCCTGGTCCGGCCCAGCAATCCACGACTCAATTGTTCCATCTTCGCCAGTGTACGCGGGTGCCGGCATAGCCCACGGGTTGGCCATCCTAGGATCGCTGAGTGGTGAGACGGTGTTTTCATAGGATTGAGTTCTCGGTGCCGCCTTAGGTCGTCTGAGAGATCCGAATTTGGGTTTCAGTTGTGGTGCTGGGTTTGCCCAGAATCCTTGAGGCGTCGATTGCGAGCGCGAGTGATGTGAATTAGTCCTTGGTCGGTTCAGGGCAAGGTTCTCAGCTGGTGGTCCAGCCATGAGCTGATCAGCCCGCGATTGAGCACGCGACCGCTGCTTTTGGCCCTGGGATTCCTTCTCTGGTGTCTGCGAATATTGGTCCATCGATACAGAGATGTGCGATATGCGGTGTGACATTTCTGGGTTCGGGATGCCGTTCGACATGGTAGAGTCTCTGTTTGAGCGGTGGACCTTGTCCTCGTTCGAGAGCGTTTTCGCGAGGGTCGTAGGAACGGGCTCCGGTTTTCTAGGCGCTGGGTTGTTGCCTCCTCCTCTTCTAATCGTAGCATAGTCCAGTTGCGCCTTGCCGCCTTTGTGGTATTCGTGGGAAGGTTTGTTGTTTCTGAGCACGCCAGTGCAAGCCACGCGCAAAGCATGATCCAGCTCCCTGTCGAGATTTATTATGGACTTGGGAACCTCTCCAGGAGACTCCGGCTCCATAGCAATGGCGTTGTTGTTGTCGTTCCATGGTCGGTCACCATTCTTGAAGGCCCCCAGCTTCTGTAGCATTTGTTAGCCCGGGGAAACGCGATTTGAAGGGAGCGGACGCTGTGCTCACAAGCTTTGGGAGATCGAAGCTGAAATTCCTCTTCCTCATCATGAAATAATAATCCCTCCCGAAGAGGAGTCTGGCGTAGTCGCACGCAAAACGCAATGTATCGGTGTAAAGGGCAGAGAGAGGGCTTGAGTTTCGAGACTTCGACTAACTCAAGGCTCACGGCACGCTCTCACTGGGCAAGGCTGGCTCTGGCTGGAGTGCAAGCAATGTGGAAAGCCTCTAGGCGTGGCTTGGACCGAGCGAGCGAAAGTGGGCCGCCGATCTCATTGGAGGCGCGTGAGATGAGACAAAACGACACAACCTCGTCTGTTGATCTACATAACAACGCGTAAGACTCTGTACGTGTGCGTTGGTCCCTGGAGTTGTCTGCATACGAATTGCGTTGTGTTGGGTATCGAAAGGTATCACTATGTAGTTGCTGGCAAGCGCCGTGGATATCCCTTGGCTGCTTTTGGCGGATCAATGTCACGGTTTACTGGCTGCAGTGTGACGAGCGGGCGGTGCTAGGATGTACTACTGTATGTAGTCCCCTTGAAGTCCCCTGGATGCTCGAGCATGGGCTGCTTATACCGCCATCCCTGCGGAAGCAATGTGCAGCAACACCCAGCGGAGGTAGTGCATCGTACTACATCCACTGAAAGTACAACCACATGCTGCAAGTGCAGCGGAGGTGTGTAGCCGACGACGCATGGCCATCCTTCTCTCACCCCGACCTGGACCTTGCAGACCCTTCCCTCGTGCTTCGTTGCGGCCTCTCTTCGCAAATGCACCAGCCCGCAATTCCTCGTTTTACGTTGGTGGAGCTGAGGCTGACACGGGACGAATAGGAGCAATTCCTCAAACTCGGCTGTCGCCTGTTTGCATGGTCGAGACCAATCGCTGGCCCTTGTCTTCCGCCGCTCGACTCTCTGCGGGGGAGGGTGTCTTCCTTTGTTCTGTGCTGATGGCCGTTTTCCTTCTGCCGGTAATCATGGCATGTGAGCAGACCCGCCATGTCAACTGTAGCCGCACCACAGCTGCCCTACAGTGAAGTATAGGTAGATACCATGTTGTTCCACAAGGTTCGCCTTACGGCTCGCGCAGGGCGCAAGGCAGAATGGCGATGCATTATTCAAGAAACTTGGCGCCTTGTTCCTGCAGCCGAGAAGTCAGGGCCGTTACAGCGCCGCAGATGTCCGTGGCGGCCAGACTGAACACATCTTGCGGAGCCTCGGGAAAAAGCTTGCCTGACGGATGGAGTGCATTGTGGAACACACCCCGTGAGAGCCTTTTGCCTTTGCAAGGGGTGCGGTGGCAGCCGCAATCTTAATGACAACCCTGACAAGAGAGATCAGGCCTTCGTCTGGCTTGCCTCACAATTCGTGACCTTTGTAGCTCTACTCAGATGTGGCGCTTATTTGCAGGGTGCTTGGATAAACAACCCGCAGTTTCTCGAGATTACTTCAGGGGTTGCACAGTCCCAAATGGTTGGACGAACAACGGCGGGAGACCTCTCACCGTACTAGCCTGCCGCTTGTGTCGGGGAAGCGATGCTTTTCCAGGTGCCAGCCGGCCGTGAAGCACCCACTACGTCCGCGACTCCGTCAGCGCAGGCTCGTGATGAATCCAGAAAAGAAACATGATGCGGGATACGAGTGCGTCTGCATGGAATGGGCGGATTTTCTCGTGAAGGAAGGCCCGAGTCCAGCCGTCTCACATCCACGAGTATCTCGTCACGTTCCGTCGATTCTTCGATGTCGTGCAGTGGCTGGCTGAGCGATCCGCGACCTGCCGCATGAGGTGATCCCCTTGAAGGTTTGACTTCATGTCCTGACGTTGATACAGCCATGGAGTTGCCTGCAATGAAAGAGAGTCATTCATGTTGTTTCAAGATCGCGGAGGCAGCTGCGATAGCGCGCGTGCACTCGAAGGTTGTCACAGATGTAAGAGCTGTAACGGCATGTAACCCTTGAAAGAGTAGGACAACTGCATTGATTCGGCTTTCCAGTTTGGCAACATTGTTTGGACAAAAGAAGCAAGATCATGCCTTGAGTGATTGTGTATATATGTACTCTGCTGACTGAAGAGACGCGAGGTCAAAATAAAGCCTTGGTGAGGCATAGCAAGAGAAGGTTGCTGTGTTTGTATGGTACTGCAACACATCGCCCGTGAGCACTCCATGCACACGTCAAGTCATTGCCTACCACACCTCACTCTGAATATGAGGTGTGATTCTCCTGTAGCCGAAGATTTCTTGCCCACAATACTTCTACGAAAGGATTCTGGCCATACAACTATAGATGCGCTACCAATTTTCAGCGCATCATCGGATGACATGTGGCCACTTTTGGTGAAGAGCGAAAGACATTCGAGTATTCACGTGTCAATGGCCAGCCTGCTGCCATCACTCCAGCTACCAAGGGAGGATAACTTTCCCGCTTCGAGAAGCGATCGCTGTAAACACACAAACACATCCAGCGCTTCAGGCAGTCACGAAGGCGTCGACCACTTCTCCTTCCCTCAACGACGCCTCGTTGACTATCTTGCTGCCATCCACATGCCAAAGCTCTCTTTTGCCTTGTATATCTTCTAGCATCACATGCAGTCCTGCTTACATTAGGCAACAGAAACAACTCATCAGACAGCCGACGGCGCATCACACACGGGTGCGTCAGATCTCATGATCACCTGTCTTTCGGCAGGCCCCTTGGGTCACTGGTCAATACCATCGCTAACCATCTATCTCGTAGTAACATCACTTTGCGATTGCGCAAGATCTGGACATCTCCCTGGTCTGGCCACCTCATCATACCGCACTACACTGCACGTGATCTTTCAACGAACCATCACCACCAACAATGTGCAGAATCACAGACTTCGAGTACACCTGCGAGCATCACATCCAGCATGTCTGGAGCGCCTGCCGAGGGAAGGTCAAAGTGACCAAAGACTCCAACACACCCGCCTGCCGAAAACTCCCATCCATCTACGCTAGGCTCGCCACCAAATGCGGCTCCTGCAACAGAGCCGACGCAGAAAAGAAGCTACGCCGCGACCTAACCGAAACTACCAAACAATCCACCGCCGAGGAATTCGAAACCATCCTCTCAGAACAAGTGAAAATCCTCGCCACCCAGATCCCAACCACAAACTGGTGCCCGCTGCCTTCGCCCGTGTACACCCGCAAACCTAGTCAGAAGCGGATGCGTACACCTCGCAAGACCAGCCTGCTAAGAAACGAATTCATGCCCGAAGATGTATGCGTCCCAAAGGCGTGGGAGGCCAACGTGGTGTCACAGGTCTATGAGGCCGTGGAAGATGGTTGGAATTTCCCCTGGACAGCCGAAACTAAGAGTTTGGCCGATGAGTTGGCGGAGGATGCGGAGCGCAGGAAGGAGGAGATAGGGGACGAGGAAGGGGGTTTCGGCGACGAGAATGAGGATGATGGTGAGGTTGAGGAGAATGTTGAGGGCGAAGACGATGAGGGTGGCGAGCAGGAGTTTGGTGGCGAGGACGAGGGCGAGGGAAAAGGCGAGAAGGAGGAGAGTGCTTTCGGCGGACCGCCTGAAGCGATCGAGGAGGAAGTCAACGGAGGCAGCGTGAAGGTGCGCTATCGTTTCCGCAAAACCACACGCGGGTGCAACACTCAGGTGCGCCATTGGGAGATGGTGGAGGTGTGGGTTTGAGAGTCTTTTGACGTTTGCTCTTCTCTTCTTTTGTTTCCTGTGTCTGAGCCCTTGGTGGCTACTACGATGTTTCCGATACCTGTACCTGAGGGGTACTATAGCGGCGTTCACGCAGATAGCATTCAATTGTGACATGGTCTTCGAATGTTTTCGCTTCTCTCTCTCGGCGAATAAAGCGATGCCTTGAGTGCTCGTACCTGACCATACCGCCTCAGCGACCACTGAGAGACTGATCCACCTGGCAACTTCTTAAAAGTATTCCGCGGTCGCGTAACTACGGAACCTTTCAAAGCGCACTTCCTTTTCATCGCACCCTGGTCCAATCATTTATAGCTAATTTAAACTGGTTCCCATGCATCAGAAGCGATAGACCACGTTGCATATTTCTTTGCGTGACACGTTCATGCGCGAAGCGTGACAAGACGCTCCGATACCAGCCCTCGCTAGGGTTAGTCTTCGTTGTGTTCGACTTCGTCGCTCTGTGTGAGTTTAGGACTCATGATGATAGCAACTTGTGTGCTTTGGCCAATCGTAAATATTTGCATGTACATGTGCTTTCAATTCGTGAGGTATTACTATACACGCCGCTTCCCTCGCGCAGCCCGGATGAATCCTTGAACAGATATCATCAATCTACTTCAGCCTCTTCTCAGCCGCCTTCCAGTTGACAACATCCCAGATAGCAGAGAAGTACTCAGCCTTGCGGTTCTGGTACTGGAGGTAGTACGCGTGCTCCCAGGCGTCAATGCCGAGGATGGGGCGGAACTGACCGACCACAGGGTCCTGGTTGGCGTATGTCTTGATGCCGATGTTGCCGGTCTGCACGTCCTGCACCAGCCAGGCCCAGCCGGAGCCCTGGATGCCGGCGAGAGCGGCGTTGAACTTGCTCTTCAGCTCCTCGAGCGAGCCGTAGGAGTCGTTGATCTTCTGAGCGAGAGCGCCGGATGGGGGCTCGCCGCCGCCCTGGGACTTGGGTGCGAGGTTCTCCCAGAAGAGGGTGTGGTTGACGTTTCCACCTGGGAAGGATCTGTGTTAGTCGAAGGTCCCGGTGTTCGAAGAATTGTGCTGCCATCTCTTGGGAAGTGCACTTACCACCGTGGAAGTTGATGAGCGGCTGCTGTGCGATCTGAGCCTGGATATCACCCTTGTGCTGGGCCTCTTGCAGCTTCTCGATGGCGGTGTTGTAGGAGGTGACGTAGGTGTTGTGGTGCTTGGAGTGGTGCAGCTCCATGATCTGGCCGCTGATGGCGGGCTCAAGGGCACCGTAGTCGTCTAGGGGTCATGTTAGTCCCATATCGAATACGAAAATACATGCATGCGCAATCGGGCAATACATACAGGCCAGGTCGGGGAGAGTAGCCTTTCCGCGAACAAAGGTTGTGCCGCCAATGGATGCGCGCATGGAGGGAGCGGCGCGGACGGCGGAGCGCATAGCGCTGGTGCGGAAGAGAGTGGTGGCCATTGTGTTGATTGTTATGGTGGTATGTGGGTAGAACAAGGTGTTGTTGTGTTGCAATGGTGAGAGCAAAGGCAAAAGAGGTCAGTCAGCATCGAGGTGCACCGAGGGAGAGGACGGGAAGCTCCAAAGCTCGACCACCTTTTACGTCATCCGCATGGCATATCGCATCAACATCAAAATATCGGCCAGAACACCGAACACCGCGCCTTACAGCAACGCATTATCAAAACGTTTCTTGACACTTCCATTGACACGAATCTCTCCAGAAGCCTTGTTATCACCACTCCCACCTCTGGAAGAGTAGTGAAAGTCATCCAATCAAGTTGCCACAATTTTCCGATACTCGACACTGGTCATTGGTAAACTGTACTTGAACCAAACGACAACAAAGTTTAGAGCAGTCACGAAAGAATCGATATACTCCGGACGTGAACACATCTCGTCGTCACAGCATAATCGTCGATCATTGGGCTTGGGAATTCACTTTGCATCGACTCAATCCAACACCCATCTCAACGCTGTATCAGAGGGTAACTGGTTACGACCCTTATCGATGCAGATACGACGCATCCGCACAACAAGAGATATGCGTTCAATTATTGATGCCTGGCCTTGTTCTTCCAACGATACATGTACGGCTGAGGTTATCCGCCCCAACCCTAAACTGTTTATCGCAAAGACGGGAATGGATAAGATCACGTGACTATGTGCCATTACTTTTTTGAGATGCAATTGAGATGCAATGAGAATATGGGCATGTATAAATTATGCCAGTAGAGCTTGGGATGTCCGCCTGTCCGGCCCTTGGGCACTACAATGCCACCAGCCTCTCCATCAATACAAGAATGCGCCTGTGGCAATCAAAGTTGCATCCCGCGGAACCTCCAACAACGGATCTAGTATTTTGGGGCTGAAACACTGAAGGACGTTGTTGCTGCCTCCTAGATTTCAGCTCTCCAACTCCCATCCTCCTCAGATCCGCCCGAAACTTCACTAAACCACCCAACGGCTTCACGAAACACATCTCAATTGTGATAGGCATCGTTTAGGCCCATATGAAGGGAATGCCTTTCGTCCGAACAGCCACCGCCTGGTAACAAAGTCATGATCATGTGAAGCACGGTTAATGCCAGTGATGCAGGGCTGTTCATCACGAGATACCCACGTGCAGCTTAGGCTCCTGGTCACTTGGGCTTCCCTCATTGACGTGTTGATGGGGTGAACCGTCGATCCGGGGACCGAGTGTGCAGTTTCTTTGATCCTTCCTACCGTGCAAGTGCTGCAGTACTGCTGGAGCACGCTGACAATGGTAATTGCGAAACGCCCGTTAAGTACACACCTTGGTCCCACGCTCCACACACCAGTGCCGAGCCGTCAAACAGTATAGCCCTAGGTAACCTTTTTCACGAATCCAACATGCTCGCTGCTCTTCAGGTCTTGCTCAGGGGGCGGTAGTATCGGCACTAAAGCAAATGCTACAGCTACGAAACTTTCAATGACTTCCTCATGTGCTGCAGCGAGGCGGATGCTCAAGGCCAATGGCGTGCCTGGACGTTGCATGGTGCGACTTGCAATAATTCGCGATGGGTACAAAGCGACGAGCGCTTTCGCCCATGGCGTACATCTGAAGGTTTGTTGTCGTAGTGTCCTATCGCTGTGGCCACTCGCAAGCACTTTCATTCTGTTCACACGACCCAGACGCCACTATCACGTTCATTACCAAGATGCTGGCCTTCCAGCGCCTCATCTCGCTTCTCACACTCGTTGCATTTATCGAATCCAGCAATGGCAGTTTGTTCAACAAGACCGCTGCCTTAATCGGCCATGGCGCAGGTCTACTGACCGCTGATAAGCCACTCTTGCCCAACGTCGATCCATTTTACCAGCCTCCCTCTGGCTTCGAGAGCGAGGCTCCCGGGACCATTCTTCGCTCTAGGAAGATCTCAGCTGCCTATTTCGGCCTGATTCGCAGTCCTGTCCATGCCTGGCAGTTGCTATACCGCACGACTGCTATCAACGGCTCCGCCATTGCAACTGCGACGACCATCTTCAAGGGCGAGAATGCCAAAACGGACCGCTTTGTTTCGTTCCACACAGCCTATGACGGCGCCTCGAGAACTGGCAGCTGCGATCCAAGCTACAATTACCAGTTCCTCGCAAAGCAATACGATTTGATCTCTTCCGTCGAAATGTTGGCGCTGCGGGCGTTCGTCCACGACGGCAACATCGTCTCTTCTCCTGACTACGAAGGTCCTGACGCAGCATTTGGCGCAGGCCGCCTTGCTGGCACTGGTGTCTTGGACTCCATGCGCGCCGTAATCAACTTCAAAGAGACTCTTGGCTTCGACACTGACAACCCTGCTGTGGTTGGCTACGGATACTCCGGCGGTGGAATCGCCACAAGCTGGGCTGCATCTCTGCAGCCAACATACGCTCCAGAGATCGCTATCAAGGGCTGGGCCTCGGGTGGAACTCCTGCCAACCTAACAGGCACTGCCGTGTTCTTCGATGGCACGCTGTTCGTTGGCTTCCTTCCTCAAGCTATCGCTGGCCTGACTGCGCCTAGTGCCTGGGGCGCCGAGCTCGAACCTATCTTGAACAGGGTCATCACGGCCAACGGTACAGCTGTTATCGAGCAGTCAAAGCGGATCTGTGGTGTAGAGAACCTCTTCACCGTCCCCTTCCAACAGATCCAGTCCACCAAGTTCCAAAGCTTGGGCAAAGATATCTTCTACGAGCCCACCATCGTCAAGGTCCTGGAGCAATGTACCATGGGCCAGCACAAAAACGAGACCCCGAAAGCACCCGTATACATGTACCACGCTCCACACGACGAAGTCATCCCATACTCGAACGCAACGACCTTGCGCGACGATTGGTGCAACTACGGCGCCAGCGTCCACTTTGTGAACGTCGCGAACGGAGGTCACGCGACTACCGAACTCATCGGCTTCTCAGGCGCTTTCGACTTTGTCAAAAAAGCTTTCGCTGGGTCGGCAGGTAATGGATGTTCTGAAGAGACCATTCTGGACGAGAAGCTGAACCTCGTGGCGCTGGGCGTGTCGCTTGAGCCGATTGCGGTGGGTATGGCCAATGCTCTAGCCATTGCTGGCAGGAAGGATAAGAATATTATCCAGGATCCCAGCAATTTGAAGAAGACGGTTGATGTTCCGGATTCCGAAGTTTTGAACGCGACAGCCGTTGACCCGAAAACTTATAAGGTCACCGATGAGACGGACACTGACCTGGGAACTGACGATACGGACACCGATCCGGATGCTGACACCGACCTGGACAACGACACCGACCTGGACACCGTCACTGACCTGGACATTGACACTGACTTGGACACTGACACCGATCTGGATACGGACACTGACCCGGCACCTTACAAGAAGCGCGCTTAGATTAATGTCGTGTATATAGATGAGATGGATTCGAGGAAACCTTTGTAATACTGTCCATTTCGCTGCGATGTCAAATCTCAGGCTCTGTGATCAGATCATTACAGATGTCCATGTAATATTGGCCATCTCTCACAGCAATGTTGATTGATCGTGTCTGGCAATCTTCATCACCCATCACCCTTGATCAGTTATACCGTAAATGACGATATGATATATCGCCAAGAAGGTCTCGGCATGAAAGCCTCTTCTCGGTCATGAGATGCAAAACAAAGTAGGGTATGCGGTCATTGTCTCACAGTCTTCGAGATAAGGTTTTGCGGGATGCGGGATATCAACCACACAAGAGAGTACCAATCCGCAGGATCATCAGAGTCCATCCGGACGCTCCCGTGTGCTGTACCAAACAAATGAACGGATTCCAATGCATCCGAATTGAATGCGAATTAGTCGTGAGATGGATATTCACGCTGTAATCTTGCGATGGAAGATCAGTGATGCAAAGCCGTACGTCCTCGGTGCTTTACAACTTTCATCGGCCCTTATACGGTCGGTATCGAGGAATTGCCAATCAGTATCTTTCAGAGCTGACATCACCTATGCGTAAACAATATCGCCCGTATCCGCAGGCATACCGAAAACCTTCGTAGGTCGCGGCTGTGAAACCCTATGACAGCACGGTCATCCGGTAGCATGGTAGTTTGAAGATCCCCGATGGAGAAACTAGCTAGTGTAGGTGACTTCATCTGTTGTGCATCTTTGCGAACTTTCTGTTGCTTCGAGTCCTTTCTCATAATCTTGCTATATTATCGTTCTCAGGCCAGTCGTGATTATACAGACCGCGGGACCTAATTGTCGAGTGCATTGTGCGTCGCTGTATCGACGATGAGTACCGAGACTACCAACAAAGGACATGAAGAAGTGGAGAGACTGCCAGCAGTTGACAGCGATCTTGAGAATGGGACCTCACGTCATGGAGATTTGAACAACGGCAGGAATGACAGTGGTGAGAGCACCAAAATCACCCATTTGTAAGAACAACATCACTGACTGACTCCGTAGCGAGACTTTCCTCCACCACAAGCAACGATCCAGAGAAGCGAGAAGATGTAGAGATTGTGGACTGGGATGGGCCCAATGATCCCGAGAATCCGTAAGAACAATGGGTCTTCCTTCTTGATGGGAATGTTCTGACAATATTATAGCTTCAATTGGTCCGTGTCGAGGAAATGGGTGCTCACGCTTACGACATGTTTCATGTAAGTAAACTGCACGACATACGCCGCTGGAACCATTTCGGACCGCTAACAAGTCGAAAGCTCAATCCTGACTGGCTTACCTGCTGGAGCATACGGTTCTGGCAATGTCCAGATGGAAGCCGAATTCGGTATCTCTCAGGACAACTTCCCATGGCTATACTGGGCGACAGCATCGTGGAACGTAGGCGCTGCGGTCTTCCCGTTGCTCTTCGTGCCCTTGACGGAGAACACGGGTCGTATGCCTGGTTACTTTGGCGCTTACATCTTGTTTCTTGTAAGTCAAAGGAGCACAATCGGTATTGTGTATCATATGCACTAGCTCGTGCTAATTGAACAGATCTGGCTCATCCCTTCCGCAACCGCACCAAACTTCGCGACATTGATTGTCACTCGCTTCTTCGGTGGCGGTGCCAGTTCGGTGAGCATCAATATCGTTGGAGGAACAATCACAGGTATGCCCCTTTGCGAACGAGAAGATACAAGGAACAAAACATACCAACGCCTTCACAGATATTTGGAGAGGCGACAAAGACCGAAGTCTTCCCATGTCAATCTTTGGCATGACCAGTGTAATCGGAATCGCGTTGGGCCCGTTCGTGGGCGGCGCTGCGCAGACTCATCTGGATTGGAGATGGATCTACTGGGTGAGTACACGCGCATTGTCCTTTGCAGTCGCAGGATTGGGAACATATGCTGATCTATCTGTTTGTGCTTAACAGGTACAGCTCATTTCTGACGCTGCTTTGCTCCCAGTCTTTTGGTTCATTCTGAAGGAGACACGCGGTGACGTTATATTAGCTCGCCGAGCCAAGAACTTGCGCAAACAAGGCCGTAATGCTTTCGCCAAATCGGAACTGAACAAGTCGAGCGTGGTTGAGATGCTGAAGGTGTCGTTCAAGCGGCCAACAAAGATGCTGGTGACAGAGTTTGTTGTGATCTCTTTCACACTCTGGGTGAGCTTCGCCTGGGGAATTCTGTTCTTGTTCCAGAGCAGTGTCACTCAGGTGTTCACCGAGCTTTACGGCTTTGGTACCTTCCAGACAAATCTGGTCCAGCTCGCATTGTCTGTGGGTGCCATTATTGGCACGATCATCAACCCGGTACAAGACATGCTGTACCTCCGATCGGCCAAGAACAACAAGGAACGACCAGGCAAGGCAGTTCCGGAAGCCCGTCTGTACTTTGCGGTTCCTGGATCGCTCATCTTCACAGCCGGGATGTTTTGGTATGGATGGTCGTCGTATTCCACGGTGCACTGGATCGTCCCGACTCTTGGTATCGCATGTGTCGGCCTGGGCATTTACGAGATCTATATGGCTGTCGTCAATTACCTCGCCGATGCTTACGAAAAGTACGCTGCTTCAGCACTTTCAGCAGCATCTCTCGGCCGCAACACCTTCGGCGCTTTCCTACCTCTGGCATCGCAAGCGCTGTACACCAACCTTGGCTTCCAATGGGCTTCCAGTCTGCTTGGCTTCATTGGTCTGGCGCTGAGTGTCGTCCCTGTCATACTGTTGCTGAAGGGCCCTGACATCCGTGCACGATCGCCGTTCATGTCTGAGAGTACCTACGATGAGGAAGAGGCGGAAAGCAGGAGGAACAGTGTGACGAATCCCAAGGCACAAAGGCAAGGCTCGACGCCTGTGTGGAGCTCGAACAGGAAGTCTCAGGGTGTACCGGGTCCTGCAGGCCAAGCAGTGGCTACGTGATTTGAGCAGATACATCTGTAATCGTGTGTGATAAAGTTTGAAAGTTGCTTGAATCGTCAAGATCGTGATGCCATCAAAGACGCTGATCCTGTGGTGTATCGACACGACCATGCGCCTTTCGCTTTCCGTAGAGAGCTTGGTTGGATGAGGTCCAACACAAGAATGGTTCATTTCGGGCTAGTGCCAGCCAAGTGGATAGATCGACAGCTACTTGATATTTCCTGTTGGTCCTAATCACAATGATTTAGACGTGCTGATGACATGTCACCTCGCTTGCGGACGATCGATGATAGAGGAAAGTTGGAAGGGACGAGACAGTCACGTGACCGGCTGCCACCGAGCCGTCGAAGCTGGTCTCGCAAAGGAGTTGTATCCATGTTGTCTCTTATATACACAATCACCAGCAGATCTGGATATACACATGATGGTGTCGACCACCTCCGCTCTGTCCTTTCTGACAACAACGGAAGCTTGCGCGCGAACAGCCAATTTGCAGTTTGCTCTGGCGATAACTGCTGGAAAGAGACGGCCGTAGAAGGCAACAGAAGAAGATCGTACCGCGCGCCAATGACCGGCAACATCTGCGAACTGCGAAAGCATTGGAGAGAAAGATATGCGAGCAACTGGGAACACCAGGTTATTTTAAGCGAAGAGCAAGGAGACCATGGAATTGCGGCTGTACGGCACAATAAGCCTCAGATCTGGCATGGTCGTATTGCTCGAGGGACGCGTCCCGCTACTATATCGCAATGAGATATATGATTGCGCCCTCCAGACATCTACTCACGCGTACAACACGTGCGGGGCTTGTTCCAGATGAAGGCTATGCGTTGCTGGTCATGCCATCGAACCGGAATGCCAGCTTGAATCCATTTGGCGGGCCTCAAGCAAATCGCTGCAGGCACACGCACCACTGCCATTGCGATGGTATCTTCGTCGGATCACGTGCATCGCATACGTGCGATATTCGGTCTTCAGAAGAAGGATCTGCTTCTCTGCCTTCGCTGTCGCCTCGGCGATACTTGGTGGTCTGAAGCTGATATCCTCCTCTGATGGCTGTACAACTTGTGATCGCTGTCGATCTTCCCTTTACCATGTCGTGGGCACATACTTTGCGAAGATCAGGGAGGCGAATGATCACAGGTGAGACGCGCTACTCCATGTGCGCCCCTTGCTGACGTCCTCATACATGAGGTGCACAGTAAGCCGTTCTGGAACCGGAAGGATATCGAGGTCTAGAAAGACACGCTTGCCGCAATAGCCTTGAGCCGGGGCATCGTGAAACGAGCTCAGTAGTCAGACGAAAAGGTATGATCGAAGTCACCCGGTGCCTGTTCGCCGAGGCCTGTGGTTGCTAATTGCACATCGTGAAGGCGCAGGTTGAAACTTGGAATATCACATGAATGAACGAAGGCGCCATCTGTTCGTCATCACGCGGTTCGTACATTGGCCCTCTCGGAGAACAATATTGACCAGGCCAAGCAAACTAGTGTTATGCAGACGCCGCGGGGATTGTCATTCTCACGTGCACTCGTACAGAGCATCAATCACAACAACCAACGGCTCCGCTACTCTGGCCTCTTGTAGTAAGCATGCGAGGCACGTCGAATCGTATAGTTTCCTGGGGCGCACGACCACCAACCAGCGCTTAGCTGAGTCTTGGTAAAGCTTAATGAAGTTAAAGCTGACGCGCGGACAATTCAAATACGGGGACGGTAAGGCTGCGGCTAGAACGCCATCTGCATCACAAACTCCATCCATACTTGTTACGTGGTCGTCACCACAATACCACTTTGCTTTGTTGACTGAACAATTTCGCCAGATATCGATTGTTGTACGACATATTGCGGACGTACGTGCCGCTCTACTTGTCGCGCAGCACTTGCCGCCTTTACCGTACATGTAGCTTATGGCCGCGGCCATTGGGTAATGGTAAAGTCAAAGAACAGACATGCACACGCAATCGCGCTACGGCGACATGGTCTGAGCGCTGCCACAGACTACTCCGACATGATCCTAAACGTGCAACTCCGGGCCTGGCCCAAATAAGTGATGCTCAGGAGACTCAGCCTCGCAGGCAGATCCGTATGGGATCTAAACCTTGCCTCTAAATACCTCTCTGTGAAAGCATGGGTAAAAGGTTGTTGTTGACCGGCGTGGCGAGCATCTTAGATACACCTCGCTCCTGCCTCATTGTTAGCATTTGCATCCACAACGCGCGTCCACTGTTCACCCCCCTTCAACAGTCTTTCGTTTTCGTAGCCCCAACTAGTCTTTGATTGTTGAGGTCGCAACTTTGCGTAACGGGAACAGGGACAACGCCATATTACAGAAAAGACTCCGCATCGGCCTGGCATGAGCGACTTCATCAGCTCAAAGATCTTGACAGGAGATGCACCACTCGATGCGGTCCCCAAATCGCCCGCCTCGGTCACCACGCTACCACAGCTATTCCAACACCAATCAGAACGATACCCAGACAGCATCGCGTTCTCTGTTCAGACTGACGACGGACTGAAGACAATCACATACAAGGAAGCAAATGCATTAGCGACGTCGTGCGCAATCTCCATCGCACGTCTAGGGGACTTCGCCAGCAGCGAGAAAACACCAACTGTTGCCGTCTGGCTAGAGAAGGGCCTTGAACTCATCCTCAGTATCCTTTCGACCACATATTCCGGCGCAACATGGCTTCCTCTCGACCCGGATGTGCCGGTAGAGCGTGCCGCCGTCTGCGTGTTAGATGCTTCGGCGACTGTCATCATCAGCGATGTCGCTCACGCGGATCAGATTCGTGAACTGCAAGAGCGAGTGAATCCAACGCTGGCAGCTTCGGGTGGACGACCTCTACAGTGTTGCACACTCAGGGAATTATCAACAGAATCAATTGTCGAGGCACCCTCATCGAGTATCAAGCTACAAACACACCAAAATGGACCTCAACCACAGGATGCTGCCTATCTCATCTACACATCCGGAACGACGGGAACCCCAAAGGGCATTGCCATCTCGCACTCTGCCGCCCTGACTTTTTCGCTGAGCGAACGTCAAGTTCTCCGCACGAACCGTGAAGACATCGTGTGGAACGGGTTCAGCCCGGCATTCGACATGTTTGTCGAGGAAATGTGGATAACCATCGCCGGAGGAGGCCACCTCGCTATTGGCACTCGTGAAGAGTGCAGAGATGTTGCAGGGCTACCTGCTATCTGGAAAGCACGAGGTGTCAGCATAGTCAACGCAGTCCCTACACTGATCGGAATCATGGATATTACGCGCACAGACACCGATGGTGCCCTTCTTCCGCCTTCCGTCCGTGTAATCAACCTTGGAGGAGAAGCGTGCCCACCCGCCCTCGTTGATCGACTCGCAAGGCCTGGCCTCCGTATCATCAACACTTATGGCCCCACTGAGACGACCGTGACCGCCACTTGGGACGAGCTCAAACCCGGTGTGCCGGTCACGATCGGCAAACCCCTCCCTGGATATCACGCCTGTCTATTGCCTATCCAGGAGGACGGCGAGTCTGCTATCTCAGAACCTCTGGATCTGGGCGAGGGCGTCGAAGGCGAACTCGCGATTGGCGGCCCTTGCGTCGGTATTGGCTACGTTGGTCGACCAGGCTTGACGTCGCAGAAATTCATACCACACCCACTCTCACCTACGAGTGGAGAACGCATCTACCGGACCGGAGACCGGGTGCGACTACAAGCCGACCATAAGATTGTGTTCCTCGGTCGCATCGATACGCAAGTGAAACATCGCGGCTTCCGCATCGAGCTCGGAGAGATCGAATCGAAGCTGTACAGTGTTCCGGATGTCCAAGCAGCGGCAGTCATCTTGGCCAACGCAAACTCGGATACGGCAAGATTAGAAGCCTTCGTGGTTGTCGGAGCCGACGCAGTCCGTGACACTGCTCAGATCCATCAATTGGCGTTCCAATCCCTCCCGGCTTACATGCGTCCAGAAGAGATCTTCTTCCTGGATGCCGATGAAATGCCCCGGCTGCCGAGTGGCAAGATCAATGGCAAGCTCTTGCACGAACTATCCACACGCAAAGCCGCTGAAAGATTTGCACCCGCATCGATCACAGACGACGATTCAATTTCAGAAGCAGACACAGATGACGACAGTCCTCTCACCATGTTTTTGATCGAGCTGGAGTCTTTGTTCCCACAAGCCGGTCGCATAAGACCGCACGCCGATCTCTTTAGCGACTTGGGCTGCCATTCACTGATAGCCGCAAAGCTGGTCTCTCGCCTGCGAAAACTGCAATGCGATACTGACAAATCTCTACCTTTCGCATCCATCGGCCTTGCAGATATTTATGAAGGGCGCACGCCATCGGCTATCGCAGCCCGTTTCAATACCACAACAGAGAAGGGCTTCAACCTGGAAGTGATCGAGACTGGCGAGTCGGACGAGTCTGATGGCACCGGCCCCTGGACTGGCGATCACTTGCCTGTGTCTCAGACAAAGTACGTCCTGTGTGGTATCGCCCAGATCATACCAATTCTCTTCCTGTTCTTTGTGCACT
This sequence comes from Epicoccum sp. F181, assembly GCA_037042865.1. NCBI lineage: Eukaryota > Fungi > Ascomycota > Dothideomycetes > Pleosporales > Didymellaceae > Epicoccum > Epicoccum sp. F181. The sequence goes on from JAJSLS010000008.1 coordinate 1,393,827, forward strand.
CGGTGGAAATTCTGGTACCATATCTGATGTTCGACTTCCACGCTCTGCGCGGAAGACTCGGCTGGGCAATTTTGGCTGCTTACGCCGTGTTCGTGGTTATACCACCTTGCTTTACCATCCTGGCTATCGCAGCGAAATGGGTGATTCTCAACAAGGCCAAGCCAGGTGAATACCCACTGTACGGAGTATACTACTTCCGCTGGTGGCTGGCGGAGCGCCTGGCGGGCTTGGTCAACGTGAAGCTCATTGCTGACTCGGCATTGTATCCCTACTTCCTCCGAGCAATGGGTGCCAAAGTTGGCAAGTTCTGCCACATCGGAACTATGACCGTGGGAGCGTGTGCAGATCTAGTCGAAATCGGTGACGATGTTGTTGTCGGCGCTGATGTCGTTCTTGGAGTGAGCGTCGTCGAGAGGGGAAGATTGGTTATCAAGAAAGTCGTGATCGAGAAGGGCGCCATCATTGGATCCCACTGCGTCATCGAAGGCGGTGCAACTGTTGGCGAAGGAGCAGAGGTCGCCGCGCTGTCCCTCATTCCTGATGGCATGCATGTTCCTGATTACCAACGATTCCATGGAACACCAGCACGACTCGACAGAGAGATCAAGGATGCTAGGGATCCTCGACTGAGCCGCCCTTCGAACGCTCGTGCGACGACGATGCTCCTAGGCAATATGTTTGTTGCTACTCTTGTGCTGCCTCTTCTCTTCTATGTACCCCAGATTCCAGGTTTGATGCTGTTCGACTACCTTGACATTCGATCTATCAGCGGGTGGGACCAGGTCGCCATTTTGGCGGTTCCTATCGCACTGGCATACCAGTGCTTGGTCTTCGGCCAGTTGCTACTATTCCGCTACCTCTTCCTTGGTCGCCTCCGCGAGGGAAAATACAAGATCCACAGCTTCTGGTACTTGCGCAAGTGGTTTGTCGAGAGGCTCATGGATCTTGCTCTCGATGTGCTGCACCCGGTCTTTGCCAGTCTTTACATCGTACCTTTCCTTAAGGCTCTTGGTGTCAAGATTGGCAAGCGAGCTGAAGTCTCAAATGCACGTGGGCTTCAATTCGAGCTCCTGGAAATCGGCGAGGAGAGTTTCGTGGCCGACGCAGTGATCACTGGAGACGCGGAAGTCAGAGAAAACGAACTCACGCTCAAGAAGACGAAACTTGAAGCTCGCGCATTCGCTGGTAACGCCTCGGTACTGCCGCAAGGAACCACACTTGCCTCTGGAACTCTACTCGGTGTGCTTTCGATTGCGCCGCCTGCTGGAACACCAATGGCAAATAACAGCTCCTGCTTCGGTTCTCCACCGGTCTTGATGCCTAACCGCCACCGAGCTGAAGGTCACAGAGATGACCTCCTTTTCTGTCCGTCCAAAGGCCGTATCGCAGCAAGACTTCTCATTGAAGGTCTACGTATCGTCTTCCCTCGAGCGCTCATCATCTTCGGCCTTGGATTTTCGCTGCAGCTTGCTCACGACGGTTATCGCAAAATCGGTGCCGTCAACACTCTTCTTATGTTGCCGCTGTTCTACCTGATTCTCTTCGCTCTGCCGGCGTTGTTCGTTACTGCTCTACTCAAATGGACTTTGATCGGCGTGTACAAACCAAGTGAGTGGCCGCTGTGGAGCCTGAACGTTTGGCTGAGCGAAGCCGTAACAAGCACATGGGAGACAATCACTGAACCACTGCTTGCGACACTTCTGGTTGGCACACCGTACCTGGCCTGGTGTTTCAGACTCATGGGTGTGACCGTGGGCAGCCGAGTCACGCTTCTATCAAGCGACATCACAGAATACGACTGCGTTACCATCGGCGACGAAGCGATCATCAACCACTCATGCGGCGCCCAGACCCATCTGTTCGAAGACCGCATCATGAAGGTCGGCCAGGTTTCTTTCGGCAACCGCGCATGTGCTAAACCCTACTCAATCTGTCTACCCGGCAGCAGCCTTTCGGATGGCGCCCAGCTCGGCTGCCTATCGCTTTTGATGAAGGGCGAGAATTTGCCAGAGTGTACGGCGTGGGAGGGTGCTCCCGTTGTTCCTCGCAAGAGGAGAACAAAGGTCTTGTCGGAGACTTCGTCTGCCGAGACTGCATCTGTTTAATATGTGATATATGTCTATGTTTATGCTTACGTTATGGGTTTTTGATTCATGCCAGCTCTGCCTTCACGCACAATTCCGAGCGCTTTTTCTTTGTCATTTCTGCGGGATTTCATATGTAAAGCATGTATTATACACAAATGCATGACGGGAGCTTTCATCAAGTCGCCCGATGTTCCACTACTACAAGTCCCTTCAACATCTCTCGAGTTCCTTGCGTTCCAATCACCACGGCAAGCCGTAGTAAAATCAACACGCAAGACTATTCATACCAAATCCTCCTCCACCTCCATCTCAGCCACCTTCTCAGCAACGAGCACCACCAATTCCTCCTTCTCCTGCAACATCGTTGCAAGCTTCGTCCACTTGGCCGCCTTCTCGCTCGCCTCTGTCTCACCATTCTAAGCTCGCGACGTCAAGCTCTCAGCCTCTGCTTTGAAGCCAGCAACATCCGCTCCAAGCGTATCATGAAACCCCAAGCACTTCCGGAAAGCGTTCAAGTATTGCTGCTTCCACGCCGGACACATTTCCACATGTCGCCCAACAGGGTCCGCGAGATCTTCGAGGAATACATTTACGGCTACGAGCATTTGGTTGATGTATGTGGTTAGAGCATCGATGGGAGCCTCTGAGAGGTCGGAGCCGCTGGCTTGCCAAGTGTTGATCTCTGGTGTTGCTGCTTCCATCTCTTCGTAGGTGTGTCGTGGTTGGGTCAGGCCGGGGTAGTTGGTGGCGTAGGGTTCTCGGGACATGGTTGGTGGTTGTTGGTCTTAGGTGATGTGGATTTCTAGAGGGGGTTCGTTGGTTGGTCATGCTGTGGGTTATATATCGGCGATTTTTTGCTCGGAGACCAGATAGCAAACGGTTTGCCTTCTTTCATTTCATTGTCTTCCTCTGCTGGCCGTTGTCTGTTTTGTGCCCATCCATCGGTGTTTCTAGAACGCTGGCAAACAGGGCTTTGATGCCTCCGGAAGTATGACGGCAAGCTACTGAAGCATTAATCATAATGGGGTATCAAAATTAGCTATGCAATTATATGTAAACATCGTACCACGTATAGTCTTCGCACTCTCATGCAATCATAACAACAAACATATAAAGAAGTCGGCAATCCGTGCCCAACACGATCGAAGTATCCCTCCAATCACGCCGAGAACTTCCCCCATCCAAGGTTCTGCATATCCTTATCCTCGTCTTTTCCAGGCCACATGATCTTGCCTCCCCACAACGCCCGGATATGCGCAACGGCGGTGATGAGCCACATGATAACGAGCAGGATCGTGAGAGCGCTGCAGATGCCGTTGATGGCTGGGCTGCTTAGGGCGCTGCCAACTTGGATTGCTGCGAGGGTCATACCGGCGTTGGGGAAGACGAACTAGGGCGATGTCAGTAAGAAGGTATTGTAAGATGATGCGGGTGTGTTTTGGGTCGACTTACTGCCCACCAGTTCAACGTGAAGCTCATTCTTCGCACGCCTGCCACCACAGCCACAGTGCTAATGCAGAAGAACCAGAACGCGAACAGAATAATGAAGATTCCTGACATTGTGCCGACAACACGCACAATATCGCCATCGGGGATAGAGCTCTGCGTAAAAGCATTCGTGTACAGAATATTGGGCGCTTGCACGCCTAGTGAGACCAATCCAGCAGCGGTATATCCTGCAGGTCCCACAGAGACGTACATGCCCGGTCGAGTTGAGGGAGCAGGCAGCGAGCTCGTCATGAGTCTCTGCATGTACATTGCGTACATCATCAGCGCCACGATCCAAGCAAGGCCTTGCAGCATTACTGCGCCGATCCACATGGGAAGCGCGCTGTGATGCGGCTGGCTGGGAACCATTGTACCTGCCATCGGACCAATGACCAGCAGGGGATAGATGGGGAAGATCCAGGCCGGCACAGCGTCTGTGATTCGAAGTCTCTCTTCCTGGAAAAGCACGTAGTATTGCCCGATGGCAACGACCAGGACGATCGCGCAGTAGATCCAGAAGAGCACGTTGATCGCTTTGATCAGCCATGGTCCAGTGTTCGGTACACCATATGCTTGCATACAATTCAACAGCAACGACACTGACACCCAGTACGATCCAAAGAAAAGTCCTTCGACCGGATGATGCAGCGAAGCAAGGAACCGCCTCGGAAACCAGTACGCCCTCAAAGCCATTGCCACATTAAACAAGCCGAAAAGCACCAGATCCAAGATAAAGAAGATCTTCCCAATCGTTTGCAAGCCGTCGAATTTATTCGGGGTCTGTCCGAGGACGACGGCAAGAGCTCCGGTGGACATCGTCGTGGCGAACCATGGCCATGTGAAGTGCGCGATGCGGTCCTTGAAACTTGCGCTGTCTGGTGGCGAAGCACGGTATAGGTTTCTTCGATGATCCTCGTTCTTCTCTGGGTCGTAGTCGCCTTCTCTCTCGGCCAGGGTACGGCCTCCATGTGGCAGGTTTCGCTCGATGACGCCGCCCGACATAATTATGCGTTGTGTGGCCTAGGCCAATGTATGCAGAGATGCTCTCAAGTATCCAATGCGGCAAGACCTGCTCGCCGGCAGAGAAGCAGGCAAAGAAGGTGTCCAAGAGTCGTTTCGTATATACAGAAGAAGAAGATGAAGAGAGATCCAGATACAGGTCGCGAACGAGCCCGCGAAAGCGCGTAGCCAGGCTCTTCTAGTTTTCTACGCGTTACGACATTTGCTTGGGATCACCGTCCAAGGTCCTACCCTTGGGGAAGAGCACAGATACGCTTTCCTTGTTTTCTCCCCCATTGCGAATAGTCTGATCGTCTAGGTTCGGATCCACGGCAAAAGTAGCCAAGCCGAATCCCGATGATCGAATCGAAAGACGCGACGAGCGTGTATGGTTTTTGTGTCCCCTCGTTGGAATAAACCTACCCTTCTATGCCCTCCAACGGGTATAGGCCTGTAAGCACAGACATCGGTACTGCTTCAGAACTACAACATCTCTGTTGAGATCGTAAGTATACTCATTCTTCTCGTGACAATTCCTCCTCAACGTCATTACCAAACAAAACTTCGGATGTCCAACAACGCCCAGACAAAACGCGCCGCTTCAGCGTCGGTAACCTTCAGCCCTGTGGGTCACTTTAACGTCATACTCAAGAACACCCCAGCCGCTTTTCATCTGGCGAGTCTTGGACCTGAGCAATCTGGAACATCACCGTCGTCAAGTGACGACGGACAAGAGTCTTGAGGTCTTGCGTTGGCGTGATATGGTTGGCGTTTGGCGACGTGTACAAAGAGATAACACATGCTCATGCAGTATAGTGTAGTGAACAGTAAGTTGCAACGGGGCACTGGCACACGATCATCCGCAGAGTTCGCAGCGCGCAGTCGATCGCTTCTTCGGCTCTCGGAGCAGAATCGTAAGGCTGCGAGGGCTGCGTGGCACATCGGACGACTGACTCGCGCAGCGTGGCGGCGATGTAGTTGTATTGTACAACTACCATCGCGTCCCAACACGCCAAATCACGTTGATCGGACTCGCTAGACGCGACATCTCGTCGTCGTAACAAGCCATTCGGAAACCAGCAACAGAACCACAAAATAAGACCGAAAAGAAACTCTACGTTGCCTATCTATCTATCTCTTCGGCTCGGAAAGTGGTAGAATTTACTGTGCTACCTCACGTTTTGCCGATCTCTTTTGTTGCCCCTCGAGCTAATCGAACCTTGTGATGGCTTCCTTACCGTCTCGGTGTATGTTTGTTGCGAGCCGCGGAAACATACGTACTTTCGCCAGCAACAATCGATGTGCTGATCATGTCGAACGCTTGACAAAGTTCAAATTGACTTGACGAACAGTCGGTATTACAGGAAGAAACATTGAAATGATATGCATTAAAAACTACGAAATTCATTCACGTCCCGACAGAGTAGCTCCAAACACTACACAGCCCTCCTCGTCCTCTTCTTCGCCGGACTGCTGAGCCCAAGCACCTTGCGATCCTCCGACGCCTCAGGCTTCGCAGCCCCAAACACAGGACCTGCAGGTACGTTGCCGAACATGACATTCCTACCGCCGCGTTTGGCCGGGCTCATAAGTCCTGGAGGGCCTGTCGATGCGTTGTCGACAGGTTTTGACGGCGCGCTGAGCTTGGTCTGGAAATCGAGTTTAGTGGCGGGACCCTTAGTCGGAAGCACACCACTTGTCGACTTCTTCTTGGGTGGGGAGGCGATGAGGGATTGGCCTTCGTGGCTTGATGTTGGTAGAGAGACAGGCGCGGGTGCAGGCAGTCTGCTGGCGGCCTTCTTGCGAGGAATAGCCTTGGGCCTTGTTGAAGCGGCGGTGGTTTCGACAGACGGTGCTGTTGTCGTGTCTGCAGGCAACAAGGAAGGTACATCCACAGCCTTTCCGGGCGTGGCTAGCTTCGACCGCCTTGGCTGTTTGGGCTTCAGTGCGCTCGGAGTTGGGACCACAGGCTCTTCAGAGATGCTAGACGCAGACTGAGGTTTGCCAGTGTTAGAAGCTGTTCTCGGTGCTCTAAGCTTTCTGATTTTGGGCTTGCTGGGTGTCTCTGCTGCGGGCGGTGGTCCAGGCAGTGCTTCATCGCTGTCATTTTCCTCAGACAGCTCTGGCGGCGGGCCTTGCAACTTTGGTGCTGTGTTAGAGTCGCCAAGCTCGAAAAGCTGTACTTCAGGTTCCTTCGGTGCTTCCTGGTAGTAGGCAAGTGTCTGATCCCATCTCACACGTCGCACGCCAGGTTGAGCCAATGATGCGCCAGTGTTTTCATCTTCCTCTTCCGGCGATGCCTCAATTGGTGGCTTCTCCACGATGAGCTTAGTAAGGCGGAGTGTTGGCATGATTGCGCCGAGTTTGTTCTTACGTGTGTTTGCTCGGGTCATAGTGGCAAGCTCCTGAGCCTCGCTACGCTTGAGAACCACTGGGTCCGTATTACCGCGAAGTGAGATCTTTGTGTGTCCGAGGGGAACTGCGCGCTCAACACGTCTCTTGTCCCGATGGCTTCGTCGAGTCGTGCGGACCTGACTGTTCTCAGTGTCACCCAAGCTTTGTGAAGGACTGCTGACGGTTGGTTCTTCACTTTTCGTAACCTTTGTGTCCTCAAACACTGCCAACGATTTCTTCGGAGATGGGCTATTAGGATCCAATGCTCCAAGGATTTCTGGTTTCGCTGGGGAGGCAAGTGCCTGACGAACTGTGTCAGAGTCACGTCTGTTAGACAGTGACTCGCGCTTTGATGCAGAGAGTCGCCTGGAAGACTTGTTCTCTGCGGCGCGGTTGAGGAATGCCTGTAGCAAAGCGGTATCATCAGATACGCGTGGCTTCGCAGACCTGCGCGGAGACATTCGTGGTTCTTCTGGAGGTGCAGATACCGATCGCTCCAGCATGAGCGGAGATCCATCAGCGAGATCTTGCATGACAAGGTCGCTGTCTGTATCTGCGTGCAGCTTGACCTCGCAGCTGTCAAAAATGTTGCTCTTCGCAGGACTGCAGGCTATAAGGTGGTCTGCCGGGTCCATAAAGGTCTGGAAAGCTCTTTGCTTTGCTGGGCTGGAAGAATTTCGCCTAGGGGACCTCCGGAGTGGAAGATCTAATTGCTGAGAAGGGCTTCTTGCCATTGGCGAGAGGGTTCGCTGCTCTTTGCGTTGAGCGTCTACTGCATGATCTTCTAGAGCTGTGGCCTCCGGCTCTTCCTGAACATCTTCCCACTCCTCCTCATTCGAAGCAGATTCTGCGGTGATTTCTGTCATGTCTTCGCTTGTGATCTGCTCTTCTTGTGCGTCCTCGGATTGCTCCATTTCGGTCTCAATGGCGTGTTCCTCCCCCTGTGTTGTGTCACTGTCTCCCGAGGCTTCAACTGAGTTCTGCACAGGCAATTCGGTTTGTTCTGTGCTGGCGATAGGCGCAAAGGTTTGAGGTAGTGTCCTTCTGCGGCTGGTTTCGTTTGTTCGTGACAGAGCTTGACGGCTAGGAGGCTGCTTTTGCCGTACTGGTGAGACAAATCCAGCAGGGAGTGCAAATTGTCTTGGAAGAGGAGCTGCTAGCTTGGGTGTTGTTTGTGATGAAAGCGCATCTGCGCCTGTCGGCCGTGAGCCCACGGCTGCTTCTTCCGATTCATGTTCTACAGAATCCTCCGACGCCTCTTCGTCTGACCATTCTTCGTCGTCTTGCGCCTGGTCTGCGTCAAGACGAAGAGTCGTCCCATCCTCTTCCAGAATTTCAATAATAGTTCCCTCCACTTCCTCTTCCTCGTGGTCTGAGCCCAGGTCTTCATCTTCCTCGTCTGACAGCGCAACATGATCACTGACCGCCGCGCTTCTTGTGACAATGCGCTTTGTAGGCGACTCGATCTTGTCCCACTGAAGACCAACACCATTGTTGGCGCCGAGACACAGGCGCTTGACAATCTTGAGTGGACTCTGCGTGCTCTGACCTTCGCGCAAGCGCTTGATCGTGCGCTCTTCAGCCTGGCCTGGCGCATTGCTCGCCACAGCACGTCCGATAGGCGCGGCACGTCTCCAGACCTTGCCAATACGCAGTCGCTGCTTCGTAAAAGGCGATGCGGGCTTTCTCTCCCAGCCGCGCACTGGCTTAGTCCTTGTGAGGTGTCCCGGCTGGAGGTGTGTGATATCAGTCGCGTCCCAGTCGGGCTCGAATGTGTTGGTAGTAATGGTGGATGTCATGTTGTCGTTGTTAGTGTCGTTGTGGGCCATTACGCCAGGCTGTGTCGGAGGCGGAATATGGATGTTGTTCAGCCTGGTCGCATGGGAGGAGGAAGAGGAGGAGGATTGGCGGTGTCTTGTGACGAGTGTGGAGCCTGCAACTTCAACAAGCGGGCGAGGGCAGCGTGTTGTTGTTCCGTCGCCAAAACATCGTTGCTAGCGCTAATCACGAAACTTCCGGCTTCCTCGCTTCGGCCCGAGACATGCGGCGAAAGTGCTCTCGAGAGCAAGCGAGTCGGAGATGGAGATGGAGGTGGAATAGAGTGCTATTTGATAGAGAGATACCATTTACGACGACCTCACCACCAATTGTATTGTATCCACCACAACCATGGTCGCCGGCAAGAACACCACAAACCAGCTTGCGCGCGCCGCCGCCGCGCCCAAACTGCCTCCTCTTCCCAAGCTGCGCGTACGAAAGCCCGATCAGACAAATGCAAACCCGTGTTTGGGTGTGATGACCACAATGCTGGGTATGTTGATCCCTAGCGGAAGGAGCTCTGATTCGCAATTGCGCAGTATCGCGTTGGTTTACGATGAGCATACCACTGACTCTGGACGAAACAGGCTGCTGGGCATCCTCAGGACACACAGCGCAAGGCTGCGCCGCCCTAGAACAATCGCTGCGAGACTGCATGGCCGTGAACGTAAGAAATAATGGTTTATATTGGACTGCTGGAATCAAGAGCTGACAATATCGCCTCACAGAGACCAAAGGACAACAACAAGAACAAGATCAACCAGACCCTCTCACGCCTGTATCCCCTTATCAAGGGCCCGCACAAGAGGAACTAGATGCGTGCGGATGTATAACAGTCGGAAGATTGGGCTTATTGGAATTGTTTGGCATCACGCATAGCGACATTGGGACGGCGTTTTTTAGGGGTTGTACAAAATGGAGGTTTATACCTGAGGAATATTACCCAGGGTCTGCAAGACTGCAGAAGGATACCGCTGTATTAACAGAAACTGTATGATACGATTCGGCGTTCACAGTCTATGAGAGCTGGGGGTTTAGGAAAGTATATCTTTGGGAGAACTATGCCCTTTTTTTGTGGATGCTTGTGTGCTTGTGCTCGTATTTCTGGTTACTTCTTAGGACTCCTGGTTTCTGGTTCCCTGTGATGATTCTGGATGGCTTTCTCCTCCTCGCATTGATGAGGCTGTCCTCGAAATAACACCCCTCCCGCTCTAGCAATGGCTCAAGGTCAGTCCTTGCTCTTCGGTTTTCTGAGGCCGCTCTCCGAATGGTCTCTGCTTCCCACCACTCTAGAAATTCGATGAGCGACCTTTCTCGCCCGGCAGATCAAGCAAGAACGATCCTATCTCGATTGCTTCTCCTCGCTCCCCTGCGCTCCATCAACTCCACCCTGGTCCGATCTATGTGCACGAAGGGACCTCTTCCTGTGCAGACACGCTTTACCATGACTTGTCATAGCCACAGGCACAATCACTTCTTCTCTCACTGCAAGAGTCGACCCACTCCCACTGAGCCTCTGAGACACGAATCTCAGCGCACCATTCGCCACAGCCCTCTCCTGCTGCACACGATTTCCATCTCTGGATTGCGCATCCACATTCGACACCGCGGGCGCAGGCGTACTAGCCACTGAATGTCTCGCGCCCATAGCCGATTGACTCGCGGCGCTGAAATAGCGAGTCGCACCCGTCTTGCAGCTCACGAAACTTCCTGGGTGGTCGAGCAAAGCAGCCATATTACGATCGTCGCTACGGTCGATCTCATGCAATGATGCAGTATCATCGTCGTACACCGGTGTGCCAGAATGGCGGTATCGAACGTCCTCGCCGCGGACTGGGCGGCTGTTGGTAGCGGTCGTATCTGCCGAGCCATCACACTCGATAGGAATCGGCAGAGCGCCCGACAGCCAAGCATTTGATGCAGAAGGAGTTCGCGCGCTGTCGAATCCAGGAAGAGTGCTCTGCTCTGAGGCGGAGTTCGTCGTGCCGTGCTTTCTCGCATCACGCAATGGCTCTAGCTCGTTCGACCTGCGCCCTTCCAGCCCAGCAATATTCGGAAACAAGCTCATCCTTGCGGGCGCCGAGTTTCTGGTCCGCACTTGCGCATGCGGTGGCTCAGGGAAAGCGCCGATCAAATCTGCCGTTTTTGCTGTGCTGCTGGGGTATGTGTATCTCTTCTGACTTCCATGGCCATTTGACGCCGACCGGACCCTCGAGCGTGGAATTGACGAAGTACGACGTGCGGTCTCAGCTTCGACTCTTTCTGGAGACAATGGTACTGGCGAGCCGCTTAAAGCAGCCAGAGCGCGAACGGACGGGCTGACAATAACGCTGTTGCAGGATCCTGAAGAGCGATGTCGATGGGTGGATTCTGAAGATTGATGTAGTCGGCTCGACGTCTGGTGTCCATCGAGTAACGGTACAGTATCTCCATGCTGCTGGCCTCCCTCAAGGAAATCCCCAGAACTCAAAGTCGAGCTCTCCACACGCGGCGACAACTTCCTGCGAGGCCCACCGCCGGCATTCGCAGTGCTAGCGAATGGCATCGAAACCGAAGGCCGACAGAATGGATGAGCTTCCTAAGCCTCAAACCTGAAAGTCGAATGCCCACTCATCGGCGGCCGCCATGGCGTGAACGTCCTGGGCTCTTCTTGTCGCGGTCGCCTGAAACTCATCGCACGACGAATGCGTGTTCCTCTGCTTTCATTCTCGCGACTGTCGCGGTCTCGCTTCCGAAACTTGGCCTTCATTCTCGACCATGTGCCGCGACGCTTCTTCCTTGCTTCTTGCGTACGCTGTTGCTGCTGTCTAGTGTACGCGCTTGTCTCCACCACACCTGGCCAGCTTGGCACGCCGTCGGGTGTGCGTACGCGTTCTGGAGGCGCGAACGGAGGCTTGATGGGCTCCATAGCCATACGCTGCGGAGACTGATCTGACGACGATTGTTGCTGAGAAGTGGTGCTGGAGTATTGAGCATTGTGCAAATCGAAGAGCGCTTTCTCGTCGAGCGAGAAGCAGAGGCGTCGATGGATGCCGCCTGTCGCTGCGAGTTGACGAGGTCGCAGTGCGCCAACAGCCACGGAGGTTCGCGTGGTGCAGGTTGATGAGAGCCATGGTGGAGCGCTCATCATGTTGTCGTCTTTCTGGTCGCTGTGATTGTCCCGACATGCGAGGAGATGAGCGTCGACGTCGCTGGAGCTCTTCGAGCGAGGCTTTGGAGCGACCATTTCACGCCATCTGACTGCTACGGGTGCGGTGGGGGTTATGGATGCACGTTTATTCGGCGTGGAATTGGATGAGCTTCGCGTTGCGATGCGCGCTTGTGATCTGTTCTCGTTATCGTGATGATTATGTTGTGCATTCTGCGCTGGGTGATACATTCTCGGTCATGCGTCGTTGTTGTTGCGAGGGTAGATACTCATGCTGTTGCTGCGATGTCTGCTATCGTATTCTAGTTTGTCTGATGTGGTCAGTTGTCGTCTCGACGGTGAAGTAGATCGAACCATCACGGCGTGTGACAACGACGCGACCGTGAGGAAGTAGCATGTGAGCACTTCGAAGGAAGTAAACAATCGCTGAAGAAAGAGCCTCCGAAGTCAACCACGAACACAGTCGTTGCACAGCATAAAGAGGTGCTTATACTCTATTGAGATAGCAATCGCGATTTTGTCAGTGTCGCACAGCATACAGTATTCGGCTGACTGGAACCATCGCAATTAACTAACAGCGCGACTGCAAGAAAAGAAACCCGCCCAGGAAAGGTCATCAACAATCTCGCGAATACGCACGACCGAGTGTGTCCTCCACGGTAATTGCGCGCGAAGCACATCACATATCCGCCTATCGCTAAGTTGTTCCAGGAGTAAGTAGTGATCCGCAACTTAATAAACAGGGATTGGAAAATAACAAACAAGAAACATGCATGCTTCCCAGTCGGCGTTCTTTTGTCCGCGATGACCAGTCAGGGTCACAACCACGTAGGAGCCAATCTGAAGCCATGGAGGAGCCAATGTGCGCAACAAGCTGTCATGTGGTGCCTGACTCGATCGAATTGAAAGTCGAGGGCAACACTCTAGAATCATCGCGGCCAAGGCGAATGACAAGAACTGCACCCTCGCTCTCTCGGTGGAAACAGAAGGAAGTGACGCAGTCAGCATAGCAATTCTTATCGATGTCCCAATCTTGATTAAACAATGTACTAATGCCGTTGACGTTGGGCAAGGTAGCTCGCTCCTCACGCCACGGGAATCAAGGTCCGTCAAACGAGCCAGGTTTGACTGTACTTGTATTTCAATGGTCCTCTTCGACAAGGCAGATCGCACGAGCAAGGCTCCATCTCGATCTAATCTCGCGATAGCTCGAATACGCGTATCGATGCTAGCAAGAACGGCACAATCTCCATACTTCGACGATTCGCTAGCATCGTGCCACGTTACGGGTGTTGGCCTTAAGTGTTACCCGTTCAGGTCAAGTAAGCCATGACAAACCTGGAGCGTACCCCGGTCATCGATGTGTGCGGAGGCAAGATCCTTACAACACCCAGGGTGCGGAGATCGCCCCAGCTGCTCGAAGGACTGGGGTACCAGGGCACGCGGTGGTCTCCCATTTGGGCTTTCTGGCCAGTTGTACACGTTAGAGGTGGTGACAGAGGCGCTGTCAGCTGGACTACACGCGAGAAAAGTTCTGCATGGTGCATTTTTGTCCCACGTATTTGTACTCGTACTGGACCGGCTTGCATGATGGTGTCGTGAGCAACCGGCTATGCCCCAGGGTTGGATGATACCGACCGGGCCGACTTGCGGATGTCATGCAGGATCCAACCACGGTCGGACTTCCCGTTGGAGGACACTTGCCAGAATACCGTCCGTCGAGTGGCCTAGGATTTGACGCCTCGTATAGAGTCGTACATGCATGTTCGCCCGCAAAGTCACACTTGTTTTGAAGATCTTAGGACCGGGAACCCGCTCCTTCGAGTCGATGGCAAGGGGCGGTTGGTGGTTGTTAAAGACAGCTTCACTGTACATCGGCGACGAGTCAGTCAGCGGTTAATTCCGTGCCGTCGTAGGTGGATAATCCGACGGCTTGCGTAATCGGTCCAGGCAGTGACTGCAGTAGTATGACATTACTATAAGGTGGTGGAATCAAAATGCTTGAAACCCTCTTCCGCGAACAGGATCCAGAGCCTGGCCAGATTTGGAAAGCAGTTCGCGGAGCGATCCCACCTTCTGCCCTGATAGAAGAGTCGGCCTGATCCGACGCTCGATCAGTTGTGATGGCTGACTTCTTGTAAACAACCCTGATCACGGGGTGTGGCGAGTAGTGACACTGCTGGCAGTCCGACGACTGCACTGCATCTTCGATGTTGGTCAACATCTGATAAGCGTCCGAGACGCAGAGTGTGCAGCACGTGGTCAGTGATATGTGCCACCATGCAATTCATCTTGATGGTACACTGGAACCTCCAACTCTTTGCTTTTCACGCCCGACAGTATCGTCTAAAGCCGAAGGGATACAGCGGCAGCTTAGGTCTCCAAATAGGCATCGCGTCCTGATCCATCTGGAACGCGACGAATGGTGTGTTGCAGGCAGTGTACAGTAGTAGCACGCTCGAGGCAATAGTATCTGAATGTCGCGGATAGCTGCATATGAAGCATTCTGTACGGGGCAACGGTCATCCAGGCCGGCACGATGACAGCGTTCTTCGGACTTCGGGACATGGATTGGCTGGTCGGTATAGCTCGGCAATCTTGTACCGTAAGTTAGTGAGGGCAAGGCACATTCATGGTGCAGCTCCCATTGGGTGAGCCCATCTCAACTGCTCCTAATGCAAGAATGCCCTGGGGTTGTCGCAATCTCTTTTCCCCGGACCAATATGACCATAACGCAGATTCTTAGGCGCTTCAGTAGTCGGAGAGGTCTGCCTTAGCCTTCACCAAGGCACTATTTGACCCAGTCTTGCGTCGTGGGGATGTCGGCTAAGTCTATAGATCCCTGCGAGTCCTAGTAAACGGGCTAGAAGCCCTTGGCAAGATAGATCGAATAACGGCTCGCGGTAGTTGCAGCGACGATAGCCGGTGTCACCAGGTCACGTCTTCTGCAAGCCAGCACGTATTATCAGATCATCGAGGCTTCCAGATAAATTAAGTCACGGCCTTCGGTCGCTTCTGACCCACCCTTCACGCTCAGCAACTGTCGCCTGGCGTCGGTACAAGAACCATACGTCCAATCTCGCAGCAGCTGCCGAGCGAACGTCCAACCAGTGGAGGCACTCCCGATCATCTGCCAGCAATCAGCATGCATCCGCAGGCGCGCGTGCAGTGGTGCAGTGTCCCGCCTATCAAAGCCCTAGATACAGCGGCGGTTGCGGTGTCCTCTCCAACCTCGCTTCGGGCAACCTGCATAATTTAGGTGATTGAACGAAACAGCGCGGGATGAGGCGATTTTGTTGTGCCTCGATGCACACATCCGCCCCAGGCTTCTGCCTTCTGTATCTGATGTGGTCCAAGCTTGAAAAATATATGGCGAGTCGAGGGATGAAAAAGAGCACGCACTTGTTGCTGTGCGATCTAGCCCGTCATCCGCGGTATTTCCGCGTAGCGAAGATCCATCGCGGCAACTTATAGATTGCCTGTCAACTTTGCAACCACGATTAGGCGACGAGAATGTCGAATGGGCGAATCAATCGCTGATCATTGAGGTTGACAACAGGTGATATAAGGCATGAACTCGCCCAAATGTGCTCTGCTGTGCATTCCTTGCTCCACTTGGTAAGCGATGGTTTGCAGGAAATAGCATTTGATAGCAAGTCATGCAGTATGGTCCGCAATCTCTGGTCGAGTCGTTTGGCAAATATTTGGTGCAACCGCGTCTTAGGACGTCTACCCACCCTACCTACCTAAGCTTACGGCGCTCATGATTGTACAGCATACTAGCGAAGCTGTCTGCTTTCCAGGACGTTGTAGAGCCAAAATAACAACAATCGCGCGTTGGCCATGAGGCGTTTAGCCTTGTTGCAGGAGCTCTCGATCCCCTCCACACTCCACTGACAAGTGAAGGTCGCAATCTTCATTGGCCAGCATGATAGGATCTGGGTCCGCGGACCCATGCCACAAGGTTGTTTTACAGCCCGACACGGCGGTATCCCAAGTTATGGCGGCCGGTCAGAAGTACCGTACCCTGTAGACTTTGCGCGCCTAGCCTGCTCTAGTCAAAATGTATCGCCAGGGCTTCGAATGCAGGATTTCGCGATGGCGTGCATGACAAGACGTATGACAACGGGCTCGGTGCATGATAATGGTAGCGACAGAGCCCTCGCACCCTTTCTTTTGCAGGCGCCTCCGCCTTTAAGCAGAACTTTGAGGGTCAAGGGCGTGTAATGTCAGCACACCATGGCCCCGGTAGTCAAAACCCTTGCCCAAAGCGAGTCGAAGTCGAGGTTCATGGAGAGGCTGGGTCTCAATGAACAGAATCCAGATCATAAGCACATTTATCATATGATGAAGGTCGGCATTTCCACGCGAGAGACCCCTAGCCGTCACCGAGCAAATTTCTGACAAAATCTCCAGGAAGAGGCCAGCGCTGGGCGCAGAAGGATTATGGCCACGCCCAATGTTCTTCGAAGCAATAGCTTGCAACACGCTCAGCCCCCTTACAGTAATGCCCAGGTCAGCGAGACTGCCACGCACCGCGAGATCCTCAACATCTACCGACATGCCAGGCCAGAGACGAAATATTTCTATGACATGGGTCGAGATACCCAAGGCTTGGAGGAAGAGAATTGGGTGATCCGCTGGCTCTTGTGGCACGTTTTCCGGTACCGAGACAATCGCAACAAGCATCGCCGTCAAGGATCACCTGATCGCGGGTCTCCGAGTAGCAGTGAGAATTCCAGCAGCGAGACCCCGGGAAGTAATAGTGTGTACGCCATCTCCTAGATGCATCTACAAGCAGCTGAGATCGTTTGTAGGCAGCAGCGGTCCTTCGAGTGGACCTTTGAGTGCAACCCCGAGTGGCAACGGGAAAATGCCCTACGACCCAGTCCGCGATACTTGACCTTTGGTCTGGTATCGCACTCCTGAGACTTTTCTGACATCTCATTCACTTGCTGCGCCGCACATTGGTACTTAGTTGAGAGCAGCAAGCTTCAAGAAGTCGCATGATGCTGATGGACGTCGTCTCATGCCACGACTAACGATGGAGAGGGCAATCCTGCGTACCTGCTGGATCTTGTGGTTGGCGTAACTCGCGATCTTTCCCAGTAGCAGTCACCTGGCACGCCTTTACCGCATATTCCCTTACGCAACAATCTGTTCGGTGCGCACAATGCAATATCAAAGTCATATGTATTCGAAAGCTACTTATGTTTGAAGCTCAAGGACGGAGGTCGAGTTAAGGTTTGTGACTCTGCCTGTCCGCGGCGCCTATCGTATGTCCCTCCGGCAGTAGTGGCACGGTCGTACTCTTTCATGCCGGCAATTTGTTGAACTCTGCCGCCAAGGTCCACGCTTGTGGTGTATCGAATGATACTGCCTGCTTATATCACGGAGTTGCCTCCGTGATTCTGGTACAAAGCCGGCTGTGGTCTAGTTCGACGGGTCTGTTCTGGTCCGTCGTACTCGTGGCTAGCGGCAATCACCGCCGGCGGATGTTGCGGTACATCGGTCACGATAATAGTTTATGTGTGGTAGTGCACTCGAACCCGTGAGCGAACGTCGAAGGTCGCCATTGCGATTGCAAATTCATCGGGACATCCTCCAATGCAACGACACCACCCGGATTCAATGAGACAGGGGTCTCGAAACTTCCAATGTGCGTTTCGAGCCGTACAAGGCTTACAGGCGACTATTGGCATGGGTGTCTGTCGTATAGCGATCCTCCG
The DNA here is from genome assembly GCA_037042865.1 of Epicoccum sp. F181. Lineage (NCBI taxonomy): Eukaryota > Fungi > Ascomycota > Dothideomycetes > Pleosporales > Didymellaceae > Epicoccum > Epicoccum sp. F181. The sequence continues at coordinate 1,411,490 of JAJSLS010000008.1, forward strand.
GTACGCACAAACGCGTTGCTAGTGCCAGATTATGGTAGTGGTAAAACGACATCGGTTTTCATTCAGCACCTGCGATGAGGGCTCCTGGTATATTCGACTTCCGGTGAAATAAATGATGCGTTGTGTTATACACTGGTATATTACACCCCAGATCGTCGTAGTACTACAGATCTACAATTAGGCTTTGTTCTTCGTGAAAAGGTCACTCCAGAACTGCTTGAATCCATACTGCGGCTTCGTCTCATCGTACACGTTCACCGATGCGCTTGTCGAGAACTTGTCCAGTACACTTCCCGGTCGATGTCCCACAAGCTCGATGTTCTTGACCTTGGGCGCCAATGCCTTCTCTTTGATAGCGTCCGCAACTTGTGGCGCAACTTCCGCGAAACAAGCTTTCAGTTCTCGATCCAAGTTGAAGTAAGGTTTCTGTGCGATTGCTGGCGCCATGAGGTTGTATGACCTAGTGATATTGTTGAGCTCGGCGATGGCGGCGATGTGGTACGATTGCTCTGTCTTTTCCCATTCGGGGTCGCGGAAGGGAGACGTCTTAGGCAGAACTTCTTCCTCTCTCGCGTTAGCTATCTCCGCAGGCGGTTGCGCGCCTGGGACGTCGGTAGTGATCGTCATTCGCTGATCCGGAGCCTTCAGACTGCCATCATCATTGAGGATCTGTTCGAGGATCTCAATCTCGGTTTCCACAGGGACTAGATCTTCGGCAGAAGATGCCTTGAGCTCCCCAGCCAGAGTAATCTGCGACACCTGGCCATCCTCACTGACAGAATTTAACTTCTCAACCTTCTTCTTCTGCGGATTGTGTATGCTCTCCGCAAGCGCCAACGCCCTCGCAGTCTTCATCTGGCTTTCCAGGCTTCCACCTCGACTAGAAATAGATCTAGAAACATGCCGTCTCCAACTCACGCGAAGCTGAGCACGGAATCTAGTCGAAGTCGCCACCATCTCCTGCTGCTTCTCAATCCACGGCGGGACAATGTCCTGCCTCTGAATCATCTTGTTCATGAAGTACTCCGTAGTATCCAGGAAAGGATTGCTAGCATTGTGATCGCGCTCCAGCTTTTGTCCACGCGGTAGGTTCTTGAATTGTCCTCGAGCGATCGCGTCTTCAATCCGCTCGTTGGCCAGCGAAGTCAGACCTTGTATAGATGCAGGCGCTATGCGAGCGCCCGAAGAGAAGCGGTCCTTCAGCTCCTGTCGGTATTTCGCGCGCTCTTCTTCCGACATGCTCTGGTCTTTCATGGTCTCGTAGTAGGATGTCTTATCGCGCGCATTAGCCAGTCGCACGCCCGTCTTGGGCGTACTGCTAGATCTGCCAGTATCGACCTTCCCAGGACTGCGGATCCCAACTCCTTTCCCAGTGCCCTTGAAGCGCATAGGTTTGTGCGCATCCTGCAGCATTCGAGAAGAAGTGTCTATGAGACTCTCAGAACCCATCCAAGGTTGCGCCGCCGCCAGATCTCGAGCTTGTCTCCCTGCGCTGGCCGGCATGTCTGCCTGCGCAAAAGCACTCGCATTATCACTTCTGAACCAAGCGTTCGCGATCTTCTCTTGTAGCCTTGCTTTGAGCTCTTCGCTGAACCCGGCTTCCTCGACGGCCTTCCTGGCGCTCCTCCCGCCTGTCTCCAGGTTGTCCGAGGCCATCTCCTCCAGTCTGCGCGACATTGCTCCCTGCTCTTTCTCTGACTTGGCTCCATCTTGTCCGTCCTCTTTCTCTGTGGCGTTCGACTCGATTTTTATTGCGGCTCGTGACGCCTCATTCGACTGAAACCGGGCATTGCGCGCCCCATAGGTGGCAACATTTGTCCGAGGCCGCAGGCAGCGACCACAGATGTTTGACGACGATCTCGTTATGCCTTGCATACAGTATGGTCGAGTGTGTGTCTCCAAAGGACGCAAGCACTCAGGCAAAAGAAGATGTCATCATCGATTCTAGGCGATCCAATCTAATCTGATCCTGTGAAATGTGATTACATAAGGCAAACCTAATCTTCGACCTCGGTTTAATTTTCTGATACGCAGAGACACACTCGGGTTTGCGCATGAGAACACTATGGATGGTGTAGCACTATTCGCTACGCATGAAGGGTCGATTGTCATCGTTTCGGGTCATCCATGCAAGCATGTAGACTTCCACAAGATGGCTAAAACCGCCTTATTAACACCACTTCCTGGATGTCCGGCACCCTATTGATGTTGGTAGTATTAGGGTCGAGCTCTGCGTCTTGTTCACCAGGCTATCTTACTAGGAGGTAGCGGCAGACGAGCAAAAAGATGAGGAAACAAAAACATACAACAGGCGGGATTCCCAGATGGTCACCCACTCTAGTACTAGTCGCCCGGTTCAGTGCTTATGTATGGCAGAGCGGACGGGATGCCCAGTTTTCACTGACCTATGGTTGTATGTACCCTGATGGTATCTGGAGAAATTATGTAGCCGCAACATTAGGCTGGCTCAGAAACCAATGCACAGGTGAGCAACACAAGTGGGTATCTCGACAAAGTATCATTCACAGGACAGCCAGTAACGTGACCGGCTCACAACTTGTTCTTGCGACTCGGTTTGAATAGAGTTCTACGTACGCCAGTCATAAGCTCGTGTATATGCTTTTCATAACAGAAACATGCGGAAAGATTTTCTATTCTCGTACAATCATCCTCCTCTAGTCCTGCGCTTTCGTGATGCAAATGACTTCGAGCGCTTACCTCTGGCGGCCGTAGCTGGCGGGAGGAGTGGGCTTGTTGGCCAAGACTTCCTCGATCTTCTGCATGATCTCGGGAGTGATCTTGGGAAGCAGCTTCATGGCCTTGCAGTTGTCCTCGATCTGTGCAACCTTGGTGGCGCCAAGAATGACGGTGGAGACGTTGGGGTTCATCACGCACCTGAGAGGATGTCAGTTTGTGGACAGAAGAACTGATCAATATAGCATGAACGTACCAGGCAAGAGAAAGCTGTGCGACGGTGCCACCAAGCTCCTCAGCGATCTTGGTAAGACCCCTGACCTTCTCGATCTTGGCCTTGCCCTCTTCGGTCTGAAGTGCCTTGACGGAGCCCTCGAAGAAGCTCTTGTTGGTGGCGAAACGGCTGTCCTCGGGGATGCCGTCGTTGTACTTGCCAGTAAGAAGACCAGAGGCGAGAGGAGACCAGATAGTGGTGCCGTACTGGTACTGGTCGTAGAGAGGAGCGTACTCGACCTCGAAGCGCTCACGGTGGAAGGCGTTGTACTGAGGCTGCTCAGCGATAGGAGCAATGAGGTTGTACCTACGTATGTTAGTTGGTCGGTCGAATTATGAGAAAGAAGACGAGACTTACTTCTCAGCGATCTGAGTGGCCTCCATAATCTGAACAGCCGACCACTCGGAAGTTCCCCAGTAGTATGCAAGGTTCAGGTTGCGGATGACCTGGGTGAAGCCCTCGACAATCTCCTTCATGGGAGTGCCGACATCAGGCCTGTGTGCAAGCACGATGTCCACGTACGGCTGTTGCAGCCTCTCCAGCGAGCTCTTGAGACCCTCGACAACGTGCTTCCTGCTGAGGCCGCGGGTGTTGGGCTCCTTGCGGCCAGTGCCGAAGAAGACCTTGGTGCTGAGGACGTACTCGTCACGAGGCCAGTCGAGCTCCTTGAGAGCATTGCCCATCTCAACTTCGCACTGGCCGTTGGCGTACACCTCGGCAGTGTCGAAAAAGTTGATGCCATGGTCCCAAGCGGCCTGCATGCACTCCTTGACAATGTTGCCGTTCTGGGTGCCGCCGTAGGTGAGCCAGCCACCGAGAGAGAGGACGGAGACCTTGAGACCGCTGGGACCAAGGTGGCGGAACTGCATGTCCTTGGGGTCGAAGACGCTTCTGACGGCGGGGGTAGACATGATGGCGGTGTTGTGGAAGGAGGTTCGGGATGTGTGGTTGTGGTGGTACTTTGGGAGAGCAGCAAGTGCGGGTAAAGTGTTTTTAGAGGAAGAGAGGAGGCGGGATGTGGGCAGAGCTCGAAATATAGTCGAATGGTTAGAAATGGCCCTCATAGCTATCGCCGCTAATGCCGAGCACCTTCCGTTTCTGTTCGCGTGGACCTGCAGCAAGAAGGCGCGTAGGGTGTATGAGATGTGGCCGGATGAGGAGACGTCAGTTGCTTCTTCTGAAGCTAACGATACTGGAATTGTGTACAATGCATCGAATACAAGCACTAATAGAAAGCGAGAACCAATGTCTAAACACTTCCGTCTCTTCCTGTTTACGGTCACGTCATCTACTCACCAAACGAGGGCGGGGTACGAGTTGGATGGCGGCAATTCTACCTCCGAACCTGAAGAAGACAACAGACGGCACAGTTCGATTATCGAATGCGCTGAATCGTCATGCCTGATCATCAAGGTTGATCTGGAGCGGCAAATATCGAACAGCAGTCACCGCTACAATGTTTGTCCGCTCGCATGTGGAGGAGCTGGAACAAGCTTTCATCTGCTAGAAACCATTGACTTCTAGCCAGCGAGCCAGCGAAAGTGTAACCTCCGAGCATGTCAAGAAAAGCGAAGCATGTGATACATGATCGCTTAGGAGATTCTGATATCTGGTATGCTTGGCTGACAGCTGGTATTCTGGACTGGCATTGTCAATTTCGTAAGGCTTCAATAACAGGCATCTAGGCCAACACAACTGCAGTCTTGTTTGTCCGTGTGGAACGTGTGAGGGCTATGGACACCACCTCAAGTAATTCGCGCCTCGGCTCAGACCCGTGAGAAGACAGCTGTTAACCGGCCTTATTCCTCGGTCTCATCCGTCTTGTAGGTCTTGATTGACCGAGAGAGAATGCAGTGCTCTCCACTTGCACCTCTTGGGAAGGATACCGTAACCGAAAAGCATGGAGGCATGAGACTGTGACTTGCATGAAATTCGACAATAGAATGCTGCGAGAGATCTAGCTGTGTCGCACAAGAGTATGAGTCTGACAACGCCCTAGATGTGGAGTGCCAGCCCACGTGCGATTCAGCTACTTTTCCAGAAATTAATACTACATATCAGTATTACCTGTGTCCTGTGTGTTCTATCTATATGCGTATCCTCAAATTCGGTGTCTAAACCAAAACCCAGAAGTACATATAGAGCTGCCATACAACCCTAAAACTATCCTCCACATGGTACCACCAATGCCAACATGGTCAGCATATCACCACGCATGCGCGACTCCCTAGACTACGAAGACCCCGACGCCACCGACCCGCGCATGGAATGGGGTTTCCGCTCGCTGACCCTCAGCTCCTCGGGCTACGAAGACCACGACCTGATAGACGACCGCAGACCCTTCTCCGCCTCCCCAGAACCCTCAGCCTCACGCCGAAGGCGGCGGCAGCGCGAGAATGAAGCAGATCTCGACTACGTCCGCCCTTTCGAGTACGAGACCGTCGCAGACGGCGATCTATTTCGTCTCGCGGTGCTCAAGCCCGGCGTGGGGTCGCAGCTGATTGAAATCGAACTCATTTGGGAGACTACTAAAGCGCCGAGGAGGGATTACAAGTGCTTGTCGTATTGTTGGCAGACTACTGTGCAGGATGCAGCGATTCTCGTCGACGGCCGCAGGTTCGAGGTGACGAGCAATTTACTGTCTGCGCTGCGCAGTATTCGCAAGCGGAAAGCGAAGACATTAATATGGATTGATCAAATTTGCATTAATCAGGAGGATTTCGAGGAACGGGGGCATCAGGTGTCTATCATGAAACATATTTACAGTCGGGCTAGGACAGTTGTTGTAAGCTATCTTGTCCCAATGTTTGATGCTGAAGCCGCTGCTGACGATCTTCATAGGTCTGGCTTGGAGAATTCGACCGCAGTGACAAGCTCTGCGAGTATGCACGCAAAATGAAGCGAAACGACTCTGAAAGCAACCGCTCAACAACTCTCAACCGCATTCTACCACCGAGACAGCTACAAGACGCTGTACAGAAACTGCTAGAACGACCGTGGTTCACTCGAGTCTGGGTCATCAGCGAAGTCTGCCTCGCATCCAACATCCGCGTCTCTTGCGGTGGAGGCGATGCTGTCATGTCCTGGGAAAACCTGGTAGGATTAGTCCGAGATCGCACTACTCACCCTTGCACCGGGTTCTCCAAGCAGGCAGCTCTCCTAGGTAATCCAAAGCAACGCATAGCCATAATCACAGAGATGATGGCTCAGCAAAAAGAAGGCGTGCCGCACATCGACATCAGCCAACTCTTGATCCTCGCGAAAGCCAGCAATGCTACCAACGACCGGGACAAGATTTACGCTTTCGACAGCATGACTTTACTCACCACTGCTCCCGACTACTCTCGCTCGGTGGAGAGCTTGTACATCGAGATCGCGCAGGACTACATCAACAGCATCGAAGCTTGCTATGCGAGCTGGAACGACATGACCGAGGCTTCGCGGACGTTCCAGCTCATGAGCATCCTCTACAGCGCAGGCGCACTGCATCAGCATTACACTTTACCTTCTTGGGTGCCAGACTGGACGTATGGTTGGCATCTGGCGCCGTTCTGGACAAATACTGCCGCCAATCTCACGAATGCGCCATCGCGCAGCGCGTGGTCAGAAAGTATCCGTAGCGAGTATCGCGCCGGCGGCGATCACAGAGACAGCTTTGAAATCATCTCAACGAGCGCAGGTCCAGTGTTGCGTCTCTCAGCGACAATCCTCGATGTCATCGCCATGACCAGCGACTCGACGCCAGCGCCTACGCCAACCTCCGAAAATGGCAGGAAGTCCCAGAGCTCTTCGTCGAATTTCAAGTCCGATCACCTCGCCTCTACCAGTACTGCGCGATACGGTCGCGTCTTCTTCCACACGATCGAGAACGGATTCACAGGTCTTGCAACGCCAGGGATTGAGCCAGGCGACGTGCTCGCGGTCCTGCTTGGCGGCGATGTGCCTGTGGTGTTGCGTCCGCTGCCTCCGAAGAATTCTCCATATAAGCCTTTCAGATTATTATGCGAGTGCTTCGTACAGTCGCGGGCGATCATGTTTGGGGACGTTGTGCGAGGCGGGTGGACGGCGGCGGATGATATAGTGTTAGTGTGAGACTGTAGGCGTGTATCGCTGTGCAAGCAGTGTTGCAATTGTTGTTGACATCGTTTGGTGTTACCAAGGTGACAAGGCTAGGCAGTACGACATCATTGGTTCGCTTGTGAGCATTGATTCATCGTTCGTTGGTCGTTCAGTCGTTCAATCGTTCAATCCATGGGCGATAAAGCGGCTATGATTCCGGCTGTCGCAATTATAATCCGATTTCTGGTGGCCAGGAATGTTATTTGATCCCAAGTCGTCCAGAATAATCTCCAGTCGTCTGTTCCTGTCTTGTAAACCATACTTGTACTTGGTTGGTTGTACAAGTAATGCAGGTATACAAGTACCTCCGCCAAGGCCGAGGGCTCTCGTCGCTCGACCCCTCTTTTTGAAAGTCAAGCTGGCGCCCGCCTCTTGAAACCTCGCACACTTCGCATTTCTCACCGCGTACCTCTGCAAAGTACCACAACCTCTCGGGCCTCCTCTCACAAAGTACCTGGGGACTTTTATATGACTGGAGGCAGAGTCGCTTTTTTGCTTTGCAGCGCTCGCGAGATGTATATCAGCGGAACCCTGGCCACGGACAGACTTTCGATTTGCGACTGGTCGCACGCTACCGAGACGGCCCCATCATTATGGTGGGTCTCTGTCTCTGTCGTCGAGTCAAGAGCCCTCATAGACGAGCCGTCCGTCCGCCACTGGAGTGAATCTCTGGTTATCTGGTCTGATTAAGATGCATGTCTGGATATGAGAGGATGCCTTGAGATGCGATGATTCCCAGTGGCAAAAGCTATGCCATTGATGCTCTGGCGAGACTGGCCATTCTGGATGCAACATGCAGCAAACTCGCAGCGACACCCTTGGCCTCTCCCCTTTACCTGGCAGCGACCAGGCGTAATATGGTGCAACAGGTTCGGCGGACCGTCCGTTCGGGAGGTGCATTAGTGTGAGCCGCATGGCATCTGCGGCCAATCACAGCACCGCGGCTGGCAAACTTTGACTGAGGCTAATCTCACATCGACGCCAGAAACACGTTGGCCCAGACGTCGCTGAATTTGCCGCCCCGATGACGATGCCATCATGGCCATCTAAATTTTTCCTGGTCAGGCGACAATTGCATCAATGGATGCTTCCAATGCAGCAGCTGAGATACATTCCTGGATGTATGGTGTGGTGACACTCTCTATTCAGCCGCAGGAGCGCGAATGCGATGAAATTCCATAGGCAAAGTCGGGCAAAGCCGGACAGGAGCCCTCGCATGGACACCACGTCGTGACGGCAACTAACACAGACCACTCCCACATCGCCGTATCCGTCCGTCGACTTTCTCAACAAACGTTCCATCTCATTGTGCTGGCTGGCTCTTCCAGGTGTGCAATCGGGATCGAGGTCTTGTTCACAGATGCGTAGTTGGACTCCGGATGATCGTGCATGGCTTGCGAACGAACCTCTTCGACGGGGCCTTCGTTTAGTTATATCTTTCCAACGCAAACATGCCTTGTCCGGTACCCGCTAAAGGGTGGGTCAGACAAGGTCACCGTTCACGGATAGGGGCACGGGAGCACCCCCATACCAATCACTGACGGAGATCAGACCAGGTGCGGCGCTCCGACCTCCTCTCCCTCGATCCGACCTTTAAGCGGTCCAGTCCAAGAAAATTCGCCCGAGCTGTCCTGTCTCTCAACTTTGCCCGTGACAGAGCTCTTCGTACTCCACACCACCTTCATCCATCCGACCACACTTTCATCTCACATCCATCAACAATCCATCTCAACTCCATCTCACCACCACCCATATCCATCAAAATGTCTTCCTTCCGCGTCGCCGCCCCCAAGATGGCCTCCATGGCCGCCCAGTCCTCCGTGAAGGTCGCCCGCCCGGCCTTCCAGGCTGCTCAGCTCCAGAAGTTCACCCGCGCCTACTCTGGTAAGCTCTCCTGAAGCTCCGAAAAGCTCGAATAGCAGCTCCTTCGGGCTCAATGCCATCAAAAGAGACGAGAACAGGTATTGATACAATGGAATAGCGGTCCCCAAGAACACCGCCTTCAACGCCATCAAGCGCACCCAGATCACCAAGGCCTCCCCCATTGCCCAGCAGGCCAAGCGTGCCTACTCCTCTGAGATGGCCAACGCCCTTGTTCAGGTCTCCCAGAACATCGGTATGGGTTCCGCTGCCATCGGTCTTGCCGGTGCCGGTGTCGGTATCGGTCTCGTCTTCGCCGCCCTCATCAACGCTGTCGCCCGCAACCCCTCTCTCCGTGGCCAGCTCTTCTCTTACGCCATTCTTGGTTTCGCTTTCGTCGAGGCCATCGGTGTACGTATCATCCGCCGGCCTCCTGAATGCATGATCCATCGGAATCCATCGAAACTTCCCAAAGGAGATGCATTCAGGAGGTCCTCCGCAAAATTTTCCCCGCACAATCCCGCTGACCTCCGAACCACAGCTTTTCGACCTCATGGTTGCCATGATGGCCAAGTTCTTGTAAAAATGTGCACCCCATTACCTATTGAGATGGAGATGGATGCCCGGGGATGGACGAAGGAGCAGTGCGTTGCTGCATAGCCTGCCTAGCAGCGTAGTACCGGTGTTGGTCGTGTACCAGTAGTGTTTGGAGACGGATAGATGGATAGAACCATTGTACTACCCTACGAACCGACAACCTCTCCCTTTCTTCGAAGACCTGGGAACTGCGCGCTGGATATCTTTCGCAGCGACGGCCTCTCGACTCTTTGTATATACATATCTGTACCCAGGCTGGCTATTACTGGCTTGGGGAAATATATCTCATTTGTACTACCACCATCATCATACTACCTGTTTCTCACGTGACCTTTAAACATGACAACATCACAACACATATACACCAGCTAAAGTACCAATGATGCGCTTTGGGAGTACTACGGTACATCCCAATACTTGCCTGTCCACCCAAAGTCACCCTCCCACTTCCGTTCGCGCCCGGCCACCGGGAAACGAACACGTCTACCGATCTCGGGCTTACGCCATTTGCCAAATAGTGTCGGTCTCCTGCCTTGTGCATATCACGCTGCTGCAGGCACATGACGTTTCCGGTGGCACCCGTGCGATGCATAAATGCAGTATGTAACTGTATGCATGTCTCGTGTTTCGAATCAGATCGGTGGTTTTCGCCCTTTTGAGCAATTCCTTCGTGATGTGCATTGGAATAAAAATGATCTGGGAGACGTACCAAGTAGATATTGTGCATGGATCATAATCACCGCCCTGCGAACATGTGCAACACGGTGGTTTGAAAGAAAGGGCGGTGGTTACTGTGAGAAGAAGCGCATCTAAGCAGCTGGTGCACTTCCAGTCTGAGATATCAGGTTGACAATTATGGCATTGGCTATCGTTTGTTCTTACAAGTCAGAACATCGTTTAGGCGCCTGGCAGATTAATGTGCAAAGATGGCAATAAATGTTTATGGTATGTGATGATATGTTCATATTGCTCTACGTGGGTATGCTATATTATACCACATTTAAGGCACTGCCGTAAATTCGTGAAAGATAGATCCGGCGTTCATGAGTTCAATGCGCGCTTGAGCAAGGCCGTGGCCGGACATGCTCTGGTCATTGTTGCATGTGAGCCATCTGCCCATGTTTATATACATGTATGGGCAGATGTTGAGAATTGCATGCATGGCTATGCTCTGAGCAAGGCGAATATAGCGACTTGATCATGCTGACACCTTTGTCGGACTGATAGTAGGCTGCATGTCCTTGATTGTGATTCGAGAGGTTTCGAGATGGTGTGCTTGATGTGGCGCCCTCTAGAAGGCCCGTGATGATCGGGACAACGAGCGCAGTACAGATCGTTGTAACATCCTGCGACCTGCATGACGGCTGGCGAGCGCTTTCCAGCATAGAGCCTGGTGCTCAACACTGTCACCGTTTCAATGCGCGGAGACATTGAAGGGCTTGTTTTGTAAAACTTAGCCGTTCTGGGAAGAACTTTAATGTCGACCTTTGAGTGCTCATTCACCGCCAACTTCGATACCGGTCCTGGGCCGAGACTTGTTGAGACCTTCAAGCAACACGCAAGCCTTGCACACAGCCTGCGAAGAAAGGTAACCGCAGCGCTCACATTGTCCGAGTTTCTGCTTTGGTGGCGGAGCATCTTTGCCTGATTTGCCAGTCTTCTTCTTTTCCTTTGTTCGGATAGGCACAGTTTGCTGGGTAGCTGCCTGTTGTTGGCTGCTCTCAAGCCCGAGGTCGGCGTTCTCGTTCTTGTCTTGCGGGATACGAGTCTCACCGTTTTGGCCAGAGACGACCTTTTTGGGCATCTTGATCTCGATTTCGTTGCCGTTCAGCTCTGCGGCTTCGTCTTGCTGGAGCTTCTTCTCCATGGCTGCCATCTCGCCGCCGCTTTCTTTCGAAGTGCCACAACCGCCAGGTCCCTCAGGCTCGACGGCCACTGAACGAGCTGCCTTTCCTGTGGCAACATTTGCGTCCTGGGTTGCTGTATCGTTCACGCCCGGAACAAGCTTTGCCATATCGATGCCGGATCGTACCACATCCAGGATACTTTCTGGCCTTATACGTTCCAAATTCTTGATCAGAGTCCTGGCTGATCCGCGGAAAGCCTCTGGCGAGTAAATGCACTCTGTGCTGAAGTAGTCCAGCTTCTTGTGGTGTGCGTACATCACAATCTCCTTCTCATATGCGTACAGAAGCGGCTTCGAGCGCTTGACATTCGTAAACTTGACCTCGCCCTCTTCGTTCTTCGGCATAGCAGCAGAAGGTGTGTGGGTGAGAATGCTCGTAGCTCTGCTCAAGCGAGGGAGATCGCCTCGGAGCAAGTTCATGAGCACAGTCTCCGCCACGTCGTCCGCATTGTGTCCAGTAACAACGTGTCCAACTCCCAGCATCGCCGCTCCACGATCCAGTGCCTGTCGTCTGAACACGCCGCAGTATGTGCAATTGCCCTTCTTTCCCACTTGCGCCACCACCTGATCCATAGACCAGCCATAGAGATCCGCATAGCTGATAATCTTCAACGGCAGATCATACTGCACAGCGTGCCTCTTCACCGCCTCCAAAGAGTGGTCTCTGTATCCTGTGATTCCCTCGTCGATGCTCAACAGCACAAGATCCAAGCCCCACTTGTGGCGGTCATTCAAAGTCTTGAGCACTGAAGCGAGTACTGTGCTATCTTTTCCACCAGATGCGCCGATCGCCACTTTTTCGCCAGGCTGGAAGAGGTTGGTGGAGGTGACTGTCTCGGCGACTTCGTCTTCGAAGATGGCGATGAAGCAGGGCGCGCAGATGCGGGCGTGGTTCTTGGGTCGTAGGATCTGCGCCCGGTTTGTGTGGCAGATCTCGCACTCGCGCGGTGCCATGGTGAAGTATTAATTAGTGTGGTTTCGTGTTACCGTACAGTCATGGAATCGTTATTCGTTTAGAGGCGAGACGAAGGACTGATCAAATCGCGGGCCAAAAATGATTCATGGTAGAGATCTATAGATCTATCTTATCTTATCGATTAAGCAGAACAGGCGGGGAAGCAGAAGCCGATCGCCAGGTGAGGTAAGCAATCAATTCCAATCAAATATTGATGGGGTGCTTCAATCATGTCTTCCCTCACCAAAACAGTATTTGTACAGCATTATTAAGCTGCTTCTGCACTAATGCGACACGAGTTGTTGGCGTATATTATTCAAAGGATACAGGACTAATTATCTGGTCTGTCGATTTTCCACGAGGTCAGCACGTGCTTTGATAGTTCCCCGTGCTATCGCTTCCAACATCCCCCGTCAGACCTCATTTCAAGCGTGGGATCAAGCAAAACTCTTTCATATTAATTTTCGGCACACGCCTCCGTTCACGTTCACGATTACCCGGGTCGGTATAGAGGCATCAAATCTTAGCGATGCAGCTTCCTGCCCTAATCTGCGTGCTCGGAGGTCGCCTCACAGTATCTCCTACTATAAGCTGCAGATAGTGCAGTGCTGCTTCCCGGACATGCCGACCTCTCTGCATATCATCAGTACCCAGGAGATTGGAGATGGCACTTCTCCTCCAGCTGTGCAATGTTGATTGGTGATGGTGCAGTCTGACAAGATCTGGGCTGCCATGCTCACCCGTCCACTCCATGCACAAATCCTCCAATTGTAGCCTCGGGTACCAAGATCACCATCTTCCTGAATGCTTGTACCTGCTGTAGCTCGAGGCTAAATCTCACAGGCGAATAGACGAAGTCGTGCCTTGCATATTGCCAAGTACTCCGCCTCTTATCAACTTCCAAATGGGGCATCGTCCGGGGCTTCACAAGCCCACGTGCCCAGTGAGATATGGTGAATGGTCTTATCATTGACTAGTATGGCAACGACTATTTGGCAGCACGCCACTACGATGTCGCATATAAGGCTTTGGTATATCCAGTTCCAAGATGAATGAGGACAACCAGCACACAAGGCCGCAACAATGGCAATCCTGAAGACGCTTCTCACAGCTTTGGCCCCTTCTGGTGCAGCCGCTATTACCATCGCGGCCATCAATGGCGATAGGTTCTTGTCGCCCCTGAACGGAACTGGTAATTAAACTGGTGTTGATATATGGATATTTAGAGTACTGATCTCTCGAATCCAGGCGTTCAGGATGTTGCTGGTCTTGTCACAGCCAAGGGCCCCAATGGCTTCTGGATCCGCTCTTCGGAGCCCGACAATCACGACCGCACTTCGGAGAGGTATGCTTTCATTTCCAGAAATTTTGTTCAATTGGTGCCTTAACTGATCATCACAGCGTCTACGTCTTCGGTCGCAATGCTCTTGGAAACGTGACTGTCGGTGACCTTATCTCTGTCGACGGCAACGTCACCGAGTACCGCTCTAGCAAGGACTACGCCTATCTTACCGAGATCATTAACCCCAAAAACATCCGCGTCGTGTCCAGCGGTAACGAAGTCAAGCCTGTTGTGATCGGCAGCAAGACATCTGGCATTATTGGCAAGAGAGACGTCCAGCCTCCCAGAGAACAGTTCAGTGGCCTCGACAACGGCGATGTCTTTGGCGTTCCCAACAACCAGTCCTTGATCTCGCAGGCTAATCCTCGTCTTGAGCCCAACTTGTATGGCATGGATTTCTGGGAGTCTCTGTCTGGCGAACTTGTGACTATCAAGGGCGTCACTGCTCTAGGCCGCCAAGCCAACAGCTTCGGTGACCAGTGGGTTCGAGGAGACTGGAAGTCTTCCGGAAAGAACTCACGTGGCGGTCTTACAGTAACCGACCGCGACTCCAACCCAGAGTCCATCATCATCGGTGCACCCTTGGACGGAAGCAGCAACAGCAAAGCGGTCAAGCTTGGCGACGAGCTCGAAGACATCACCGGCATTGTCACATACGTCTTCGGCTTCTACGCTATCTTCCCGCAGACCGGCACCAAAGTCAAGCGTTCCATCGATGCTTTCCCACCTCCCTCTTCCATCGTCTCCAACGGCAAGTGCAGCGGACTCACATTTGGCCAATACAACATCGAAAACTTCGCTCCAAACAACTCGCGCGTCCCGCTCATAGCTGAGCACATCGTCGACTACCTCAACACCCCATCCGTCATGTTCCTGCAAGAAGTCCAGGACAACTCGGGCGAAACTAACGACGGAGTAGTCAACTCGAACCTCACCCTTGCCTCTCTCTCGCAAGCCATCAGCGAAATCTCCGGCGTGGATTACCTCTGGGTCAACGTCGACCCCGTCAACAACCAGGACGGCGGAGCTCCCGGCGGCAACATCCAGACTCCTTACCTCTACAACCCTCGCGAAGTCCGGCTGCTCGACGCCAACCCCGGCGGTCCCAACGATAGGAACGAGGTCCTTCCCGGCCCTACTCTTCGCTTCAACCCCGGCCGCATCGATGACGGAGAGACCTTCAGCAACTCGCGCAAGCCCATCGTCGCACACTGGGAAATGGTCGACGGTAGCGGCACCTTCTTCACCGTCAACAACCACTGGACTTCCAAGGGCGGCTCAACCACCCTCCAAGGCGACGCCCGCCCTCCCGTCAACGGCGGCGTCGACCGCCGTGTCCGCCAAGCCGAAGTCACCGGCGCCTTCGTCGCCGAGATCCTGAAGCAGGACAAGAACGCCGCGATCATCGTCGCTGGCGACTTGAACGAGTTCGCTACCGTGGCGCCTTTGCGCAGGTTCGTTGAGGTCTCAGGCCTTAAGGATCTGGATGTTGTTGCTAAGATCCCTGAGCTCGAGAGATACTCTTACACTTTCGGTTCGAGCCAGCAGCAGCTTGATCATGTTTATGCTAGTGCGTGGGCGTCGAGGAATGTGGGCAAAGGGGATTTTGAGCATGTGCATGTTAATACTTGGGTTGCGGAGGAGGATGTGGGGAGTGATCACGATCCTGCTGTGGCGAGGCTCAATGTTTGCAGTCAGTGAGCGGGTAACTATGAAAATTGCATTATCCATGTATCTGTTCCCTGTCTTCGCTCTTGGGCAGCATGCCTTGTTCCTTGGTTCGACCAGACTCCGTTCTGGTGTAAACCAATATGGACCACTTCATCCCGTCATCAAAAGCCTCATGTCCAATTGGCCTCTAGCGTGCTCTCCCGCATTCATTCCGTCAGCCTTTGAAGTGACCTCACGTCTCTGACAGTCTACTCAGCAGTAACGACTTCCACCATAACTGTGGTTATCCGGACACCCTGTCTCGGCACGCACAAGTAACGTGAGCTGTGGCTGCGGTACAGTCTCCTTGTTGGTCCCCGACACCGGCGCATCAATCTTGAGCGAAGACAGCCCAGTCTGGAACTTCTGGCCATTACGTAGCCCTGCCTGAAGACCGAGAATCTTGAGCGCTCGGGGCAGTCTCGAAAGCGACTGTTCGGTCGGCACAGAATCAACTGTATACGGCATCTCAAAGCTCATGGCCCTGTTGTGGTCGCGGGAGCACCATGTTTCGCGAAGCATCTCGCTGCCCGGTAAGGCCAAGTGTGCTGTGGTTTTGTATGAAGGGTTGCGGTCGGAGTCGCCCCTGCGACTGTTCGGACTGGGGAGAGACGAGTGGCCCAGCCAAACAATGATGCCAAAATGGGCCTGGAGAAGTTGCTTCTGCTCGTCGAAGAAGCCAACTTCGAAGGGCTGGGTGTAGTAGTAATAAGGACCTTTGTCTACAGTTCCGACTCTGCGCTGCCACTTCTTTTGCTGACTTTGGCACAACTTCTGCGAATCTGGCAGATATCCGAGTTTCACCAGTTGCGCAAGAATTATATCATCTGAATCATCTCTGCGAGAAAACATCCCAGGAGGCTCAGCATTCGCATCTGCACACACTCTGTGTCCACAAGCATGATGGTGATCGGTTCCGCACGTTGCTTCCTGTCCGCATGTGCACGGCCCAATGAGCTCATGATAGCGCTGGTAAAGTTATTCTTTTGTCGCAGAATAGTGGTCGAGTGCTTCACACTTCTTCTCGTTACATTTGTGCTGTTGCGACCAGATCGCGAGTGCTTTCTCTCGCTCCGGTGCGACGATGTGCTCCTCTATCAGCTCAACGAGTTCGACGGGCAGTCTGTTGATGTAGCATTCATTGCCTGTGCCGAATCTGTTGCACAGGCGTAGTGTGATGATATTCGGAAGTGTTGTGACGTAGGCCTCAAGGTGAGCTCCGAGTTGTTCGACACGCACAGGCAAGGCCCACTGTGAGCAGTCAGTAAAGTGAAAGAACGCGCCAATGTACAGAAGCGTAGACTTACCGTGAGAGTTGTTGTTAGTTGGGGCATGGTGGCAGGGATTGTAGTAGAAGCTGTGGCTCGATTTAATGTGTGATCTGTTGGTTTTGTGTGATGCGAAGTTTCGCAGGTGGATGGTGATATGATTGCGACCGAGCGATCAAAAGAGCTTCGCCACCAGAGAGTCACCAGGGAGTCATCAGGCAGTCACCAGGCGGCCAGTTAGCGTAAAGTTAATTTGTTCATCACTTCACTTCACTCTGTCGAGGGAAACCCACAGGGTACTGGTTAGAGCAACAAGTAGCAGGTATGCTGACAACTGTCCTACATGAGCACATTCACTTAGAATCTGACGAACACATCTTGGCGCTGAAGTTGATGCAATTGCGTTAGCAAGCATCTTGGGCTTTTAGACATGGCTATTTGATGAGAGAACTTCACTTGAACCACGTTCTCAGCCCGAGAAACCAATATTCCGTATCCTGACCGCAGCCATATTCACTGTCATGACATCGCTGCTCGTATCTGATGAGCACAGCCTTCATATATGCCTTGCTCATCGCTGCAAAGTATTCTTATTGGCCCGTACATAAATCGACTCCCTTCGACCGACCGCCCAAACTTCCACCCACGATCACAACGGCTCTCTGATACGGTTCTTTGTCAGCAGAGTGAGCTGTGGCCAGTCAGCGGCAGATCCATTCACCACATCAGCGACATCCGAAGGCTGCACACCGGTAGGCGGAGAGATGACAGTCCCCTTTTGTGCCGGGTGGATGAACACGTCAAGACCAAGAGTGTTCATCGCGCGCGAGAATCTGCGAAGTGACTCTTCGGTCGGCACAGCACCCATCTTCACAGGCATGGCGTACCCGCTCTGTAAGTGCCCGTGATCATATATTCCGCTGCGCCAGTCTTCGTGTGCCGAGACGTGGTTGGGCAGTACCATATATGCCACACTGGTGTTTTGAGACTCAGGCCGTTTCCACCCGTCGGCTACCGAAGTAGAACTCAACGGTGGAAGTCGTACATTGGAAGTCCAGACGTCGATGCCGAAGTGTTTCCTTACCAGCCCTCTGTGCTCGTTGAAGATGGAAGTCGGACGTTCCATATCAATCCTCCCAATCCAGCTTCGAGTTTTGGTGTCATGTGGATCTGTCCACAACGACGAGTCCTCAAGATACGCCACCAGCGCCTTACGGTGCTTCGCAGCCGTTTTGGCGTCAGTAATGTGCCCGGGTGTGCAGTCGCTGTCTCCGAAACATACGCTTGAATCCGCACGATGATACAGCTTATGCTGCTCGTAGCGCGTGTAGTGATCGTCGATGATATCGCATTTGAGCTCGAAGCATTTGTAATCGCTTGACCAATTCTCGAGCGCTTCGACGCGTGCCGGCTCGATAACAAACGTCTCGATGGCACTAATGAGCTCCACCGGAAGCTTGTTAACGTGGTATTGAGGCCCAGTACCGAACCTCCCACAAAGCCGCAGCGCAAGAACCGTCGGAAGTGTCTCGATGTAGGCTTCGAGGTGAGCGCCGAGTTTGTCAATGCGCACTGGCACCGCCCACTATTCAAAATCAGTCTCAAGTGTAGCTACAGAACCATAAGAAGTGCCACTTACCGAGAGGGTGGTGTCGAGCGTTACTTTGGTTGAGTCCCGCATTGGGGCGACCTTCTAGGCGCAAGCTATGAGGTATGGAATTTCCGAGTGTGCTTTATGTAGTGCGAAATGTTTTTGTACGGTATTGGAAAGAAGTGATCGAGGAGAGAATGAGCGTCGCGGTTTGTCAAAGATCTAGCTCGCGAAGTGTCATCTTTAGCGCAAAAGCTAAACCACCATACTTCACTTTATTTCTTCTGTGATACATGAACTCTGCGCTTCCCATGAAGTGACGCCAGCCAAGTTCCCACGTATCAGCAATCGGACACTGAGCTATCTCGTCGGTCGCATTTGGACGGCCCTCCATTGCAGCGACTCATTAGACGTCAGTTACTCCCTCTCCTCCCTCAACCCTCCCCTCCCCTCAGCCCCATCCGCCTCATCCAGAATCCACACAACCCCCATGCCCGCATCCTGACTAACCTCCTGCCCATCCTTACCAACCAGCACCGCACGCGGCGTACCCATATCATCCGGATTACACGTATTCTTCAAGTGACCTACCAGGCGGAAGTGAACAGAAGTAGTAGCGAGCCAGTGCAGCGAGAAAGCAGGAGACGTAGTCCAGTTGAGCTTGGTGCAGAATGGAGGTTTCGGCAGGGAAGGGTCGGGTGGGGATGTCATGAGAGCCTGGTGGGTTTATGTGGTTAGTAGTCGCCAGAGGGTGACTTGAGCTTGAGTAGTCACTTACATAGCCTTGGAAAGCCATGCTTCGGTTCACGGAGAAGAGCAGGATGACGTGGCGGCTGGTGTGGAATGCTTCGGTGAGTAGTTCTTGGTTCTTTTCTTGCGTGGCCCAGACGCCGTCTTTCATTGCTTGTACGACGTTGTCGTGGTTCCAGCTTTTGATCATAAAGTATCGGACGCCTGTAGTGTTAGATGTTAGGCTGAGCTGCCCGGAAAGATGCGCTAGTCTGAGATCAAGTAGTCAAGGAGATAATAAAAAGAGATGACGTATCGCTATGCTAATGGAAGGAGACCAAGGCCTCTCTCGGGGTATCTATGCTTGTTGAATCAAATGCTTTTTCTCGTCCATCTTCCCCTTGCCTTGATAAAGCAGGTCCAATCGCTGCGCTGACAGTACAAGTACAATGGTGGCATAAGCCAAATCAAAATCAACGATAGTGACGAGAGTTTGACTGACCGCCTTTGCGAAGGTCGAGGCCGCGACTTGGGCCATGAGCTGTGCCATTGCCGCGGGTGACTTGGTTGACGAAGCCAGATCTGCCGTCGCGCTCACGCTCGCGCTCGCGGGCGTTGAAAGGAGGAGGTCCATCGCGGGAGGGACCCCATTGAGAGTTTCCGCCGAGCCCATTTGCTCTGGGTGGTGGAGCAGCACGCGTGCCGTAGTACTGCTGGCGACGTTCGAGCGAAGTGTCTCTTTCGTGGCGTGAGTCAACGGACCTGCGACGCTCAGGAAAGCTGTCGCGGCGGTGCACCGGACTGCCGTTGTCTTGCGAAGATGCCGCGCTCGCCTCGTTGGCTCCACGGATCCTGAAGTCGCTTCCCGACTCGCTGGTCTTACGGCGAGACTTCTCGGCTGTCGATTTTTCTGGGGAATGAGGACGCTTGAGGCCGTTGGCATGGTTGCGGTGATCGCCAGCGGGCATGTGCGAAGGGAGCGGCGGCGGTGCCATCTGAGCTTGAGTGTTCTGGTGTGCAGTAGTCGCACGTAGGGATTCTAGGTCAGCTCTCTCGGCCTGCCTCAGTGCCTCCAGCTTCTGCGCAATCCGAGCCGCCTCCTGTTCAAGTTCGCGACGTTCTTTGTACGTACTCAACTTGGAGTTGCGGAACTGGACGTCATGGTATCCTGTAAATTCGAGCCAGACGCTCAGGTCATCGTAATACGGATCAGACATGTTCACGGGGTGTGTGTTAGATACAGCGTTGCTTTGTTTGGGGTCAGCGGGTTTTTGTGGTGGGGAGACGACAGATTGTGTTGGTGCCGCCGACCTCTCCCGTGTGGCCTCGGGCAACACTTCCTCCACTTCCATGGTGGCGGCTGATATCGCAGCCTGTGGGTGTTGAATGTTATTCAAGGGGATAGGATCCATGGTAGCAGCGATGGCCGCGGCTGCTGCTTGGTTATCACGGGCGACTTTTGCCTCTGCTGCGGCCTTGCCCTCGGCGAGCAACGATTCAATGCCAAAGTCATCATTGGCGTGCTGATCCACTCTGTTCATCACTGCGTTGTTCTCCTGCTGTTCCATTCTGTGTTGCGGCGGCTGAGCATTCATGTTGACCGAGGGTTTTTGAGGCGTGTCTGGGCGCGCACTTCCACCTCTCCTCGCCAGCAGCTTCTTCCGCAAAGCCTCGAGTTGTTTCTGTTGTTCAATTTTCCTCTGCTCCTCGTTCGTTGGTGTTGTTGGTACGCTGTTATTGTGCTGCATTGCGCTGAAGTCTACTCCTGGCATTGCAGAAGTCTGTGATACGTGATGAGATCAGTAAACTCGGGAAATATGATGAGGTAGACCTACCTGCGCGTTTGCAGAAGCAGCACCAGCAGCTGTATGCATGTGATTGTTACCATTCATGTGATCCTGCTCGGAGGTGTAGAAGTCTTCATCGTCTTCAACTTCCTCCATTGGCTGCGCTGCGTAGCTGCCGTAGCCTGACCAATCCATGGCCATGGTTTTTGCGGTCTTGAGTAGACTCGTTTTGGATGTGTTGTTGGAAGGTCAGTAGCTTTAAGCTTACGGAACGCGGGAAGCTAAACTCCGTTGCGTTGCTGCAGTCGCGAGTTTTGGCAAGTAGCGCACCTGGGACAAAAGTCTTTGTATCTCGTTTGGCAGGCGACGACATTCACTTTGACAATCATATACAGTCACTTTTGTTCTTTTGCAGATGGTGGGTGACTCAGTGTGAAGCTCTCTATTCTCCGAGAGTATCAACATGTCACTTTATACCGATCAGATGACTCCCTCACACGTATTTGTGCTCACTCTACATGCACATCTTTATGCTAGGCTACATGCAAAGCTAGAAAAGCGCAGTTGATCACAAACACGACGAAAAGGACGACTGAACATATGTGCTGCATATCGAGAATACATATCAAGTCCTTTATTCAATCAAACACCGATAGATGTGAGTTTTAAGCGTATTGTTTCCATGCAAACGCGATCTGCGAGAATCGGTGCAAACCCAACCCTAACCCTAGAAACCATGTTCCAATACTCACATCTCTGATGCCAACATTGAATGCGTCGAATGGGCACACTCACATGTACATGTACCCAGACCGAGTCAGAAGTCCCCTACGAATGAAGACAGGGCGTCCTTACTCCTTGATGCGCGGCATAGAGGACGTACGACTGGGCACTCCTTCACAAATCCTACCGGCCGTTACACCATCTACACGTACATCTCCCACACACACCTGAAGCTACATGCATACATGTATGCAGCAACATCGACGCTGAGACGAACCGGCAAGTGACCAATGAACAGCAGCTGCCAGACTGCATGGCTACCAGTCCAACGCCGCTCCTGTACCCACCAAGAACCTGACGCTCACGCGAACCTGACTGATCCCCAAACCCACCGCCATGGCGAAGAAAGACGATTTCCACACCGTCTTGCTCATTTCCTACGCGTCCTGAAGCCAGAAGTCACGGACACGCTCACCGTGCAAGGAACAGGGAACCGCCGCTGTAACTCCTGGAGAGCACCCGTCTGGCATAGCCACGCAGCGCATGTCCCTGTCTCGACTTCAAACCACGAGGAAGGAGAAAGGTCGACAGTGCAACATCGCCACCGTCAATCCAATTTCCTCCTGAACCTGAAGTCCGCAGTAGCATCAGCAGCAACAGCAATAGCAGTAGCAAGAAAGGGTTACACCCACACCCTCGGAGCTCCGGCACCGAAACCTCGAAGAGAGAGAAACAGGGACGTAAGACCTCGCAAAGCCTCAACGGTAAGTCTGGAGCGTACTGTGCTGTACTGACCGAAAGCAGCCAACGCGACTGAACCAGACCACGGAGGGCAAAAGACGTGCAAGGCTGTCTTATCCCCAAACTCGATCAGGATGTCACAGAGTCGCACCACCGCGCGTGTCGAGTATCGTTTTGCTCATTTCCTCCTGAACCTGAAGGTGGAGGATGTCAGACAAGTATGCTAAAAGAAGGCGTGGCTCGCGGCGTTGGGGACGAAACGGAACAACCGCCATGCGTAAGCTGCTAGTCGATGTCTGCTAGATCCAGGTACGGCATGAGGCAGAGACGGACGGCGAGAGAAACAAACGTTGGGTGTCTTATCCCTGCGAAGCTGTGTCCGTCGGCGTAGGTAGACCCGTAAGCCAGACCATAGGCGTATCCTGACCTGTAACAAGGAAGTCCAAGGCAGGTAGCTTCGTGTTCGACGTTATCCAATCTCCGCCTCAGTGGAGTATACTACCAGTACATTTAACAGCGTGAGCACTGCCGAGCCCGAACCGCCTATACCAGGAAGAATATGCACTTCTGTAACGCGCATACTGCCGTCAGTACCGCAAACACACAATACCATCCGATCGATCGAGTCCATCGCACGAGTGGGGTGGAGCACTGCCATACTGCGGGTGTCTTATCCCCAAACACACAAGGACCGGGGTCCACATGTAGGTAGGTAAGGTAGGACGCGCGAATAGAGTTGGCAACGTCTTCACCGTCTTCATAATTTCGTTCTGCGACACGGCACTTGCGGAGGAAGGATTGTGACGCAAGAGCAGGAGGACTGGAGAGAGAGATGTCAATGCACGCGTGCGCCTGTGCTATATGTAGCGTGGCTAAAAAAACCGTTGCGTCAAGCGAAGTTCGCCACATCGCAATTTCTCCAGCAACGGTATTGTTGAAGCTCGATTCGTGGTGCACGGCTCACGGCTGCAATTCGCATGATGATGCTGATGCTGCTTCTGTAAGGTATAGACGGCGAGTCGGCGAACACATCAGCTGGCAAGCACGGATTCAAGTTGATGTGTTTCTCCAAGCCTCAAGACTCTTGCATGGACCTTCTAGGCGCTTGTGCAGCCTTACGCTGCAGAACACAGACGAGCCAGACAGACGCGCGCGGCAAAATGTCTTTTTCCAGCTCCAGAGCCGCTCGGAGTAGTACTCATCGAATGACGCGGCGGCTATGCTATAGATAATACACACGCCATGTATCAAGTTCGAACAAAATTGCGTGGTTATACGCGCAAAGTCTCTGACACACGAGTAGGGCTCCACGGCGGAGTTTTGGAATAGACAAGGAAGGTCCGCTCAAGTTTGCTCCAACTCTCAACTATGAATAGCCGATCCGTGGATTTGCGCGTTTCACAGTGGGGATAGAGTTTCGTGAGACGGTCAGAGGTCTGGGATGCACGTGAGGGACGAGTCGTTGGCGACTTGTCGGTCAGAGGCCTCTGTGGCTCGTGACTGGGAGGATAGTGGAGACTGGTATCCACTGCTTAATACTTTCGCCTGCGCAGCGGCTTTCGCAAGCTTCTGGAGAGGCTGGCGTGGAGGAGTGCGCGTGAGGCCCGCTTGTGATAACGAGCAATTGAGAAAGATCGACTTCCGAAGTTTTCTTACTACTCAGCGGTAGATGTAATAACTTACATACATGGTTTAGAGGGCGATCTTGCTTTCGGAGCAGGGTCGGCAGGACATGGGCAAGAATTATTGAGATGTACCACTGATCGCCGGTGTGGGCATGCCCTGCGCGCTACAAGGCTTGTCATATCGATATCGAAGGGCACAAAGTATATCGATATTGCATGCTTATTCACATGCGTCCGGTTTTCCGGGCGAGCAGAAGAAACTTTGCTGATGTACAGTATACGACACTGGTTGTACCGACCGGATGACAAGAACTCTCAGCGGTATAAACCGGAGAACTCGAAAGCGTGCCACAGTCAGGCAGCGATATCGTTTTGATAGCTGCAACGGCTGCAGGACGCGTGATACGTCCGAAGTCGTCCACCGAGTGACACATCTCTCAGGAGGAAGACGAGTCGGCCAGCAGCGATTGGAGCGAAAAGGCTAAGATCGGCAGGGTTCGTCCCTTGGTCCCTTTCTCTAGCTTTTGTATGGAGCCGGACTCTTGCGCCACAGGCCTGCGAGATCTGGCGCCGTCGCAGAGCTTGTCAAGCCGAGTCTACTCCTAGATCTTTCCTGTACGCTTATTTGCGCGCGAGAAGCAGCGGTGATGTTCACGCATCATGTCGCTATACGGGATGTGGATGCGTTGGGGGCAATTTTTTCTTGCAAATCACTCGTCTCTGCTGGGATTATATAGACTACATGCCAACTTGCTGGTCCTGCGGTGGCGCACATGATTCAGATGCAGCCGGGAAGAAGGTTGGGGTGTGTCGCATTCTTCTTGCTGCTGCTGGCCAGCACCAGCCCGACCAACAGCGAGAGAGCAGCGTGCCAACGGCGTGAGGCCATGTCACGGCCACGCCCAGCATTATTACATACATGTGAATATAACGAGGCGTGTGGTGGTGGAGGTGTGTCTCTGCAGATCGCTGTGCCACACACCTCACAGATCCACATGCCGCCGTCCATCCTGGCGAGCCAAATGCGATTAACAGAACGCCAACTATCGTTCGCCGGCGAGATGGCCGAGCAGCCCCCTTGAGCCGGACGGTGGTGTGGTGGTGGCACACAGAAACGCGGTATAGCTGCACTCCATTCTTGTCATGGTCCTTTGTCCAGGCTCTGGCTGGCTCTGGCTGTTCTGGCATGCGGGCTCACCTTGAGATCATTTTGGCCTGGCCAGCAGACCGCCTGCGACGGGCGAACATGAGACGCTTGCGTAAAATAGCAGCAGTATAGAAGGCTAGCAGTAGGGCTCGTCGGGCGGGTACTCAGGTAGTATGGCGACTGCTGAAGGCTCGCGCCACGCGCTACTGCGACCATGCTCACCGCCAGCGAGACAAGTCGTGTTAGAGTTTGTTCTGAGAGGTTGCGGATAGGGCGGCAGAAGGGTGAGGTGAAACTCGGGCTGTGCACGCACGCAGGATGTAAAACAGTTCTGCTGGCGAGTAGTCGAATCCCTGCTGTGCCTGCCTGCACCCAGCGCGATCAGCAGCCAATCGTCGCGTGCTCACACTCACATTCTCTGGCGCCCAGCCCAGAGGTTTTGACGAGCCTCCGAGAGAAGCTGGCTGGCCTGCAGAACAGCGCCTGCCTTGCGCGGTAAGAATGGATGAATCATGAGGCCAGTAGATATGTATTAAGAGGGTAGCGCCTGCCTGGTAGATGATTGTTCTTTCCATCAGTCAGTTAATACATACACCACTACAGTATCTGCATCCTCTTCTCTTCTACAATCACCAAGTGGATCCCCTTCACGACTTCTTACTCGTCATCCCCCCATATAACGGTCTGCACGTCCTGGACGCCGTCCCCTGCAAGCCCCTCGACAAGAAACCCTTTGCGCCTCCTTGCCGCCCCACTGGTACCACTATTTGCCCACCGACTCCCGACTCGCGATTCGCGTGTGCTCTCCTGTTCAAACGTACGCTTGTGCACGCACGCTCGCACTAGCCTTCAGATACACTACTACTTACTACTCGCAACCTGCTCGCTGGTCGTGCGGTCGCCGTTTATCTGTCTCTCTCCAATTTCACCCGGACGCGCTGCTCACGAGCCTCAGCCCGCCTTCATCGTTCTGTTCCAGAGTCGATATCTGGATATCCTCAACGCCTGGTGCGATCAACGCTCGATCTAATTATCCCTTGGTTCCGTGAACACCTGCCAGCCAGCGACTTCAAGGACTATTAATTGTATTGTCGAGACCGGCTATTGTTGTCCAACTCATCAACTCACCAACTCATCGGCTTGTGAAAGTTCCATTGTCAGGACATTCACACGACAACACCTCAATACCCCATCTTCCTATTGTCGACTTCGATCAATCGCAAGATCTAGAACACGCCATCTACTTAAGAGATTTGTCTCGCACCTTCCGGTCTTCTACATTTACCTGGCCAACCCGATCTAACGACATCAACCATCGACATCTCTCCAACAACCAACGCCGACAACGATATCATCAAACATGTCTTTCTCTGCACCTGCACCCACTCAGGCTGAGAATGCCGCTGCCCTGGAGCACTTCATCTACCTTGACGTAACTCAGGAAATGGTCTCTTACCTTGCCCACAAGGCGTCTCAGGTGATCCGCTGTGAGGACTCTTCATCTGTCTCACACAAGGGCCTTCCCACACCTCCCACTACTCCTCAGGACTCCTCAGATGCTTTCGACCCTTCTCTGCCTTCGGTTGAGCTCTTCATTAGCACTCTCGTCACTCGCTCTCACGTCCAGGTACCAACGCTCATGACCTCGTTGGTCTACCTCGACAGACTGGCACAGCGTCTTCCTCCCGTCGCCAAGGGCATGCGTTGCACTGTCCACCGTATCTTCCTCGCATCTCTTATCCTGGCCGCAAAGAACCTCAACGACTCATCTCCCAAGAACAAGCACTGGGCTCGCTACACCTCCGTCCGCGGCTACGACAACTTCGGTTTCAGCATCACCGAAGTCAACCTTATGGAGAAGCAGCTTCTCGGCCTCCTCGATTGGGATCTCAACGTGACCGAAGCCGATCTCTTCTGCCACTTCGAGCCCTTCCTCGCTCCCATCCGCAGCTGGCAAGCACAGGAAGCCGAGAAGCGCCTCCGCGAAGAGCGCGCCGCCATCGAGCAGCAACAGCTCGAGCTCGCTCAGCGCCAAATGCGCGAAGTCTGCCGCTACGCCGAGCCCACAGTATCCAGCTACAGCCAGCGCTCATACTACGCCTCCTCAACATCTTCCTCGCGCACACCCTCGCTCTCGCCACCCACTCGCAGCCACTCCGCCTCATCATACGCCTCGAGCTCGTCCTCCACCTCGCCCGCCAGCATCTCCTCCACCTACTCCTGCGACTCCAGCGAGCCCGTCGTGCACATTCAGCCCAACGAGCCCTCAATCGTGCACATCCAGCCTTCGGCCAAGCACCAGATGCCCATGAGCATGGCCTCCGCCATCGAAGCCCAGCCCATCAAGAAGCAGAAGTCCGGCAACATCTTCTCGCGCTTCCTGCCCACCATCGCCTCTTCTCGCACGCCCGCACAGTACTAGAAACTTCTTTCTCTAGCAAACGAGCATCTTTGGGTTTTGTACGGCATTTTCTGGCAACGGCGTTTTCGGATCGGCAGGGGCATGAATGGGGAATCAGGTCATTCAACATCATGACCTTGGTAACGATAAAAATGGAGCATTCGGCGGGATTCGCCTCGACTGGCGCGAGCGCGATCTTTCGCTTTGGAATCATTTATTAGAGGTGGCGGGAGAAGCAGATTGACAGACGCACGAAACGAACAGACATGGATTCTGTGGTTCGTGGATGGGAGTTCTGGATTGGCAACATCATGATACCACACACTTGCATTACAAACGGCGTTCTTTTTTCTTATTTCGGAGGAATGGGTTTCATTTTGTACGGAGGGGCAGAGGAGGAGGAGCAAAGTGTCAGATAGATAAGTCTAGACGCATTTCTGAAGGGAAAGCAAAATCACATGTTCAAAAACACTTTAAAACAAACAATCTTCCCTCATCGTGCTCAATCGTCTCTCTCTGTTCGCCTTCGTCGCTGGCTATTTTACTTGCTAACATGACCCGAAGTGGCGACTTAGTCATTTTCAGTATGTCCCTCTCTCTCTTGCCTATTTCGAACCCTACCTCCGATATTACAGTACTCCTGCAAGTCCTGTAAGTCGTCGCGAACAAACAACCCCCAAACCCAACAGCCAAAGCCCTCGGCGCGAGCCCTCCACAAAGGCTCAAAGGGTCCCGCAGCCCTCTCGCTTCGCGCTTAGCCAATTCCACTCCTCCTCTTTCTCCTCCCCTGCATGCCGCATGAAGTCGGCCATCGGCTAAGCACACGTTCAGCCTTCCCGCGCGCGAAGCATGGAATTCTCTCAAATTCTGGCTCTGGCGAATCTGGGGATCGTGAAGCCCTTTGTCTCCATTTTCTCCAAGAAAGGAAGGCGTTAGAGTTTGGGGCTAGTGGGATTGCGCATTGCGCTTTGCGCCTGTTCCTGTGAGGGGTTCAAGTCCCTTGAGCCTTGGTCTGTAACGAGCGAGGTGAGGGTGTGGCATGTGGTCGTTCTGGCGAGGTCTCGGCTATGTGCGTGGCGATGGCGCGGTTGGAGGGAGATGTTGTTGTCTTGTTCGCGTTACTTGTGGTGCTCTGTCTCGTTATTGCAGCGTGATTTGTACTTGATTTGGCTTGCGATTGCGGTTTCCAGCGATAGCGCTTCGGAGATACGGAGATATTAGATCAAGACACGATATGGCGGACGGCCATGAGACGCAGTATGAAGCCACGGTAGCTGTATGTGGATCAGCGTAAAGAGTGGAAGAAGACTACGCTGACCTCAGGATGCTTTTCAGTGGACTATGACAGTCCCCGTGGAAGACTTCATACCAAGTCTAGCGGGATATGTACAGTCGCTAGATTTTACCACGGCTCTACGCCTTTGTAACCGCTACGGAAGAGGACCCAGCTGCCATGTGAACAAGCTGCCAACGGAACTAATCGAGCTGATCGAAGGCCATGTCCACATCGCAATGCGACAGAGCGCGCTAGTGGAGTGGGCGCAACAGAAGCAATGCGCCGAAGCCAAATGCGCATGCGATTACGACGAGCACTGGCCAGTAGACCGCAAAGAGCTCCACCGATCTCTTCTCATGAAAGACCGCACAGCAAAAAGGCCCATCGACGAAGTCGAGGACGACCGAAACCTGCACCATGCGAATATTCGCGACTTCGCCCTACGCACCAGAGGCTTCCGAGCTCTCGATGCCGATGCCCGGCTTGTCAAGAAGTACTTTGGCTTGAACATCTGGACGCCGATAATGCATTCTTATGATGTTCATCCGGGTGACGTTCGCCTTCGTCCGCTGCTGTCCAGACCAGGACCTCCTGGGATGCAATCACAACTGTTCTTTATGCTGCCTGGATATTTGCGACGCACATGTGAGGGCGAGTACCAGCGTCCTGGGAGTTTCTCGACGATGGATCGAGATTTTGAGGCAATACCTGGTCCGGATCGGAGGATGATGAGGCGGTTCTTGCGTGTGTTTCGGATGCTAGGGCTGCTGCCCGATGACCGTTTGCGCTTGCTTGAGAAGCTTGCCAACCTTGCTGCCTTTGGCAGTACTGACGAGAGTAACGCTATGCTGCGGAAGCGAATCTCCAACAAGCTTGCTGAGCTTGGTAAGGGACCAACTCAGCATGCCATCAACGGCATGGTGCTGCCGGATATTGTCCATGTTGAGAGGAGCTCTTCGTGGGAAAACCGGATGCAGAGTACCTGGTTGGCAAAAGAGGATTCGTGAGATACCTGATCTGTTTCGCCATTATTGCTTGAACGGCCTTTCATGTTGTATGATGTTTATACCCTAGCGTTACTTAGTAGTCTGTTACGAGGCAGGCGAGGGCCTACGATGCGTTGTTACGAAGAGACTTGAGCTTGCTACATCCCTACTGCGCACGGCGTTTCCATTCGTGCGTGTTCCATGAGATTTTACCCAAGGTCTTGTGTAACCAGGCACTTCGCAACTGCCTTATTCTCCAGCCCAGTACCATGGTGTGTTCGTTGTTTGCTGGGAAGTAAAACAATTGTCTCTCGATTGCTTCCGGTGTATCAAATGCTGAGTGCGGTGTCAGAGACGTCGCAGTGAAGGCGGTGAAACAAGATACGTGCTGGCCAGCGGTATCACGATGGCCCCAAACGCATGGTGCGAGGTCAGTTCATGCCAGAATGGGTCTTGTAGACTTTGCCGCCCAATGATAGGATGAGAACTGCTTGTCTGCAAGGCTAAAGATTGCTGTGGAGTCGCAAGTGCGTCTTTTCAAAGCAGCAGCCGCGAGACGCGCGAGGTTTCACTCCCTCCGCCGATTTGCCTTCTTCAGCATCCACCATAATAATTGGACGACTCCGTCATTATCGGCGCCGTATGAGGGCAGGCAGCGCTGAATCGAGGCGACTGTCACACGCTATGGGGGCCCAGTACAGCAGGTCCGCAGGCGTGCATTTACGTGCATCACTGGCTGAGTCCTGAACGCCTTCGCGTTAATGGATAAGAAGAGGCCGTATTGCTCGTCTCGTCTATATTACCACCAGCTGCATCCTTTCTATTTGTCGCCTGTCCTGTGTCTATTCTTGCAACGACAAGGATACGACAGGTGATTGGACAGAAAGGCTGAGCCACACGGCTTGACGACATTCGCGACCCTGCTTCGCCCTGCAACCATGTTCGACGCGAGACACTCTCGTCCCACTACGTCGTGCATCTGCGCAAAACTCTTCTCGCGCAAACAACGACAGTGCCTAGACAGCGATGCATTGGCATACGGCTACATCCATCCCGACCACGTCGCAAAATCAAAGTATAAGCGCACATTGAGCTCTTCCGGCATGTACGGGCACGGGCACCAAGCTTACGAACGGCCGCCACCGGCGCGCTTCTATCAGAACGACTTCGCGTCGGAGTCGTATGTTTCTGCGGATTCATATCAGAGACGACCACGTCGAAAGACTCGGCCTTCGGGTTCAAGGTCTACTCTTGATCTGCCGCCTAGGTACACATCGGCGCCACATGATGAGGCACGGCGCCCGAGGACCCCCCGTGAATATCCGCCTGAGCAGCCTCCACGACCAGCTCCGAAGAACGTACATTTTGGAGATGACGCTCCAGTGCAGAGGAGCACAGGTCGAGCAACTGCCGACAACCTCGCGTCGCGACTGGAGGGACTGTGGGCAGAAGTAGATCCACGAGTAGCTCGCGAAAACGAAGACGAGGCACTTTGGATTGAGGCACTGGACCGCGAACTATCCCTCGTTGAAGAGGAGCAGCTGGTCGACCAAGTCGAGTCACAGCGCTCGACCAAGCGCGGCGATGCTCCGTCGAGTAAATCCAGGAGTGGTCTTATCAATTACAGCAAGACTTGGGCATTTTCAAATTCGCGGCTGCCTCCGCATCAGCCTCCATTTAAAACGTACTTCGAGACCTGGCGTCTGATCTGCAGAGCAGCTCGCTCTTCCGCGCAGGTGTATCAGCGCCCGCAACCAGACCAGAAGGAGCATTTCATCGCTGCTGACCGGCGTCATCGAACTAAAGCCATGGTATTGAAGAGTACTCCGCTCGATGATCAAAATCTGATTGTATTCTCTATTCGTGGTAGCCAGGCCAAGTTTGTCGACTGGAACGTGAATCTGCAGCCCGCACCTGCAGCGCCTGAAGGGTTTCTGGACGATGGCCAGAACGCTTGCCACTCTGGATTCCTCAAAGTGGCCAAAGCAATGGTCGCCCCGGTGGCCGCAAGACTGCGCCAGCTCCTCGAACAAGACCCGTCCCGATGCTCATGTTCGCTTCTGATCACTGGTCATTCCGCCGGTGGTGCCGTGGCAAGCCTGTTGTACATGCACATGCTCGCCACTACAGTTGAGTCAGAGCTCAATTTACTGACTGGGTGCTTCAAACGCGTGCACTGCGTTACATTTGGAGCACCGCCTGTGTCCTTCCTGCCACTGCAAAAGCCGCGGCGCGCAGACAAAAGCTTATTTTTTTCGTTCATCAACGAAGGCGATCCGATCGCACGCGCAGACATACCCTACATGCTATCGCTCGCTAAGTTGCTTGCAGGCTCAAAGGGAAGCAGCCATTGCTCTGCCACCACGCTCGTGAAGAAAGCATCGCACGCTGTCTTGAAGTCTTCGAAAGAGGACAAGAATAGCCGCAGAGCACCTTACTGGCCTGTGCCTGAAGCACCACTGTCGAACGCTGGCCGGCTGGTTTTACTCCGTGAGAAGCCTGGCTTACAAAGAAACCCTTTGATCGAGGCAGTCGTGACGGATGACGAAAAGTTGCGAGATGTCATCTTTGGAGATCCCGCCATGCATGCAATGCTGCTGTACCAAGAGCGTGTTGATTCATTGGCTTTTGCTGCTATGCTAGGTGAAGATGGTGGTTGAACTGTGGAATGCAGCAATGATCCTCAAAAATTCGAAGCCGCATCGATTGCCACCGGCAGGCCGCCACTTGTTCACCTCGCCTGAAATGGTTGATCACTCAAATGAGTCTGAAGTTGTCGACCAGGTCATCTTCATGCCATCAGAGGACACAAGCAATCACACTTGTTAGCTGTGCTCGACTCATGCTGGTGCTTG
This sequence comes from Epicoccum sp. F181, assembly GCA_037042865.1. NCBI lineage: Eukaryota > Fungi > Ascomycota > Dothideomycetes > Pleosporales > Didymellaceae > Epicoccum > Epicoccum sp. F181. Next base: position 1,444,076 of record JAJSLS010000008.1, read on the forward strand.
GAATACTTTCAGGAGCAACAGCTTCTCATTGACCATGTACAAGCCCTGATCAACCGGTAGCAGCAATGAGCACACCGACATATCTTCACTGAGGCTCAGTGATTGTGCAGGCCGCTCTGAGTGAAGATGTCAGGTAGTATCAATTGGCTTCAATGAAGGCCATACTACTTCCACTTTCAACACATTGCTCTCGTGCAATGCAGTAAAGGTCGCATGGAACAGCATGTCAGTATTGCGTTTCCATGGAGACCTTGATAGCCATTAATGGCCATTAACCAGCCTTTTGACTGGTCGTTACTTGGTATCAACGCTTCGCTCACACTCATACTTTGACTTCACTGAAGTGAGGTGTACGACCAAGAGTGAAGCCTTTCACACGTGAAACCTAAGCTCATTAAGCAAGATAGCTCCCCTCGTCCAATCACAAGCCAGCAAATGCACGAATGTTCCCTAAAAGGAAAGAGAGCGAGTGAGGCGTGCTTCACTTGGAGCAAATGCATCCTGTCACATGCCAAAACCTCAGACCCTGAACGAACGGCGTGCCTTTCACTCGCAAAACATAAGAAGTCAGCTCCCTCGTGACAACCTCCCACAATCCGCACTCACACATTCACCTCTTTTGCACATCCTATTCCCTTCCTTTGTTATATACCACCAATTCACCGAAACACGAACAAAACCACTATGGCGGACGGCAACAGCTCCCCTGCCTGCGACGCCTACGACGCCGACGATGACGACGGCGCCGCCAACATCCCGCTGCCGCCACCTGTCATGCAGGCCACTGTTGAAGACGCCATGGAAGACGACGCTATGAACACCATGTCGGACGCCGTACCCAACGCGCTGCCGCCGTCGCCGAAGCCGAAGCCGGTCGAGGTCGAGACTCGCCAGGTCTCGCTCACCTTCAACGGCTCCGCCGGCGAGAGCGTCATGTTCAAGCTCAAGAACACGATGAAATTTCGCAAGGCGATGGACCACTACTCCGCCAAGGTTCAGCGCCCTGTGGACCAGCTGCGCTTCCTCTTCGAGGGACAGAGACTCGGCACCGAAGACACCCCGGCTGCGGTAAGCTCATTCCTTCTTTCTTTCTCACTGGGCAGTTCCCGCCAAGTTTTTGGGAGAGCTGATTGCAGCGGCGTCGCAAAAGTCACGCTCCAAGGAGAGACAACTCATCTGTCGACAGCTCGCTGACAATTCTTAGCACGAGATGGAGGACGGCGACATCGTCGAAGTCCACATGGAGCAGCTTGGCGGCGGCCCGTACAACGAGGACTGCGAGGACTGGGTCGAGGTCCCTGACATGAACCTGCTCCCGAGAACCCTCGCTGAGAAGGCGCGTCTCTGCTCCCTCATTAACCGCCTCAAGCAAGAGCTCTCCGCGCTCAAGGCCGACAACCGTGGCCTCAAAACCTACAACAACTTCCTCAAGGCCTACAATGGCGAGCTCCTGTCCAACAACATCGACCTCGCGACCACCAACCGCGAGCTCCTGTCCAAGAACGTCGACCTCGCCGCCAACAACCGCGCCTTCGCCAAGGAGAACAACGAACTCAAAACCGAGAAGAAAGAACTCGATGTGTGTATAAAGCCTATATGATGGGAGACACCGTACTGACTTCGCAGGACGACAACACCGAGCTCTTTTCGGAGTTCACCAAACTCATGACTGAGTATCACGGGTAAGTATTCATGCAGCAGTCTTCCGGTCCCACGATCTGAAACCGTGCAGCGTCAGCAAGAGCCTCGACAAGTTCAAGACGAACTTTGACAAGGAGACGAGCGCCTTGAAGGCTTCCGTCGCCCGCAAGGATCACGCCATCGACAAATTCCAGACAGCCTTCGACAAGGAGACGAGCGACTTGAAGGCTTCCATCGCCCGCAAGGACCGCGCCATCGACTCCATCCTGAGGGATTTCCAGTTCACCATGACACCTGAGGGTGATGACCAGAGGTAAGTTTCAGTGCGAACTTTGAGAGCACCGGCGAGTGCGGCAGCTGCAGCAGCAGCAGCAGCAGCAGTTGCAAGGACAGAGCAACCGGTGAGTTGCAAGACGATATGGACATTGTCCCCGATACGACGATACGAAAACACGAAAACATACGAAAACACGCGAAAAACTCACTAAACCCCACCAAAAAACGACATCGAAACGATCAACGACATGGGATAACAGCATATTTGGGAAATCAACTTGGACAGAAGCGTTGTACGTGCATGAGAGGCCTGGCAACCCTCCTCACACATCAACAGCTTCTAGCATCCTTGGTTTAGGAGAATACTTGGAAATTGAAACTTCTTTTTCCACAATCAAGCGTGCACATGTGAAGTTCTCAACTTTGTGTTTTGGTGATCATGTCTACACAGTAGTTCCTTGAAAGCCTGCTATCGTGGCGCACCTGTAATAACCGAGATTTGTATGTCAATGCCCCGAAACACCGTGCTTATGTCATAGGCTCGTAAATCAAGTGGATCTAACGCGGGTCCAAACGCCACCTCGTCTTTTTGATATCGCATGATCTAGGTAAGCAAAAGAATTTCCGAACGTAGATGAGGTTGTCGAAGGATTCTCCGCGAAGTAGATCGTTGAAGTCAACTTGAACTCGAAGTGGGGCGATCAGTCAGCGCGACACATCGAATCAGAACCTCGGACCTCACCACGTCTGTCAGCACCGATAACAACACCTCCAACGTTACGATCGCGCCACCAACATAACTGGAAACCAAATATCGGATCACCGAAATGCCGCTCACAGTCCTCACCGATGAGGACGTCAACCGCATCCTCCACTCGTTCACCAAAGATGACATTCTCGAGCTTCAGGAATCCCTTGGAGACGCTCTACACTGGTATTCAACATCCGAAGATGGCGCCGATTGTTGCTCGGGTTTTCAACCGGAGCGCACACATTTGAAACGCAAGGATGGATCGACTACTTTATTCATGCCTGCGAGTGGCTTGACCGGACAGGGCGTCAAAGTCGTCAACATCAACGCTACCGATGAATCGGAATCTGCTTCGCCTGGTCTACCAGATCTTTCGAGGTTGAGCCTGGATACTCAAAACAGCCACGGAAGCTCGAGAAGTGATCTGACCACGCCGCAGTCTGCTACGACAACTACCACTAGGTCGTCAATCTCATCTATCCCGGCCAGCACGAACGCCTCAGTAGACAGTCTCGCCACTGGACAGACCTCTATCTCCTCAACCGCAGATGCCTCCGACGCACCAAAGAAACCAGCATCCACCATCCGTGGCTCTCTCACTCTCCTCGACAACCTCGGTCGCACAACCGGCCTCATCAACGCAGAAGAAGTAACCGCCTTCCGCACAGCCCTCGCCTCAACAATGCTCCTCAAAAAGCGCCAATCCGTCCACGACGTCACAGTCTTCGGCGGCGGCAAGCAAGCATACTGGCACATTCGCCTCGCCCTACTCCTCCGCGGCGACGAAATCCACCACCTGAACATCGTCACCCGCTCCTTCGACACCGCCCGCAACTGCATCATGCGCCTATACAATCCCCTCCCCAACGACCCATCTTACGTTAACCCGCTAGGCGAAAAGTACAATTCCCGCGCGCAGAAGACGATTCTCACGCCCGCGCACACGGAGTATCAGCGTCTGCTGAAGCAATACGTTCGCGCCAGCAATGTCATCTTCTGCACAACGCCTTCGCTCACGCCGCTCTTCCCAGCGAGCTATCTCATCAACCCCGAAGGCCGCAAGAAGGGGCGCTACATCGCTTGCATCGGCAGCTACAAACCGCACATGGTCGAGCTGGACCCGGAAGTTCTGCGGTACGCTGTGGCGCCGCATCACGAGCATCGCCACTTGCACAAGCGGCAGAAGGAAGGAGGCGCTGTCATCGTCGACACTGTTAGCGGGTGTTTGCGTGAAGCTGGCGAGATTATTCAGGCGAAGCTGACGCCGGATCAGGTTGTTGAGTTGGGGGAGTTGTTGATGCTTAAGCGTGAGGCGGAGAGGCAGTGTGCTAAGGGGGAGAAGCCTGAGGAGGGGTGTAATTTGCAGGACGACAAGGGGTTGAAGGAGTGGTTGACGAGGGGCAATGTTATCTTCAAGTGTGTGGGTATTGGGCTTATGGATGTTGTTGTGGGTAATGAGCTGGTGAGGATGGCGAGGGCGAGAGGTATTGGTACCACGATTGAGAATTTCTGAAGGGCGAAGTAATCAGAAGCGGCGAAGGCTCGTTTTCATGGCAGGTAAATGAAATGCTCGCGCAGGTGGACTCTCGCCACAACGAGCGGCAATGATAATGATAGATCAATGTGTATGCCTTCTCCCAAAATCTCTGAACTGCTTTGCCTGTAAATTTTTGTACATGTTATCTTCTTCATCTTGCTATTCACACAGGGTATATCTCCTCCACATCTTGTTGTGTTCCATATCTTACACCGAGCGGCTTTTCATGCCTGCCCGTCTGTCTCCTCGAGGAGTGTGCTCCATCTGACTCTTCTCCAAGTCGCTGCGAGCTTTTATTTTGTTCCTGACAGCCTTCCTGGTACCTTCTCTTTGCCGGCCAGCACTTCCTTCCGACAGAACCAGGCGCGTAGGTCTTCATCAATGTCTCATCTCAACTCCTACGCCTCGCTCACAAAACACCACCATCCTCCTTCCAGTGCTTCAAGTACTCTTTGCCATCAATCGCAGTGCCGGACTCAGTGTGCTCCCAGTTCTCGGCAACCTTCTCAATGCGCTTCGCGACAAAAGGCGTCAACTGTCAGAAAACTGTGTCAGCACTACCTCCCTGAATTGACCGAATGCTTTCAATTTTTTTTCTTACGTTGAAACCCGCCAAATCAGGACACACGTATGTGCGCACTTTCTTGTAGTCGACAACGTATCCTCCCCACTTGGTGTGTCTGCCCATGGCACCGGTGCGGTTGCCCTTGTAGTAGTCTTTGCCGGCTTGCTTGGTGGTGAGGGCCAGGCGGCGGATGGCGCGGAAGAGAGGGGCGGTGGGCTGCATGGTTGGTGGTGGTGTATGATTCGAGGCAGTCCTGGTATTTCTTCTAATGTCGTCGTCGTCGCCGTCTCACTACTACTGCTGCTGCTACTATTGCGGCGTTCGGGAGTGTCGACTTCAATGCTTGAATGTCGCAGGGTCGCGCGAGTCATGTGACAGAATCGAATCGAGGGACCGGGGCAAGAGAAGCCGAAGCCAAAATTTCGAGAAAGTAGATGAAGAAGAAGAAGATTGTAAGACGAGATAACATAGCAACTTAACCACCTGAACAAGTAACATTGTTCAGCACAACCGCAATCATGCCACCTCGTATAGCGCGCTCATCAGCGCCCACAACAGCGCCCAAATCTTCCAAAGCCAACAAGAGCAAGAAACGCCAGCTCGACGCTTTCGCCATCGCTTCTCACGAAGTGCCCGAGAAACTGCAAGTCCGCCAACACCGCTTGGGCGAATCGTTTGGCGAGCACCCGCGCGCGAAGCGCAGACGACTGCAAGATGAGGAGGGAGAGGACAGTGAGGGCGAGGAGAACCAACCGCGGAAGGTAGACAAGCGCAAGAAGAGCGGAGCGGATAATGAGGATGTGGAGTTTGGCAGCGATAGTGATGGAAATGAGTGGACTATGGGTGGCGTTGGAAGTGACGACAGCGACGAGGAAATCGACTCGGACGAGGCTTTTGGCGAGAGTGACGAGGAGAGGTTCGACGGCTGGACTTTCCGTGGCAGTAAGAGTGTGCAGGGAAAGCAAAAGAAGAAGCCGGTTAAGAAACAGCAAGTTGCGGACGACGATAGTGAAATGGACTTGAACGAGGACGAGGAGGAAGAGGAGGACGAAGAGGACTCTGATTTCGGAGGCGAAGGTGTTGATCTCGCCACTATGCTCGACACTTACGACGATGAGGTTCTCGGCAAGGACAAGGTCAAGCGGGACATGGGTGAAGAGAGTGCTACGGACGAAGAGTCCTCAGAAGGTGACGACGAGCAATCTGAAAGCTCCTCAGACGAGGAGGATGAGGAGCCCGAGGACGATGAACGCCACGCGAGATTGCAGGACTTTGTGGATGCTCTAGACAACAAGCCGGCCGAAGACAGAGAACGAATTGCCTCTGGAGAAGATGGAGGTCTCACAATAGACGATCTACTGGCGGATGCCGACCTCGACAAAGCTACCATGGCCACATTCAAGCCCAAACGCAAGTCAAAAGCACCAGAGAAACTCGCCGCTCCTCTACCAAAGCGCCAGCAAGACAAGATCGATCGCGAGATTGCAACACAAAAGGCGAACGAGCAGCTCGACAGGTGGCGTGATACCGTCATGCAAAACCGCCGTGCCGAGTTCTTGAGCTTCCCGTTGAAGCGTTCCGACGCCAACGAGCCCGTCGGCAAAGACAAATTCATACCCGCACAAGAAGAGAAGCCCAGGACTGAGCTCGAGGAGAGCATCCAGAAGATCATGGAGGAAAGTGGCATGGCTTCGAAGAAAGATGGAGCCAAAAAGGCCGACGATTACGAATCAGACTTGATCAAGGCCGAAGAGCTTGCAACAAATAAGATGCCCGTCGAGGAGATGCTGAGGCGTCGCGCAGAGCTGCGTCAGAACCGTGAGCTTCTCTTCCGCGAAGAGGCAAAGGCAAAGCGCATCTCCAAGATCAAGTCCAAGTCTTACCGCCGTGTCCACCGCAAACAGCGTGAGCGCGATGCTGAGAAGGAGCGTGCCATGCTTGACCCTGAAGGCCTGGGCATTCCCATGGACGAAGACGAGAAGGAGCTTGCCGATCGTCGCCGTGCAGAGGCTAGAATGGGCGCTAAGCACAAGGATTCCAAGTGGGCGAAGAGTCTGAAGGCTACCAACCGCGATGTTTGGGACGATGGTGCCAGAGAGGGCGCCATCGAGCAGGCGAGGAGAATGGAAGAGCTCAAGAAGCGTGTCGCTGGCCGTGAGATCAGCGATGGCTCAAGCGATGGCATGTCTGACGATGATGACGACTCGGACGACGATGACAACTCAGGCACACTCAAGAAGTTGGAGAAGCTTCGCGCTGGTGAAGCACCCGAGAAGGGCATCGGCGCCATGAAGTTCATGCGCGATGCTGATGCACGAAAGAAGGCCAAGAACGACGAGGCTCTCGACGCTCTTCGCAAGGAACTCGCTGGAATGCAAAGCGGTGACGAGGAAGAAGAGGAAGAGAACCTAGGCAGAGCCATCTTCGGCCCTTCAAAACAGAACGACAAGCCAGCTCCCAAGCCCAAGCGACCTGAGCTGGAAGAAGGGGACCTTTCAGAGGACGATGTCCAAAACCCTGCGGAGGCTGAGAAGCCTGCTGCCACTGAGCAGAAGAAAGATCGCAGACAGCCGAAGAAGAAGAACGAGAAAGCCAGCGGTCCTCTCGCAAAATCACAGGCTCCCGACCGCCGAGCACAAGAAGACGAGCAGGACACAGCAGACCAGACCAGCGCCTGGATCTCCGGCCCTACGAAGTCAAAGAAGTCAAAAGCCGACAAGGAGTCAAAGGCGGAAGACGTCTCTGCTATCGTAACCCTCAACGGACCCAGCAAAGCCGCCAGCAAGCAAAAGACCACCGAGCCTGCTGCCGCTCCAGCGAAAGACACCAATGCGCCCTCGACTAACGGCTGGACAACCGTCACATACAACAACGAGGATGCTTCCGACGCTGAGCCCGAAACAGACGACCCGATCCTCTCCGCCGCCGACCAGAAAGCAGCTCTCTACGCTCGCGCTTTCGCCGGCGACGACGTCAAAGCCGCTTTCGACGCCGAGAAGGCAGAACAAGCTGCTTCGGAAGACGAAAAGGAGGTCTCCAACGCTATGCCTGGCTGGGGTTCATGGGCCGGCGCCGGCTTGACCAAGAGCGCGAAGAAGGCCGCTGCTCGCCAACGCCACAACCCGCTTTACAAGACTAAGCTGCCTGGTGGCGTCAAGCAGGACAAGAGACAGGACAAGCGCTTGGACAATGTCATTGTCAGCGAGAAGAGCGATCGCAAGGGCAAGAAGTACCTTGCGCCTGTGCTGCCTCACGGCTTTGAGAAGGGAGAGGAGTATGAGCGTAGTTTGAGGCAGCCTATTGGTAAGGAGTGGGGCACGAAGGAGGTTGTGCAGAGGAATACTAGGCCTAGGGTTGTTACGAAGCCGGGTAAGATTATTGAGGCGATGGAGAGGCCGATGGTTTAAAGAAACTAGGATACATTTGCGAAGCGTTCAAGACAGCGATGGTCTTCATCTCGTTCCGCCCCCACAAAGCTACCTGGACTGCACACGAATGATCTCATCTTCCTCAGCAAATCATGTTGTAACGCTAGGATATGTGAGTGTTGCCTACATCGAGCCACTGGCTGCGTGGCGTATTCAGATCTCACTGACCCAATTGTTAGAAACATTTCTTTGGATGAACGGATCGACTATGACTTACTCTCCATCCATTTTGTTGCGAACCAGGAGCATGGGCCGAGGGAAGGAAGCTGCCGTGTTGACCAGTGCTGGAGTCTGTCCCTTCTCCTTCGTCGCCGCCAACGAGAGGGCCTTCTTCTGAGACTGAGTGTCGTGGATGAAGGGCTTGAGGTCGAGGTCTTTCATCACTCGCTTGAAGTTCTGGATGTCTTCCGGTTTCGGACGCTGGTCCATCGAGACTGTCATACCGTAACCGCTTTCGTATGTGGGCTCGTCATACCCGTCTTCAGACATGTGGCGGGTCCACTCCTTCGAGTGCGCGACCCGGTCGGGCAAGACAAGATAAGTGACGGTCGCGTTCGCCGAGTCTCCATTCGATGACGTTCCCATACAAACGTTCGCGAGCCAGATGTCAAGACCGAAATGTTCGCGGAACAGAGTGCGGTTACTGGAAAGGATCTTGTGCACCTTGGTCTGCCACTCTTCTTTGCGGCTGTAGTGGCCATCCGGCATTGTTGCGTCAACCCTCGCCATGAAGACCTCGAGATCATGGTCATCGGGCTCATCGCCTCCGTCCAACTCGAAGAGATCCATCGCGCGGATCTCGTGGTAGTTTGCAAGCAGTTGTTCTTTCGAGTAGTGACGGGCACGCTCACAGCTGTCTTCGAAACAGATCAGACATTCCTTCCAGCGGTTCAGCTTCTCCTCGCGGACCGGCAAGACGTAGTACTGCGCGATGGTCTGCACGAGCTCGGCGGGGATCTTCCTGATGTGGCACTGCGGTCCTTTGCCGAAGCGGTGGCACGCGCGTAGAGCGTTCATTGCTGGCAGCGTGTCGAGGTACGCTTGCAAGTGAGCTCCGAGTTGCGCAGCGCTCACGGGCGAAGCGAGCGTGAAGGTGACGTCCAGGGTCGCCATCTTGGTTGTGTTGGGTTGAAATGTGAGATATGTCGGATGAAGGTGTAGACGGAGGGGCGCCTGGTGGTATCGAGGTGATGTTGCGAAAGTTGAGTGGCATTGGTGGAAAGCGCGCGGATGGATCGCACCTTCCGCGACAGTCGCGAGTTAGGCAGCAGGCAACGTCACGTGTACTCAGCGACCAGTAAACATCGCCATAAAGAAGTAGAGCAAGAAGAAGACGTCAGTAGACCTCGATTCCTTATTAAGTGCTGTACATACGACGGTCGTGTCTCAGAGTTCCGTCTTCCTCATATAACTGCATGCTTGCAGTGATCTCACCCACGAGAAAAAGAAACAGTAACCTCATCCGTCCGAGTGATATTCGTCTCCACCACCCTCGGATATCCGTGATCTTGCTCTTGACTTTCCTCCTTCGCTAAGATCTGCTCCTGACTGTCAATCTCAGTCGGCATACTCACACCAATCCTAGCCCTCGAAAACGCCTTTCCAGACTTGACCAGCTCGCTCGAGAGTTCCATGCCGGAGTCGTGCGTTGTCTTTTGACGAGGAGTATTGCTGCTGCTGTAGCCAGCTCCACGGCGAGCGCTGCTGAGGATGCTGCTGTCGAAGATCACTTTGACCAACGGCTGTAAAATCGGGATGCACGATGCGATGATGATCGTTGAGCCTTCGATGCTGGATGGGCGTGTTCGTTAGCGATGGCTTTTCTCTGGCAATATTTGGGAATTGACCTACCACGTCCATATGACCAGGTTGGAGGTGTCGTCTGAAGTTTTTAGTTAGTGCATGTGAAACGAAGAGGTATAAGTGAGCAACTTACAGCTGAAATCAGCGCTGGCCAGGCCCGGCAAACGAGTGCACTTGTATGCAGCAACAACGCTGGCCACCGAGCCAATCCCTAGTGCAGACGCGAGTGCCATCTTCTTCTTGATGTTCATTTGCAGCTGAGCAAGGATCACAGCGGGATAGACCGCAAGATAGAGATCCATAGCAGCCGAAAGCGCTGATTTAGTCAGCTTCTGCGTCACAACACAAGAACAACGCACCCAAACTTACATCCAGCGAAGATCCCATATTTGACCAGTATCCAGATCGACCAACATTCACCCTTGACAGAGAAGTCCCATTGCGAGCGAGCCGGTGTGCACCGCGCGTACAAGATGATGACGCAACCAAATAGCGCGGCGGTCGTCAGGCCCGAAGAGCACCAAAGGAAGATTCGATGCGCTGGACTCGGAGCCAAGAGTTTTGTCAACAGGGAAACCACCGCTAGCTTTGGGATTGCGAACGATAGGATACCAGGACAGAAGGCTGCTATGGTGTATTTGATCACATTTTGCTGTTGTTCGAGGGTCAGAGTGTCAAAGTGTCGCCCACTGCCCGCTTCTGCCGCTGCGCTGGAGATGCCCAGGTTGATTATGCCACAGATCTGGTGTGTCGTCAGCAGGCTGGAACCTCGCAAAAGGAACTGTTCTGTATGGAAGTCTTACCATTGCCAGAACAATAAGGTAATCATCCAAGCCAATGTTGCGCATCAGCTTGATGCGAACATAAAGTCGTGCGGCCACGAAAAGTGCGGACATGCCAGTAAAGGTGCCAACGACGGCAATGATTCCTGCCCCGTTGCTCACATCCTCACGGGCGGCGCGTTGAAATATAGGAGACATTGCAAGCGATGGTAAGTACAGTGCAGAGAGAGGTTGTTTTTCGAGACTATGTCGAGACAGCATCCATCAAAGCAGTCGCCACGGCTTCATCTTATTGTGTACCTCCTTGCGACATCCGCGCGGCCCTCGCATAGGAGGCATCGACTGAGGGATACGGTGTATGTGATCCAACTGCACACCCTGTCAGCTACTGACCAGCGATTGGCGGCGAAGGAATACAACACTAACGGGAACGCCAAACGAGAGGTGAGAACCGGCATGTACTGTAAGTCAATGAGACTGCCGATCTCTGCTACCAACTACCGCCCCAACGAAAGGACTTGTATGCATAGCATGAGCGGATTCGGGACTGTCTCCTAATCCATAGATTGAGCGTCTTAAGAGCGCCTTGGCCGTATCCAATCCACTAGTCACACTGCTACTGCAGTTCGAGGACATGATGCATGCTGCAACAGGGTAGGTTCGGGCATTTTGGACCCTGGCCGTTCCAATGTGATGATAGACTAGTAACAGGATCAGGACACGCCAGTGCCTACATGAAGCCTTGGTGTGGGGTGGCGTTGTTATGTGGAGGTCCATGCATGGTGGAGTCTTTCCTTGAAGATGATTTAGCCTGTTCTTTTGCCAGAGACCAATCCTATGTTGGCATTTGTATGTGTTAATTCCAATCGACTGTCGAACTCTGCCACTTGCGGAGAGAGCTTTGTGACAACTACCACCTGATGTCAGAATGAAGGAACCGAAAGCATCACAGTATGCTGCAATATAGTGGCGTTGTAGTCGAACGAGAACAGGCATCGGAGTGCAGACCGAGCTCTCGGCACAGAGTTCCGAAAGTTCCCATTGGACGCCTACGGCATGCCGACCGAAGCGAAGTCTGGGGTGCACTGCAGCTCCACATTTAAGGTTGCGCGACAACAGTGGCCCGGATCCCCCATGCGTAGCGCTACAGTAGCTGGGTAAGGACGTTTGACACACTACGGCGATCGCATAGGCACCTAAGTAACAGGATGCCGGGACGCCAAGCACTCGCTTGCATTCGACAATGCCAACTTTTGGCCTGTGTCGAAGAACATCTCCCACATAATTCGGCCTCGCGTCGGGGAGAAGTCAAACCTCCAAAGATCAGACAGAGTTATCAGAAGTTCGGATGCAGGGGCATAGTATGTCGTCCAGTACTTCTCAAATTCACCTCAACCAGTTCCCAAGACTGGCAAGTATTGGCAGTGACGGAGTAATATGGACCCTTACTAGTAAGACCAACTTAATTAGCAGTACTGCCGCTAATGATGGCACAGCAAAGCGGACTCACGTTGAGATGTTGCGACGGATTATCGAGAGCAATTGCCGGCTATTGAGCATTAGCGACGACGAGACATGGGATTGGCGACTTCGTTGTTGCTTGAGCTTGACTGGTCTGGAAGGTGTCCACTTGACCCTGACCTCTTGGAAAGGAGGCACCTTGATAGCCCATAAGATAGCATGTCCCTTCTCTCTCGATCTGTCTCCGTTCGTAGCTTCGTAACTTAATCATTAGCTTCGTATTACCGACCTAGTAAACTCTTGTTCAATATGACTGCCGACGGTACTGCCAAAGAACATGTCAACGGACGTGCGAACGGCCACACCAATGGACATCCCAATGGTCACTCCAACGAAAAGGCTAACGGGTCGAGCAACGGGGTAGCCAAGAAACCAGGTCACCACACCTCAATCCAGCCGTCCGTGGAAGTTGCGATAGCACCAAACGATGCCGATGCGGTCTCTAGCACCATCGAATCGATCCAGTTACTTGGCAAGACATTCTCTCCCGCCGACACCTTTGGTCGTCAAAAGCTGCTTGCAGAAGCACGTCGACTAGTCAGGGCGCTCGAGACGCCACGTGAGACCATGATCAAACACAACTGGGCCCAGGTGAGTTCTCCCTCGAAAAGAAGATGGCAGCTGCTGACTGGCGTAGCCTGCTGCACACATGGCCATCACACTCGGAGTCGATCTTGGTCTGTTCGGAGCGATGCTGGAAAACAACAGCTCTCCAAAATCGGTGACTGAGCTGGGGAAAATGCTGAGCGTGGACCCTGGTCTCTTGGGTATGTGGTCCCCGATACCAATCAAGCCAAGCAAGAAGCTAATGAGATTACAGCTCGTACCATGCGACACCTAGCCACCATGGGCTATATCGAAGAGACAGCTGTCGACGAGTACAAACCGACGAACTTTTCGAGGTCGCTCGCTATTCCGATCATCGGTGACGGCTATCCTTGCGTGTAAGTAATTCTCTTGTGACGAACGAGGAGATAGCTGACGAGTTTCCAGAGCTGGCGGCGCAATCGCTGCTCTCTCAAAGTTCAATCTCTTCGCCGCGAAGACTGGTTACGCAGAGCCAAGCAATGCGGAAAACAGTCCTTACCAGTACGCCTACGACACCAAGCTCAACTTCTTTGCGTACCTGCAGGCGAACCCTCCGTACGGACCGCAGTTCAACCACCACATGGGCGGCTACAGCCAAGGCCGACCCAGCTGGATGAACGCCGACTTCTTCCCCGTCCGTGAACGTTTGGTCAAGGGCGCCAAGTCTGAAGATGATGCTGCGTTCATTGTAGACATCGGAGGCAGCATTGGCCACGATCTTGCAGAGTTTGCCACGAAGCACCCAGAGACTCCTGGTCGCCTAGTACTTCAAGACTTGCCTGTTGTGCTGGGTCAGATTGCAAGTCTCGATGACAAGATTGAGCGCATGGCCTATGACTTCTACACTGAGCAGCCAGTATTGGGTAGGCTACCTTCGTCCGAGATCAGTCGTAGTCCATTTGCTGACATGGAATTCAGGCGCTCGCGCATACTACATGCACTCTGTGCTCCACGACTGGCCGGATGATAAGTGCGAGCTGATTCTCGCGAACGTGAAGAACGCGATGGAGCGCGGCTACAGTAGACTGCTGATCAACGAGAACGTCATTCCGGACGTGCAGGCCCACTGGGAAGCGACTGCATTGGACTTGATGATGCTGGCGCTCTTTGCCTCCAAAGAAAGGACCGCAGCTCAATGGAAGCATCTGCTCGAGGATCGCGCCGGCTTGAAGATTGTGAAGATCTGGGGCGTCGGCAATGGTGTCGAGAGCCTGATTGAGTGTGAGCTGCCGTGAGAGTCAGACGAGGGAGTCCACAGCCCGGCGATCATACTGCTAGATTTCGATTGATGGAGTATCGTGTAATGTCCAAGCCATTTAAGATGACACCGTACGCGTGTTTGTGAAGGTGGCGGACTCAAGTTCGAGGTCGCCTTGGCGAAACGGTATGGAGAATAGAGTGTGCCCATAGGTTTGCATACGACCCTTTGACTTCGTACCGGCAGCATCGAACATGACCTCAGAATCCGTTGTAGTGGAAATATTATAAGTAGATGACACTGATGATGTTTCTGCCCTGCGATACCTCATGCTTGTATCTAGATGTTTTGCATCCGCAAGTGAACTTTCGTTGGCGCACACATCGTCCAACTCTCCCAAACTGAAACCTGCTCATGTTTCCTCCAACATCTTCCTGCACAGCTTGGAATTGTGCCTCGCTGCTTAGCCTAGAGCATGGCAAACTTTCGCCAATGATATTATTGCCCGTCAATTGAGACGATAGCGACTAGTGTCATATGTGATCTCTCTCGAACATCAAGCCCCCCGTCAAACTTATTGACTCATGGGTAACCCAACCCATAGCCATATTGGCACGACGAGGACTGTTGTCAGGGACTTGCGGAATCATCCACAGCAGGTTTACTCAAAGTGTTGCGCGAGTAACGTAGGGCGTGGGAAGGGCATCGCTGCGGCACCCTTGCCGTCGCGATCGGCAGCGTTTGTAGACACAGGCGTCTTGTCTGAGTCCTTGGAGCCGTGAGATGTTTCGGAGTCGATGCTTGGGTCGCGAGACCCCAACATCAAGGCGGGATCCTGCTTCTGGCTGCTGTGAGCGAAAGGCTTGAGCTTCAAGAACTTCAAGGCCTTCGGGAATCTGTCCAGTTCTTCGGCAGATGGCTGCTTGCAAACCTCCACAGCCACCCCGAATCCGTTCAGAAAGTGGTTACATTCGACGGTCCGCTCGTCGTCAGAGTCTTCGAGGGTCTCGTGATGAGGCCATGAGTGACGTCTCTCAACCAAGTCTGGCAAGGTGAGATACGTGATGGTGTTTTGAGGCAATCCGAAGTCAGGAATGTCGTCGGAATTCTGGTGGTGAGGCAAGCGAACGAAGGAGTACCAGATGTCGAGACCGAAACGTTCCTTGAACAACGACTTGTTGCTCTTGGAAAAGATCCTCTCGATGGCGCGAGGCCACGCGGCTCTGTTCGCATCGTGCTTTGGCTGCTGATCGAGCTCGTTGAGGTATGGTGAGTAGCCACACATCGCAACCTCTGCCACGAGACCCAACAGCTCGCCGTCGCTCGGCTCGCTGGACTCCCCGGGCAATAACATATCTTTGTCCACCCACCCGTTGTAGATCTTCATGAGCTCACCCCGGTCTGCGTGATCGAGTAGTGAGCACTTCCTTCTGAAGCATCGCGAGGCAACCGCCAAGTCCCTAGCCACCTTACTGCGCACCGGCTCAACAGCGTATCCCTCGATCATCTTGACAAGCTCCACAGGGAAATCTGTGAAGCGACCCTCGCCGAAGCGATGACACAGACGCAAGGTGTGGAGCATAGGCAGTGCTTCGACATGAGTCTGGACCCGCACAGCGAGTGAATGGGCAGAGACAGGGAGTGCATACTAGACGTAACAACGATCAGCAGGATTTCCCACATGGTGAGCGTTGAAAGGTAGGCTTACGGTGAGGGTCACGTCGACGCCTGGCATGTTGTCGTCTCTGATGAGGATGGCCGTGCGGCTGAGTCGTATGTGGATTCTGCAGATTGAAGTTTTGGTAGTGGGGATGGAGCGTGGAAGATGGAGCAGTTGGTGTGATGTTGAAGAAGGTTGAAGAAACTGCGGGCTATCTGATGGCAAAGGCCAAAACGCGATCAGAATGAGACAAACAGAGACTGCAAACGAGCATGCGCTTAATCCATGCATCTTCCCGCTAGCTTCCTGCCTACTGCCACACACGCAGGAGTATTGGAATCGCAGAACCGGAAAAGCTCGAAGAGACTGAGGATGTCTGAAATATCGAGGAAATTGAAGATGTCGCACACAAAAGGGCGCCACTTCGACATCAGCCGTCTCCACTAGTCAAACGCCTAAGACCAGTACGCTGGAAATGCCAATAACCAAGTGCAAGCGGAAAAGGCACTACAACCCACGCAATAACTGATTGGAAAATCAAGGCACGCTTCATACTACCGTCCGGCTCTCCAGCAACCCCACCCTTCAGTGCATCCATAATGATGATGAAAATAGCACCTGAAAGTTGCCCAGCGGTCCAGCATATAGTCGAAGAGATCTCTGGACTGACCGGGTGGGTGATGAGCACAAGGTATTCGAGTGCACATGGTAGGAGAGAGAATGATGTCGCACCCAAGAGTGAACAGATCACATAAGGCCCTGGTAGTGAGCGTGTTTGTGGCATCCAGATCAACGCGAGATAGCATGCGGCGATAAATGGCACGACGACCTTGATCACTGCCAAGTATCGCTTCGATTTGTCCACGTACGGTGATACAATCGCGGACGATACCAATCCGACAACGATCAAAAGTGCTCCAGCTATGCCAGCATCATCTTCGCTGAAGCCATATGGCTCGAAAACCTGGTTGATGAGCGATGAGAACGCGTTGAATTGACCCACGTAGACGCTGAAAGGCAGCATAATCAGCCAGAATGACGCGTTGCGTGGCAGCTCTCGCAAAGCCCGACGCAGATCAAGCTTTTCATCTCCAGCCATTGCTGATGGTGGCGACTTTGGCGCTGCTGGGATGAAGAATGAAGGCAGTGAAGCGATTGTGCTGATGATAGCGGTATAAAGGACCATGCTTGAGACACTGGACGGGTCGGTAGCCCAGAATGGTCCTATCAACTGTCCTAAAGCGGCCCCGACAGGGTTGGCGAGTGATGCCGCGGCAGTTGCCGACACACGCCCACTGTCTGAGAACCAAAGGTTGCTGTATCTCGTCGGCGCGGCGAGAACGAATGGCTGAGCAAAGCCGATGATGATCTGGCCGAACATTACAACGCCGAAGTGGCCACCTGAGGCGCGCGCGCCTGCATATCGGATCCAGTTGCCGATGAGGACCAACACACTCGCTGTGACGATTGCAGCTTTGGGACCACCCTTGTTTAGAGTGTACATCACCAACGGGCTGACCGCCACGAATGCAAACAGAAAACCGGTTGAAAGCCAGTTTATAGCACTCTCCGATACGCCAAAATACTCTGCTGATGTCGTGCTCACAGCAGAGAAAGTCAGCCAGTCCCAACTAACGACGATGTTCA
Organism: Epicoccum sp. F181; assembly: GCA_037042865.1. Classification (NCBI taxonomy): domain Eukaryota; kingdom Fungi; phylum Ascomycota; class Dothideomycetes; order Pleosporales; family Didymellaceae; genus Epicoccum; species Epicoccum sp. F181. The sequence goes on from JAJSLS010000008.1 coordinate 1,461,473, forward strand.
AGAGCACGAGCTGGGCCAGCCCAAAGAAGCGGATCTTGTACACGCGGTAAGTGGTGCTAGCATTGTGCTGCTCGAATGTCTCTGATATGCCAGATCTGAGCCTCGTCAGGGTCTCTCCACGGTCTGATGTAGGCACTTCAGTGACAGTGTCGCGTGCAAGGTTGCTGCCGCCAGCCTTGCCGTCGGCGGCGTGCTGAGGTGGGCTGATGTTCTGCATCTCTACGTTGCCTGACGTGTGAGAAAGGAGGTGCTCAGTGCTCGGCCGTCGCCCGGCATCGATGTGCATGCTATGTACAACAGTCTACAACGATGCCATCCGTACCATATGAACGAGAGTAACAAGGCAGAGCTGAAGATAAGTGATAAGACAGGTGGGTGTAGTGGGGCACTCTCCAGATCTCAGGAACAAGGGGCAAGGGTGTTTATTGCTAGCCAAGCCCCTTGTAGCAATGCCTCCGTCTTCAAGGCTGGATTAGGTGAAGCGTTGTTTGTCACGTGCGCGAGGTGAAAAGTTCTTGGCTAGACAGCCACACTAGGCCCGGGCCCTCCCGCAGATGAAATCCCACCTCGACCATTTCGCAAGCCAGCTCAACTTGAAGAATTTCTCGCCAGCGACAACGATCTCGACAATTCTTCGTTCAATTCACCGTCGATACTAACCATGGTAAGCATTACCTGAACACCCGAGCTGTATGCCTCTGCTTGTCGCAATGCGCGCGAGCACGCTGCAGTGATGACCCTAAAAGTCCACCGCCTGCACTTGTTGCAGCGCGAGTGCGATGGCTTGAGCCGGACAGATGGCAGCAATGCCTCTGTCCATAAGCGCTCTTTAGAGATTGAACAGCGCTGACTGTTCTTCTCAATGATAGCCTCCCAAAGCCGGTTCCAAGAAGGCCGCCCCGGCCCCGTTCCCCCAGACCAAGGCTGGTGTGAACAAGAAGAATGCCAAGGTGAGTAAAAACTGATATCCGATACCCAGCATCGCAATGCGCGTCCGACTCGGAACTAACAATACGTTCATCAGAACCCGCTCATCGAGCGTCGCCCGAAGAACTTCGGTATCGGCCAGGACATCCAGCCCCGCCGTAACCTGTCGCGCTTCGTCAAATGGCCCGCCTACGTCCGTCTGCAGCGCCAGCGCAAGATCCTGAACATGCGCCTGAAGGTCCCTCCGTCAATCGCCCAGTTCCAGAACGTTCTTGACCGCAACACCGCCGCCCAGACCCTCAAGCTCCTCAACAAGTACCGCCCTGAGACCAAGGCCGACAAGAAGGAGCGTCTTACCAAGGAGGCCACCGCCGTCTCCGAGGGCAAGAAGAAGGAGGACGTCAGCAAGAAGCCCTACGTCGTCAAGTACGGTCTCAACCACGTTGTCGCCCTCATCGAGGCCAAGAAGCCCGCTCTCGTCCTCATCGCCAACGATGTTGACCCCATTGAGCTTGTCATCTTCCTCCCCGCCCTCTGCCGCAAGATGGGTATCCCCTACGCCATCATCAAGGGCAAGGCCCGTCTCGGAACGGTCGTCCACAAGAAGGTACGGTTCCTTGATATCATGTCTTCCTTACATCTCTTACTAACAACAAATCTCAGACCGCCGCCGTCGTCGCCATCACTGAGGTCCGCTCTGAGGACAAGTCTGAGCTTTCCAAGCTCGTCCAGGCCGTCAAGGAGGGCTACCTCGAGAAGAACGAGGAGGCCAAGCGTCACTGGGGTGGTGGAATCATGGGCGCTAAGTCCAACGCCAAGACCGCAAAGAAGGCCAAGGCCCTCGAGAGCGCCATCAAGATCTAAGCAATTGGACCACAGCACTCTTCAACTTATACCATGCTCGGGCGTTAGGATGAGCATTTCCGGAGGCGTTCCTTGGTTGGAAACTGTCTCTGGGTGTGTCCTTTCTCGGTTAGCGTTTTCTCTAGCGAGACACAAAAAGTCATTAAAGCTGATGGAATTCGAGGACACACAAGACTTTCATATACCCCAGTTCTTGTTCTCTTGTCAATGATATTGTACGAATCACGCGCTTCCCACTCTCACTGTAGTTTTCGGAAGTGCCACCAAAGTAGGTCTGTTTTGTGGAGTTGACATGATACGGTTTCTTCAACGTTGTCTTGCTTGCTCACCGTCCATGTCGTATCATCATCGGACCACGGCTTGATGTTGTGTCTTGTACAGTTGGCATCGAAGGATAACAGTTTGTCCAAAAACATTCAACATCCTCCTTGTCCAACCCGCGAGTTTGTCTTGATGGGCACTGCTGCGGCCGAAACAAGGCAACCCGTATGTCTAGGCAACATGACTGAAGATTGATCTTGCATAGTGAGGAGTGAATTCTACGTCGTTAGCCGGTGTACATGCGGCAACTTCTGGAGTCGACTGGACAAAACCAGCTATGCTAAAAATTTGCATCTACATTATTACGAAGATCATCTCCAGTATTCGCAGCTCTCAACATATCTGTGGTACCGCTGCACCAGACAAGTCATGCTTATCTCGACCCTAAGGTGCTTCCATCCAGAGCACGTGATACCATCATTGTTTCGGAAGAACCACAACTAGGCCTGCATCCTCCATGTGTTATGCGTCTAGCCAGATGATCCGATAAGCACTAACATGATCAATAGATAATTGTACAAGTATGTGGAACTGCATGCCGCAACGTGCTTCAGCGTCTACGCTGGCATTATCACCACCGCATATGAGCTGTGGCATCGACGCTTTCGTATCACACAGCTGCTCGATCCTTCGTCAATGGCAGCATCTCTTGGAAATTGTAGCACGTTTGCAGTCGCTGTCGCGCTGACTGATAGCGTCAGTACCTGAATCAATGGAGCTGCAAAAGTGCGCCTCTGTGTGTACGCACGACTTCACACCATTGGACTACTACCCCAGGACGCATGCACATTTGCTGCAATCAGTCCCAACGAGAAACATTCTAACCACGCACCGATCACCTGAAACTGAGCTAATCAACACATATAGCGGAGAGATGATTGGATGCTGCCAGAGAGTGTGTGGAGGTAAGTGAGGACAGCGCCGTAAACCCCTGGCGTCGTGGTTCGACATTTGGTCAACAATGTCCTCAAAACAAGAACTCTAATGCAGAATAGCAATTATCGATGGCCGCAACGAGGATTGATGAGCAGTGGGAATCGCGGTGCTACCTTCTCTCCCTTTCTCAGAACATATCGTCTAGTCGATCCCGATCAAACATTTCCAACACCCTCGAAACACATCTTGCATCCAGGGAAACAAATAGCACCACCATCACCACTACCCTGCACCATGCCTCAATCCAGAAAGCCCCAGTTCAGACTCAACCTAGGAGATATGGACATGACAGCACGCATCACCTTCCCCACCAGACCCCAAGACTCTCCAATGGTCGAAGACTTCCGCGCAGCCGCCGTGAAGCGATACCACGGCTACCTCCACGACTCGATCAAATGTGGTTTTCGCCCCGTCCTCGCAAGAGCAGACTACCACACCCTCAACACCGCCTACGGCCACCAATCCTCGCCACCCCCTCGCACCAAACGCCTCCTCAATGCCCTCCCGCGCCTCGAAACCGGCTGCGAGCCAAAAGCGCAACGCCACGAGGACTCGGCGCCAGACTACTTCTCTCTCTCCGGCGGCTGGAAGCACTACATGCAGCCCCCCTCCTCCCCCAACGAGCACGGCTCCTTCGTTCGGTACCGCTTCGTGCGCGCCGACATCGAGCTCACGCTCGCAGCAATGGACCGCTTCCGCGCCATCACGGCGCACAACCGCGTGCACCTCGCGGAGCAAAACCCCGCCGAGCGCGCTGCGCGCGAAGCCCGCGAGACGAAGTTCTACAATTCGCTGGTGAATGAGATGTTTGGGCTTGGGAAGCTTGTGGAGATGGTGGAGGCTGATCAGCTGGGGTATGTTGGGTTGCTGCCGGCGCACGGCGATCGGAGGTATTGGACGACGAAGGAGGCGGTTCAGCGGCTGCGCGGTGAGAGGCGCTGGAGAGAGGTGTGGGCGAAGCAGTTTTCGGATACGCGGTGCTTGCTTTTGGATGAGGATTGATTGGGGGGTGTGTTGTGGGTTTGTGGTGCTGCTGTCGGTTGGGATGGCGGAGGTCGGTGTTGGTGGTCCGCTGAGAGTGTGTATGCATGGCGAGAAGTGTCGATGAAGGAGACTGGAGTTCAGGAGTGTTTGATTTGCTGCGTTGTATTGCTTTTGATTGATCAGGCTGTTCTTGCACGGGGTATGGCTTCGAGTTTTGCATTCCGCATAGATCTTCTGCATTGCTTTGTTTATCTGGGATATGATATGAGGAAATCTGGTGGCATTCCTGCATTATTTCGAGAAATTTCAAAGCGCAAGTGGTTTCTGTTTCAGCATCATCTCACTGGTACGTTCTCGCGAAGATAAGCTGATCGTGCATGAGACCTGCGCCTTGGTCACAGGGATAGAGAACGTGCAACAACGAGTATCTCAGTGGTCATTGAACTCGATCGGAATGTGGTAGTAGAAGTCGTATTTGTGATGTCAACCTCAGCCATATTTGCTAGATGGTCGATGTCCGTTGGACAAGGTGTCGTTCGAGGTAATACCATCAGATCCCGTCACAGCTCCCAACTCTAATGCCATCGAGAGCGAGGACAGCATGAAAAGCCAAAAGCTATAGAATCGAATTTTTGTAGCCGTGCGTATGTTCGTCGATCCTTTATATGGCAACACATCTTGTCTCTCGCCGGCCAACTTCGCAAGTCTTGTCTCTGCAGTATCAGACAGTACCATCGTCTCAGAGCGACCGATCTCAGACAGCCACACACTGTCTCAACATCAACGACAATGCAAACTCCAACGAAGTCCTCGATCTCAGCGCCATCTCAGGGCCCCGCGATGTTCCATAGCACAATGGCGCGCTTCAAGCGGATGAGTTCTGCCTGTGGTGCTATCAACACTCCCCGATCTAGCTTCGATGAGACGGCCGACGAGACGAGCAGCGAAGTTTCGTTCGGAGAGGAGAATACTGGCGCTGCTACCCGGCCTCAAGTAGCCAACGCCGACATCGCCACCATGGAGAGACGGCAAGACTCCGTTTTGAATACGAAGACAAAGCAGGCTGCTGCCAGCAGCAATAGCTGCACACTCACACCCAGACCGCAGAGGAAGGATCTCCGACGCTCCCTGCAGGCGTCCGGCTATTTCAAGCAGCGATCCAGCACATCCTGCACAACAGCCGACGAGACGGTCCTCGACAAAGACGACGACGAAAACGGCAAAACATGGCTAGCCAGCGCGCGTGAGCGCATGGCTGAGGAGCAAGCGCGCCTCAATGTCTACCAACAGCGACTGGAGCAAATGCGCGCGCACCTCGACGACGAACGGGCTGCCCGCGAGGCACAGGAATTCGCTGCTGCTCAAGAGCGTGCGTGGGAAGCGCAAATCAGGGCTGCGCGAGAGCAGAGGAAGGCAGCTGCTGAGCGCTTGGCACAGCAGGTTGTGGCGGAGGTCGTGCCGATGTCTACCAGGGGCAGGGCGTATGGCGATGTGGCGGAGATTCGCAGGTGTGCGGCAACGAAGGTTGAGTGCCAGATGGTGCCGGATAGCTACTATCCTCGTTTTCACCCTTCGTCTTAGTGAGGACGCAGGGAGGGTGGTGGCGTGTGAGGGAGGTGCTGAGCGAGGAACTAAATCGGGGGCAAGCAAATCGGCATTTCCTGGATACGGGCACAGGACTTTGCTCGAACGGAATCTATCTGCAGAGGCGCACAGTCTCGGGAAGAAGTGTATCCATGAGTTTTTGCACGGTACAGGGCCTGGAGAGATCTTCCATATTTGCATGGCCATCTGGCAATGCTTAGTCCTTGGCGAAGTCCCAGTTGGCGGTTTGCTTGTTGATTCTTCATAAGTCGTGATGTAAGAGTCGTCTACAGTCAATGTATGATCTCATAGCCCTTCAAACCTCAAGTCCTGTTCGCACTATCGAACCATTTCCTCACTGCCGTCCCACCCTCATGCGCGGACCTGAACAGCGCTCTCTCCTCTTCATCAAGTCCCTTCATCCATTCGCCACCCTCGCTGACCAAATTTCGCGAATTGCTCGCCTTGTCAGCGATCTCAATGGCCCTCTTCTTGAACGTCTCCGTCAAAATCTCAACCAATTCCTCTTCATCGAAAAGCTCAAGCATGCGAGCTCCAAGACCATAAAAGTGCGGCGCCTGGGCCCGAATCTGCACCGTCTTGGGATCTGCTTTTAGGGCGTTGATAACTCGTTTCGAGAGCGCGGCCGGCATGTCCATTGTGAGGAAAGTGGTGTCGCCGGCGATGCGATTCACGGCCAGCATCTCGCCAAGCCATAGTGGCAGTTCGAGTTTTGCTCCGGACTTGACGTCTTCGCCCACGTTGCCGCTGAGGTAGCCGAGAGAAGGGACTGTGAGCTCGAAAGTGCAAGGGATTTTTTGAGAGTCGGTCAGGATGGCGTCGAGGTCGTAGTAGCTTGAGGTGGCCATATTGGTGGTGGTGGTGGTGGAAGTGGCAGACGCGATCTCGACGTGACGCGCTACTCACGCGTTGGAAGTCAGATTGCTTGAGGCTTGATGGACACTGGTGGCGATGTGATTATCGATTGCCGTCCAACGGTTTTGGCACACGTGACTTTTGTCTTTCGGATGCTATGTTGAGCCGATTGTGGTCGAGCAGGCAGTTGTGTGATGACGACGAGTACCAGAGGTGGCGCTGACGGTGCAGAGGCAGAGGGAGCTTGCGCGGATGCGTTTGCCTAGTCGTGTGGTGGCCAGATTATTGCAGACTCTCCGTCTCCGTAGCGTAGTATTTCTGCTGACTTTCTATCTCCCTTTCGCCTTGTTTGAGATTTGATTGCAGTCAAGTATTTCTGGAGTGTTTCTTCACTGTACTAGGTATTACTGCCGCAGTCTCTTGTTTCGCCTCTGCAACTCTGCACTCGTCGGCAGCGGCAACTTCACCTTTGCGCGCCACATCCACGCCGTCCGGTCCAAGCTCCCCTTCAGCCAGCGTCATTCGACCACGCCAAGAGACGACCGGACAGTTGAAGGCCGCTCAACTCGTTGCGTTTCACAGAACAACCTCGCCATCCACATCCATACCAAACTCGAAACACCCTCTTCCGAGCCCTCATACGGCTCCCTGCAGCGACACCTCTCGTCTGCGTCAACACCTCCCGAGCCGCCGGGCACCTGAATACCCGACCTCGTCACTGAACCGCCGTCTGGATTCCGTAAGCTCCACACCCGAACAAGGTCGTGTGAGACCATCTCATACGCACCGCGAGACTCGCCCAAACCCCCACGGCAGCACGCAAGTGCGCCTCCCGACGCGACTGCGTCACCCTCTCCCCAAAATATGAACGGCCACCTTTCCGTCGACCACGAGTCGAGAGCAACATCACCAGGAGGCAGCCGGACGATCGACAGCGATGATGGCGACGCCGCAATCGCCCGTTTGGGCCGCACGAGGCCTCGCATCTTCCCATACCAGAGATACATGCCCTACGAGACCGAGTCACGAGAGAAACGTGAGGAAGATCTGGATGAGATGATCAAGCATTTGTACATATCGGTCGCTTCTGGTGACTTCGTACCAGGCGCTGTACACTGGACAAGAGAAATCAGAGGATGGATGTCACTCAAGTTTGACCTCACGCGCCAGCAGAGGATTACGCTGGTGAAGTTGTACTATGAGCTTGCGCTTGCTCCGGGTCTGGAATACTCAGTAGCAGAGCGTTTTGCCAGCATGTTCATGGTGCTCACCAAGCGCAAGCACTACTTGCGTCCGGGCAAAGATCTGACGCTTGACTGGCGTCCTCTATACAAAGAGCTGAAGGTCTTCGTTTTGCCTTCGGAGAGCGCCACACAGAACACCTACAGCTCGAAGCGCAACATCAGAACATTGACCAAAATCTGCACTTTTGCGCAGCTGTTCTTCGACCCCAAGGAGATTCCGGCGATGCTAGAGGAGTTCCTGCCATACTTCAGCATGAGCTTTTCCGAGCACGCCTTTGTGACAACAGGACTGCTCAACCTATTCTTGCCAACCACTTCTCCACCTGAGGACGATGAGAAGCTTCATTTGCAATACTACCTGCCCACCCTGTTCCACCTATGGTCAATGGTCAACAGGTCGATGATGCTGGACATAAGGATGCTCGATATCTTCTCACGACAAGCAAGAGATTGCCTCACCGCAGAGCATCTCAGTTTCGGACATTGCGGTCTCTTCACCGAGGAGCAGACATCGACAATCTTCACTGCTGTGTTGAGATTGCTTGAAATTCCAGTCGGGCAAGCCACGACACCATACTCAGCAACTGTTGACGTTGGCGCCGGACAAGCCATTCTCCTCGATCGTGACCCTCGCAAGCACCCGAGCTCACATAGCATCGCTAGGTGGATAATCATGTCGCTTTCTGACAAGTGTTTGCAAGACCCTAAGAAGAACTCGATCTTCCATCAGATGGAAGGATTGATCCAGGCGATCGAGACCTTCTTCCACCCGTCCAACTCCGGCAACTGGACGAAGCCAATATCACAGCTTGTTTACTTCCTCGCAGACTTCTTCGTGATGCGTTGGAACCGCGAGCAGAGTGGTGAGTACGAGCTTCCGGAAGACAGGAAACTCACACCAGAACTCCGCCGCCGCTTCGTACTTTGCCTCAGAGATGTAACATTCATGGGCATCTACGCCAAGAGCGGCACCGCGATGAACTACAGTCTTAGCACACTGCAGTCGCTTGCTTACCTCGAGCCCAACCTGATCTTGCCTGGCGCCCTACAGAGAATCTACCCGGCTATGCAAGGACTGGTAGAGGTCCACCGCACAGTTTCGTCCATCAGAGCCTTGCAAATGCTGTCCAAGATCATTGCCCGCACCAAGGGCTTCAGATGTCACCTCACGACACTGCTAGGTTTGGCGCTTCCGGGTATTGACGCAAATGACCTCGACAAGACGATGCACACACTCGCCTTTGTTCAAGCGGTCTGCTACAACATTCCTCTACATGACTTGACCAAAGCGCCCAAAGCCAACGGTCATGGCGGAGAAGGCTCTCTCGACCACGATCCTGCACAAGGCACGGCACTGGCAGTAGATTGGATCACCTCGCAGGTCGGTCGCCTGGAGCAAGAGGGACCACTGGTGGAGATGGATTACGAGACCGAGCTCTCCGACGAAGACGAAGAAGCTATCTTGAAGTCGTCCACCGCTGGATTCGCCGAGTTTGTCATCTCCTTCATCGGCAAGGTCTTCACTTTGTTGCAGAATCTCCCTGATGCGGCACGCGTCAAGAGTGGATCGCCGGAAGAGAATGTTGTCAACACATTGCCTGCAACCTTCTCTCCTCTACTCGCAGCGCTGAGTCCTGAGCTTTACGATATCGCCTTGCAGCAGGTAGCCAAATTCGTGACGAACCATGTCGTTCATCAAGCCAGGGACGCAATGGCTTTCATCTGTAATACGGTAGTCAAAATCTCTCCAAAGAAGGCGTTGACGCGCCTTCTTCCCGACATCATGACCTCCATCAGGACTGAGATCACAGAGAACGGCGCAGGTTCATCACGAACTACCGGCTCCGAGATTTTGCCCAGAGATCGAGCTCTGGTATGGCATGTGTCCCTGCTCAGCATGTGCGTTGTGCACGTCGGTGAAGATGTCCTTGAGTACGAGAACGAACTTTTCGACATTGCCGCATTCATGCAAGATAGTTGCAAGGGCATCCCGCTTGTGCATGTGTCGAACTTCATCCACCACCTGTTGCTCAACTTGACAGTCACATACACTATGGACTATGCTCTCTACAACCCTGCCGAGCTTCAGCGTGGACTGACAAGCAAAGACTGGGGCAAGATTGTAGACCCAGCTGATCTCGATATCCTGTGGCACGTGCCTAATCAGAGGGAATTGGCATTTGCCGTGCGGCTCTTCGAGGCTCAAGGTGGTCGTGCTATCAAGGCCCTTGAAGAGCTGACCACCGAGGACAGTCCTGTCAAGCGAGATGGCGTTGGGAAGGACTGGTCTGACGAAGTGTCGAGAAACCTTGTACTCCTTCGTCTTGTCATTTCAGGAATGTCTCGTCTCTTCCGCTCCGACGATCCGTCTATTACACCGCACACTTTCAACGACAACACATCCGTGGACGCAATGGAAGTAGACACCAATGCAGACGATAAAGCTGCAGACTATACTGACCCGGACGATGAGCATGTCAAGCGCACTTTCCAATACTCGACTGGATACCCACTCGAGAAAGGAAGCTCGGAATACGAGACAATTCACACGCTTCGCAAGACCACCGGTGAGACCCTGCATCGCGTACACAATTTCCTGGTGAAGCACCAGCAAGACGACGTGCCCTGCTTCAACGCCCTGTATACCGCATACAAGACCTGGTTCATTGACATCGGCATTGAGCGTTCGGCACACGTCCTTGATAGGCTCACTCGTCTGTTGGCTGCCGACACGCATGGCTTCAAGTTCTCTGGGACTCGCAAAGAGTACCCTCGACCCCTGCTGGTCCGCAGGGCGAATCTGTACCACTTCCAGCGCCTGAGATTTAACGAGCACCCTCGCGCTGCATCTGACCTGGACAATACTCTACTGCTAGACTTGGCTGCCAGCTCAACAAGTATCTACACGGACATTCGTCGCACTGCGCAATCAGCAGGCGAGCAGGCTATGAAGAGCATCGTTGGTGCAAAGCCTCTGATCATCCCGCCGCTTTTGGATGCCCTTGAGGCCGCGCTTGCAGCTGGCGATCATCCTAGAATGAAGGGTGCGATGTTCTCTCTCTTGTTCGGTAGCTTGGCAAAGCCAATCGGTCGTAACTGGCACTTTGCGCCTCGCATGATCAAACTCTTCATCAGAGTATCTGAAGCCGACAGGCCTAGCATTCAGAAACTGATTGCGAGCTCGAGCTTCACCATCCAAGATATGACGAAAGCGATCGACAGAATGGTTATTCTCGATGAAACCACTCTGGACAACATCTGGCCCGAAACAGTTGACGAGACTTCGTCCGACTCGCCCCGCACAATCGCGGCGACCAAGGAGGATGCCAGGGCGCTGGTGCCTGCCAAGAAGACAAAGATCCAGAAGCGTCGTGCTGTCATTGAGGAGAAAAAGAAGGAGCTTGCGCTGGAATTGATCGAGTCTATCAAGCACAGTCACTGGAAGAAGGCCAGCCGTACGGCTTCATTGGTCATTGGCCTGGATTACCGTTTCGAGACCATTGCTACCGAGGGCATGCTGGAGCTTGTCATCAAAGGTGCGATCGATCCTCATCCTCAACTGCGTGCACTCTACGCCCATGCTTTGATTGCTATTCACAATCTGGCTCAGACGAGAGCGCTTGTGGGACATAAGTATGAGAACTACCTGCTGGACTCCCAAAACGACCCCGATGAGGTCACGTTGCCCACTCGTCGCGAGGACGACCGCTGGACCCAAGACTTCCTTGAGTCTTTTGCTCAACCAAGTGCTGAGGCATATGTCGATGTCGATTATCCTGGCTGGCTCGTGTGGCAGAAGCAAATGCGCGGCTACCGCGTGGGCAAGAGTCAACTAGAGTTCGATGACGTCGAGAAGGGAATCAGGAAGCAGATGGGCAGCTACATCGACCGACACTGGATCTCTACTTTCTTTGGCTACATGAAGCAGGAGCCTCGCGATCAGGTTGCCGACCGATTCCGTATGTCCAGCAGTATGATTGTGGCCTACGTTTTGGACCTCATGTCTTCTGGTCTCACTGTCGCTACTTGGGACGACTTCAAGGACCTCACGCAAGCAGTCTATGGGGACGGAAGCGACAAGCACCAGCACCGTGCAATGGCAGAGATCTGCGGTGCTCTAATTCAGAGTGCCGAGGACTTCGAGACCGACATGCGTCAGAAGGTCTGGGAATTCGTGTTCCCCATTGTTCGTCGCATCTTCTCGGACGGCATGACACCTGAGAACACTTCCTACTGGTTGACTTTTGTGACCTTGATCGTCGGTGGTAAGGATCCCCGTCGCGCTTGGCCGCTGGTCGACTGGCTTGCAGGTTTCAGATTGGACATGGGCACCAATGCTGCATTCAAGGAGAGCTCTAAAATCACGCTTCTGCAAACAGTCATCAATGCTGTCGGTTGGCACTTCCAGCTTGACCGTGGTGTGCTTGATGACTTCCTGGAGCACATCGACCACCCTTACAAGGGTGTGCGAGAGGTTATGGGAACGTCGATTGCTACGATCTTCCGCACTCGCTACCATGAGAGTTACAAGGATATCCCGACGCTGCTCGAAGCCCAGAAGAATGCTTCCAGCGTTGGCACACGGCCTTATCAGCCAACCGAGGAGTTCTCGGGCATCGTGCGCAACGTCTTCGATCGTTTGGAGAAGTGGCGTCTCGAGCGCCCTGCAGGCATTCAGACACCGACACCTTACACCCAGGCCAGCAAGACCGCTTTGCTTTGGCTGGACACTCAGCTCGCGTCGTACGAATGCACGATGCTTGTTCCCTTCTTCCCAGACGGCTTCATGCAACAGCTCCTGCACATGATGGACATCAAGGAAGACCCGGAGTTGCAATCCCTAGCATACCATGTCTTCCGCCACTTGCCCAACATTCCTCACCGTCCAGGCGAGGACGAGGCATTCGTCGGCTCTCTCATCAAGATCGGCACGACAAGCACCTCCTGGCACCAGCGTCTCAGAGTCTTGATCAACATGCAAGTCATCTACTTCCGCCACCTCTTCGTCATGCCTACCTCGCAAGCAAAGGCGCTCTTCGTGTGTGTCCGTGGCATGCTCCACGATACACAGCTCGAAGTGCGCCTTGGTGCCGCCGCAACTCTAAGCGGTATGGTCCGCTGCTCTCCTCTAGAGCTTCGCACCGCTCAGGTGACCGAGCTCAAATCCCACTTTACCAACTTGTTGGTCAAGAACCCATTGCCCAAGAGGCCCAAGAACCGCGATGGCCCCACCAGTGGCACTTCGACACCAACACAGGAGCAGAACCGTTTGGTCCTCGCTCGTCACGCTGCTGTGCTCGGTCTTGGCGCCCTGGTGCAAGCATTCCCTTACCAGAGCCCACCCCCCGAGTGGCTGCCGGAAGTTCTCGCCACTCTCGCGGGCAAAGCGGCCAGTGATCCCGGCATGGTCGGCAAGAGTGTGAAGACTGCGCTGAGTGATTTCAAGAAGACGAGGCAAGATACTTGGCATGTTGATGTGAAGGTAAGCATATATCCTCCCAATCTCGACTCGTGCACAGAGAAATTACAATACTAACATCATTTCTCACAGGTCTTCAAACCCGAGCAGCTGGAAGATCTGGAAGGTGTGCTGTGGAAGAGCTACTTCGCTTAGGCCTGCCTGTCCGGCGATCTTTGCAGGCCAATGAGGCTGCTCTATCAATGTTTGTCGTGATCGTGCGTTTGTTAGCGGCATTTCTCTCACCCAGGCGTTTCCGGAGGCACGATGGGTAATAATGAAGGACCAAAAGAGAGGACCAAAAGAGATACCTTGTACGAAAAAGAAGCCCCAGATGTCTAGAGAAAGTCTTATAAATGAAAGAAAAATGAGACATGTTGAGATGAGCACAACAGAGCAATTGTCATACTGCATGATATGTGGATGCAGAAAGTCGATGGTTTGCTCAAGTGTCGACCATGACACTTTGAAACCTGGAAATCGTACCAGGGCATTGCGTTCTATTGTTTCTCTGCCCACAGACAAGACTGGATGAATTGTCCGACTAGCATGGGTGGTCCATTGGATGAAAGCGCGGGTACGCAGAAGAGCACGAGTCGTCTAATGGTCGAATGAAGATGGAGGCTGCGGTTGTCTTGTTTGGAGGTGTCCAGAAACACATGTTGCCATCCTGATATCAAGCCCAACAACGCAGCACGCGTACCTCTCAATAGCCCTTGAACGATCACTTAAACGAGGTCGCACCTATAGCATTTCAAGCCGAACGAGGAAAGAATTCCACAGCGGTAACGTTTGTTTCTCATCAAGGGCTCCATTGGAAAATTTAATTTAATGCGTTATTGACGCACGTGTACCAGGATTTGGCGCATGCATAGCTAAATGCACAGCCCGAGGTATTTGGACAGGAAAAAAGAAAAGTGTGAGACCTCCTTGCAGGCGCACCTGCTCCGTCTCACATATGTCGTTCGAAACTGCACGAAGCGTCCACTCGAGAACTTCGTGCGCAGTCCTCGCCACGTAACCCTCTCTTTTCAAGGAGCGATCAAAAGCATGTAGCCCTAATTGTTTTGCATGCTTGTAAGTCTGACACACTGCCCAACCCGGTTCAAGTTTCGACTCTACAAGAGATCGAACGAGATGTCCGATTCGGCTAGTTAAGTCGTAGCTTTTCCGGGAAGGACTGGCGATGCGCGGAAACGCTAATGTTCAGAATGGCATCTGGCTCGTTTTCGAAGAGTCTGACGCGCTGTTCTTTCTCTGTCGTATCCGATCGAAACCATGTGAATGATTTCAGCGTCTACGGCTGAGGGAACAATAGCAGTGCCCGGCCAACGCCAGCACGATGGCGGCGTCTGAAGCTGCAAGCATGTCACGCTAGGGATCAATACTCAGATCGCTCTTACTAGAAAGTGGTCAGTGTTGCTCTAGGGAGAAATTTCCGCCGAAGGACGTTGAGGCGGCTTCTAATAGCTAGACAGTTGGTCAAGCCGTCTGATACCTGCTTCAACCGTGGAGGGCCAGAGTCTGCCTGCTTGAGTCGGCGTCTGATGGCCAAGTCTGTTTGCCTGGACATCTAACACGCGGTCTGGTCGAACTAGCGATCAGACGCTTACTCTCGCTTTCTCACAGTTCTGGTCCTGTCCTTGGTTCGGTCCGTATTTCTCGAGCATCGACCGGGAAGAAGCTCGGGTGTGCGCTGGATAACCTGTGGGTACACTGTAGCCCTTCACCAGCCTGGCTCACCAGAAGCTCGAGCTGTGAAGTGTCGAAAGCTTGCAGCGTCAGGCACTTGTCGCGCTACTATTCTTTGAGTTCCGGAATCCTCGGTAGCAGCGAGAACTCCAGCCCAGAACGCTTAGGAGGCATGGGAAGCGCCAGGTGTCATTCCACACCTGGCATCATCTGCGTCGTTCGGATAACGATTCGCCCGCGGCGCAGTGCGTGAAGATGAATCGTTCGGCAGGTCCATGTCGTTTTCACTGTCCGAGCCAATTCGGAAGTCTGAGTGGTTATCAAAGCCACGTCCCTCCTCGACTCTCGACATGAGTCTTGCTCTTGCGTCGGGAATGGAAAGAGACGTCCCATGCTTCCATTCCATGAGAATGAGCTTCGTCTGCTCGATCGCGTCCATCGCAGCTTTGGGCATAACACTGGCGCAGCTTGCCAAGAGCGGCAGAAGCGAAGGGTCTTTGGGCAGTGTAAGGTAGAGCACAATCATTGCGACCAGGATGCCGGACCATCGCCTTCGAAAGATGTCAGTGGTTGCGCTCTTAGCGTGAGGTGATAGACGTAGCTCCCGTACCTCGAGAAATAGTCGCGCTCTTGCCACAATATGGAAAGTGCGGAAAGGGCCCAGATTGACACACAGCTTGTACCTTACGGTCAGTTTTGTGACAATGATTGAAGTAGTGGGCGACGGATGCCACTCACACGAAGGTACCAACAGAGGGGGCTTCGACTGCGAAGACGGGCAAGAGGATTCCGGAAGCGACGTTCAGAGCCTGACTGGTCATTGCGAACCAGCGCGTCTCGACCGGTTGACCGTCGCTGTTCGAGTCGCTCATCGTGGTGGGCCTTGCAGTATCGTCGTCCCGAGATGAATGCCTAAGGCGAAGTCCGGTGGGATGTGACTACTCGGGCTAACGACCAGGGCGGAGCGGGGGGAGGGAGAACGGGAAAACGAAAGCGGTAGAGTAGAGGTAGGTGGTGGTGTAAGGTGAGGGCGTGTAGGGTGAAGGTATGTGTAGGGACGCTGGAGCCCGAGACGCAGATAGACGTCAGCGTGGCGCAGCGGCGGTTAGCTGTTAGCAACGACCTGTATCAAGTCCTCTGCAGCTATTCATTCTCCCCACCAGCGACAAGACATCATCAGTAACTCGGGGTCCCGGCAGAAAGTCGACGAGCAAAACATCCTGGGTATCCTGGACCGGTATTCGGAGGCCACAAGCGCGAGTATGCCTGCAGAGGGGGTAGTGCGCGAGAAAGCGACACTGGCTGAGGACGAGTCACCCTTGTGTGAAGGTGAGCATTTCCAATTCTCGAATCACGCTGCACCCTTCTCACATATATGATCCCAGACAAGTCGCCACACAGCAAGGCTCTTCTTGGTACGGCATGGGTCGTGGGACTGTTCTCGCCAGCGCTCTGGCGGCAGTGTGAGGTTTGGAGCTTTGCGCCTGTACGTTGACCAGCTCCTGTTGACTATACTTTTCGAACCTGGGACTGACTGCGACTTAGGAGACAGAAGCGACGCCCACAGTAACGACCATTACAAACACGCGCTTGGTTGCGCTCATTGCGCTGGTTCTTTTGTTTAGCTGGGCGATCGTGCACCAGACACGCGGGAGGCCTACTACCACCGCCATGACATGTTTCACGTCGATATGCGCATGCTGGCTGGGAAGATTGTGGACAAACGTGCCGGTGGTACTAGTAATGGATATTCTGCCGTGGGGAGTCAATTTGGGCCTCACTCTAGGCCTCCTGTTAACAGAGTGCGGTGGTGAGAGAGTTTAGGCATTCAGTCGCGGAAGAGGAGTTGGAGCAAGGGACCAAGAATTGAGTTCATTGTGGATCCGAAGCTGCGCTACCTAGAGTTACGGAGGTACAGTATTCTACCTCCATGCTCCTGTCCTTCCTTGCCCAAACCTAGCTCAATTTTCATTCCAACCACGTGCCTTTGATCAAATCATGGATATGTTGTTCCTCCTTCTTCTTATCCTTCACAAAGACCCCATCCGACTCGGGCTCCCAACGCGACATCAGGTCGTGAAGCCAGAAGCCGTGGCTTGTGCGGCCCTCTCGAACAAGCTCTTCATACACCTCTATCCTATTCTCCAGGAGCTCCACAAGACCGGTTTTGAACTCATGCATGTCGGTAGAAACCCATCCAGAATAGAACATGTGCTCAATGAATTCCCTGCCCTTCTTGAAATTTGCCGCACCAATGATTCTTTTATCCACGCTCTCCATCTTTCTATTGTCGTACTGCCGCTTGCTGCGGCGTGTTTTCTTCCTAGATGACTTGCCTGCTACTTTGGAGTTGATTTCCCTGGCGGTGCCCTCATAGCGGCTCGTTTTGAAATGGAAATATCCTGACATATCAGCCTTGAGCGCATGGACGCCATGAAGCCCACTCAGAAAGCTGTAGTCGTAGATGGGAAACCTCACGCTGTTCGCGTCCTTTCTGAGTTGCGAGTTGGGCTCATCAGAGTCCTGGTCAGTGCTATCATCCACAGTCATTTGATATGGCGCTTTGGATGTCGTCTGTGGTGCGAAGTCCTCGTTGTCCGAAAGAGGCTGCTCTTGAGGAAGCCAATCATCACCACCGCCAGACTTTGGAGGAAGTAGATCGAAGCCGAAGTCGAAGTCGAACGGTGTACTCCAGCTTTTCAGCATAGAAACCTGGGTGCTCTCATACTGCGATTCTGCAGTGAAAATATCCGGTTCTATCTCCAGGAGTGGAGGACATTGAGCAGGCAGAGTGTCATCATCGCCGCAGATGTGCATCTCCGAGCCCGTCTGGGATGACGAG
Source organism: Epicoccum sp. F181 (assembly GCA_037042865.1). Classification (NCBI taxonomy): domain Eukaryota; kingdom Fungi; phylum Ascomycota; class Dothideomycetes; order Pleosporales; family Didymellaceae; genus Epicoccum; species Epicoccum sp. F181. The sequence continues at coordinate 1,479,201 of JAJSLS010000008.1, forward strand.
CTCATCCGGCTTGACTTGGGATTTCTGGAGGTCTCGGAAGGATCATCACAATGCGCCTCCACATGAAGAACCACTGACACTGCGATGAATAGCAGCGCTGATTGCATCCACTCGTAGCTATCGACCACCACCAGAAACAGAGAAGCCACGATGAACGACTCAAAGTCTCGCGAGGCTGCATAAAAGCAGGACACCAGGAACAGAATGTTCCGGATATAATGTCCGGTTCCAGGTTCTTGATTCGGAGATGTTGGCAATGTAGCGACTCCAGGTCGGTCGTTTACGTCCGGTGTCAATCTCAAGTCGTGGCTGCGGTCGATTTCGTTCAAGTCCTCAGAGGGCGTTGTAGTCTCAGGCTGCTTCCCATGACTGAAGCTTTGTGCGATCTTCATGTTTGCGATCTCAAATTATAATGGGACACTCTGGAAGTTGCGACGAGCTGATCTTGCACAGTGGGTGGGAGTTCTGTGGTTGCAGTTTTGTGGTCGACGCAAGGCTGGCGTGATACCGCTGGCTCAGCCACTGTTTAGCGCTGGGCGAACCGCGTGAAGCTGAGCGACTGGCTATCACGGTATCCGATGTAGGCATCTTGTACGAATATATACCGATCAACGACTACACGCGGCATATATCTTGTACAAGGTTCGACGATATGAACACATTGGGTACGTGTGTGCTCGTGCTGTAAGCTGAGGGCAGCAGAAACCTACCATGAAAACAGAGCGGAGAACTTCAATGAGCGGAAGTGTATGTGATGAGTATATGATATTGATTCGGTACGATTCTGCTATTTGCGCTTAAGCCTTGTTGGGCTGCTGAACGATAGTCTCCGCGACGCCGTCGTACGAAAATACCTTTGTCAGGCGAGTGTGTGGTGGTTTAGTCTAGCACAGCTTCGATGTTGTGGTGTCATATCGACGACAACTGCGATGTCCATCTGTGTGGACCATATTTGACATTTACATCCACTAGAAGCTGTACGGAAAGGAAAGTACATGGTATAAATTGCTTTTGACGCTACATCGAAGGGGTTCAAGTTGTCGGGCTATGGTTTCTTCGTCGAGGGACCTAGAAATTCATAGACGGAGCGGAGAAAAACGTGGACGCAGACTCGGCTTGAAGTCGGTCAGTGTTCAAGAATGCTCCGTTCGATTGTCAGACCTTCGGCGGAGAAGCAGAGAAGATGCAGGATGTTGACACCGGGAGATGTTGATTTTGGTTGCGTGCGTTGTGACTACCCAGAGAGCACGACACCATTGTGTGCGAGACGATTGTTGGTCGTATGTCCTGCATGTGATACGTGATCAATTGCATGACATCTCAAGTATCTGCATTTCCTACATATATGTACACAATGCCTTCCACATAACGTGCTTGTCTGGGTTTAAAAGGGTTAGGGTCGAACTTCGATTCATCACATTTCTTTATCACTCCATGTTTCAGTACATGTAGTTTCCGATAGAAGCGAGATAGTCTGTGCTCGCACTGGTCTGACGACCTACTGCCGATCTCTCAGAGGTCGAACCTTGATCGTTCACTTGTCATGTGTAATGTTGCACGGACTGTGACGATGCGAGTCAATGCGAAGCGTGTCACGTCAGGGCGATCAGTTTGCCGATGCACCGGACGGTTATAGAATGACGAAAGGAACAAAGCATGGTTACGAGAATAGCTCGAGAAGTGGGACACAGATGCGATGACTATGGTATTATGTATTAACTAGATCAAACTCTTGGTTTTCACGCGTTGCGTGCTCAAGCTGTAGTCTTGTTGGGCTGTTGGACGATAGTCTCTGCAACACCTTCGTCTGAAGATACCTTCTGACTGTCAGAGTCTGAAAGCTCAGCGGCACCTGTAGCCTTGGAGTCGGCTGCTTCAACAGGAGTGTGCTCAGTCATGGCCTTCCAGGTCGGGAACGCTGCGAGCACCAGCAGCACGGTGGTAACGCCCAGCGGGACTCTGCCACCCTTCCAGTTCTGCGTGTTGATACCGAATGAAACAGCTTGTCCGAAGCTCTCTTGGCCACGCAGGATACCGCAGTAGCGTGTCAGCTCCGACATGTTGTCTGTGGAGGTGGAGAGGAAGTAGTATAGCCAGCTCTGCATCGCTTGGCGTGCGAAGTCCCACAACAATAAGACAAAAAATCCTTCAGTGAAGCCAGAGTCGGTCCAGTCGAAGACGGGGCTATTGCGGGTGTACTTCTCTTGGATGACCCAGCCGTAAGTCCATGCGATGATGTGCAGCACTACGCAGTAGTAGAAGCCGTACTCGATGCGCTTCTTAACCGTAAAGCGCTTGTAGTCCAGCCATGAGCTGATGAGCTGCGAAGACAGCAGGGTACCGAAGTTGCTGACAAAGCCAATGAGAGCGCGGGCGCGAACACCGAAGTAGAGAGACTGGAAGTTGCCGCTGTACTGGTTGAAGTAAGAAGCCCAGAAGATGGGGAGCAGGAGTAGGATCTTCCTCTGCATGCTGGCTTTGCCGAGAGCGACGAACTCAGCCTTGAAGCTTTTCTCGGCCTTGAGGATGACCTTACTGCCATCCGCACGCTGTACTTTCTCAGGCGGGCTCAGAAGGAGAGCCACAGGGACAGAGAGACACTGCAGTGCGACGAAGACCAGGTAGGTCTGGTATCCGACAGAGCCTCTGGTCTTCTTATCCTCGGAGTTGTTGAGTGCGAGCACGATCGCTCCGCCTACCAATGGACCACCAGTTCTGAACCAGAGCCAGATGTTCATGTACTTGCCACGCTTTTCAGGCTCAGGGTATCCCAAAGCGATGGCGCCCTCACTGGCCCAAAACAAACCTGCGGAGAAACCGCATGCCACAGCGCCGACGAGGACAAACCATTCGTTGCCGAATCTGTTGTTGCAGTAGAGACCGGCTGAGTAGACAGGATAGCCGACGGCACCAAGCACCAATGTCCACGACAGACCGATGCGGTTGGCGATTGGGCCACCGAACAAGCAGAGGAATCCCATGATTCCGAAGACCAGGGCGTTGGCAGCGTTGACGAGGTAGGGCTCTTGTGCACCACCGGCTCCGAGAGAGTTCATCGCGTTCCAGAGACCAGGTGCCATGAATCCAACCATGCCAATCACACAGGCATTCCACAAAGTCGTGTGGTACCACGTCCTCCGGACGCGAGGCGCCGGCTCCGTTGATGGCAACACATCGTAGTGAGTCTGCAGCTGGGGAATCCTCTCCGTTGGGACAATTTCGGGCATCGTGAAGGCGATTCAGATGTGATGAAGAACCTACATCGTTTGCGGAAACAAAAGTACTATTATATACTTACATCCTGGCCCAACTCATTGAACCAGACCTACCTCGCGTAGTCATAAGCGAATTGATGAGAGACCAGAATAAAAAATCTTTGTCAATCCGAGCCCATAAAGGGCGAAGTGAAGTTGCGTGCTCGCAGCGAAGTGGGTCTTGCATGTTCAAATGGGTCTGTAGAAGTGACACGATTGGCCAATCTCGAACAAGCAGGGCAGGTGGGTACAAGTTCATCTGTCCGCGGCTATGAAATGCGGAGTCCAAGCATCACGACATCTGGTGAAGACATCTTGGCCGCAAAGCTTGGTGGCTTGTCCTGGCAAATGCGTGAATGTTGGGAAAAAGAAACGGAAAGGTCTGCGTCTTGTTGGAGCGAGGCCTCGGTCCAAATTCTTTGCGGACGGTCACAGTCGCCTGGGCGAAATTACCTAAGTGAGTCGAGCTCTTTGCCGGAGTTATTCCGCATTTTTACTTTTTGATAGTCCCTGAGCCGTTGACGAACGTTGGTGTTCGAGGTGTTCACTATCATAGTCGAAACCCAGACCTGGAGATGGTGTGGCAGGCGCGGCCAAGGGGCCGCGGTATGGAAAAACGAGTGAGCATTCTCCGGTCTCCCTGCCGGCTCGCCCATAAAGGCGTGTCGTCTCCGTTGCTCCAGAAGACTTGCCTCCTCCGTGATGTGACCAGGCTCAAACCCTCGATAGCGAGGCAGGGCGTCGGTCATTGCTTTGTCTGTCTAAGCATGCTTGTTTCGAGAGAACTCACCATGTATTCTCCAAGGTTGAGGGCATTGTGTACTCTTGAATCAATCAGCAAAATGACGTTTTCGCTATCTCCGAAAGCATATGTCTGTATGTCCGTATGATCTGCGATCGGCGAGTGGTTCGATCGGATGACTGACTAGGTTTTGAGAAATCTCCCTCAAACACTGGCGAGAACCATACCGTTGCCGAGTCTCTCATTCTTCAGCTGTCTGCGTTTGTCGACTCGGACCGAAAGCCATGTTTCGGGGACCCGCCCACAACCTGTGTTATCTGCTCTGACGAGCTGTAACGGCGGGACCATCGACAACCGAGGGCTTTCTATCAAGGTAAACATGCTCCCTAGCGTGTGCCACATGGCGCAGGAACACATGACGATGAGTAGGACATGCCAACGCCAGTCTGCCGCATGAGCGGAACATGGAGCCAGATGGAAGGTCGTGGCGAACCTTCAATATTGTACCTCCTGCCACAACATACAGACATGATTAGAATTGCGGGGTGCTGGGAACGGCTGGTTTTCAAAGGTTATCGGATGTCCTGACTCTGGGCATTAGTATTGTCTGCCTATCGGTCGGAGTCAGGCCTCGACTTAGAGCTTTCTGCTATCACCCCTCAACGACGAGATCTTGTTACGCCGTCACAGAATGCCGGGTCACTCAATAGCCAGCGAGACGAGTACAGAACGTCGCAAACCACGGGACAAAGAGCGGAAAGGCAGACAGCCACGCCAAAAAGTCTCCTCTGCTGACCGGAAGCGCGTCGCTCAAGCCTGTCTTCTCTGCAAGAGACGCAAGCGAAAATGTGATTTCACCGAAGACGCTGGATGCACGCCCTGCCGACTGAATGGAAGCGAATGCATCGTGGAGCCTCCGGAGAGGCCGAAGCGTGTGAGAAGGAAGGAGACAGACCTGGTGTCAGTCACTTGCTACATCAAGTACATTTGCTTCGCTGACAAAGACACTAGGGACCCGACATCTAGTGCCATTGCGGAGAATTTCAATTCTGTCTTCCCAGAGCATTCGCTGAACGGCGCACAAGTAGAGTATCTTTGTGATCTCATTGCAGCAGGAAGGAAACCTAGTGATGGATCGAGCCACGGTATTTACATCTAGCCTCCGAGTTATTGCGGCAAAGACACTGATTTCTGGAGAAGGTGACAGATCTCCGGTTGATGCGCGGTTCGGGACTGGCAGTGAGAACGATGCTCCAAGACGAGAATCTGTTCAGGTAGCTCAAGAAGTAAAGCACAGCTGGTGACTTTTAGTACTGACATGTAAACAGCAGAACTATAGTGCTTGCGATGTGCCAATTCGGGATATGATGAATCAAGCGCTAGCAGCGTTCCCAAGCAGACACGACGCAGACAGCCTCTTGGACAATCTTTTCCTCTACGCAGAGGCCAACTACTACTATTTCGACGAAAGAGACCTCCGCGCTCGCATACGACAGCTTTACAGTAGGCAATCGCAGGTTGAAGTTGACGACCTTGACTTCGTTGCCTTGGCGCTTGTGTCTTTTGCTCTAGGAAGCCAGTTCACGCAATTCGACGGTGTCCCGCTGCAAATTGCTGAGGTCTCAGTCGGAGACCAGCTTCCTGGAGCAAGCTTTACGTACCACGCAGAGCGGATCATTCCAGTGGTCATGACAAGCGGCTCACCCGACAGTCTTCAGTCCTGTCTGCTGATGGCAATCTGCTTGTTACCCACCGCAGGGCCAAAGGCATCATACATCTACTTGAGCATCGCGCTCAAAATTGCCATCAGTCTTGGTTTACATCGCGCAGATCGGAAGCTGGGCAAACTACCTGCTGATGAAACTCTGCAAAGGGTGTTCTGGACGACTTATGTCATCGAAAGGTAAGGTCAACTTCAGGTCTTGATCAAACGGCGACCTGTGGCTGACATCAACGTTCTAAAGGCGCATCGCTGTCGCTCTAGCGTTCCCTCAATCCTTAGCAAGCCAGGAAATCACATGTGCTCTTCCGACATGGACTGGAAGTCTTATTACACCGGAATCTATACGCTTAGCTAGACTCCGAGCTATTGTTGATCTTACTCATCTTCTGGACGAATTCATCAATGAGCAGCACGTCTTTCCCACTGTACAATGGAATGCGCATGCAAGATGCTGACAGAAAATCCACAGAGCGAGGCCATCCACCGCTGCAAAACCAGAGAACATTCGACATCGCCTACAGGAGTGGAACGAGAGGCTTCCCGAACCTCTGAGAGATCTGCGCGGAGCGTCTGCCAGGGCAAATGCGCACCTCCAATTTCAATACCATATGATCTGGATGCAGCTCGGGCAAGCACGTCTGGTTCAAAGTGTCCGCAGGAACCTAGGCCTGAGCACGAAGCTTCGTTTCCTGGTCATAGGCGAAGAGGGCGATGCTGATGGCGACAAGATTCTCTCGCAGGCAGTCGACTCTGCTTATACGATCGTTGCAATCATCGACTATCTCAGGACTCGCGAACAGCTCGCTCACTTTTCATACACCGACTTTGCGTCTTGCGGCTATGCGACTGTAATGATCATACTGCATAGTTTCTTGGACCCTACGCCCGAGGCTGCCCACAGAGTCTCTGTTGCCATCACAGCCCTACAAGAAATGGCCTCGGCCAATTCGAAAGCGAAAAGTGGCCTCCAGTACATCGAAACATTACTTCCGCGCGTCAGCAACGTCCTACAGTCCCTGCGAAGCGAATCGACAAGACAGTTTGCTTTTCACCCGAGATCACCAGAGAACATGACGCCACTGGTTGGGACGAACGCAACGTGCTCGGCTGCTGACGCCGGAATGCGCACGCCTTCAGCGACACCACCCACGGATCTTGCGTTTGACACTACGGAACAAGCGTGTGGGCATCTTGCGACTGTCCATTTTTTGCAGGAGGTTGGCGAACTACTGGAGAACCTGGACGCCGATCCGCTTAACCTGAAACAAAGCACGTTAAGGTATGTTCCATGAATTATTTACGTGCATTTTCCAGACACGCGCTTCAGATATATGTATTAAAATCGGAGTTTTCACTACAACATCGGATGCATTGTTTGAAATCGTTTGGGCTTGTGTTCAGCTTTTCGTATGATCGGTGCTTGATAACATCTTGACCGTAAAGTCGGTGTGCGTGAAGTCAATATGCGCCAAGTCAGTGTACGCTGAGTCAGGTTGGCGAATCTTTCCTAATGGGCGTTCATCCGGGGCTGTCATAGGGCTTCTCAATGCTTAAGTTTTGAGGACAAAGGATGATGGCGATCACCCGAATCATGGTGTAGTAATGTGACTCCACCGTTGTTTCAAGTCAGCCCTACTCCGAGTAATCCGATACACCTCCGCAGCTGTGAAACCTTATTGTGCCCACGGGTACACGCTCCCATGCTGCGTGACCTTCACAATACCCCTAGATAAGAAGACACAAAACGGCTCACCTCGCCCGCAGCCATGATATATAAACCGCCAAGCGCATCTCTTCGTCTTGAGACTTGGCTCGGACAGGACTTGAAATCACTTCTCTACCATGGCTTACGCTTCTTCTGACAAGCAGGGGAGCACCAATTCTGGTTTTTCTCATGCTCAAGAATTCGACATAATCGAGGATAATAAAGATAATGTCAACATCACCACGACAGCCACTACGCCAAATGAGCCTCTTGGCCGGGCCATCCGCAACAACTACAGGCTTGTGGCTTGGTGTCTTGCTGCTCTGACTGGCCTCCTTCTTTACGGTTACGATTTCGTCATCGTCGGCAACATCACATCTTTGCGTGCCTTCCAGCGCGACTACGGCGACATCTTCGAAGGCCATCTCATCATCCCTTCGTCATGGTTTGCTTTGTGGAAAGCTGCTAGCCCTCTCGGCACTATGATCGGAGCTGTCATTGGAGGTTCCTTCTCGGATCGCTTTGGAAGACGAGCATCGATGGCAGCTGGCTGCATCATCTGCGCGATCGGAATTGGAGGATGTGTTGGATCTGCTTACACAGGCAGTCTTGCCCACCGTCGTGGTGTCTTCCTTGGCGCGAAGCTTTTCCAGGGAATGGGTATCGGTCAGACAGCCAGTGCCGTCCAGACATACGCCTCTGAGATCGTGACACCGAGACTGCGCGGACCGATCATGTCGATGGTACCACTACTCACCTTGATCGGCCAAGTCATCGGCGCCGCAGTCATTGCAGCACAGAGCGGAGTTGCGACCAAGTATGCATATGTCACCCCTATGCTGTCTATGCTGGTCTTCACAATCCCGCCATTCCTCGCAGCAATCTTCATGCCCGAAAGTCCGGTGTGGAGTGTCGACAAGAGCAGGACACAGGTCGCTGAGCGGGCTCTGATTCGTCTCCGCGGACCGAATGCAGACACCAGCGATCTTTTGGCGACGATCAGAGCTTCAGTCATGACCAAACACCGAAGCCACACTACCTATCTGGACTGTTTCAAGCCAGCCGAGCGACGTCAGACTGTGCTGGTCATGATTGCTTACACCTCGCCGCAATTTTGGGGCTTAACGCTGCTTTCGAACGCAAGTTATTTTCTCCAGGTTATGGGTATGGGTGAACGAGCCAGTCTGCTCATCGTTGTACTGGGCATCTTGCTCGGTATCGTCGGAAACGTCGGAAGTCTCTGGACCATCTCAAGCATTGGGAGGAGGAAGCTTGTTCTCTTCGGTCTTTCCGTGACTACGGCTCTGTGGCTCGGCGTCGGCATCGCAAATTGCTTCGCAAACAAAACAACCCTTTGGTAAGTACATGCTCAACTAGTGGTGCAACGGGAGACACGGCTAACACATACGCAGGTTCACGACCGGTGCATGCATGGTCATTATTCTTGTTTGTGGCCTCAGCGTATGGCCTGCCTACTACGCCGTCGGAGCAGAGGTCTCTTCTCTTCATCTGCGAGCCAAGTCTCAAGGTCTGGGCTGGGGATTCAATGGCGCTACAACGACAGTCTTCGCCATCGTCTTGCCATACCTCTACAACATCGATGCTGGTAATTTGCAAGGAAAGATTGGATTTGTATACTTTGGACTTAGCGCATTGTGTCTCCTTGCGTCTTGGTATTTGGTGAAGGAGACGAAGGACCTTACACAGGGACAGATCGACGAGCTGTATAAGAGATCAGCACAGGATGGAAACGCGGCAGCTTGATCTTATGTACATTAGATAATGTGAGTAATGTTTAATGCGACCACCGCCTGTTTTTATAGTTCTCTCTAGGAAGCTGATAATTGCGGCCATACGGATCATCCGTGATATCTTAGCTGACTGTCTGCTGGCTGGCGTCAGCACTTCTCGTCTACACTAACATTCAAGACAACCAGGTCCCCACAGCCGTGCCAAATTGGGATGAAAGTCGATCTAGGATAATGGACCTCGTCAACAACACATGAGATGTGTGCGATCAGTCTCACACCGCTCCCCATTGGCCTCCAGAGAGTGGTTGAGGTGGTGCGACGTACCCACAACTTACAAATAACACACTGGCCACCATGGCGGTTTGGTGGGATGAACCAGCCGCCGTTGTTGTCGCGCGAGTGATGGTTGGCCGGCGCGTGACCGAGAAGGGATGTGGCCCGCGGGGCTGCACGTTTCACCTGTTTGGCGAGCTGCGATGGATGGCGGAATAGTCAGGATATCAAGCCCTAGGAGGTTCCGATGGCCTGGTTATCATATGTCAAATCCGACGTCAAGGGTGTCGTGCCGTGTGGGAGTGGATAATGTGTCGATGTCCAGGAAACGCCATGACCCTTCGTCGCACCAGCGGGATATTTGAAAGAAGTAGCGAAATCTCGGCAACTCCAACCGTGTGGAGCCTGACCGCACCTAGCATCCATTGTTGTCTTGCTACCTTTGGCCATCATCATATTTCCTGGTAAAAGGTTGGTACTATATCATCAGAAACAGCGAACGCGACGCTTTGAGCGACAGCCGCCCTCCACACGGGAGGGTGGCGACATCCTGACCCGCGCATCTGCAGCGAACACATGCATGTAGCGACGCATTCCGACATGCCTTCCTTCCTCCTTGAGCTAGGAGGTCGCAGTACGTTTGGTTCGTACAGCTCCCTAGTCCGCCATCCTGTGGATTAAAGTCGATTTGTTCATAAGACGATGACTGGGTGCTTTCCTCCTCTCCAATGGTTTTCTCTCTAATACAACAGGCATGGCGAGGCACATTAAGGCACGAACTCAATTTTAGACCCGCAGTACCTTGATTTCCATCTCTTCGGGTCCACAAGCAACTCTTCACGTGACGACTTACTCTGCCTTCGTCGATCCATAAGGCCGCTGCTATTGATGATTAATTCTTCGGCTGTGACTTTGCCGTGTTGTAGAGCCTTTGCTCATAACTTCGCGGAAGAAGAGGAGGAATGGTAAAACTCGGTAGGCTCATTTGGATGTACTTGTATTAAGACGTTGTGATGTTAGACTGCAATGAACACTGGAACGAGACTGTCAGGTATGTCCTGGACACTCTCAGCAAGTAGGATCAGGACTCCGGACTACTTCTGTCTCGTGGTCTCCTGGGCCTTTGCGTAGACTTTGCCAACCAATGCCGCATCATCTAAACCTGATGCCTTCTTCATACCTGAATCGAACACCTTTCGGGGACCGAGGGCGTTCAGCAACCATACCAAGAACGCATTTGTGCCCTTCCAGATGTAACTGCTGGGCGTGGTGGCCAGAACCTGGTGGACGACTTGCTTCGCAAAAGGTCCAGGTTTGATAGAGTCGCGTGTGTGATCGGTCGACCTCGCCTTGACTTTAGGTTCAAAATCGATGTACAGGCTGTCTTTTCCGAATTCAACGTTGTCCGGCAACATGAGAGAGGTCGACACCTGCGCCATGAACAATGTGAGAACCTTGATTCCCAGCGGTTCGAGCTCCAAACGTAGGGTATCGGAGTACGAGACTACAGCTGCTTTGGTCGCATTGTAGCCAGACCCGAAAGGCATCGGAAGCCTTGAGAGGACAGAGGCAACATTGACCACTACCGGAGCTGTTGCGTTGTCCGGGACCGCAGCGATGAGGAGAGGTGCGAATGCTGTGACCATGTTGAAGAGACCAAAGACGTTGGTCTCAAACATCTGTCTCACGCGGTGGGGATCGGCTTCGATAGCTGGGGCTTCGTATACTAGGAGAGTTGTCAGTGATCTTTAACTTTAGCATCACACCCCAATCCTTGCATAGATTGGTGCAACGACAGGGAACATCGCATGTGAAAAACGTACGGACTCCGGCGTTGTTGTACAACACATCGAGCTTGCCATTCGTAAGACTCGTGATTTCACCCTTGAGTGCTTGGATACTCTCTTGAGAAGTCACATCAAGAGTAAACACCTCGATGCCAGCTGCAGACAGATTGCTGATCGACTTGAGGGATCGCGCCGTTGCAAATACCCTACAACCTTGCGCTGCGAATTCCAAGGCCAGCGCGTTGCCAGCTCCGCCTTCAGAGCATCTGATTTCAACGTCAACAAATATCTTTGACAACGAACTCCCATCGCAAACAGGATAGCGTGCTAGGTGGGTTGATCATGAACTCACCCTGTGACCAGGACAGTACGTTTCGATTTCGGCGACATGGTCTTGTCGAGCTCGGTGTTTCGTGGAATCGTGGGTGGTGAGTATGATAGAATGTTGGAATTCGAGATGGTACCTTTGTGTTCAGAGATGGATGCAGCAATATTGAGCGCACATTATATATGCGTGATGCCACATGCTTCAAGATAGCAGATGAAGTGCTTCCAAATGCGATTAGTGATCAGGCGCTCTGATGAGCATCTCGCACCGTGCACGAAACTCAATTTGATGCCGCGGCAGTTCATTGCGACAATATCGGTTCATTTGTTCAACAAGGCATTGAAGAACTTAGAACTCTTGACATCATTCTGCTACAGAATCGTCGTGTGAGTTCATGCAGTGATTGATCTAGGCGTCGTGAACGATTTACGTCCAACGTTGGAGCTGCGTGTCTCGATGAACTTTTGGCTCGATAAAAGCCTCCGGAGCCCTAAATTGGGGCACGGTTTGACCGACTCGCTTTTGTAAGCTTGATTATGATACCTTCGGGGAGAGCGAAGTACGTGGCACTACACTTGATGAATCTCAGCAATGCAATTTCGTGATGTTTGTCGCAGCCCAACAAGTCCATGTCTGATAGATCTACATTAGCAAGAAGATGCCCACGGCCGTGCTTGGTCATCTTGACAATTGATCAAGCCGTCATTTGCCAGGCGTGATTTGTTTGTGTGTGAATTGGATCGCAGATAGGATAAACGATTGAATTCAAATAAGACTCCTTGGTGTATACGGAAGCATTATGGATTATGTAGAGCGTAGCTTTGCTTGCTATACACTCGTCCTCGGTGGTGCCCAAATTCACCGCAATCACGTCCTGTCACCCAATTCTACAGGCCTTTACTTCTAAACTCTTCATTCGTCCACTCTTCGAGTTCCCGAGCTAGAGCTCCATTAGTCAGAATGGGGTAATTGTACTCTTTGAGCGAAGGATTGTAGAATGCTCCATTCTTGATGTCTTTCTTCGGTGCCGTGCTAGCCCAGAGTTGTGCCCGTGCTCCTTGATGGACGTTCGTGAGTACCCAGCCGGCGAGCACACCGGCCACAGCCCCTACATATGGCCTTCGTTTTCGCAAGTTGTCGAGAATACCAGTGTTAACTCCACCAGGGTGTAATGCGACGAAAACAATACCCTCGATTTGTTGCGCCAAGGTTTGAGTGTGGTAGTAACCTGCGAGCTTCGACTGACCGTAGCGAGCGAAGCTACCAATTTCGGAGAGATCGGTTTTGACCTTTGCAAGTAAGATGCCTTCTGGCGGTGCTTGTCTGAACGCTTCAGAATTGACATCGACCACGCGCACGTCGCTGTCAGGTAGGGCAGCTGTCTGCTGAAGAATGGGAAGCAGTAGTCGGGTGAACAAAGCTTGTCCCATATAGTTGGAACCAAAGTGCACCTCATAGCCATCTTCAGTCAAACCAACGGTTTGGGCCATACCGCCTGCGTTGTTCATGAGGATGTCCAGGCGATTTGCTTGTGCTGTGAAGGCTTTGACCGCTCTTTGCACGGACGAGAAGGACGCCAGGTCCATTTCCAGAAATGTGATCTTGCCCTTTGCCGAAGGTGTCGTATCCTCGATTTCCGCGATTGCTGCGTTGCCCCTGGCGGCTGTCCGCGCACTGAGGAAGATCCGTTCAGGATTGTGTTTGGCGAGTCGGTGAGCGCTTTCCTTGCCTAGTCCACTGCTGCCTCCGGTGATAATGATGACTTTGCCGGATAGGTCCGGAATATCGCGGTCTGGAGTGAAGACCATGATGGCTAGACGAGGTTCCTAAGAAGATCAAGCTGCAGGTTGATGGAATGTGCTACGAAGTTCGGTGGCGAGACTAGAGTGTTGTACTGCGGGGTGCTGCCACTCTTGATAGTTCTGCTTGGAAACACTGTGCATCTCCATACCCTGAAGCTCGTTTGATACAGTTTACAACTACCTGTGATCTTGTCATCGAAGCCAAAGCTTAGGTTCGGCTAGCCAGCCACTTGAAACGGTTTGTCGTTCACCGATCATCGAGTCTCAATACAGGATGCGGTGTTCAGACACTCCGAACGCCTGAAAGATCATGTAGGCATGATAGGGATAGAACAGATAAGCTGTAGCTAGATCGGAGAAAGCGAGCAGTGCCGTTAGCAATACTCCGCGAGATTTCCGATGAATCTTATCAAAGTTTGAGCCTCGGTTGCACATGAGCAATTATCGACACGATTGTTCATATAATTAAGTTTCCGTAGACAAGCGAACATTATTTGTGCAATTTATGAGTTTGCACGTGCCTTGCCATGTTGACCTTGTTGGTCAAGGATCACATGCCATCTACCACAGGATTCCAGAATACATTGTCTGGGTCCCAAATGCCTTTCAATCGTCTGATCTGTTCAAGTTTCTCTTGCGGCCAGATCTCTGTGACATCAATATCGCTGTTCAGATTGGCAGCGAATCCGTTGACCTTCTCAGTGTTGCTTGACCGGTCTCCCAGAAGATCAAGCATGTCTCTGCCCCATTTTCGGCACGCTTCCTCGTTAGCCGGATCCTTCCACCACGGTACCGCCTGGGCAAATATCGCTCTTTCTCTGATCGTCCGAGGGAAATACTTCTCATTGTCCTTATCGTGTGCGCGCATAGCTGTAGGGTCCCGAGCGCTGACAACAAAGTATGAAGCCGCTTCTGCGTCCGGAACTTCCTTCCCGAGCCGAAGCCAGTGCTCGAACCCAGCTTGGATCTTTTGGCTGGTGATACTGTGTGCCCAAGTCGAATAGTTGGTTTTGTAATCGCCGTGCCGGTTCAAAACATCAGTTGCGGTGTTCAGGTCTGCGAGATTTGTGAGACCTGTGGTGGCCATGGTCGCTTTCGTAGCGTACTTGGGATTGAAAGCAGCTTCAAGAGCCTTTTCAGCAGACGATGCTGGCCCAAAGTATGTGAGAATTAACATTATGACTGGTGCACCAGGGTGTGGTGCAGATGGTGGTGCGCGCAGAAACAAAAGGGCTGTGGCCATTTGAGGTGACGGCTTCGATAGTTGGACGAACAGCTCCGCCGCAGTATCGATGGCCGAGGGGGGAAAGATCATGCGGTGTGTCCAGACTTTCTCATCAGTAAGGCCGAGATCAGAGATACGCCAGGCCTTCAAGGTGATGGAAGTCACGATGCCGAAACCAAATCCCGCGCCGCATACCACGTCGTACAGATCTTTCTCGTGCCCTTGGGAGCCAGCAGACAGCGTGAGGAAATTACCCGATGCGCTCAGGATCCGGACAGCGAGTAAGTTGTCGATCGCTAGGGAGTGGATGCCATTGATGGCGGAGCTGCCACCTCCAAGCACATAGCCTACCATACCTACGGCATTGGAGTTCGGATGGCCTTGTTCCATGAGCGAGGTGCTATACAAATGAAGTGATCGGCGACTCACTGGTGTACCACCCTTGCTTAGCAAGCTCACTGCACATGCGACCAGCCACAATTCCTCCACCGATCTTGACACAGCCCAATCCCTCGTCAAGTTCCAAAGTATTAAATTTCTTCAGGTCCAGATAAATGCTTCGCTCGTTGATGGGAAGAAAGCTGCCATGCTTGCCAGCCGTTGCCAATACTTTCAAGTCGTTTTCTGCAGCAAACTTGACCACGGAGACGATGTCTTCTTCTGCAGCAGGTACCACAATTATGGCGCATCCGTTCGGCGATAAACCTGTGTTCGACCAGCGTGAGATTTGGTCATGAGTCGAAAGGATCACCTCAGAGGCAGGTGAGAGTGTAGGGAAGAGCGCAATGCTCTCGTTTGATAACATGATGCTTGTGAACCACCGGAGAGTTCAAGCAGGAAAGCAACGCCGCGTGTTCATGTATGACCTGAACGTTGAAGAGTCAGTAAAATGAGTCCAAGCAGCAGGCTGACAAGCTGACGCGTGGTGCTTTGCGGCTGACTACGGAGGGACTTCTAAAGTCCGGGAAGTGATAACACGTAGGCAATACAGCTAGTGAACCATTGACCATAATCCGCACAACGCAAAGTCAACTCAATAGTGTCTCGAAAGTGATGTTGACTGTGCTCTGTTCTGACGATGGAGCGGCGATTACTAGTAGGACATGTTACATCTTCCAGCTTGGTCTACACAGCTGCTCTTCTGTAAGTCCGACCTAGACCTTAGCTTGAGATAGCAAGTACAAGTAGAGTGGCATGATGGACGCGAGATGGCCTAACACGTGTGTGACCATCGTCGATGCCAGAGCCGGCGTCCGGCTCGATGCAGCAAATTGTTGTGATGGGCGAAGTGCACGACTGCGTTGCAGGTCATTTTGGACCGAGCTCAGTGGCAGTGCATTGCGCACTACCAGATAGAGGCGTTGTGTCGCTCCGCACTTGCCTTGTCTTGTTCGAAGACACAGTAGCTAGGTCAGCATCCTCCTCTAGCTTCAGATTTGCAAAACAGCACTGCCGGCACGGCGGCTTTTCACCGCACCTTGGCACACCGACCATCGCTTAACATACAAGGAGGGCGGAGCGTAGCCCAGAACTGTACCTGTGGACCACTAGCATATTCGATACCGACAACTCTCACAGAGCTGCCAGACGCAACCTCAGACCACAGCACATGAGCGATCGAAAGGAAAGACTCTGCTAAGCGCGTGTCTACTGGCCTTCGCCAAAGGAAGTGTAGATTTTGACCGCTGTGCTGCGTGTGGGACAATCCCGATGCAGAAGTCACCACTTACAACTATGAATCGCATTCGCACACGCAGAGTGGAAGCAGTCGTAGACGGGTTGGGTGCATTATTGCCGCTGCGCCTCAAGCGGGGATCTTGTCAAGTCTGTTCGGCGTAAATCTGTCCATCATGTTAATATATTATCTTACATGCAGGATCATATCACCGACGACTCCGATTTTAATGGCCAGATTGGATCTGTAGTGTTATTCTTCGAAGGATCCGAACCGGCTTGACTGACCGTATGGGCAAGCCACTCATTGCACAGCCGCTGCGATGGTGCTGTACATTTGCCCGTGCTCGACGGGTTGCTCGTTAAGACATACGACTATACCTGTTTGTTGCCATGGCCATCTCTACAAGTGCCTCAACTCAAACGTCCAAGTCCTGTGGCACACCGCGCAACACTCGAATCGACCACCTGAATGTGTTAGCTCGGAGTTCAACAGCCGACTCTACCTTCTCACCTTGAATCCGTTTAGAACACCAAGCCGATATTTAGGATGACGGACGATGTTGCAAGGCAGAGCACAACAATATCTCGCTACCGATCGAAGCGTCAAAAGAGTCGGGCCATCAGCAGCGGCGATAGCACGAACGTGTCACGGTCCTCACCAACAACCGACACGCCAAACGCGATGAGCCTTGCCAATTCCGAGCCAGCACGTGCAGCGAATCGCATTGAAGCAATCGCCGTGTGTACAAGAGACGATCACACAAAGACAAGTATGGTTCCTGTGCAGGTCGATATGTTGAGAGACGTCACCTTCCGAACACCTGCACTGATACACTTTACTAATTTCACGGTAGTACGCGTTCGATCAGACACATTTGAAGATTCACGTTCCGATGCGGAGACCCAAGAAGATGAAACGCCCACCAGTGGGTCGCTAAACAACTCCACGATTATATCAACACTATTCTCAGAAAAACCCCACGATCTGCGTGCAGTACGTACCCGCTCGCCCCATTCCATCCAGCCGAGTCCGAACCATCCGCAACCCATGTTGCCGCAACACCAAGACGGCCCACCGAAACCCAGTGAGATCAACGCTACGACTGTTCTCAAAGTACGCCGTGTTTCTACCAATGATAGCGCAAGACATATTGGCTGCTTCAGTTTCTTCAGACATGGGAGTCTGCGCCGTGCAGAACCAGGCCGCGCGACCAAGGCCACAGCAGGCGGTACCATAGAGCATGCGAACGTGGAACATCACTACCGTGCAAGCAATGGGGGCACACAAGAATTGGGAACGACCAGTCTTGGAAAGGGTGCCAAATCGGAGGTGTCCAGGCAAAGAGGTGCGGATGAACATCGTCGCTCAAGTTCGCTTTCTGAGCTAGCCAAACAAGATGTTATCAACAATCCCGCGGTGGATACAGTATCACGAGACTGGCGGCCACTCGAGCATGCAGCCTTGCCGACCGTTGCTTCATCAAGATCCTTCGACCGGCTCTCACCCCAGAGTCCATACGACATGAGACACGGCGCCGTACAACCTCAGTATTTCCGTCCCGACGAGACATCAGTGTATCGCCAGATCGCCCCGACTGACCAGAGTTCCACCCAGCGACGCACCAGCGGCGGTTCCATCGGCTCCAGTCCATCTTTCATACGCTCTGGCATGACACTTTCCGCAAGTTCCTCCATCAGACGCAGACCGCTCGTAGACTTGACTCCCCAATACCAGCCTCCGCCTCAGCATAGACACAAGGGGCACGGCTATCACCCCAAGCAACTTAGCTCGGGTAAGCTCGTTGACTATGCCACTTCGCCTAGGAACGAGTCGAGCTCTCCTTTCGCGTTGGACTGAACAAGAGCCGAATCGATATGGCAAGGCCAGGTCGACATTCCTAGAACATCTTCTAGAGTCTTGGATTACTGGATGTCTTTCGAGGTTGCGGATGACTACATGCTCAGGATTACAAATCACGAAACTTGCCTAGATCAATTCCAACTTACCTCCACGTAATTACACTTGCTCTTCGGCACCTTGATGCTACCGCATACCAGTTGTAAAAGTGATGTATACTGCTGCTGCTAGACATCGCCGCTGTTAGCCACGTTTTAAGGGAGACCAGGCTATGCAGTGTGGTCCGGTCCATAGTACGCTTAAGTGCTGCAATAACAGATGCAAGCGAGGGCAGCTGCCGGGCCGCATCGCAGGTAGGTAGAGTTACCGCCGATCTCAGCCGTATCATGATGATCTCGCACAATGCCGCTTCTCAAATGTCCTTTCCTAGGACAACAAGCTCCAGTCCATCCGCCAAAAGCCCTCCGCGGTGGTTGCCATAAGGAAACTCCATCGTCTGACCTGTAGCCTGATATCCGTTCTTCCCATACCAAGCTCTCAACTCGACTCTCGTGTTGACAACATTCAGCTCCAAGCGCTTCGCATCCCACCTCTTCTTAGCAAACACTTCAACTTGTTTCAACATGGCCAAGCCGTAGCCACGTCCATGACATTTCGGGTCAACCGCAAGCATTGCCAGCCATGATTTCGCTGGCGTACCTGCAGTCTTGTCGCAAGTTCCTGGTGCCTTGAGCAAGCAGACTGCTATCAGCTCGGGCGAGCTTGTCTTTGTCGCTATCAGAATTGGCGTTGATAGACTGCTAAGCGTGTTTCGTATATCCTCGGCAGAAAGCATATCTGTCCGCTTCTCTTGGTCGTCGGTAAGCCACGTTTGGCCTGAGGGCTCACTTCGAAAGGCAGCGTTGATGAGAGCTGCAATGTCAGTAGCCTGGGCTAGATCCGCAGTAGTGAATGTTAAAGACTCGTCCATGATAATGCGTGTAGGTAAAAGTGTCCTAGAAGCCTTTATATATAAAACCCAGATATAAGATCTACGAAAGTATCGAGTGATATAGAATAGGAGAATCGTAGATTAGGATGAATATCGTACTCCCTACTTAAGATATTTGATATGCTTATCTCGCTTAGCTAGGTAGTCCTCTCTACCTAGTCTAGCTCGCTAGTACTAATATAATCTTTATAAAAACTATTAAAATCGTTAAGTAAGAATCGAATCTAAGACCTTCCCTTAGTTCTCTAATGCTAAGGCTTAGGAGAAGAAGTAAGATCTACTTACTTAATCTAGTTTTATTAATAGAGAGATATCTATAGAAGTAGCTTCTAATACTACTATAGATATTAAGCTATAGTAAAAGATAACTTATTAAAGCTAATTAGAAACTTATAGAATTATTAAGTAAAGTAAGACTATATATCTATAGAGATCTTCTTAAGCTATTTAGAATATAATCCTAGATCTAATTTAGTTAATCTTAGATATATAGAATTAATTAATTAATTAGTAGGTTCTACTTATAAATAGAAAGACATTCTAAATCTAAACTATTAGTAAGAGATATTAAATACTAGAATATCTAATTTACTAATACTAGCTATAATTAGCTTTAAAGACTAATACTATAGATTAATTAATTCTAATCTATAGAAATAAGGAAATATCCTATTAAAAATCTAAAATAAATTAGCTTTCTTATAAAGCTTAGTACTTATCTAAATTACTATAATTAATAATATACTATATACTAGTTATTTTAGATATTATTTAGTAAATCTAGTAGATACTATAAGATTAATATATAATATTTATAATAAATAGAAAAAATTTCTAATTTTAAATTACTAAAAAGAAGCTTTAATATCTAATAGACTTTTTAATAGCTTAAAATAATCTCGAAAACTAATACTATAGTATTCTATACTAATAATATCCTATCGGCTTAGAGGGAAGTTATAATAGTATCATTTAATAGTAATTAAGTTTTATATTAAAACTTATTATTAATCTATTCTAAAAAAAGAATTAAAAAAAAGTCTTAAAAGTTTTCTATAGAATTATTATACTAAGCTAAATATAGTATAACTTCTAGTAATATTATCATATAATATTATAGTAGAAAAAGCTAATTAGAAAAGAAAGCTAATTATATTTTATCTTTTTTTTTATATCTTAATACTTATTTTAAGGCTAATTCTAGCTAATTAGCTAAGTTAGAAAAAGCTAAGAATAACTCTTAGATATATACTAAATGAACTATAAGTTTTAAGCTAATGGACTAATAAACTAGTTAGATTAGAAATTATAAAAAATCTTAAAAATTAGCTAATTTACTATTTTAATAGAGCCTTATATTAATAAACTTTTAATTATAATCTAGTCTTAGAGTTAATAGAATATAAGTATTAAGCTTAAAATTAGTAAATTAGACTAATATTAGTTAAGCTAAATTAGACTAATATAAGTAGAGTTAAATTTAAAATTCTAAGTATTTTTTAGAATTCTTAATTAGATTAGGTTAATCTAAATCTATATTTAATATCACTTATACTTAAACTTAAATTAAGAAAATGTTATTCTTCTAATTCTAAAAATTATTAAAAACTTAAAGAATAATAATAGTAACTATCTTAAGATTATAGTACTAATTTCTTAAGATAGTAAGAATAATAACGATCTTTAATTAATAATAATAGTATCTTAAGATATTAATAATAGTATTATAAGATAGTAATAGTAGTATTATTAGCTAAAGATAGATTATAAATCTTATAAAATAAAAAGATATCTAAAAATTAATTAGAGACTAATTCTAAATAATAAAGAATAATTCTAGCTTTAATTATTTAACTATAGCTAATAGATATTTATTTAGTTTAAAAAGGAACAAATATATTCCTAGCTTAATTATCTACTATCTATAAGTTAATCTAATAGAAGGCCTAAAGCTAAATACTAAGAATTAAGTTAAATCAATCTAGAATTACTTTTAGAAGTATATATAGAATAGTTTAATAGTATTAAAATCTATTTTCTATCTCTTTAAACTAATTTATTTACTTAAAATTTATAAGTTAACTATCTAAATCTAATTCTTAAAGATTTAAGAGAAGCTTAGATTTCTAGATTAGCTCCTAGTATGTATTCTAAATCCTAATAAAAGTAAATTAAGTAGTATTAGTGAATTTCAAGAATAATTTTATTTTCTAGATTAATAATCTCTTTTAGTTTCTTTTAGAAAGTACTAATTTGATAATATTAATAAAATAAATAAAAGTACTCTAGATTAATATAAAGTACTAAGATCTAAAAATCTTAGCTATAAATTATAGTTTAAAATTAGCTTATTGAACTTGTCTTATTTAGGCCTAATTAGCTTAATATAAAAAAGGTAGAAATTTAAAATCCTAAGTCCTCTAGAATTTACTTTAAGAATTTACTTATTAGAATATCTAGTTATATACTAAAATAGGCTTTAAATAAATCTCTTTTTAGGCCTATTATCTAGGGTACTAGCTCTCCTTTACATTATAAAGCCTAATTAAGAATAGATATTAGCCTCTAGATATAGATCTAACTATTCTAGATTAATTTAGCTATTAACTAAGTATTAATAAGAAATTATGGGATTTTTAGAAATATATAGTTTTATAATCTAGTTTTAAAATACTAATTACTTAGTAATACTAAGCTTAATTAGGCTAAAGTTTATAGTTTAGTATAAGAAATACTTGATTTTCATTTAGCTTATAAGGAATCTTAAAAATAATATAAACCTAATTAAGTTTTATTATAAAAAAGGCTAGAAAGTATATAGCTTCCTCTACGAAAAGAATCCCTTCTAGCTACTACTATATCTAGAGAAATTATTTAAATTAGACTAATTTAGTAATTAATATTTTAGAATAAACTCTTAGAATTCTTAAATTCTAAGAGTACTATTTAATAACTAAGTTAATATAGTATAGCTAGAATAATACTAGAAAATCTAAGAATATCTCTTGAATTAGCTCTTATTAGCTTAGGAGGACGCTATTAGAATTAATAATAGGCCTTAATTATATTCTAGAATATACTAAGAAATTCGAAAAACTATTTATAGTTAATTTTTAAGAATTTAGGATTCTTACTATTAGATTTACTACATTAGGCTAATTAGGCCTATTAAATAGATTAGTTTAGAAGTTATAATTTGGATAAATTATATTCTAAAGATAATTATAATCTTTTCGAATTAGAATAATTAGCTCTTATTAGCTTTCTAATTAGGATAAAGATTAATAAAAGCTTAAGAGTAGCTAGCTCCTACTACTAGCTTATATCTTCTACTAATTTATTAAAATTATAAAAAAGAGTAGAAAGCTAGTTAGTTAGCTTTTTTATAGATCTTCTTAAATTTAAAGATTTTAAATTAAGAAGTAAAGCTTTTAATTATAGTTATAGGTAACTTACTAAACTAGGCTATATAAAATTAAGTTTAGTAGAAAGTTATATATATACTATAGATTAAAGATTAAATAAATTACTACTAATCTAGTATCTATTACTTAGGTACTTAGCCTTTATTATCTAACTAGCTATTATCTCTTTATTTTACTATATCTTTATAATCTTATTCTATTAAAAGAAATTAAAAGACTATAAAAGTATAGAATATATAATATCTATATTATTTACTAATAATAAGAGCTAAAACTTGAGATCTAAAGAGAAAAATACCTAAACTTTAACTAAGTTTCCTAGAATTAGGCTAACTAAGACTAATAAAGTTTCTTAAATTAATAACTTCTATTTCTCTTTCTTTACTTTCTAATTAATTAAGATAGATTAAGTACTTTATAGAATAACACTTTTATTAAAAAGCTATTATACCTAGTCTATTAATTTATAGTATATAGATAAAACTAAATATATATCTATTAGGTAGTATTTTAATTAACTATTTAAAATAATCTTTAATAATTAAAAGACTAGTTTTCTTTAGATCTATTAAGGATATAGTAAAAATAATTATTAATAAAATTACTAGACTATAAAGAGGAAGAGAAACTAGTAAATAGAAATAAGAAATAATAATATTACTAATTTTATAAAGCTCTATAACTTTAGCTAGAGATTACCTATTAAGGTTAAGTCTAAAATTTAATATAATTTAGGTACTTAAGACTTATATTCTACTATTAGATAATTCTAATCTTAGTCTTATAAGCTTAATATAAAAAGTAGAATCCTAAATTCTCTAAGAATTTACTTTAGATACTTTTTAAAATTCTAAAGTATATTCTAGAATAGGCCTAGATTTAATCTCTATTTTAAGACTACTATTAAGAATAATAGCTAATAAGGCCTAATTAGGAGTCGATTCTAATTCTTAAGTATAGCTATATCTAGCTATTCTAAACTATTAACTAAGTATAATTAAAGAACTATAGTATATTTAAAAATAGATAGACATAAATTTCTAGAATAGAATACTAATTACAAAGTAAATTCAAGCCTAATTAGGCTAAAACAAAGACTTAAATTAGAAATTTACTTATTCTTTAGATTAGCTTATTAGGATTTTTATAGATTAGCCTAATAAAAGAGATACTAGCTAAAAGCTAAAATACTAACTACTCTCTCTATTAAACTATCTTATAAGGTAGCTTATAAGAAGGATAATCTTAAAGGACTTATAAATACTCTATTCAAGTAGTACTATAGATTTAGATTATAGAAAAGTTAAAAAGATAGATAAAGAAGATTTAGGAAAATAAGAGAAGAAAAAAAAGATAATTAAGATCTAAAGTATAAAAGAAGAAAAGAAAGAGGATTAAGAGGATAATTTAGCTTTCAAAATAAATAATATAGTAATAGGGAAAGCTAGTTATACTATAGCCTTTTATACTATAAGCTTATTTTCGAGATTTCTAATAAGCTAAACTAAAAATTAGATATCTTTTAAATTATATTTTAGATTTTAGCCTAAATAGGCTTAGTTTTACTAATTAACTAGTATCTTAAAACTAAGTCTTAATCTTAAACTTACTTATTATTAAAAGTACTATAACTTCCTATTTAGGCCTAGTTAGTTAAAATTCATAATCTTTCTACTATATATTTTATAGTTATCTCTAGCTTCTTAGAATCAGGCTAATAAGCTAGATCAATTAGCTTCTCCTACTACTATATCAATAATAAGGAAGCCAATTTGATTTTGAAGAAAATAGCTCTAAGGATTATTTTAAAAAGAAAAAATAAGAGAATTTTTAAAAAATATAGTTATTTAGAAAACTAGTAGAGTTTAAGAATAGAATTTAAAGATTTAAGCCCTAAAGGAGCCTAGATAAAGGGATTAGATCTTAATATCTTTAATTTATAGTAAATAAATAAGTTTATTATAAATAACTCTTCTATATTCTAGCTTAAGAATCTAGTATTTCAAATATAACCTAAGTACTTTAGATTTTAGGTTTAGTACTAAGACTTTCTATATTATAGATAAAATATCTAAATTCTAAATTAGTTTCTTTAGATATAGGCTAGTTAGCTCTAAACAGTCTTAATTAATACTAGATATTTAAAAGATATATAGTAACCAAATTCTTTTACTATTATATTATAATTAATACTAGATAGAAATAAGAGTAAAAAGAAATAAAAATAGAGAGTTATAAGTATATATGATAATAAAGTATTTAGAAATAGGAAAATAAAAAAGAAAGAAAGAATAATTATAATAGGAAAGTAAGAAGATAAGAAAGTTAGAGAATAATAGACTATACTATATTAATTAGGCTTATTTTTAAAATTAATAATAAGTTAAATAAAAGATTATATATTTTACTTCTAAGAACTAAAATTTTAGCTTAATTAGGCTTAGCCTTACTAAGTAATAAGTATCTTAGAACTAATTCTTAAGACTTCCTATTTCTAAAAGTACAAAAACTTCCTAATATAGCTATATCTATACTATAGGATTATAGTCTATTTTTAATTAGGCTTATTTATTTTAAAGAGAGCTATTATCTTTAATAATTAGTATAAAAAGAAGTCGAATCTATATCTATTCTATAATATACTTAGAGATTCTAAGGAATACTTAAAGTAAATCCTAAAGAATTTAAAATTCTAAATCTATCTTTCTTATATTAGGCTAGTTAGGCCTATATAGAATTAGGCTAATAAGCTAATTCTAAGTTTAATACTAGTATTTTACTAAGTTTAAAGCTAGAACTTAATAAGAGATTAATAGCTAAAGTTATAAGGCTTTATAAATATAAAAGCTAAATTCTTAAATTAAAATAACTTTTTAAGATTCCTATATCTTACTAGTCTATTAATAGATTAGCTTAAAATCTAGAATATATTTAATATATACTCTATAATTATTTCTAGCTTCGTAGAAGTAGGCTAATTAAGTAGTATTAGCTTTAAAATAAGTACTAGGATTTAAATAGACTAAAAAGTAATTAAATTCTCTTACTAATTAATTTCCTCTACTACTATATTATTAGTAAATAAGAATAATAAAATAATAAAATAAAAAAGTATAAAGCTAAAAGAGGAACTAGAAATAGATAAGAGAAGAGATTATAAAAGTAAAGTAGATAAATTATATAAATTATATAATAGTATAATAGTATAATAGTATAATAGTATAATAGTATAATAGTATAAAAGAAAGAGAATATAAGATACTAAAGAGAAAGAGAAAGTATAGTATAGTAACTAATATAGTATAATATAGAAAGATCGAAATAGGAAAGTCGAAATAGAAAGATTAAAATATAAAGAATAAGAAGCTAAGATAAAGAAGATAAGATTAAAAAAGCGAGATAGAGAGAGTAAGATAGAAAGAGAAATAATAGTAAAAACAGTAATAGTAGTAAAATATAACTAAGAGAATAAGAGATAATAGAAGCTATAGAGATAGTAAGAGATAAGTTAACTAAGATAGTAAGAAATAATAGAGATAGTAAGAAATAGTTAAGAGAATAAGAAAGTAGTAATAGAAGCTATAGAAGTAGTAAAAGGTAATTAAGAAGATAAGAGATAGTAGAAGAATATAAGAAGTAATAGAAAAGTACGAGAAGTAGTAGAAGAGCGTAAGAAGTAGTAGAAATAGGCGAAGAGAGAGTAGTTAAGAGAGAGAGAAGTAGTAGTAAATAAGATTAAGAGCGAAAGTTACTAAAGTAGTAGAGATAGTTTAAAGATAGTAGTAGAAGTAGTTAGAGATAGTAAGAGGTACTTTTTACTAGACTCTTAGTAGTAAGGCGAGTATATATAGATATTAAAGTTAGATTATAATAGCTTCTCTTACTCTCTTTATAACTAGTTTATCTTAATAGTAAGGTCCTAGTATTATTTATCAGTATCTTAAAGTAGTAGTACAAGTACTAATAAGATACTTATAGGATTATATTAGTATCTTAATAGTAAATTGTTATCTTATACGATAGGATTCGCGTTAGATCGTATGCTATACTTCCTACTACCCGAAGATTGTATCGACGACGTACGGTCGAGCTTCGTAGTACGAACGGCTCTTCCTACCGCTGAGAGGCTAGTACAGACTTTGGACGTAGAAAACGAGGCACTTTCGCACTAATAGCTTGTCTCTAGTCCTTGCGAATAGATTTCTATGACATGTTCTCGAATTCGGTTGATCTTGTTACAGTATTACTTGCAAACAGGTTGTACACTCGGCTTCGCTACGCTATTACTCGGGTTCGTACGTCCGCAGCCATTTACGACTCCGAATGCAGTATCGTCGACTGCAGCGTTGAAAGCAGCACCACAGTTAGGGTCACTATCCTTGTTAGCTATGTTATTGGGATATATAGGGAAGTTGGGACAAACCTTGCGCCGCCACTTGCGCTGTTGAAGTAGGAGCAAATATCGTGTGAGAAACAGTCTTGCGTATATGCATTACCGAGAGAGGTACCCGTGCAGCCAGCTCCGCATCGTCCATTGCAAGAATAGCTGTAGGAGTTAGCTAATGCGATAGCAGATCCTAGGATGATTCGACGTACTCTCCGCTTCCAGAAGGGTTAGGTCCGAAGTTGCTACCGACAGTTCCTGTCCAGGTACAAGTCTTTCCAGCGCTGTTGGTCCATTGGGCTGTAGCGGTAGCTCCGACAGTAAGGCAGCTTATAGCGCGTTTCTCGAGGATTGCTGGAGTCGGAGAAGCAGTAACAATGCCTGCAAAAGCAAAGAACAGTGCGGTAGAGAAGAACATCATTATAGGCAGCAATGTGCGGGGGAATTGATCTTTAGCTATACCTACAACTCCGTATAAGAAGCTTTTATACATCGCTATCGACAACCATAGATCGACGAACAGGCCACAGCACAAAGCAATGTCGCCTCGGCCCACGTGGTGAAGACATTTGCTTAACTTCGATTTTAATTGCAAGTAATATATCGTTCTCCGCGTCTATGACACGATCCTAGGGCTGAATGACACCATTGCGAGTTTTTTGCGAAAAGACTCCGCCAAACAGTGGTAAATCCAAGGTCCGCGACCAAAGCGGTATTGAATCTCCTCGCGCTTGGATACGACAAGGAGCATAGCGCGATAGAGCGGTCAGGAACTATGATGACTGCTATACGCGCACTCTGCTTTTGTAGCGGCTTCTAGGACTCCAGGCCGAATGAGGATTCTTCTGGAAGAGAGCCTCGGAACTTCGACAAAAAAACAGCCGGGGCGACGCTTTGGATAGTGGGAAGCATAGCACCTTGAATATCATAAATCTGCGCGTAGGGATTTAGTAGCTATCTCAAGGGCAAGGCCCTCGTATTCTTTATCGATACCTCGAGGTAGCAGTGCGAACACTTCTGAAGTAATAGCGAGATGATGTTGGTATCTCAACGGCAAGCCCTCGTATCTATCTGTCGATACCTCGAGGTAGTAGCGCGATTACTTCGAAGGGTACTAGTAAAAGACTATGTTAGTACCTCGGCAGTACGTGGTTCTCTCATAGAAACTATGTAGGCTAGTACTAGCATAGAATTGTGTAGCTCACATGTAGGACACAGTGGCTATCGCGGGGGTGGGGTCCTCGTGTTCTTTCTCGGTACTTCGAGGTAATAGCAGACTAGTAAGGTAACTACTTGTGAGTTATATCAGTATCTCGACGATGTGTTTGTTCTCTCCTAGAACCTACGTGCGACGATACTCGCGTGAGATCGTGTGCTCTAATTTCCACTACCCGACGGACGCCTCGAGGTAATTGTTCAGAGCACCATGACGATGCCAATTCGATAACGAGGGCATGTTGGGGCGCTTAGATTCCCAGTGCCTATGGAGCAGCCAAGATGTGCGCGCAACTTGGAAGCAACGGCCATCTCGAAAGCCGTCATGATCGAAATCGGTTGCTGGAGATGAATGTTATGGGCAGAATGCGAGACATATGCCACGGGATAGTCGTTGTCACTTGGATCCAACGGCTAAGCAATCAATCAGCATCATGGTCGTGACGTGGATGGTGCAAGTTCAGGACTTGAAGTTGGCCAAGAAGTATCTGTCAGGACTCACAGAGCCGAAGGTACCTAGCATCGAATGGGTGAAGCGCAGATGCTTCATGCACTGGCGCATATGTCAAGCTCAGGAGCTGATTGTTAGACGCGCCGAGATTGGTGTTGCGACGAGGTTCAGGCTCAGCGCCTTCATAATCGACTAGGCCAACGATGACTGGAATGTTGGCGACCTCACCTTGATTCCTCCTCCTTCCGGACGATGAGTGGACTTGCTTCGATCTCGGCCCGGTTTTGCCTTCATGGACCAATGTTGAAATTCCATGTTGAGTGCGTTTCAGCGTCATGCTAGCAGCACTGTCCCAAGCCTCTGATGTAGTGGCGTCCTTGCTGGACGAAAGCTCTTAATACTGTGGCCAGCGGTGGTGTAGGCTTGCTGTGTAAGCGAGCTGACTTCCTGAAACCGGAAAGTGGTCGCACCTGAAGTCAATGTCAGTTGCGCGCAACGGGAGAAGCTGGATGGAGAGTCGGTACCTACAACACGGCTCCTTTGCAAAGACTTTGCTGCTGTCGTGTCTGTGCTGTCTCAATTATAGGTTGCGGGCGAAAGTTGTCGCTGAGGTGAGCTGCTGTTGGCTTTCTCCTATTATGCTGCTGGCCGCCCGAATCTTGAACACTCGCACAACTCACAGGTTGGTTTGATGCAAACTGGAAGACGCTGATCTCACTTGAGGACGTGAGCTGCTTGAAGAAGAAATGAAGAAAGAAGAGATGAAGTAAACAGTCCATTTGATATAACTTATAAAAACAATAATGACAATATGATTACCGACGCTTTTCTGTAGCGTGCACAATCGGCTGACGTAAAAGAGCGTATGCCATGAATTCAATCCTCAGTCCGCTCCACTCAATCATTTTCCCAATGCCCAAATTAGAGACCTCGACCCTATTATCCTCCTATTATTGAAGTCCGCCTGGGTCGGAGTCACAAAAAATGATGCTGTAGCTTGTTGGTGCATCTAGTAGCTCTTAGGTGCGCCGTAGCTGGCAGGAGGGCTGTCAGACTCAGGCTTGTCGTCCTCGGGCTTGTTGTCGACGGGGGAGGACTCGGTGTCGGAGGGCTTGCTGTCCTCGGGCTTGTCCTCAGGCTTGCCGGCATCAGCGCTGCTTCCATCGTAGGCGCCAGGAGCAGCGTAGGGAGAAGGAGAACCCTCAGGCTTGTCGTCGCCGCCCTCAGGCTTGTCGTCCCCAGGCTTGTCGCCCTCGGGCTTGTCGGAACCAGAAGGAGAAGCCTCAGTGCCACCGTTGCCGCCTGCAGAAGCGCCGCCGTGAGCATCACCGCCAGCGCTGCCTCCAACGCTTCCAGATGCGCCACCCTGAGCACCACCAGAAACACCACCGTGGCCACCAGCACCGGCGCTGCCACCAACGCTGCCAGATGCACCGCCCTGAGCGCCGCCAGAAGCTCCACCGTGGCCGCCGACACCAGCGCTGCCGCCAACACCTGCGCTTCCACCAGCACCAGCGTTGCCGCCGACACCAGCGCTGCCGCCAACACCTGCGCTTCCACCAGCACCAGCGTTGCCACCGACACCAGCGCTGCCACCAAGACCTGCGTTGCCGCCGAGACCGAGGCCAGCGTGGCCGCCGAGGCCGAGGCCGCCGTGACCACCAAGGCCGAGGCCAGCGTTGCCGCCGACACCTGCGCTACCGCCAGCACCTGCGCCAGCATTGCCACCGGCACCAGCGCTGCCTCCAAGACCTGCGTTGCCGCCGAGACCGAGGCCAGCGTGGCCACCGAGGCCAGCGTTGCCGCCAACACCAGCGTTGCCGCCGACACCAGCGCTGCCGCCAGCACCAGCGTTACCGCCAGCACCAACACCAGCACTGCCACCGACACCAGCGTTCAGACCAGCTCCAGCACCAGCGTTGCCTCCAGCACCGGCGCTGCCACCGAGGCCAGCGTTGCCTCCAACGCCAGCGTTCAGACCAGCTCCAGCACCAGCGCTGCCGCCAGCGCCCGCGCCACCGTGGCCGCCGAACAAGCCACCAAGACCAGCGCCGAGGTTGGCACCAAGGCTTCCACCAAGACCAAGGTTGCCACCAAGGCCGGCGCCAGCACCAGCATTGCCACCAGCACCAGCTCCAGCGCCACCCCAGGTGCGGCGAGAGATGGCGACCTCACCGTTGGCGCTGCCAGCAGCACGGTAGGTGGGGGCCGCAGTGGCGAGGGCTGCAAGAGCGACGATAGTGTAGGCGTACTTGACCATTTTGACTGAGGTGTAGTTGTTGTTGTTGTTGTTGTTGTTATTTATGTTGTTGATTGGGTTTGAAAGAAGTGATGCGGCTGATTATAGCGAGTGTGGGTTGTTAAAAAGAATAGCGAATGTAGGAAACTGGACTGCTTGAGTTGAACTGATTGAATGGAATGATATGAGAAGAAAAGTAACTGAGGGAGGAAGACCGTCTACCTTATATATCCGGGTTGATGTGATGAAGTGTATACTGTGTAGGTTCCATGATGTGCTGCGACGCCAGCTCGTTGGGGCAAACCTAGGGTCGTGCTCGGGTGAGGAGGTCAGGCGTGCTACATCGCATAGAAAAGACGTTGGAAGATGAGACCACGAGTGTTGTAGAGCAGGCGTGCACGCCAATGGCCATGAATCGCAAGGTTTTCCGATGTGCCAGAATAAGTTCAATAGAGGACGTTCGCACGGGAAATATCACCCCGCCAAGGTTTCTGAAGGCACGGTGAGGATGCATAATACCACGTTTGAGAAGAGGGTTAGCCTGTGACTGTCGGTAGGGGTGTGATGGAACCGTTTTCCGCGGTGAAGGATGAAGTCTGGATGTGCTGAGGTCGAAAGGCAAGCGAGGCAAGGTAGCGGGTGTGCAGATCCGGTGGAGGAGCGGCGCAAGGGCTGTCGCGCTCGGGCCGTGCTGCACCTCGATCCGCTGACACCTGCAGACAAACAGTGGAGACTGGGGTTGGAGATAGCGGCATCACCACCGCATAGTCACGTTTCAGTAGGAAAACTCAACTGTGACCGTGCCTGGCAGGCACATCCGGACTTGTAGGCCAAAGACAGGAGAGCGGGAGGCCTGAGCCCTAGTCCTTGCGTGATCGCCCGACTTGTCAATTCACGATCCTGCAGACTATCGTTTGAGTCCGGTTGTAGTCTGTTTACATGAGACCTGGAACCCTAAAGGCTCTGCCAGTATTAGCAATGCTGTCTATTATTGTCATAAGCTTTGCGCCTCATCAGGACATCTCCCGCTCTGCGGCTTCAGGTGATCGTTTTCAGATCATGATCTTCAAGCTTTTGCTGCTGATCAGGGGGAAGAGCATATCGAGCGAGAAAATTCCGCACGGATCCTGTATCAATTGACTCATCTGGCGATGGGGCAATGGGGTACCTGAGTAGTGCCTGTCGCGACTGTAACCGCACTTCCTGTCGACATATCTGAGGCATATTTACTCATGGCCAGCTTGGTGCTTGAGTATATCGTCAACGCCAAAGTTGCTCCGTGTCGATTGAGTTGCGACGCCACAACTACACGCTCTCCTTTTTCGGCCGTATGGCACCATTCGCAATCGCATGGAGAAAGCATGTTGTCCATGTGGATTGTGGAAACGATCGTCCTGCACAATGCTTAAGCCTTTTCCAGATGTTGATCTTCTTGGGCGTACGCGCTGTGGCACGAACTCTCAACCACGAAACACAAGAATGGCAACCCATGGCTGGACCATAATATCATGCCGTCATCTCCTGCTCGATGACAGAACTGTGATTGTCCGATTTTCTGCAAGGACGATGGTTTAATGCTTACCATATCTTTGCTACCGGACTTGACATCGCCAAGTCACATGACAGCCGAGGTGGAAGCTGCTGTCGCGTGACGATGACGGCATAGCTATAGCTGCAAGCTTGAACAAGCGAGCAACAGCAGCCCAGCCTCACTCATTCACTGTTGCCTAACCTGCTGATGCAAGAGTACTACCTCTCTTCTACTCGACAACAGCGATAATATCCAACAATTCAACAAACAGCACAAAAGTACCCGACCGACCCACCAACCACCACCATGTTCAACCTCTTCCTCCAACTCTGCCTAGCAGCCCTCTGCTCCGCCGCGCCCATCACCGCCCAAGACGCCACCACGCAGTACGGCGCCGGCGGTGGAGTGATTGGCTTCATTGTCCTCGTCCTCGACATCCTCGTCTGGAGTAAGTCTTGCAATATGCGCCCTCTACAGCTTTCACATGAGATGCTAACTTCCCCACCCCAGTCGAGGTCCTCAAGTCGTCCCGCCCAGTCAGCCACAAGCTCCTGTGGTCTGTCCTTGTCTTCATCTTCCCCATCGGCGGCATCGTCATCTACTGGCTCCTGTCCGATCGCCAGAAGTGGAACAACGGAAATGGCTACGAGGCTATTGTTGAGGAGACGAGGTAGAGCTTGCTAGCCGAGGCTGCCTAAAGTGAGGAGAATGAAGTGTTGGATGGAGAGGAGGAAAGGTCGCGAGCAAGATGAGTGCTTGTAATCTCTTGGAAGGAAACGTGGGATACGAATTATGAGACGATCGGGTAGGACTGGGCCACAGTGGACTCTTGGTATACTTTTTGGATATGGCGCTGTGAATGAGCGAATTTGTGCATCCTCAGTTTCGTTCGTCTCCTGCTATCCGTGTCACTGGTCGCACAATAGTCCAACTTCCTGTTGCACTATCGCAGCCAGCGTTATTATCTGTACAGTCACATCGACTATGTCCACTCTTTAGCCGTAAAGTCCTTCATGTCAGCTTTTAGCTCTGAACAAAGTCACATCGCAAACTGCGTATGTATGTACACAGCCACCAGATTCGCCACGACACACCATTGAAGAAGAAATATTCTGATCTTCCTGCGATCCTCCACCCTACTCGCGAGCTGCCGCTGTACAAACACATTCCATCTTATCACACGTCGAATATGTTCATTTCGCGAACTCGTCAGCAGAGGTGCAAACATACGAGCTGCCCCAGCGACCATACAGACGTACAGACGAGCGCACAACACCTTCGTAGTAGAGAAAGAACGTGTTCTTTAATGCTCGTGTGTCTTCTATCATATCATCGGCGCACCATATCCTACAAAAAAATTCTAAGCGCTCCTCTGGCAAATCAATGCGCGTGCCCGAACTGCGTCAACAGCGGCAGAAGCATACCCGCGACTGTAACAAACGTCTCCGCCACACCGTGCTCACTCGATGCCTTGTTCTGCGCATTACCGCTGTCGCCGTATCCATTCATGGGAACTTCAGCGTATCCATCACCCGCGTGCTCCGCGTGACCACCATCTTGCATCGTGTGCATGGCCACGTACAGGAATGTACCGCCGCTGAAGAGCAGCAAGACGCCGGTGGCGAATTCAGCACTCATGCTCTCTGGTAGTCCGCCATAACCAAGGAGACTGGCCGCAGCCCATGTCACGAGCGCGCCAGCTGGAGCAGCGAGCGAGAAGACGATAAGGTGCGCTCTTGCGGCGCGCTTGGACAAGCCTTGTTTGAGCAGTGTGGTAGTCAGACCGAAAGCTGCCGGTGCCTTATGGATCATAAGCGCGATGAAAATGATGAACGAGAGGTTGCGGCCGCTGCTCGAGGCGCCGCTGGAGGTCGAAGAGGCTCCAAGAGCGATGCCGTCGGCGCAGGCGTGGATCACTAAGCCAACTGTTGTTGAGGATGGTCGGGAAGTTGAGCCAGAA
Organism: Epicoccum sp. F181; assembly: GCA_037042865.1. Lineage (NCBI taxonomy): Eukaryota > Fungi > Ascomycota > Dothideomycetes > Pleosporales > Didymellaceae > Epicoccum > Epicoccum sp. F181. The sequence continues at coordinate 1,513,522 of JAJSLS010000008.1, forward strand.
GAAGCCTGAGTTGTGTCGTGGTATTCTGAATCTTCGGGAGAAGATTCTGGGTTTGGCGAAGAGGTTGATGGGCGGTTCAAGCTGAACTGTGTGAGGTTTATTTGGAAGCGCTGAGGTTGCGACGAAGAGCTGGCGCGGCGTGGAAGAGTGTCGATTAGGTACATCAAGATGAAGCCAGCAATAAGCGAGATCCCAACGTAGGCGTGTGGATTGCGACCCTCATCGTGGTGCTCTTGCGACGAGGGCTTGACTTTCTGTTCGCTAGAAAGACTCGATCCCTCTTCATGGCCGGGGTCTGTAGATGGATGTCCTTGCTTCGAGAGCTCTGCCGCAATCTCCTCCTCGGTTCTGAAACCGTCGTCTGGGCCGGTCATGAAGTCTCCTTGGGCCCTGGGAATCAAGCCGTGTCCATGGTCGCCTACCGCATCTCCTCTCCTCGCTATTGAAGACCATGCCACTTCAGCAACAGGGGTTGTGTAATCGACTTGGCGTCTTGACGCTGCCAACGACAAATCTCTTCTGTCGTGACCATGACTGCTTCCACTTGCGCTGTACACTGTCTCGATTCCTTCAGGGATGATGACGATAAGCGACGTGCCAACCAGGACACCTGTTCCTAGCGCGGTGATGAAGCGCAGTTGTTTTTGCGAGAGGGCGAAGGACAATGGTAGTAGTCCGGCGAGTACTGATCTGTAGTTGTTGTCAGTATGCGCCTGGTGTAGTATACTCAAGGTCCACATAACATACGCGGTAGCCATAACTACGCAGAGCAGCAAAAGCATAAAGAAGCCGTTCCACATGATTGCGATAACAGCGAGCCTGCGCCGTGTATCTGGTGAATGCTGGTAATTCTCTTCCTTGAGAGAGCAATGTTTATTGCAAGAGCAGCATCAAGACGAGAGGCTGGCGCAAGTCGACCATCAAAGTCCGGGCATTCAATGTACGCGACTCGGGCTCCACTCCTCTCGTCAGCTCTTGCTTGCTCGCCCGGAGGCTGGCTCTCATCAGGGTTTCAGCTCAACTTTCCCTTGCAGAGTTCAGGCGCTACGATAATGCAGCTTCGTCTAATCTGATGCGCTCGGGCCGGTTGAGGTTACACGCGAGATCGCGTCTTCTTGTCGCGCCGCAACAGCTGAAGCTAAAGCTTCGTTTCTACCAGCTGCTCTGCAACACCTACACACAATCATTGCTCGCAACGCCCTCACTCAGCCCAGCCCACGAAACAGTCAACAATCTACTGTCGACTAATATAACCACCTTTCCAAGTCTTGGAAGCGCACATTCTACCACACAACATGGCCTCCGATCTCGACGAGCAGGAGCTTGAGCGCACAATCGAGGAGCAAGTCAGCGAATGGTCTACCAACAGCAACGATTGCTTCAACATCTCTGTCGTTCGCGGCGATGGCAGTGAGCATGCAGCATTCCAGCCAGCCTTCACATACCCTATCTTCGGTGAAGAGGAAGCGATCTTCGGCTACCAAGACCTATCCATCAACCTCACATTCGCTGCGCACAACTTGCAACCAAAGCTAGATGTAAAGTACGGCAAAATCTTCAAAGCAATCAACAATATCAAGCCGACAGACGTCAAGGAAGTGCTTCATGACTTCCTACCCGCGGCTGCCTTCGATGCGACGAACACAGACGACGGCGATGCTGCAAGCTGGAAGCCTCCCGGAGAGAAGATTCGCGATTACACCAGAGATGGAGCCAAGTACGAGATCTGGTGCGCAAGCTTGACAGGTGCGGCGGCAAAGCAGGTGCTGGAGAACATGCAGATTCTGGTGCCTCTTTTCATTGAAGGCGGAACAACTCTACAGCTGGACCAGGATTGGACTACACAAAGATGGAAGCTGTTCCTCACATATCAGGTGAACGACAAGCTTGCTGAAGGAACCTCACCTTACGCTTTTATCGGCTTCGGTACTTCGTACAGAGTCTTCACTTTCCCCGATCGCAAGCATCCCATTCTGGAGGAGGTTAAGCTGCTCCAAACCGATAAAACTGAGCAAGCGAAGGTAGCAGAGGCCTCATCAGATGATCTTGTGGCAGCTCTACAGACTGACGGAGTCAAATCACCACTCGATCTGCCTAGCCGTGAACGCCTGTCACAGTTCCTCATCTTGCCTTCCTTCCAAGGTGGCGGCCACGGCCAAGAGCTCTACAATACCATGTACCTTACCCTGACAGCTCCGCACAACGTCCGCGAATTCACAGTCGAGGATCCAAACGAGGCATTCGACGACCTCCGCGACCTTTGCGACATGCGCTACCTGCGCGCAAACAACCCTGCCTTCGCCAGCCTCAAAGTTAACACCGACATACCTTCAGACAAACTCAAGTCCTCCTCACACATCCCTGTCGACCTCATCGTCTCTGGCCAGGTCACCGAAGAGATCCGCAAACAATCCAAGATAGATCCACGTCAGTTCGGTCGTCTAGTTGAAATGCAGACCCTCTCGTGCATTCCGACCAGCAACCGCTCGCGCAACAGGATCACCAAGAAAGAGCGTTCCACAAACGAGCACGACAAAGCGTACTTCTTCTGGCGTTTGTACGCTAAGCAACGCCTCTACCTCTTCAACCGCGACCCGCTCATGCAGCTCGACCTCGAAGAACGACCAGAAAAGGTCGAAGGCGCTCTGGACTCCGTCCTTGAAGGCTATGTCAGCATGCTTGAAAAGGTGGAGGCTAAGGAGAAGGGTATTGAGACTGTTGGCGGTGCTTCCAAGAGGGCAGCTAGGAAACGCAAGGTCGTTGATGAAGACGAGGACGAGGATGATGAGTGGGAGGATGAGGATGACGAGGAGGTCGTGTCGAATGGAGTTCACAAGAAGGTTCGCATTAGCTGAGAGGTGTGGTAGAATTAACGAGATTGTGTGATGCTTTCGGACATGGGTTTAGCGTGGCGTTGGTGAGCAATGTACAACTAGGCAGTGCACATATCATATCTTAGCTGCATGAAACGATTGTGCCGTATTTACAAAATCATTGTTGTACACAGAGGATTCTGGTTCACATCAAACGAGAAGATATCTAGTTGATGTACAGGTCATCTGAGTGTTAGTAAATTTACCGCTCACCAGTCTACACGCAACCACCCCATCAAACATTGAATGAACGAGATTTACATGTAGCGATAAGCTGATTAAAATATTACCATACAACAACACTTGACTCCCGTTTCAACAGCTGTCGTAGTGCTGTCATCGAGCATATACATCGATACAACATTCCTACCAGTGAGATGCTATCTTTGACGCGCAGGGCTGAGACGCGCACATGCATTTGGTGAGATTGACGGGAGTGCCACAGATACTCCGTCGCAAGAGAAACATCTATACTTGATAGTCCAAGTTGTAGTGCGCGCATTATCTATGTGAGAGCGAAAGCATAGTTTTAACCAGTCGAATTGCAACATACGAAATCATTCGTTCTTACATATTACTTCTCATATAAAAGTGAACATTACTATCACAACAATCTCTCATCCCAAAATAATAAGCCCGGCGGGATTCGGGGTTGTCGCATGTCGGAAAAGACCGTGCTCACAAGCTCTTTCCCGCATCGAGCGTTGTTGGGAGTCGGAAAGTCTTGCTCGAGCCGGAACATCGTACAGCATCGCTGCCAACCACAGCAACACCTCTCACCACCTCACCCATCCCTATACCACTCCTCCGCCCTCCTCACCCTCGTTTAATCCTCCACACACCGCCCTCGCCGTCGACGAGGTCCTCTCACAATGCTGTCCCGTTTCGCGCCCAGGGCTGCCGCCGCGCCCAGAGCTCTCAGATTCGCCGCCCCGGTCGCCAGGCGCAATGTCACCACCGACGCTGCCAGCGCCCACGTCGAGAAGAGCGAGGTCCCTTCTGAGGACGACAAGCCTTTCACCGTCCGCCTCTCCGATGAGTCCTTCGAGACCTACGAGATGGACCCGCCCTCATACGAACTCAACACCACCAAGAAGGAGCTGAAGCAGATGTACTACGACATGGTCGCCTCGCGGTATGTGATCACCGTCCCAGAGGAGGAGAAGCAATGCGATTGAAAGCGCGTGGGATACCATCGAGAGAGGGATACGGATTTGCAGGGCTGCTGGGAGATCTTGGGCTAACGTATCTTGCTTTGCAGCCGCATGGAAATGGCCGCCGACCGTCTTTACAAGGAGAAGAAGATCCGTGGTTTCTGCCATCTGTCCACCGGTCAGGAGGCCGTTGCTTGCGGTATTGAGCACGCCATCACCAAGGAGGACCAGGTCATCACTGCCTACCGCTGCCACGGTTTCGCCATGATGCGCGGTGCTTCCGTCAAGTCCATCATTGGTGAGCTTCTCGGCCGCCGCGAGGGTATTGCCTACGGCAAGGGTGGTTCCATGCACATGTTCGCCCCCGGTTTCTACGGTGGCAACGGTATCGTCGGTGCTCAGGTCCCCGTCGGTGCTGGTCTCGCTTTCGCCAACAAGTACAACGGCAAGAAGAACATCTCTCTTGCTCTTTACGGTGACGGTGCCTCCAACCAGGGTCAGGTCTTCGAGGCCTTCAACATGGCCAAGCTCTGGGACCTTCCCGTGATCTTCGGTTGTGAGAGTAAGTTTACAACAATTCCCGTCGCATTGCGAGATTCCATCCACTAACAACCACTAGACAACAAGTACGGTATGGGTACCGCCGCCAACCGCTCTTCCGCTCTCACCGAGTACTACAAGCGTGGTCAGTACATCCCTGGTCTCAAGATTAACGGCATGGACGCCCTTGCCGTCAAGGCCGCCGTCCAGTACGGTAAGGAGTGGTGCAACGCCGGCAAGGGTCCCCTTGTCTACGAGTACGTCACCTACCGTTACGGTGGTCACTCCATGTCCGACCCCGGCACCACCTACCGCACACGTGAGGAGATCCAGCGCATGCGCAGCACCCAGGACCCCATCGCCGGCCTCAAGCAGAAGCTGCTCGAGTGGCAGGTCACCACTGAGGAGGAGCTCAAGTCCCTCGACAAGAAGGCCCGCTCCAACGTCGACGCCGAGGTCGCTGAGGCCGAGGCCATGCCCGCTCCCGACGCCACCCCCGAGGTCCTCTTCGAGGACATCTACGTCCGTGGCTCCGAGCCCCAGTTCCTCCGTGGCCGTGTGCCCGAGGAGAACTTCTACTACTCCCAGCTCAAGAAGGACGGCGAGACCAAGCCCCTCCTCGCTTAAAGGAACGAAACAACTTGTCTTTGGAGAGATGCGGAGTTTCTGAAGGAAACAATGATCTTGCGTGCGATATAGCGATGGCAGTATAAGGGAAAGCTTTCGACGATGTCTTTTTCTTTTCCAGAAACATTGCGTGGGCGTGCGTTACATGGGAAGGGGGAAGCCCCTTTTGGGTGTGTTGTGCTGGCTGGCTTGCTACTTTGCGATGCGTGTTGCTGCCCTGGCTGCCGGTTTGTTCCTCTCTTCGATCCGGGCTGGGCGCACGCTGTGTATAATCCCCTTGAATGTTACAACTTTTTTACCGGTTCAAACTTTGAATTGTCTTGGTCTCTTCGCGTGAGTGTAGATTAAGGTAGTGGGTCAATGGGGCAACGGGTGTTTTAGGCTGAGATGCCGGTAGTTCTAAGGTTGCATGAGCGTGGCTTCAAATTGTTTAAATCAACATCTGAATCTCCGGTGCATGACAGCGAGCTCTCGGAATGTCAACGAAAGAGATACGCTTCGTAGTTCCATCGTACAATTTCCAGATGCTTGGTTAACCCGTGCTCCATAAGAAAATGGATCAGATGTTTTTGCTGCTGGTTGATGCACCGGTCAAGGTACGAAAGTTAGCCCCCCTTGGAACCAAAAGTTGGATTGGATGGATTATTCCGATAAGTGGCTGCTCCTCTGACATTTTATCCATTGCGAGCATTATAGAAGCATTGTATACATGACATCAATGACTGCCGACCTACAGAGTTCAATCTGGAGCTACATGCGTTGGTTTGGACATATTTTTTCGTCGACGCATCGAATGATGCATAACCCCATATCCTATTTTTGACTCCATTCGACGCAACCCTCGAACATGATCCGAAAGTTCGCATTCACCTTCCAAACCACTGCATGAGAACTTATGAACAGGTGCGTGTATCTCTTCGAATCCTTTGCACGCTTGGATTCATGATCCATGCAATATCTTCATTTTGTCCAACTGACGTTGATTGCCGTGTAACTACATCTCAGCAGATATCCATGCATATCTCAGATACTAAACAGATTTCATTGAAAAAACGTGCTATGAACAGCTTGCGTATATTCGTTGCTTGGTACACCGTGAACCCTTAAGGTCTACCTGACCATCATACAGACGCCATTGAAAGCACACCAATATCTTCCTCAATACGCGAACAAACCCTCCGAACAAACCTAGCCTCCTGTTCCACGCCCCCGAGGTCGAGAACGCCCTCCTGCCACGTCGCCGTCATGACAAGCGGACCGCCTTTGGTAGTCACCAGGTTGAAATTGAGAAGCGGCCCTACGGCAGCGGCGGGTTGAGCGAAGACCGTCTTCTCAATGTGGATCGAATCTGGAAAAGCTCTGGGTTTCTCTGTGGAGTAGCGCAGAACCGGATCGAAGACGACGAGGTTGCTGATCTCGTACGAGCTTTCGCGCTTCTTGCCTATCTGGCCCAGTGTCCAGGAGCGGAAATTCCTCAGATACTGCAGCAGGCCGATCGGCTGGTTGTGTAGGGTCGAAGCGCATTTCGCTAGCCCTGCGGTCGTGTTGCGGGCGGCTGCCCAGATTTCACCGGTAGGTGTTGTCCACTTTTCCGCTGCAGGTGGGCTTGCGACGGTTTCGTAGTAGGCCGAAACGCAGTTCATCATGGATTGGTCGCTGAATGTGCCCGGGAAGAGTCGGCGTAGGTCCACTACGATCTGGGTACCGAATGTCTTCGAGGCGTGCTCTGGGCCGAGTTCTGCGTGTAGTGCTCTGGCGATCAGCTGGTTCAAGAGGCCCGTGAAAGAGGTCTGCCTGGATCGGCAGCGCTGGAGAGCCATTTGCATAATATCGTGGTCTATGGTGACCACTTTGAGTCCAGTACGGAAAGTGTTTGGATCGAAGCAATAGTCTTTGCCGCCCCAGATGCTGTCGTCTGGAGAGGTTGCTGAGGCACGGAAACCAAGCATTTTGGCTATGAAGCTGGGCAAGTAGACTCCTAGTAAGGGCGAGAGCAGGTAGGACCATGATATTGAGAGCTTGCGGACTTCTTCCATGGAAGGTTGGAGTCTGCTGAAGGAAATCTCGCCTGCTTCCTTTCGGGCAGCTTCGTCCTGCAGGCCTTCGAGGAACGTTCGGTGGAATGCGAGACCTGACTTGCCATCGCCATGTGAGTGGTACCACACAAACAAGGCCAGGACTCTAGTTGCTGAGCCATTCTGAGCAGGCAGAGATGAAAGTACAACCTTCCATGGCGGGTGTCGATCGACCGACAGGAATTGCTCGTTGCTCACAGTCGTCAGCATCTGCTCGATGCGCTCATCCTCGGGCAAGTCGTTGTTAAGATCTCGCATTTTAATGTGTCTGTAAAGGTCCAGTGTCTTCGAAAAATCAAAGCTCGGCTTCTCAGCGCTGCCATTGATGATCACAGCTCTGAGAATCGGATGCTTTCTGACACAATGCTTCACGGCTTTAGTGGCAAACTCGTGGCGGCGGGACAGGTCGAGGACGCTGTTCGCTGTTTGCGATGTGTATATTGCGCCTAGGATCAAAGCACGTTGATGGCCTGCGTCCTGCCTCACTATGCACTGTCGATCGCTGAGACCTTGGTTTGTCAGATATTGCACACTTCAAGTGATGTTACGGTCAATGACATACCTGCACGTCGTCGTCCAGCATTGATGCGGGTGCGTTCCGATTTCATTTTCTGGAACATGTAAACGTCCGATCAGAAACAGAGTAAGGGTGTTACATGCAATTTGATCGAAACAACTCGGTGGAGCGCTGCATATGTACCTTACCCATCGTGCAGCCAAGCTGCGCGGCCTTTTGCTGATCGCAGGAGACTTGCCACAATGACCTACCGGAAGCGAGTGACTGTCACACCATCAGGAGATATTGGTGGCGGTAGAGTACAATAATGAAACTGCAAAGACTCGCGATTCAGAGCCAAGATATAACGGTGCCAAAAGTAAAACGTGATGATAGTTGTGAAGACCCCGAAGGTGGAGTCTCGACCGAGTACCAGAGCTGGTATGAACAGTTGACAACATCCACGCCACAGAATTATCCACGGACTTGATCTCTTCATCGCTGCTGCACTTAGTAGTTGTAAGTGGGTGGTTTTAATAGACTTTTGATGCGGTTTGACAGACTTACTACTGCTAGACTACTGCAGCGTAAAGAAGATGGTTATTCTCCGCTTCCAGGGTCTCCAACCATGAACCACCCACGATTCAGGTCGCGCATGAAAAGTGGGGCACGCCTTCCCATTCCTGTCCCGTCACGTTTCATTTTACGCCCTGTGAAAGACAAACCTGCGACATATAAGGGCAGGTGTACTCTGATCTTGATTCAGAGGGTCCATCAACATATCTCTACGTGGCATGCCTGATCGCCCGGCAACATGGGATCTAAAACACCAGAGGGCGAATATGACGGTCCAAAAGGTAGAGTTCACGCTAACTCACCTGTCATGATGATCACATGCTAACATCTGAGCAGACTCGTCAGCCTGCAATGCCATCGCTGACCTCAACCCTCCCAAGTCTGCATCAGCAAGCGGACTGCTGCCAGGAACGCTCGATGGCGAAGGCGAGGACGGCGAAGACGAGGATGACGCTGCCGAGGCCGCCTTAAAGCATGACGGCAAGCCAACTGATGGTAAATGCGTTTCATCTGCTGGTGTACACGATTGACTTTTGACTGACCGTTACAAGGCAAGAAAAGGAAACGCAAGAACAACAAAAAGAAGAAGTCGAAGGCATCCGGAAGCCAGCAGACCGCTCCTCCGAGAAAGCCTCTTGCAGATCTCTTCCATGGCCAGCCGTATCCTCCGGGCGAGATCATCGAGTACGCCAACCTCGATGATAATCTCCAACGCACTACGGCTGAAGAAATTCGCCACCAAGCTGCCGTGAAGGAGATGGACGATGAGTTCATTCGCGATTATCGCAAGGCTGCTGAGACCCATCGCCAAGTCCGCCAGTACGTGCAGACGATTGCGAAGCCTGGTGTGTCCATGAGCAGACTGGCCCAAGAGATCGAAGATGGTGTTCGAGCCTTGGTAGGCCATCCAGGTATCGACACCGGCGACGCCCTCAAGGCCGGGCAAGGATTCCCTACCGGTCTGGCCCTTAATCACGTGGCTGCTCATTGGACGCCGAATCCCGGGGCCAAAGAAGTGATCCTCCAGTACGACGATGTCCTCAAGATTGACTTCGGAGTCCATGTCAACGGCAGGATTGTCGACAGTGCGTTCACCGTAGCGGCGAACCCTGTATACGACAACTTGCTCGCCGCTGTGAAGGCCGCGACCAACACTGGCATAAGGGTATGATTGATTACTCAGAATTGTTGCTACTCGGAATGCTGACAGACATATAGGAAGCCGGTATCGATGCTCGCATGGATCATATCAGCGGCATCATCCAAGAGGTCATGGAGAGTTACGAAGTGGAGCTCAACGGCAAAACCATTCCAGTGAAGGCGATCCGAGGCCTCACAGGCCACAACATCTTACGCTACAAGATCCACGGCGACAAACAAGTGCCGTTCGTCAAGTGCAAGACTGATCAGCGCATGGAGGAGGGAGACGTCTTCGCCATTGAAACATTTGGCAGCACTGGAAGAGGCCGCATCAAGGACGACCAAGGCGTTTACGGCTACGGCCGCAACGAAGGTGTCGACACTTCTGGAGTCCGGATGGCTTCTGCGAAATCGTTGCTCAAAATCATCGACGACAACTTCGGCACGCTGGTCTTCTCCAGGAGATACCTTGAACATCTTGGTGTGAAGAACTACCATCTCGGCATGAAGTCGCTCATCGACCAAGGCATCTTCGAATACTACGAACCACTCGTGGACATTCCCGGCTCCAAAGTGGCACAGTTTGAGCACGTGAGTGAACTACGGCCTCTGAAAACACTGTACGCACTAACAAAAACTGTTCATAGACTGTCCTGCTCAAGCCAAGCGCCAAAGAAGTCATCTCCAGAGGAGATGATTACTGAAATGCTTGCTACATGCGACCAAATTGACTTGTGCCAAGAAGCCAAGAAGCACTTCTCTTCATTGCATCCTGTGCACTCAACAGTACAGTCTTGCTGGAGCACTCAACATGCCTCTAGATTTCACATTATCAGTAGCCTAAGGATAACACTCATTCAAATCCTCAAACGCATATTCAAACTTTCATTCCAAATGCACCGATGCCTGTGTTATCATGGTGCAAATATTCTAGAGGACTTTGATGATCCTCTACGAAGCCTACGCCGCTAACAGCCTTGGCTACAGAAGATCAGTCAGCTTACGCAGAGATGAAGAACGATATGAGACCTTACAGTAACCAGCCAGCTTCAAGATGTCTTCCGGCAAACTGCGTGCGATCTCAACTGGCGTTGACAGGACTTCTTGTTGATCTTGTCGGTAGTAGTCGCGCTGACTGTGCAAAGATTAGCGTCTGCACACTAAGATGGAGCTCCTGAGCGATACATACGCGAAGACTGCGAAGAGTGCACGTAGGGCGTCTGCATTTCCCTTGTCACACTTGTTCGAGCCGGCGCCGTGGTAAGTTGCTACGTCACAGGTCAGTCATGCTCCGAATCGAGCTCCAAGTATACGTACAGCCAAGCGTGAACAGCGCGGAGCCGGGCTCCATCTCTGCGTGTGTACATTCTTCGACTTTCGGCGCGCGATCAGAGGGCCAAAGATGGCTGCCGGGAATCACAGCTGTGGCCTGGAAAGTATTAATGGCAACGATCAACCAGTAGCGCGATTCAAAGTAGATGACTTACTCCATTCTTGTAGGTGCATCTGGATCCAGCTATGAGGCATCCGACCATAGGAGTGAACAAAGGATTGTTCGGATCTGGACGGACTTGGTATGCAATTTGGTCCTATTGATGTGTAAGTATAAGATCCAAAGGCTGCGTCAACATTACTCTACCCTTGTGCAAAGGCTGTGACTTGGCACCAGGAACAAGTCGTAATGCTGCTGTCGATCCTAGCATGTATCCACTCTTCTGCGAAACCAGAGTCTTCCCAGTGTATGAGGTGAACTCATCACTAGATAACCGTCAGCCTATCGTTACTAATCGCGGGTGGCATCCACTTACTTCAGGAACCGAGCCATGATGCCCTGCCACACTGGGGACCGCATGATCTTGATGAGTTGGTTCGGCATGCGAGCCAAGAGAGCCTGAGTAAAATATCATCAGCGGAAAAGAAAGGGCTAAAGCTACGTTGGCGGAGACGTACGTATACACGCTGCGAGCCGTCGGGGAAGAAGGCATCACCAAGTTCCTCGTGGGTCGCTTTCGAGTCATAGAGCTTGCGGCCGCTCATGTGCGGTTCGATGGCTGTCATACACTCATGCAGAAACTCAGGCGACAGCAAATTGAAGACGATAACGCCACCATCGCGGGCAATAATGTCGAGAATCTTGTCCAGAGGCTCTGAAGCATCGATCGTCACGAGTGGAGCTGCCATCATGAAGCTCAGTATCTGGATTTGGAAAGAGTGAGATGATCGAGAAGGTACTCAAAATCTAGATGGAGCTGTTGATTGACACCATCACTGATCGATACTAATAGTCGAGTCACCCCAGGTAGTAAGTACGCCAATCCATACCCGCATGCAACGAGATGCTATCTCGCATAACGACGGTGTTCGCCTGTCTGCTATCTCGATCGAATGCGACGGCTGACCACTTTAGGATATCAGAAGGCAAACAAGTATCCTTTTCCGCGCATATCATCGGTATCACTGTGATCAGGATTACACAGCTGCATGTTTATCAACACAGAATGTACCCTTGACGTCCGCCAAGACCGACATTGTCGCTTACTTCGCTTGGACCTTCTTGCTCTCCTTATGCAAATTAACCCATGCCCAAGTCACATTTTCAATCAGAGTTCGTTTCGAGAAGCCGCATTGAATTTATCGCTTCAGGCAAGTATGCTGACCAGATTACACGGCTGATGAATTCGCACCAACATCTCCTTCGATACCCTCATCACTGATACTGTGCCGTGTTTTCGCTTGGGTCTTCTGGCATACTTCAGGCGCCATGGACCTGGACGTAAGCATTGTTGGTCGTCGTACATATATGTGGGTGGTATTCGGCCACGGTACTAGGTTGTAATAACACCATACACAAGCGCAACGTGCTGCGTCAAAGATGGAACGTCCCACATTTCCGCGAAACGATACCGACAACATGGACAAAAAGGCGGCTGTCGGTCTGAGCAAGATTGCCTCCATAGACGTCGAAGAAGTGGGCGAAGTAGATAAAGCTTTAACAATTGAATAGCTGCTGCGAGACCTGACCACATTGGACACCAGATTTCCGGACCGGCCTCGCCGCCGCCAGACGGTCGTCATATCGATGAAGCTCTCCAGTATCAACTCATTCATCGACGCTTGAACCCACGGCAAATTCAACTCAGTTCAATCGCTGGAGCGATTGGAGCGTACGTTATCTGTTCTAGTAGCCAATGCGAATTCCTCCGCTGAAAGTATCCAGCGCTCTATTCGTCGCTATTGGCGCAGGCATCCCGTCTGGACCTCTCTGCTTGCTACTCGCTTTCCTGTTCTGGGCTACTGTAATTTTCTGCATTGCGCAATGTCGTACGTTGAATGTTTTGGAGTTCGCCTCAAGCATGCCTGCTGACTACAACCAAGAGTTGGAGATGGTGACACTGTTCCCGTTGGATGGCGCTTTCATCCGACTGGCGGCTCGAATGTGAGTTGAGACTGCAGTGTCTAGGACTTCGAACGGCGCTTACTCTTCGTTCCAGGGTCGATCCAGCGTTGGGCGTCGCCGTTGGGTGGAACCATCTTGTCAGTCCCATGAATAACCACGACTTACTCATCGTGCAAGTGTTTTGTAACAATACTGACCTAAGTTACGATTAGTTCGCTCAAACTAGCTATGTCATCTTCGAGGCCACTATCATAAACACACTTGTTGCGTACTGGGGCTACGATGAGTCTCCAGCGATTCTTATAACAGGCTAGTTCTCCATTGACACCGCAGCACCAGCAGATACTGACCGTCATCCACAGTCTCATTGCTGTTCTACCTTGGCATCAACGTCTGGCGAGCGGATCTATTCGGCGAAGTCGAATTTGAGTGACAGTCAATGCACCTTCAGGAAAGTTCTGAGCGCTGACGTGCGCGGCTCTATGCAGTCTGGCTGGCACTGGGCAAGGTTCTTCTGGCAGCAGGCCTGATTGCATTCACATTTGTTGCAATGCTTGGAGGTGACCCACAGAACGAGTAAGACTTCTCCTCCCATTTCATTGCCGAGACACTTCACTGACGTCGCATCTAGCCGCTTCGGCTTCCGTTACTGGCGAGATCCAGGTCCATGGGCCGGCAGCGATGCTTCGAGCCAGCTGCAATCGTTAATCAACGCTGTGGCAGTTGCAGGGTTCTGCATGGGTGGGCCGGAGTATATCTCAAGTATGCTCTTAAAAAGGTCAAGTCATGTCCATGATGGCCAGCTGACGATCCGCAGTGATTGCGGGTGAAGCGAAGAATCCTCGGCGCACTATTCCGCGTGCTTTTCGGACCATCATGGCTCGGTTGCTAATCTTCTTCGTGGGCGGCGGGCTGTGCGTTGGAGTAAGTCACAGCTGCATTATCGTTTGATTTTGACATATATGCTGACTTGTTGCAACAGATCCTGGTACCATCAAATGATGAAACGTGCGTGTTTTGAGGCTTTAGTCCACGCTGAAGCGACAAATCCTAATATCTACCTAATCGGCAGACTTTCTAACGGCTCCGACACTTACGCTGGATCTTCACCCTAGTATGCACATCGCTGATAATGTTCTCTTCTGAGGCTAACGTGGCCAGTGTTATCGCTATGCAGCGCATGAAGATTCCCGTACTACCATCGATCGTAAATGCGGCTTTGATCACGACCGTTGTGTCTGGTGGCAATGCTTTTGCCTTTAATGCCTCCAGATCACTGCATGCTCTTGCGCTCGAAGCCCAAGCGCCGGCCTTCCTTAGGCGAACGAACAGCAAGTACGCAAATGGTTTGGAGTTCGATCAATGATGGCTACTGATCGCTTCTGCAACACAGAGGAGTTCCATACCTGACTGTCATCGTCGTTATGTCACTTGGCTGTCTGGCCTACCTCGCATTGGGCTCAGGCAGCGCGAAAGTGCTCGGATGGATCTTGAAGTAAGCCGGCGACCCTCTGTCATCAATAATATGTCAGTACCACGCTGACTGGAGATCCGGACAACAGCTTCTGCACTGCCGCTACAATGTTGTGAGTCTGAAACTTGATCCCACTGGCCAATCCCGGCGACAAGCTTTACATTTGCGCTGACAGATGATCTCCAGTAACTGGTGTGTAATGAGCTTCACGTACATTCGCTTCTACGCCGCTCTCAAAGCAGAAGACATCGACCGCAAGAACTTCCTACCCGTGGCATCGAAATAGCAGCCTTATGCAAGCTACTGGGCTTTCTTCTGGGCTTTCATCTTCCTTTGGTAAGTCATCCACACCCTAAGTGCCAGATCAACCGCCAACTCATCTGTCCTTTTCGCGCAGGGTGCAAGGCTACGCGGTTTTTCTCAAAGGGAACTGGTCCGCTGCAACATTCATCTTCAACTACGGCATTATCGGGCTGGCGCTTGTGATTGGTATCGGGTGGAAAGTTGTCAAGCGAACCCCGTTCCGGCGAGCTGGCGAGGTCGATTTGACGACTGGTCTTGAGCTGTTTGATGCTTTGACGAATCACTATCGCCGTGAGAGGGAGGCTGCGCCGGACAGCACGAAAGATAAGATTTTGGGAAAACTGTTCTGAAGAGGTAGAGCTGGGAGGTATGAAGGCTTACCATGAAGTTCGCGAGAAGCAATCTGAGGCTTCACCGTTTCCTATAGTCAACTAGGCAGCCAGTAGCATGATATGATGACTAGTAGACCTATCAAGACCTCAACACTCCTTAGCTTATTCTGAAATGCACGAGATGCCCACGGCAGGAATCTGCTGAGGTGGTCGCACGTAAGCCCGTGGATTGAGATTCGGACATTGTAATCATTCGTAGCCTTGTGTTGTAGCAACCGGCCATGTGCACCCGGAGTGGGTATTTGTTGACGATGAATGAGCGGTAACGAAAGCGCATGACAGGGCAAAGTTAAGTTTAGTGGGCAGCATGGCAACACGCCTGACTATTTTGATTCGCCTCAAGGTTTCGACGCCACCAGCCCAGTAAATCAGCCGGGCCGCGCTTGCTGTGCTTGGCCCGCGCGCTGTCTCTCTCTCTCCGCAACTTCGACCTGGGGACTGGCACTGGCTCACTGCACTACTACCACTACTACTACTACTACTACTACTACTACTACTACTACTACACACCGGCACCCAACCCACCGCCGACCACTCCACTCCGCCCTCTCGCCCTCTCTCCCCCTCCGCTCCGCCCGCCAAGGACAACGACAGCAGCCAGGGTCATCTTGTTCGTCCGCCTGGAAGTGCCGGGTTCTTGTTACCCGTGCAAGACAACTCCCTCCCAAGCCGCTGACTTGACACTCGAGACGACTTCTTCCTTCCACGACCGACAATCACTTACCACCACAACGACCACGAACACGAATCACGAATCCATAACAGTCTCGGCTGAGGCACGCTTTCTCCTCTGCAGAACGACACAGCGTTCCCCGCTTCCGCGACTACCTTCCTCACCCACTACCTTCACTGGCGTTTATGGATGCACCCAGAACACTCGGACTAGAACTTTACGCGAAGTCTCGCACTGCACTCGCTCCCGACGCCATCTTGTCAACCGCTCCGGCGTCACCCACGGAAGAAATGTCACATCACAAGCACACAACATCACATCCACAGGACCTATCGACCACAACCGCCAACATGATGCCACCGACAATTGCATCCATGTCCTTCGTTCCGACCACACAACAAACCGTGGTAACCACAACCACCACTACAACCGTCTCTCTCCCTCCGCTCATCATGAACCCACCCAAGAATCTCATGGAACGTGATCCCAAGCAATATCCTTTGGTCTTCTCACCAACGCCACATTCAATCAAGCGCTTCTGCTTCGACGTACACGGCAGACCCACAACCTTCCACGAGTCGGAAGATGCCGAGGAGACTTTGAGGCAACACAGGAAGCTGCAGGCGAAGATGCAACGAAATAACGGCTCCATGACACACGAGGAGGCTCGCGAAAAGACATACGAGACGCCAACTCGGAGTGCTGAGGGTTCGCGTCTCCACAAAAATGTGCACAACATCCGAGCATCTGACGCTCCCAAGCGCACTGCCACTCCTCCGTCTATAGCAGAGGCGGCTGAGCTCGCGAGCTTGCAGAGGAAGATCAAGAAACCCCGTTCACAACTCCACAGAACCGAGTCTGAGACACAAGAGGTTCCCTCGCTGAATCAGCGTGCAGCATCTGGGGCTTTCCCAGAACCGAGCAACCCCTCTCCAGTGACCCCAGACACTGATGTGGGCTTTGTCGAGATGCTGCCTCCAAGAGCAGTATCGAGCAGACACGAGGGAAAGAGAAGGAGAAGCCCAGGAAGAATTCCTCAGTCAAGACTGCGGGAGTTGCAGGACAACGAGGAGGATGAGGTCATGGACGAAGAAATGCAGGAGGACGATTCACAGTTGGGACCGCCTTTCTCAGGCAAAAGGAGAATCTCAGCTGCGACAAAGAATTTTGCAGAGCCCAGTGCCACGGCCGGCGCAACGGCCACACCGCCGATCGCAGAGACGGAACTGGAACTTGTAGCTGGACCTTCTGAGGATACTAGCATTCGTAGGCCGAATCTGCCTAACATTCTGACAAGCTCACAACAAGACGCCAGCCTGCCGAGCCCGAGTTTATCACCGATAACAGCTGCTGCTAATCTCGCATCTCGGCAAAATGCTTTCGAGGCGTCTTTCGCCAGACACAATGAGGACGTCTCTAGCGTGGACTCCAGTCTGAATCTCGATGATGACAGCAAGACTCAGAGCGCACAATCGTTCGACACCTCTCTTCAAGGAGCGATCACGAGGTCAAGCCTGCGACAAGAACCATCTAAAGTATCCGGCCCAACAGTGATGGACATCCCCACCATGGTCGACGCTTTCGACAGCATGCCAGAAGAGCTACAATCATATGTGATGTACCAGTTTCTGCGCAGATGCCCGAAGCCAACATTACAAATGGTTGCAAACGTTGTCAATCCCGCGCTCAAGTGTGATCCGTTTAACGTGCTGCCACCCGAGCTCGGTCTGAACATCACACGTTATCTGGACTCACGCAGCATGTGCCGCGCCGCCCAAGTTTCGAAGCGCTGGCGCCGACTCATCAATTCCGACGAGCGTGCCTGGAAGAATCTTCTTGAGCGGGACGAGTTCGTGCTACCTGATGGCGAGATTGCTAGAGCTGTCAAGGAAGGATGGGGTTGGCAGCACCCGGGCGAGGATGGCTATGAAGAAGATCTTAGCCACGTGCCCGGAGATCACGACAGTGATGACGATGAAACGACCTCATCAGCCGTTGCGAGAACCAGACGCAAGCACGGCCACAAACACACGAGCCAAAGGAAGACGGCAAAGCGGACCTCGAGGTCTTCAGGATCCGCAAGTAAATTGCACCGCGAAGCGCCAGTGTGGAAGAAGATGGTGGCATCGGCAAAAGGACCCACAGCACTAGCCAACGCCGCCACGCAAGCTATTCCGTACCCCACCATCGGACTCGAATCCCTAAGGGGAATGCATCTATTTAAGTCGCTGTATCAGCGCCACTACCTGATCCGCAAGGCTTGGATGATGGAAGACAGTCAGCCTCAACATCTTGCTTTCAGAGCTCACCATCGCCATGTGGTTACGTGCCTCCTCTTCGACAGTGACAAAATCCTGACTGGCAGTGACGATACTAAGATCAATGTGTACGACACCAAAACAGGCGCGCTCAGGCGTAGGCTTGAAGGCCACGAAGGCGGCGTATGGGCACTGCAGTACGAAGGCGATACATTGGTCTCCGGGTCAACTGATCGCAGTGTGAGAGTATGGGACATCAAATCTGGCAAGTGCCTCCAAGTTTTCCAAGGCCACACATCGACTGTCCGCTGCCTCGAAATCCTCAAGCCTGTACAGGTCGACACCGCTGCCGATGGTACTCCCATCATGATGCCAAAGGAGCCTCTCATCATCACTGGTTCGCGTGACTCGACGTTGCGCGTCTGGAAACTGCCTCAGCCCGGCGACAGAAGCATCATGCAAGCTGGTCCTCCCGCCAATGATCGCGATAACCCATACTTCATCCGCACGCTCAGTGGGCACCATAACAGCGTGCGTGCCATTGCCGCTTATGGTGATACCCTGGTCTCGGGATCCTACGACTGCACAGTGCGTGTTTGGAAGATCTCCACTGGCGACCTTCTGCATCGTCTCCAAGGACATGCGCAAAAGGTCTACTCTGTTGTATTGGACCACGCCCGCAATCGCTGCATCTCCGGTAGCATGGACAATCTTGTCAAGGTATGGGATCTCGACACAGGTGCCTGTCTCTTCAACCTCGAAGGGCACACCTCGCTTGTTGGCCTCCTCGACCTCAGCCATGATCGTCTGGTCTCTGCTGCCGCAGACAGCACTTTGCGCATTTGGGACCCGGAAAGCGGTGCTTGCAAGGCGACGCTTAGTGCGCACACTGGTGCAATCACCTGCTTCCAGCATGATGGCCAAAAGGTCATCTCTGGTTCTGACCGCACTTTGAAAATGTGGAACGTGCGCAATGGCGAATGCGTTCGCGATCTTCTGACTGACTTGTCTGGTGTGTGGCAAGTCCGTTTCGACGAGCGTCGTTGCGTTGCCGCTGTGCAGCGCAACAACCTCACCTACATTGAGGTAAGCATTACCCCTGTTTTGTTCAAAGTCTTTTCATAAAAGTAATCGTGCTAACCAATTTTCTTTTGCAGGTCCTTGACTTCGGTGCTTCTCGCGACGGTGTTTCCGATTCTCAGCGTGGCCGCCGCATGGTTGTAGACGCACGTGGTCAGGAGACCGAAGATGTGGATGCCATTGCAGCGGCTGGTGCCACCGAGGCAGATAACGGCGCCACGGACTGAAACCAGCACATTCTCAACAGCATCGCCATCATCTGCATCACGCATGCAGAACGGCAGGTGCTCACTTCTTGCAGCAGGAATTCTTCGATCGAATGGCGTTTGCAGCAATTCGGAACAGCCAATGAACCATCAACAGCATGAGCATGAGCATACTAATTCATCACACACGAGCATGGTTACGAATCAACACCAGCGACAGCAATGCAGGGCAGGCAACAGGGGAGACACGATCAGGGAAAGGGGTTTTCTTAATGAGCGTTCGAGCAGCACATGTTTACTTCTTGCAGGGGGCCAATCCGATCCGAGGACGGCAATGCTCTCTTATATATTTTCTTGAGTGGAGTTTTGGTTTCTTTTCTTCTTTTTTCTTTATTCGGCGACGGGGCGGCATGAGCTTTGGCATCCGATCAAGGGAGCATTTCCAGCAAACGGCGAATTTCATCAAGGCAGAGCGGACCAGCCGGAAACGGAGGCATGATACCATGAAAATAGCAATAGACTTTTTTGTTTTGTTGGTCTCTCGCCTCCATTTCTCCCATCCTCTTGCCATCCTGTGGTCCTTGATTTTTCGCAGCCAGTACGAGGTGCGGCTGGGTATTCTGTTGCATAGCTGAAGTGCACTTGCAATCTCAGGAGGGCTTTACAGAGCCTCATCAGGGAACACGAAGGGAGGTAAGGTCAGATATGAGAGGAAAGAGATGTGCGATGATGAGCTTTAGTCTTAAGGTACAGTTTATGTCTTTTCAATTCTCGATGCTTGAACTGCTCTGCGTGCTTCAGCGAAACATCTCTCCAAACGCCATGAATCTCGCCAAAGCCACTTTTCGATGAGCACCTGAAGCATTTCCCTGAGCTCACATCGTTCGTCGCACGCATTGAACCAGTAGCAGGCCTTGAACGTGCATGTCAAACTCACGCGAACCATGTCTCCCCTGTCGAGTTATGCGCTCAACTCTCAAAACTTTTACACCACTCGCATGCTCCGACTCTGCACTTGCAAGCAATCTCACACGCACCAGGTTTCTTCATCGCTTTATGCTCATCTCGCGTCCACTCCGTATCAAGCCTCGTATGCCAGGCAGCCGATGGCGTCCAGCAACAAGAGCTGCTGCCCGCTGTCGGCCATGCCAGCCCACTTGCGCTCCTTGGCCAGACTCTTACTGTTTTGGCCCCACTCGAAGGCCTCGCGCTGTTGCTTGCGGCTCAGCAGATCAGCAGCCGGCCATCTGATCTGAGTGCCGTCCTGAGCAGCGGCCACTCCGCCCTCGGCATCGAGAGACCACTTAGCTACAGTGTCAGGTGTAGCGAGTGTGAAAGCGAGGATGCGATCGAAAGCGGACAGAGGCAAGTGGCACGTAGTGGCGGTGTCGCGGTACTTGAAGTCCTCGCGCTGCTGCTTCTCCTGCTGCCACTCGAGGAACCTCTCAGAAATGTGCTCATCGTTCTGCATTTTGACATTGGAGAGTCTTTCGCTCAGACTCTGCAAGTCGGAGCCTTCGCTAAAGGCTCCCTTGCGGTGCGCCTTGAAGGTGCGCTTGGGAGTTGCAGGTGTGTTGGTGACTTCGGTGATGGCGGTCTCGGTCATAGCGCCAGTACGAATGTCTGCAAGTGTAGCGGCGTATGATTTGCCAGCGTTGCGAGTGACGGTCGCTGTTGGAGAGATAGTGCTTGCAGTCACATCCTTGGGACTGGCAGATTCGCTTGGGTCGATCTCGGCGACCGAGTCCAGTCGCTGATCTCTGCCTGCCTGGAATCCCTCGTCGACAGAACCATTCCTGAAAAGACATGGGCCTGCGTACTCTCTGCGGCGTGAGGCGGGTGCTGCAATGTATGCGAGCTTGCGGGAAGTAGTGACGATCTGTAGCGCAGCTCTCCACAGATCAACGCTGGTAATACCGCGATCTTCAATGGTATGGCGCTGGATGCGCTTGCGCATGCTCTCCACTTCTGACAGTTCATGCTCTCCACCATCGTCGGTATGAATGGAGCGAATGCTGGAGCGACGGTCACCAACGGGCACTCGGGAATGTCTTCGAGGCTGGAGGCTCTTAGTGCTCGTAGCCATGGGACTTGTTGCGAGCAAGGAGTCGGTATCGCTGAGTGTGGTTTGCTTTCGAGTGGCCTCTGTCTTGTTGAGTAGAGACAAGCCGTCCTTGCCCAGACTTCCTTTGTAGCCGCTCCAGTCGATGCCACCTTCGACCAGGCCTTGGCGATATGCATCGACGGAGCTTGTCGCTGGAGCAGCATTGATCTCATTGATGAGTTGATTTGGGTAGTAGTGATATTCAAGTATATAAGAGAGCCATAATGCGCCAGCGTCATTGATCCCGATGTTTTGGAATGAGATATAAGGGATAGAGCGCAGACCGCAGCGTCGTCGAAGCATGACTCCGGATGTCATCCAGTCAAGGCTTCCCTCGGTCTCGTCAGTGGTAGTAGATTTGTTGTCGTCACTCTCTTCAGTTTCATCCAGAGTGTAGACGGAGCGGTCGCCACCAAGAGCAATGGGATCAATGGCGGGCTCATTGCAATGAATTTTGCAGAAAATCTCGAGCGCCCTGGCGCCGAGCTCGGGATTGCCACTCAGATCCAGTCGGCGCAATGTTTTGCAGGATCTGAAAGCGGTCAAGAATGTCTCCCACTGTTGCGCCTCTTCATCGGAAGCGACGGTGATGTTGTTATCGGAGAGCACGACTGTCTTCAGCTCGTTCTGAGCTAGATCAATCACGGGCGCAAGAGTGGCGAGTGCTCGGGTTGTGAGCTTGTTGTCGCGAAGATTGAGGCCTTCTAGAGCCACCGAGGCTGTGCTGTTCCCAGACTTCATTGCGGCGTACAGGCCTTCAACCATGGCGGCCACGCCTTCGTCGGTGAGCGCCTTGCTCGGCGCCACGAGGTCGATGGAGTGCACGCCAGTGATCTCATTCTCACCCCCGGTGAGACTGCCAATGCTGACTTTCCTGGGTTTGCCGGCCTGGCGTGCGGCGTCCTTCTTGGTCTTCTCGAGCTCCTTGAGGGCAGCGTCGCCGATGGACTTGCCTAGGTCGACGCCCTCATTGCGCCGATTGGTGCAGTCGAACTTGTTGCTTTTGCCGTGCCTGACCATGTCGAAAGCAGTGCTTGAGTTGGAGGAATTTATGTGGTCGTTCGCGCTTCGATTTTGTTTGCGCGCCGCTGCTGTCGCGGCGTTGTCTTTTCTCTTGTTCACGATGTGAGACAATTGAAGATGCGGTTTGCTTTTCTTACGCAACGCGCTAAAGGTGAGGAAGTCCAACATCGGACGGGGGAAGTTCGCGGTGCAAGCTGGCGGGTTGCCGCGTGTTTGATGATGCGGGTGAGTGTTTGTTGTGGAAGCGGCGGCGCTGTCAACAAACGGTGAAAGGGAAGGAGCGGTCGTGCTCCGCCACACGGTGACACAAGATTTTTTTTCTGTGCACGTGAGTATCAGAAACAAGAGACGAGAAGGAAAGTGAAGAGAATCGCTGGGACGAAACCTGCTTGAAGATTGATGCGGGACAGGCGTGTTGATGCAGTCTCGCAAACTACAGCTCTGCAGCAGGAGTGAACACAGACACTCCTCAAACCTGATCTTGGGACAGGGCTTTGAACGGCTGTCATGCAATGGAAAGCAATGCCCGGCGGCAATGGAGGTTTACTATTACATATCAATAGAAAAAGATTGTTCGCCCGTGCGTCACCGTTGGAGATGGTGCCAGGACTCAATATAACTTACAAGCAACATCGCCCTCATACTGTTGCCTCCTACTTCTTTCCATCCCTGATGCGCTTCCCTTCTTTTCCTTCTTCATGTGACCGATCGTGGCTCCGAGCGTTCGACTTTCGCCAGATAGCGGAAGTCCTTTGGTGGAAGATTGGCTTGCGCGCTACCACGCTCTCTGCCACGCTCGATGCCGCAGGCGAAAGCCTGAATACGAATTGACGGGCTAATGAGCGTCTGTGACCTCGGTCTCCAGAAGATTGCGGTGGTCGTAGGAAACCAAGCTGCGCCTGCTAATGCTATAGATGTGATCATCTCAGCTTGGTTGGCGCTGGTTGCGCAGATGTCCACTCGACGCTGGACCGGTCGTATAGAAGCGGACTCTGTTCAATACCAGACTGTACCAGTAGCAGTCGTCGAAGGGCAATTGCACGAACATATGTCCCACCAGCATTCATCAGGAAGAGGTCCTCTTTGCCCTCATTCTGGCTCGTTGTACCTCCTTGTAAGCTTTCCTCGCCTGGTTCAAGCTGCTAGGCTTCTCTTCGTCTGGTGAAAGTTTCCGATTGACGGCAGCCTCGTCAACATGATCCAGCACGAACTGGCCCAGCTTTCCATCTCGCCACCTTTGAATCAGCCACAAGGCCGATGCCTCCATGTCTGGTACTCCACTTTTCCCAAGACGGCCGGTCTTCTTAGCAATTGCCTCCAGCAAGTCCGTGACGTTGTTGGTACATGTGTGGAATTCTTTGTACGCTTTCGGGGCGTGCAGATTGATCTGGAAGAGCAGATAATCTGCAAGGGTGAAGGGTGGGATGACGGTGTCTTTGACGCTTCCGCAGAGTGCTAGTTTCAGCATGTGGTCGGCGTCTGGCACATAAGGCATGAAGACACCTGGAGTGTCCATCAGGTACACGCTGCCGCCATCGCTGCCTTCCTCCACAGCATCGTAGATCTTAACACCGGAGCGGGCAATTGAGCGGGTCACGCCTGGCTGGTCGCCTGTGCGGGCTGCTTTGCCTTTGCCTACGCCTACACGCCGGAGGGCATTGAGAAGTGAGGACTTGCCGACGTTGGGCATGCCGACTACCATCAGGTGTGAGCCCGTAAGGCTGTTGCGCGTGACATTCGCAGCTTTGATGTGCTCTAGCACTTTCTTGATATCGCGCGAAGCACGCTGGTCCGAGAACATGACCTGAGACGGAGAGTGCCATTTGCGAAGCAGCGCTTCTCGCTACAGAAAATTCTACATATCAGCCTCCACGTTTGGCCGTAGTTCTCTCCACCAATATTCCTGGCTCTTTGTAGCCGACGCACCTTGTTGTCCTCTTCCGTCCCATTGCCCTTGCGTCCGAGATCTTTCTTCGTGTACACGACCATGCGTTCCCGTCCGGCGAGAGCGTCTTCGAATAGCGGGTTGTGCGATGTCAAGGGCACCCTGTAGTCGCGGCACTCGATGATGAGGTCGATCTGAGACAGCATGGTCTTCATCTTGGATAGACCGGCGGCATGATGGCCGAGATAGTAGGAGCGCGGTACGGAATCCAGCAGTGGGAATACCGTGCGTGGTATGAAAGGCGCAGCCATTGTGGTATTCTTAACAGTAATGTCCTCGCGATGGTGACATTGTCTCCGCAGAGTAATGCTTCGATGGATGGCTTCTATGGTACGCGATCGAGGTCAAGTCTGGTGCTAGGAAAGTTGCCGTGGTCTGTGCTGGTGACGTTCTTAGACGTTGTACCCGACCACCTGCATTCTTTGGTTCCGTGTTTACTCGGGTTGTATTCTTCTAGATATATTGCATCTCTTTTCATCTTCTCTCCTGAAAAGTGATACTAGAATCAAGATCATGCACGGGCAGCGAAAGCGCGATCAAGTTGGCGAAGTGACGCGCTGGCAGCCGAACACACTTGACTGAAGTGCTGAGACGAATGTACAACAAACTGTAATGTGGAACACTACGACTGCTTTAAACATTTTGGAACTCAATACATCCAATCATGGCAGACTTGCTACCTTCAACTCCAACTCTGCCGAACTCTTCCCCTCCAGCAGGTGGCCTGAACCATGCTTTGGATCTCAGTGAATTGCCACCCATATTTGTCTCAGCGACACATTTCGAAACCGAGGATCTCCACGAACTAGAAGAGCAGCTAGTCGAATCTGGGGCCGCGCTTACGTATGACCTGACTGAAGCTGGTATTGTCCTTAGTAAAGTCACAAGGAAGCCACGGATCTTGTTCGATCTGAAAGCTAAAGGACTATGGACTGAAGAAGTGAAACAGCCTCGCGATTCTTCGACCGAGGATGAAGCCATGGCCAGTTCTCGACCACCTGCGAAGAAGCCTAGAGTTGAGCCTGTCTCGGAAACAAAAGCGAAGGCGAGCGAGGCAATTGTCATCGACGACTCGAGTACTGCCTCAGAAGCCGAGGACGGTGCGCAAAGCACTGTAGGGGGTCGCAAGCGGAAGGCAGTAGAGATGCGTCGGCCTCGTCAGCGAGCGGCGACTGTTCCAGTAGAATCACTAATCAGGGTTGTGAAGCTCGATTGGTTTCGCAAGTCTATGGAGTCTGGCAAAGCTCTTCCGCTCGATGACTTTGTCACGTACCAGGGACGACAAGTCAGCAAACCTGAAACAACCTCTGCAATACCCAGCACTCAAGTCATTCCCGAAAAGTCTACGAATGCATCAATGCGCTCGAGTGATCGAGGCTCGTCGCCCATTGCGGCTATCATGGAACGTGCAAGAGAAGACGCTCCATCCCAGTCCCCACGTACAGATCGCTTTGGCAAACGCAAATTCGGACAGACCGTTGCATCCTCTGCGAGCGCAAGCTGGGAAGCCGGATCCAGCACAAAACAGCTTCACGCGCATCTTCTACACACGACCACGTCCGAGAACGACTTGGGCATCTCGAGCGATCTGCCGGAAATGCCGGAGTGGGTCAAAGCAGGTATTAAGTATGCCTGTCAGCGACTGACACCGAAAGACCAGCCGAACGACACTTTCATTGCACTGCTGAAGAAGATCAAGCTCGCTCGACTCTTGACCAACGACGAGATCGGCGTGCGAGCCTACAGCACGAGTATAGCGGCTTTGGCTGCGTATCCTTACAAAGTTAGCAATCCACGGGAAATCATGGCTTTGCCTGGATGTGATGCCAAGATTGCCAATTTGTATATCGAATGGGTCAACACCGGCACGATCAAGGCGGTCGACGATATCGAGGCAGATAATGACCTCAAGATCCTGCGTGTCTTCTACGAGATCTGGGGCGTAGGTGCTACCACTGCCAGAGAATTCTACTACGATAAAGGCTGGCGAGATCTTGACGACATCGTTGAGTACGGATGGAAAACTTTGAGTCGAGTTCAGCAGATTGGAGTGAAGTTCTATGACGAGTTTCTCGATCAGATTCCTCGCGCTGAAGTCAAAGAGATTGGAGACATCGTGCATCGTCACGCATGCAAGGTCCGTAACGACGGCATCCAATCTCTGATTGTTGGCGGCTACCGACGCGGCAAGGAAGCAAGTGGAGATGTCGACATCATCGTGTCACACCCTGACGAGAAACAAACACTCAATATTGTCAACGACATCGTAACGTCGCTCGAAGACGAAGGCTGGATCACTCATACCCTATTACTCTCGCTCAACTCTACCAATCGAGGCCAGCAGACCCTGCCCTTTCGCACCGGAGGCGGTGGTCACGGTTCCGACACGCTTGACAAGGCTCTTGTCGTCTGGCAAAATCCAAATTGGCCAACGAAGGAGGCTGACCTCGCCGCAAACCCCAAGGCCAAGAACCCGAACATCCATCGACGTGTTGATATCATCATCTCGCCGTGGCGGACAGTTGGGTGTGCAGTCTTGGGGTGGTCAGCCGGAACGACTTTCGAACGGGACCTGAGGCGATATGCCAAGAGCGCCAAAGGATGGAAGTTCGACTCGTCTGGGGTACGAAGTCGAGGCAGTGGTCAGGTTGTGGATATCGAGGGTTTTTATGATTATACTGGTAGCATTGGGGAAGGCAGAGCTACGACGATGGAGCAGGCTGAGAAGAGAGTCTTCGAGGGCATGGGGTTGGTGTATAGGGAGCCGTGGGAGAGATGCACTGGTTGAGCTTCTGTAATCTGTATGGCGAATACGTTCTATGTTCGCGCTAGGATCCATGCTATTGAAGTCAATCGTTCATTTGTGGAGATAAGGTACACAAGACACTTCTTAATCACTGTTTGCTTGGAGGCTGCTCCACTTTAATGGAACCCTTAGAAACGCTTCCCGAGGGGTCTGGAGATTGTGCCGATCTCCAAGGCGCTCATCCACCAACACGTCGCATTCACTTCGACACTCACACTACTTGCACTCTACAAAACTCTCCGCAATGACGCAAAGGTGTGTCGCATAAATATCATCGTCCGCAAACTACACCTAATCACCCATCGACAGCCCGCCACCCACCGCTACGGACACAATGGCTACCGAGCTCGACCCCCAGCAATCCCCACCCACGAATGGCTTGAAGCGACGACAATCCGAGGTCTCAGAACAGGAGAGCAAGCGCCTGCGCGCAAGTCCCGGTAAGGCATCTCCATCTCCGGAGACTACACGCGCAAGCGCCCGTCGCGACAGCAATGCGCCAGGCGAGGAGGGTTCACGGCGCGAATCAACCGACAAGGCTGCCGGAGAACAGGCGCCACAACAAGGGGAGACACGGAGGAAGAGTAGCGCTGTCAACGAGAAGGACAGGTCGCGACGACTGTTTGGTGGGCTACTGGGGAGTCTGAGCCAGAAGGGCGACAGCAGGACTACAAAGAGGCGGCAGGAGATCGAGTCTAGAAGAAAAGCTGAGCTCCAGCGACAGGATGACGAACACTTGGAAGACAAGCAGAGGCGGCTGGAGCAGCTTGCTGAGAAGCGCAGACGTGTGAAGAAAGAGCTCGAGGCCGAAACGGTGCGTATACTTGGACGACCTGCCCTACCAGAGACCTAAAAGCTGATCACGCGACCAGATGCGCAATCGACACCGAGACATGTTGCATAAAGCCAACTTTCTGCATACTTCGGCTCAGCCAAGACTCGTGAGTATATATCGACTGGCGATTATGGTTGACATCAAGCTGACTTCGCATAGCTATACAAACCATGGGAGCTCCGAGACGAAGAAGAGGATCGCATTGATGATCAAATCAGTGAAGCGAAAACACAGATCGAAAGAGAGCTGGCCAGCGTAGACGCGACTCCCACACGCGAAGGTGTTGTTGAGAGTGGCGGTATGTATAAGAACATTCATGAGCACTTCCCGTTCTGCGCTTACATGATACAGATTCTAACAAACCAGCGACAGAAGAAACACCACGAGAAGACCACACGACTGATGCCGCCACAACAAATGCCTCATCAACACAAAAACCAGACTCGCCGAATGAGAACGAAGCGATAACCACTTCAATTGTGGATGGCAAGCAAGAATCCATTCCTACGGAGAAAGACGGTGTTGAAGATGTTCAGCATTCGGCGAATGTCGAAGACACGGCAGGCAACACGGCAGGCAAATCTGCAGAGGAAGAACGCGACGCTGCAGCGACGAATCATGACGAGCAGGACGATCATATCGTCGAAGGGGAGGAAGACACCGTTATCTACTAAGAAGTTTAGCACATGCTTCATCGTTATACCCCCCACGTTTGAATTACCCGCGTAATTCACTCGGTCGCTAGCCGCGGAGTTATCTGCAACCAACAATCCTTCCCCGATCTCCACCATCTGGTCATCATGAAGACAAATTCCTCTCCCCAATATCTGCACAAGGCTGTATGCCTGGTTATCTTGAGTTGTACAGCTTTTCGCCGAAATCGCTGCCCCGTAATCTCTGGCGAATCACTGCGTGCCCTATGCCCCAGGCGAGCTTATCAGGCTTTAGTTATGCTTACTTGGGCTTGCGAGGCTGGGGTAATGAAACGAGATTGGCGTGGCCAATGAACCGCTATCTATCTCACGATATCAATGCGGAGGTAGATATGATATAAGTAATGATGACTGCAGCACTCGATGCTCGCGTGGTGTTATTGTTCTGCAGCAGGTCTTCGTGCAACTGAGATTCTATTAACGACACTGAGCAGACATGTCGACAATTCCGCCGTTGAGCCAGGCCACTGGCTATGGTAAGTCGAATTGGTCGTTTCAATCGTTCCTGTAATACATGGCTAACAACTCATTTTCTCAGGCGTCATTCTTGGTCTCGGATTCTTGTTCGCGTATGTGCTCACTGGGAGATCAAACCGCCATACCGCCAGGAAGTCACTGACATTTTGATTAAAGCTTCGGCATGATGTTGACGACATTTGTGCTCCGACGATACAACAACGAGCTGCAGACATCTGAAGTGTTCTCCACAGCCGGTCGCACTGTCAAGTCAGGCTTGGTCTCATCTGCAGTTGTTTCATCCTGGACTTGGGCAGCTACACTGCTACAATCGTCATCTGTTGCTTACAACTATGGCGTTTCTGGGTAAGGCTTAAGATCGGTTCCGAGATGAATTGATCGCTAATCGGATATTTCTCAGACCATTCTGGTATGCCTCAGGAGCCACAGTGCAAGTCATCCTTTTCGCCACCCTTGCTATCGAGCTCAAGAGGAAAGCGCCCAACGCCCACACATTCCTCGAAGTCATCCGCGCTCGCTATGGCCCAGTAACACACGGCGTCTACATCACCTTCGGTCTCATGACCAACATCCTAGTCACAGCCATGCTCCTCACCGGTGGATCCGCCGTCGTGACTTCACTTACCGGCGTTCCAACTGCCGCTGGATGTTTCTTGCTGCCCATCGGTGTCGTGCTGTACACCATGTTCGGTGGCATCAAGGCGACCTTCTTGACGGATTACGTCCACACCGTCATGATCTTGATCATCATCTTCATCTTCGCCTTCACGACTTACGCTACTAGTGATATTCTTGGCTCGCCGGGAGCAGTCTACGACGCTCTCGTCGCGGCATCTGAACGTCACCCCGTCGCTGGTAATGCCGGTGGTTCATACCTCACCATGCAGTCGAAGGAAGGCGCCATCTTCTTCGGTAGGTAATTTGTATCTCCTTGTCTGAGCAATTTGCTGACTTCACTCCAGTGATCAACTTGGTCGGAAACTTCGGCACCGTTTTCATGGACAACGGATACTACAACAAGGCCATCGCAGCGTCTCCAGTGCACGCTCTACCTGGTTACATCGCTGGTGGACTCTCCTGGTTCGCCATTCCATGGCTCTGCGCCACCACGATGGGTCTGGCCGCCCTGGCTCTCGAGAACAACCCTGTCTTCCCGACCTTCCCCAACCGCATGGACCCGGCCGACGTCTCTGCAGGCTTGGTGCTCCCCGATGCTGCTGTCGCCCTGCTTGGAAAAGGAGGTGCTGCGGCCACCTTGCTGCTCATCTTCATGGCTGTCACATCCGCCATGTCTGCCGAGCTGATCGCCGTCAGCTCCATCTGGACCTACGATATCTACCAGACTTACATCAACCCGACCGCCAGCGGCAAGCGCCTGATCTACATGAGTCACGCTTCTTGCGCCATCTACGCCGTCGTCATGGCCGCATTCAGCACCGGTCTCTACTACGCCGGCATCAGCATGGGCTACTTGTACCTGATGATGGGCGTGATAATCTCCGGCGCCGTCATCCCCGCCTCTCTCTCCCTCCTCTGGGACCGCCAATCCTGGGCCGCCGCGACCTTCACTCCCCCTCTCGCACTCCTCTGTTCCCTCATCGCCTGGCTCGTCACCGCGAAGAAGGAGGGTGGCAACCTCTCAGTCCTCTCCACCGGAGCCAACAACCCCATGCTCGCCGGCAACGTCGTATCTCTCCTCGCCCCAGTCATCTTCATCCCCGTGCTTTCCTTCGCGCTCCGCACGCCAAAGTACGACTGGCTCTCGATGAAAGCCATCCGCAAGGCCGACGACACCGATCTCGCCGCCGCCGCAGACATGGACCCGGAGCTCGTCCGCGGCATCGCCGAACAGAGCGAGGCGGAAGAAGAAGCAGAGCAGCGCCAACTCTCGAGATCTGCCAAAATCGCCAGGACACTGACCGTAGTGCTCACACTCTGCTTGCTGATCCTCTGGCCGATGCCGATGTACGGCTCTGGATATATCTTCAGCAAGTCCTTCTTCACTGGTTGGGTTGCTGTAGGGATCCTCTGGCTCTTCTGCTCGAGTGTTTGCGTTGGCTTGTACCCGCTGTGGGAGGGCAGAAGGACGAGCACTCACACTATCAAGGCCATTTTCCTGGATATCACTGGCAAGAAGAAGCCGACTTTGCATGGACGCGCGACGGTTGCGGAGACTGCTGAGGTCGAGGAGAAGGCTGCGGCAGACAAGGAGAAGGAGGCTGCTGCGAACGTTTCGTAAGCGTGTCATGCAATGGTGACGGAGCCGTGAAGCACGGCAATCAGATCCTTTTAATTGTTTTAAGATTCCCCCCTTTTCATTCAAGACGATGGATACTATTTACGAAGGCTAGCTGCAACAGTATCGCCAAACAAATTCATTTGAACAGTAACATATTCGCCCCAGCCGATCTTTCATTCCATCCCTCCATCCCTCCATCTCACAACCCATGTCCTCACAGCTTACTCTTCTCACCAACCCCCTCCAACCCCTCCAACCACCCCCCAACAATCTCATTAACCTGCGCCGGCGCCTGCCACAGCGCCCAATGCCCCGTCGGCACCTCCGCCCTCGTCAACTTCGGAATCACACGCTCCATACCCGCGCTCATAGACGGAATCAGCACATCGTCTTTGAGAGCTTGGATGAACAGCACAGGCTGCGCGATGTGGTTCTTTTGAGCTTCGGGGAGCTTGAGCTCGTCTTCGTAGTTGACGTGGCGCGTGCGGTACCAGTTCATTGGGCCGGCGAGGGGGTTGGAGTGGAAAGATTCGGTGTAGAAAGCGAGTTCCTGGGAGGTGGATGTTAGCAAGATCCAAAAATAAGTAATATCACAGGACAAGGCATCGCCAAAGTAGATAGTCAGTAACTCACCTCCTCCTCAAAGAAAGGCGTCTTCCCAACCTCATCCTCCCGCATAACATCCAAATCCACCCCTTTCTCAGGGACCATAAACTTCCTCCGACTACTCGTCCGCCCCCCATACATCCCATTCAGAAATTTCTCCACCTTCGCCCTATCGTCCCCAATAAACTTCTCCATCACCCCATCCTCACTACCTAGTTGCAACTGGTACCCGAAATTCGGCAGTTTGCCTTTCGCCAGCGCTTCCGTGGAGACGAAAGTTTTGGACGTGGCGCTGTAGGGCGTGGCGACGGCGAAGACGGCAGAGATGAGGGAGGGGTAGTATTGGGCGACGCGGTAGACGGCTGCTCCGCCCCAGTCGTGGCCGCCGAGGATGAGCTGCGAGATTTGTAGTTGGCGGGCGAGGGCGGCGATGGCGTTGGCGTGGGCGAGGAAGCCGTAGTCTTTTAGATTGGGTGAGTAGCCCTGGATTCGCTGCGTTAGGATGGTCGAGGATATGCAAAAGCAGTCGTGAGGATGGTATAGCGTACCGTCTTGCCATATCCCATACAATCAAGCGCAATAGTCCGATAGCCCAGTTTCACGAAGTGAGGGATCTGGTAGCGCCAGCCGAGAGACGTGTCTGGGAAGCCGTGGATTAGGACGATGGTGCCTTTAGGTTTTCCATCTGGTAGAGCTTCGAGGTAATCTTTTGAAAAGCGAGAGCGTCAGTAAGTCAGTTCGTGGTATATGCAAGGTAACAAATGCCCAGATATAGACATTTAACCACGCCAGGAAAGCAGCCGGTAGGCTAGGAATGCAACATACGCCACTGATGCCCTCCATCCTCCACAAACCGACTCTGCACCCTCTCGTCATCGGGTTTGATTTTATCGACGTCGTGTAAATGAGCCATCGTTGCGTCTGCGTGGTTTGTTGTTACCCAAAGGCCAGGATACAGACGTGCAGCTTGAGGATCGAACAGGCGGGATGTGAATGCAGCTTTACATATACCCAGAACGAATTGTCTTTACATATATCCCAGAGCAGGTTCAATCCAGATTAGTGATTCGCAGTAAGCAATGGTACGAGACGAAAGACGAAAGCCTCCGCAGAGGGGTTGCTTCGGTTGAAATCCATAGAGTGGTTACGTGAGCTGCAAGCAAGGATACTGTACCTCGGCTCACTGAACGAACGTTTGATGGTGTTTTCGGATAGCAGAGGTATCTGTTCCGTTCGACCACATGTGTTATGTCCACCATCGGCCGTTTGCGACGATACGATTTGGATAGATAGTCAGTTAGGAAGAGGAATATGCTTGTGGCAACATGAGCAGCTGAAGCTTTTGATATCTACACATACAAAAATTGGGAACGAATATGAGACGGAGGTCGGATGTCAAGACGAAGAGCTGAGAGTTCATTGCTAGGTAACAGTTTGTTTACTCAGGTCCAGACCACTAGACTCGCGCAATAGGCGATCAAAAAGCATAACCTTTTGCAAAAATTCAAAGTCGTGAAGTCCAGGTAGACCCAGTTTCCACGAAAAAAAGTCAAGAAACAGACCGGTAGACGACAGTCAAGACACGCATTTCAGAAACAGCAAGCCAGCGACGAACGAGGTCGGAACCACGAACAAGAGAAGAGTCTATTCAGACTCCTCCTCGCTCTCCTCATCACTCTCAGCCTGCTCGAGCCACTCGATGAACTTCTCGGCGCTCTTGCGCACCTTGCGGCTGGTCGCGAGGTCGACGTACTTCTTGCTGGCCTTGCCACCCCAGGCGGTGAGAGTCTCCTCGGAAACAAGGTCGTTCTCGTAGATCTGCAGCAAGATGCTGGAGACCTGGCTGATGAGCTCAGGGTGGTCGTTTCCGACGAAGCGCTCTAGGCCGCCGAGGAAAGCCTTCTCGTGCTTCTCGGAGGTGATCAATTTCTTGAGCATAGAGGCACGGGGGACGATCTCCTTGACGATACCAGTGGTGAAGATGGTCTGGGCAAGGACGGCGGGAGTGCGGTGCTTGCTCTCAATGCCGAGCTCCTTAGCCTTGAGGTAGATCTCGACGTCGGGCACCTGGTTGACGTCGCCCTTCTCCTTGGCAGCATCGTCGATCCACTTGCCGAGGACGTCGTAGACGCTCTCTTCCTGACCCTCACCATCCGCCTCGTCGTCAAGAGCGAGCGAGTTCTTGAGGTCATCAGGAAGGGCCTGGGCACGAGCCTTGACAGCCTCTTCAGACATGTCGACGGACCTAGAAGATTGTAAGCCTCTGTTTCATTAAATATCATCACATAAAATATGACTCACCATTCGTGCTCCTTCTGCTCAGAGTCGGCGAGCTCCTTGGCTTCGGCGTTGATTCTGCGTGTGAGTTCGTCGTCACTACCGCCGTCCACATCAACGTCTTCAGCATCGTTGCCTGCATCAGAGCCGCTCTCGCCAGGGCTGTTGCCGTTGCCGTTGGCATCATCGCCATCACCGTTCTCGCCACGGGCAGCCTCAGCCTCCTTGCGAGCCTTGCGGTCGGCCTTCTTGGTAGACTTGTCCTTCTTGCCCTTCTTGGGCGCAGTCTTCAGGATGAAAGAGGCCAACTTGTGGCGGAGGTCGGCGTGGGTGTGGTGACCGCAAGCCTTGCAGTCGAGGATGATGTCGCCATCCTTGATGTTGACAACGGTCTCAGGGTTCTTGCAGTCCTTGCAGAGGACAAACTTGTTGATGAAGCCATCGAGGTGATCCTGCAACTTGGAGGCCTCGTGGGCACCGTTGACAATCCAGCGGTCGTCCTTGGGGTCGATGTTGGTCTGGGCGCCAAGCTCGAAACCGAAGTATTTGATGACATAGTTCGGCGGGCGGGCCAGCTGGTCGGCGACGTTGTGGAGGTTGACGATGACGGTCTTGATACCGTTACCCTTGCCCTCGATCTTGGACTGAATCTTCTCCATCTTGTAACGGTAGAAGGCATCCTTGACGTCGCGACGGATGTTGACTGATTCAACCATGATTGCGGTGTTGATGCTGGTGATGTTTTATTGCGGGATGGGATGATTCACAGCGGAGAAGGCTGCGTTGGACGATATAAAGTTGGTAAGAGGCCACGAAGACATGCACTCTTTTGTTGGCAGGCTTTGATGGTGTTTGGTATCCAGGATGGAGGATGGCAGATGTTTGTAGGATTTTTCTTTGATGCAAGGTTACTCTGCGAGTCAACCGTTGGTGCTGCTGTGGCTAGAGAGACGACTTGATCGCGTTATGCGAAATGGCTGCGGCTGCTCAGGCGGCGGATCGAGTGCAAAGGCGTGCGCGTGGGACGAATACATAAACTCTGGACTGTGTACGGCTTCCTTGAGTGCGTGGGTTGGTAGTGGGCGACCTCGGAGGACGCTGTAGGGGTGGGATGGGTGGGTGGTGGTGTTATAGCGACGCTGCAGACAATTTGCAGAGTGCGGCGGGGGCGGATCTCGCAGGGATGGGAGGGTGCGGCGACGTTTGCTGGTCGCAGGGCTGATGGTGGATCAGGATGGGAGATGGTGTGAATTGGAAAGGTCTGTGTGTGGCGTGTGTGTGTGGATGTGGGTGGAATCGGGTGGTGGATGCTGCTTGTGGAGAGAAAGAATCTGAGAGGAGAACCAGGCTCCCAGGCAAGGCTAAGGGCGGCCGGTGGAGTGGGTCCGAGTGCCCGCTAACAATCATCATCACTTTGTTGTCTCCGAAGTCCTGCAGCGAGCAAGCACAAGCGCAAGCACACACAAACCTCCCGTCGGCTTGCCGCATGTGGCCTTTATGCCTGCAATTATTATTTGTCTGTCTCGCATATGACTAGCCAGCGGACTCCTTGCTGCCTAACAATGCCTTTGTGAGCCGATGCTGATGCTGCCTGCTGATGTGTGCACACTGCACTCTATTACAGTACACACGTCTCCACCCAAGGCCACGTGAGATCAGCACATTATTAAAGCACTTCTCCACCAGCATCGTGGCCTCTCCCACAGCAAAACACCGAATGCTACGGTGACTCGCATATGCACTAAATCGTACTCCCGATGTCTCGGATGGTCGCACACTGCCGGGCCATGCCGATGCGAACCATTCCCACGCTGACACGCTCCTGATTGCGCATCTGTGCCCAGGGGCCTAGGAGGTAGTCTGGCTGTAATAATGCATATCGAGTAGGCACCTTTTTCGTCCCAAGCATTGCTTTGAACACCAGATATTTGTGGGCTGTATTTCTAGTGCCTTCAATGTGTAATCTTGCTGTTGTTGTCCCAGTCTGCAATATGCTCAACAAGATGTGACATAGCCGCCGAGACCTTGCAAGTTGGACTTTCCTCTTCTGGTCGCCCAGCTGCGTGCATTCATCACTGCACATATATTATTACATTTTATGCTCCAACAATAGGTCATCAAAATGGCCCCTCCTCCTGTAGACTACTCAGTATATCTGGTGACAGACTCGACCCCTGCCATTCTAGGCGACAAAGATCTTGTCGCAGTCGTCAAGGCCGCTGTCGAAGGAGGTAACACAGCTTCGAGTCATCCACATACATGTCTCAACATTACATGTACTGACTTGCCCAGGCGCAACCATTGTGCAATACCGTGACAAGAAGAGTGACACCGCCCAGCTCATCGAGAACGCGAAAGCACTGCACAAGGTCACCAAGCCTGCCAACGTCCCACTGCTCATCAACGACAGAGTCGATGTCGCACTCCGCTCCGGCGTCGAAGGCGTGCACGTCGGTCAAGATGACATGGACTTGAAAGGCGCACGCGAAATTCTAGGCCCTGACGCTATCATTGGTGTCTCAACAAACACAGAGGAAGAAGCCATCCGCGCAGCCAAAGACGGCGCAGACTACATCGGCATCGGCACAGTCAACGCCACGCAAACCAAAGACGTCAAAAATGTCATCGGTACCCGCGGTGTACAGCGCATCCTCGCCACGCTGGTGGAGAACAACCTGGGTCATGTGAAAACCGTGTGCATCGGCGGCATGAACGCAGCAAACTCCCAGCGCATCCTCTACCAAACCGCCACTCCCCAGAAGAAACTCGACGGCGTCGCCATCGTCAGCGCAATCATGGGCTCCGACGACGCAAAAGCTGCCACGGCCAATCTCGCCAGCCTCATCGCGACGCCACCTCCCTTTGCCACTTCGACCAAGAAGCAGCCTCTCACTCGCGATGCCATCGTTGCCGCCGTCCCAGAACTCATCGCCCGTACAGCAGCCAAGAAACCCCTCTGCCACAACATGACCAACCTCGTCGTGCAGAACTTCGCCGCGAACGTCGCTCTCGCCGTCGGAGCCTCGCCCATCATGTCCAACAATGGTCTCGAGGCTGGCGACCTCGCAGCCCTCGGCGGCAGCCTCGTCATCAACATGGGCACCACCACCCCCGAAATTCGCTCCAATCACCTCAAAGCGCTCGCCGCTTACAACGCCATCGGCGGACCTGTAGTCCTCGATCCCGTCGGTGCAGGTGCCACCGCTCAGCGTCGCGAGGGTGTCAAAGCGCTCATGGCAGGCGGCTACTTCGACCTGATCAAAGGCAACGAAGGCGAGATCCGCACGGTGTCCGGAGCCGCGGGCGTCAAGCAACACGGCGTCGACTCTGGGGCTTCGCAACTCTCTTCCGAAGAGCGCATTGCCGTTGTCAAAGAGCTCGCTGCTCGCGAGCGGAACGTCGTGCTCATGACCGGCAGCACAGATGTGATCTCTGACGGCGAGCGGACCTTCCTTGTTTCCAACGGACACGAATATCTAGGTGAGATCACGGGCAGCGGCTGCACTTTGGGCACTACGATTGCCAGCGTGCTTGCCGTTGAGAGGGAGGACAAGTTGCTCGGCGCGCTGGCTGGGATTCTGCTCTATGAGATTGCTGCTGAGCGGGCGGCGGAGAAGGCTGCTGGTCCTGGATCGTTTGTTCCGGCGTTCATTGATGCGCTTTACCATCTGCGTGAGGCTAGCAAGAAGGGCGATGGATCTTGGGCGCAGGGTGCGAGGGTGGAGGCTGTTTAGTGTCTCGCGATCGAGGTTTCAACGCAGGGAACACTACAGGAGGCGCCTCACGACTACATAGATCAAATACAGCAAGCTTCTCACACAGTTGTTGCCGACCGCATGACTTCCGACAGCCGCGCAGCATATCTCGTCCCCAACAACATCGGCCAGCAGCATCCCAAGCCGACAAAGAAAGAAAAAAAACCAAAAAAGATAGACG
The DNA here is from genome assembly GCA_037042865.1 of Epicoccum sp. F181. Lineage (NCBI taxonomy): Eukaryota > Fungi > Ascomycota > Dothideomycetes > Pleosporales > Didymellaceae > Epicoccum > Epicoccum sp. F181. The sequence goes on from JAJSLS010000008.1 coordinate 1,551,747, forward strand.
ATGCTGGTGAGCCAGCACCGGAAGACGTGTGTGATATTGAAGAACTGATCAGTATCCTGAGATGCTCCTCAACAGGGAATCGAACCCTGGTCTCCCGCGACTTGTCGGTGCGAATGACAAGCGGAAATCATAGCCACTAGACCATTGGGGATGTGGTGTACTGCTGTACACCAATGGATGGTTCTTGGCGGTAATTTTATGTTTATGAAGCGAGATCATTTAGTCGATGGTTACGCGGCAAGCGGTTGGCTGTGGAGATTGATGAATCGAGAAGGGTTAGAGTTGGTGCAGTGTTTGACACGATTATCATGATGGTACTGCTCTGATGTGATGCTCTGCATGGCCTTTTGGGTGTTGAGTACCTTCTCAAGAATGTGACTCTGGAACGAGCATCCTGCGTCTGCAGACTAATACCTTATCGATGGCTGTGTTGCTTTGGATTTTCCGGCGCGGACGACTTCAGTAAACGGAGCACCGAAACACACATTAGCCTGTTTACGACTCGAATGCTCGCACTATAGAAACAGAAGTGAAAAAGACATAACTGCAATAATAATAATTCATAATTTGATTGTTGGTAGCGTCATTAAAATAGACGATTGCTCGTCCGCGAGCAGGCTCCCCAGCAACCAGACAGTCTGATTGCTAGCCCACTCTTTCAACCCTTCACCAGCTCTTCTTTCCCTGACCAGCATTCTCAACGCCCTTGCCAGCAGAGTTGGCACCATCCTCGATACCGCCAGTGATGCCCTGAAGACCGTCACCGACGGCCTTGGTGCCGGTGGTGTTGTTGATGGTCTCGCCGACGCCGCGGCCAGCTGTGCCGACGAGGCCGCCGGCGGTCTTGGTGATGCCGCCTAGGGCGTTGCCGACCTGGTTGTGTGTTAGATATGTTGTTCTGTGTTTCTGTTTTGGGAGGTTGGATTGGGACGTACGGTGGAAGTGCCGGCCTTGACAGCGCCCTCAGCGCCGCCTTTGTTGGATCCGGTGTCGATGGGCATTGTGGTTTTTGGTTTTCGGTTGATTGGGTTGTGGTGCGTTTTGATTGGTGTCAGAAGGTGGTTGTATTTGTCAATTGCAACGTTCAAACACTCGATATATATATCTTTATATGCCGAACTCGAAGGCAACAAACAACACCAAGCTACGTCATCGGCCACACCGAACACTGCCCCAAAAATGACGTTAGGTGACAAGGGTGCGCGAACATCACAAACTTGAATCGTTTCACATCTCCTACTCTTCCACCGATTCTATTGACGTGGCTGGCGCGACTTGTCAACCTTCTCTACCACCCTCATATTACAAGGGAGGTCTGAGACTGGTCGAGATCCTAGAATCAACCCCATGACAGGATGGCGAAGCTCGATGGCCACGAGCTCTAGAGGTTGGGACAGATCGCGCTTGTGAAAGCATGTTGTGCGGCACATGCTGCGCACATGCTCTCGAGCAAAGTCCTTGGTTGGTGGATTGCATTGGCCCGATGCGGTAAGAGCGATACAGGATTCCGGGTTGAAGTAAACCCTGGGAGGATGTAGTGCAGCTACTACTCCGTCCTGCCACCCTTATATATCTTGTATCTTGGCCAGGTGGAATGACGCCGTTGTGGACATTTACCTGCACTCGCTGCATTATACGAACTTGATGCTATAGACAAGGTGCGAAGACCGAGCCGCCAAGCTGCGCATCAAAGGACACCAACCCGTCCGTCGCGACGGTGGGGTTCCACAGCTGCGGTAGTGGACTGCAGCATAAACGGTGGATGCGCTTGTTGGTCCTGCCTTCGGCTCTCCTCACTGTAGGTAGCTCAATGACTATGGAAACGCTTCGCTCTGCCCATGATGGACTCTCTCTATACTCACAACCATGGCTACACACGACGAACTCCAGGCGCTTTTGGCGAATGTCACCAGTGCCGTAACCGACAACTCTCAAACTGGCGACCCACAAGCCTACGATGATGCTCTGGCCGCCATCCAAAAACTTCAGCTCGCTGTGGAAAAGCCAGGCGATTTCGCAGCGAGGATTCGCTTCCAAGGCCTACAGAACACAGCTCTAGTAATGCTCGCCGAAATGGGCGTCTTGCAAGCCATCGCTGCAACACCAGGAAAAGACATAACCTCAAGCACCCTCGCGAAAGACTCAAACTGTGACGAGAACCTCATCATCCGCCTCATGAGAGCAATCACCGCCGCAGGCGTCTGTGACGAGACTGGCGTTCACACATACCGCAGCAACGCCATGACCGAAGTCCTCGCCAGTTCCGGTCAGCGCGCTGGCATGCAATTCATGGTTGATTTACAGTTCCATATAGGGAGCAGGATCAGAGATTACATGCGGGAGACAGGCTTCCACAAGACTGGGAGCTCATCGTTGACGGCTTGCCAGTTCGCATTTGGGAAGAGTTTCTGGCGGATTCTTGACGAGAACGCTGAGGAGCGTGCGAATTTCAATGAGTACATGAAAGCTGCGAGGAGAGGCGGGCAGGTGCAGTTGTGGCATGAGAGGTATCCTCCTGTCAAGTCGTTGGCGGAGGAGGCGCAGCTGAAGAAAGGGCCGGACGATGTGCTCATGGTAGGTGTTGATGAGGTGACACGTTTTGACAAATGAAAATTGTACTAACCACATGTTACAAACAGGTCGATGTAGGTGGTGGTGTCGGCGGCCAAGTCGGTGCATTGAGAAAGCAGTACCCAGATCTACCCGGACAGTTTGTTCTGCAAGACTTGCCTGACACAATCAAGAATAACTCAGCACCTCCACAAGGCGTGAACTGCATGCCTTACGACTTTTTCACCCCTCAGCCAATCAAGGGTGCGCGGATCTACTTATTCCGCAGCGTGTGCCACGATTGGGACGACGGGAAGAGTATCGAACTACTGCGCAACACTGTTTCCGCGATGGAACCTTCTTACAGCCGCCTGCTCATCGACGAGTGGGTTTTGCCTGATGTGGGAGTTTCGCAGAAGAGTGCATCGATGGACTGCAACATGATGCTGTTGTTCAATGCTAGCGAGCGTACGAAGATGCAATGGGAGAAGCTGTTGGATGCGGCGGGTCTGGAGATTGTGGATATCTTCTCGACACCAGGTGCTGCGGAGTCAGTGATTGAGACTAAGTGTAAAGGAGCGTAGATACTAGAATTTCGAGAAGGAAAAAGCACAACCAATGCAAGGGTCTGGGTCCTGATATATGCTGTTTTTGAGTTTGTAAAGCTGACTCTTCTTACGTCTACTCGGTGCACACTTGAAACCACACCTGAAGGGCATGATACATGCCTGCCGCCTCTTTCGTGTTTCGAAGGCTCGGTGGATCCTCTTCTCAGCCTTTGGAATCTCAACCGCATGCCGTGGTAACTGAGCTTGTTGTCGTCCCTTATTGACAAGCTTCGGTCAAATCCCGTGTCTGCGTTGATCTGCAACACTTCCGGCCTGGCATGAAAGCAATGTTCTGGCACCTTTGCCACCTCGCTCAGCCATATCGTAATTTTTCCTCGGCTCTAGTATGTGCGCTGTGTAAGACATGCCCATATGGTGCCTTGCGGTCCGCGGCTCAGCATGCTCAACTGCGAATGCGTTGTTCAGATCTGAGTGTATCTGATAGTCAGAACAGCCACCCCATCTACCGTGCGTTGTCAGCGCGAAGCTCAGCCATGACACCGCCAGCATCCCTCCGCTTCTCATCCTCATCAAGCTTCGCCTTGACAAACTGATCAAGCACCTTGACCTTCTCCAAAGCAGTGTTCATGCAGCTCATCACGCTCATCCCATCAACCGGCTCGCCACTGTACTTAGCGATCTGGCAGACTTCGCCAAACCGGTTCATGCTGATAATGACCTCGCCCTCCCTGCACTGCTCCTCTAGAACAGTCGAGTCCAGCAGCATGATCGAGCCATCCTCGTAGTACCCGAACGTAATGCAGAACGGCTGGTGTTGCATAGAGAGCTTGATGGGCTCGCGCTCGCGGGGGTCGAAGATCTCGACGTCTTCGCCACGCACTTCGAAGTCCGGGCGGCGGTAGTGCATGAGCGCTGCTACGAGGGCTAGACAGCTGGCGTCGACTAGGTTGCCGTCGTGGTCAAGGACGTGGACGTCTGCGCGGACGTGGAAGCACTTCTGGCCTGCGATGATGCAGAGTGATTCGGTGTCCAGAGCTCCGGATCTGCGGATTGTCTTTTCGAGGATGCGGGAGAGGAGGACTTCGGCTTGGTCTTGTCTGTATAATCGTTAGCATTCTAGTCGGGATATATACAGCAAGCAGATCTTCTTACCTTCCAACCTCGAAAGCAGGAGACGCAATAGGCGACAATTCAGTCGAAATGGTGAAGACGCCGTCGAACTTGCGGTCTGCAGAAGCCTTCACAACCTCTGATGATACCCGCACCATGACCCTTGTCTTGCCCAATTGCACTGTCGCCACGCCATACTCGTCGCCGAACGACAGATCTAATGATCGGAACTCATCGAATGCTCGGCCGTCGAGACGGACGTTTTCGCGTAGGGCTTGGAGGAGGAACGACTTTGCGTTGTTTGATGGGTCTGCTTCACGCGGCATGTTTGTTGTGGTGTTGTTGTGGCGGGAGATTGGTCGTTGCAGTAGCAAATAATTAATTCAATTCGAATTCTATATTGCCACGCCGGTCTAGTGTTGGCTTCTCTTTCTCGCTGGCGTGAGGCGCATTTTCCGCGTTTGCTCTTGCTTCGAACAAATCAGAAGTTCCTTCTTTCGGCAGCTGCAGCCGAGCCTCGAAGTGATTGCGCCAACTTCACTCCAGCGACTTCTACCACTACTCACGCGCCCAAAATACTTGCGACACAGGTCTCACTGTCCACAATACCTACAACACCACAACAATACTACAACTACTACACGAACTCCGCGCAAAGCTCACACAACCATGACCACCGCCCACAGACCAACCTTCGACCCAGCCCGCGGCAAAGAAGCAGGCCGCGGCGAAGCCTATCACCAACGCCTGCTGCCCGCGCACAAAATCCTCAAATACCGCCAAGCAACACAAGGCGCGCCGAACGAGCAAGCGCGTCGTGATCTCCGCGCGGAGTTGTTGCGCAACGAGAGGATTCACTTTGCGAAGAAGGAAGGACGGACGATCGAGGATGGTGATGGGGAGGGAGGTGAGGGTGAGCAGGTGCTTGCGATTGAGGAGGGCGCTGTTGAGGGGGGTGTGAAGAGGGCGCTTGAGAATGGTGGGGATGGGGAGGGAGAGGGGGAGCAGGAGGAGGATTATGAGGCGAAGAAGAGGAGGGTGTTGGAGGAGACGAGGGATATTGATGCGAGTTCTGATTCTGGGTCGTCGTCTTCGGAAGAGGATTCGGACGATGACGACGATGACGAGGAAGCAGAGCTGCATCGAGAGCTGGCGAAGATCAAAGCTGAACGCGCTGAAGCTGCTGCGAAGGAGGCTGCGGAGAAGGCTAAAAAGGAGGAAGATCAGAGGGAGAAAGACATTGCGCTGGGAAATCCTTTGCTGAATAAGAACCAAGATTACGGTGTGAAGCGAAGGTGGGATGATGATGTGGTGTTTAAGAACCAGGCGAGAGGCACAGAGGATCGTGGGAAGGAGAAGCACTTTGTGAACGATCTTCTGAGAAGCGACTTCCACAAGCGTTTCATGGATCGCTACGTCCGTTGAGGCGGATGAGGGAGTCGAGATCGACGAACAAACGAACAGTAAGCTCAGGCTGCCACGACACAATGGTATACCAATCGAACAGCCTCATCGCGCACGACATAACGTCAATCGCATTTGAGAATATCAGTGGCTACAAAGCTTCAACGTGGCGACAGTTTCGACATGGACTGGTTGGTCCGAAACATTGATCCTCCCGCTCTTGCAAAGGACTCGAAGCACTTGGACGACGGGAACGCATCGGACTTGAGGCATAAGGTCGCATATTCTGTCCAAGACGCTATATCGACGGTGGCAACAAGAACAGTCTAGTCTAGTCACTAAAGCACCCCAGAGACAAAGTCTCGCCGTACCATCAGTTGTCTGTAGATTTGCAGACACATAACATCAACCCAATCGTGTCAAGACCGTGACAAATCCAGCCATTCCTACAAACCCACGTCAATGGCAAAGACGACATCGTGCTACGCCGTGCACATCCACAGTGCCTTTTCCCGCTCTAAAGATAAGAATCGTAGACGAATCCTACGAAAGATCAAATTCTCAAGCACGCGCTCTAGCCTCAATGTTATTAGCTCTCATCATCAAGTCACCGTAGCCCACCAGACTCATAACGTAATACTCGAGCGGACGCCCCACCGCGTCGCCCCTTCGCGCCAGCGTGCAGTCGCCGATATCACCAGCAAAAGCGAACTCTGGCCGAGTCGGCGCCTCGGAGAACCACAGAGACCCATCGCCCTGCTCTTCCATGAGGTTGCTCAGACGCAGACTCTCGACGCCAGCATGGGGGTCGGTGATGTGTTCGAGGATGCGCTGCCACGACCCGGGGTCGAGATAGATGGTGTGCAGAACAATGTGGCGAGGCGCGACGCGTTGCAGGAAAAGCGAAAGGTCGTCAGGGTGGCAGTGCAGGCCGCGGATGCGGCATAGGCGCAGGCGCGGCAGGGTATTGCTCGCGGCGGCCGATGCGAAGAGCGCGTGTGGATGTCTTCGGTTGCGCGGCATGTCTCGTGGGCAACGGGGGAGACCGCAGTACTGCAGGTCGAGGTTCTCTAGATTATTGGTCAGTTGCAGTAGGTGGGCCAGACCCGGACTATGCTCTCCGGTTTGTACGTTTAGAGTCGTGGCCACTTCCTGTGAGGACGGGGACGCTCGAACGGGGGACTGATCGCCTGGACAGCTCCCCGATGGCCTCGGCGAGCACAAGCTGATGGAAAGCGATGTCGTGGAAGCAAAGCAGGCTTCAAGACCAGGATAATGAGTCTGGACGTCGGTGAGCTCCGTGCTGTAGAGACCAAATTGCTCTATCTCGTTGCTTGGAGGGAAGCCGAGCTTCTTCATGTTGCTGGGGTAAATTTCGAGCTTTCCGATCTTCAAGCCACTGATTGCTAGGGATTCCATGGTGAAGTGGAAGACTCGTGCTGCTACATCGTCGTGCTCAAGTTCTAGTCTGTGGCGGTTGTCCAGATCCCAAAGCAGTCGCACGGGTCTTTGGGTGTCGAAGTTCTCAAGACGCGTCTCAAGAGAGAGACATGGCAGGCGACGGGTCGTGTTGTTGTCACGGAGGCTGAGGTTTCGGAGCGCTTTGCTAAGCAAGCCTATGTTTGTCTTTGATTTTGAAGGGCTGCAAAGTGCATGCCGGCTGTTATGCGTGGTCTCTGGACTGCCCTGTGGTGGCTGGCCGTGTTGTGTCTCGTTAATCTCCTCTCTCATTTCTGCAGACGTCTTGTCTTCGAAAAAGGGTGCAGCATCCACCACACCGACAAGCGCCAGATGCTTCATCCGACGGCATAGCTTGCTCGTTCGTGTTGCCTGCGCAAATTTGTTGAGCGCATGTTCGTTGAGGTCTACATGCTTCCTTTGGAAGAAAGACTTAAAGTGCGTCTGTGTAGACTTGGATGAAAGTTGCCGGCTGCCGCAGCGCAGGTTACAGATGTCGGACAAATTCAGCTGTTGCACAACGTACTCGAAGAGCTCGTTGGGCAGGTCTTCAAGCGTTGGTGCCATCGTCGTGTTAAGCTCAGAGGACGGACGCTTTCTAGCGAAACTGGACATTGAGACTACAGCAGTCAGCACCGTAAGCTGGCGTGGTGATGGCAGTATTAGACGAGTGCTATAAGGTTTGTTTGGTCAATCGTGGTTTTTGCGAGTGAGCAGCGTTACCTGATGGAGGCAGATGTGTATATGTGCACTGGGAGTCCGTTGCTCGCCACACCGCTAAGCCGAGTAGAGAGCTGATTGCCTCATCTGTGTAATACGAACTTGAAGCTAATTGACGAGTCGTTCAAGAGGGCACAAGTTGCTTTTGACGGCTGTGGCGCATGCTTGGCTGTTTGAGATATCTTGTCTCGTTCTTGTAGTGCCGGCTTTCGTCCGATTTTATGTAGACTTATGCCGGAAAAGTGTCGTGAAGGCCTTCAGAACCGACGCGTGGTACCTTGTGCCTAAAATGCACAAATTTGGTCGTAGATGCTGATATGTATCGCGACCTATGGTGATTCTTTGAATGCCGTCGAGATGGCGTGCATTATCGGCTTCCATATTGAGCGAGCAGCATGAGCACCAGCCTTTTGTATGCCGATGCCGATGGTCGGCCCCTCCTAGATTACCAGCCAGTCGGATCGAGCCTTTAAGCTTTGGTAATCCACATATTAGTTGACGTATTAGGTGAGGGAAGAAGATATGTATGTGTATCAACAAAGGATCTACAGTCACAGAGACAGACGGGACAATAAGGATATGAGCCAAGGATAAGAGGTAGATATCAAACACAGTGGGTGTGTCGACTAGCAAAGACAAAACAACACCCCACTATGCCCATCCACGCCCAGCAAGCCGGGGAGATGCAGGATGGCGAGGGAAGCTCCTCTCAACCGTTACGATTTGCGGGCGAACGATAGGAGGAGGACAAACACCGCCACGCCAGCTAGCACAGTATAAGTAAGGCCGCCTGCTGGTCCTCGACTCATCAGCGTGAGAAGTCTGCTATCTGTTGTTACACCACATTTATCACAGCAATACCATAAATACACACATACACATACTACTCATCCTCACATCCTCCTTCCACGGATAACCAGCACTGACCCTCTCGATACCAACCCGTCGACCTATCCCCTTTCCATCCACCACCATGGCAGCATCTCACGGTACGTAAACTAAACCTTAATATCTTTCTCACTGGTGCAGCTGCCCGGCTTCTGCATCATCCTCACACCCCAAAACACCCCAATGGCCTTGCTATTCCCACCAGTATGGCGCGCTGTGCGGGCCTCTCGCCTACAGCCCATTAGAGCTGCGCTATCTCACCCATGCAGCAAGCCCTCCACCAGTTCCCTGGTCCTCCCCTGTCGCTCCTTCCACGAGTCATACAGGCGCAACCGTACGCGACCTCACGCATACTCGTCTCGGGTTGCAGCACGTGAAGACCATCACTGACATCTCCTCCCTCCTCGCAGACGACGAGTTCACCGCCTCCCTCCAGGCCAACAAGATCTGGGCCTCCGACATCGCCGCCAAAGACCCCGAGTTCTTCAAGAACAGCGCAAAGGGCCAGGCTCCCGACATTCTGTGGATAGGATGCTGCGACTCTCGTGTCCCCGAGACCACCGTGCTGGGCAAGAAGCCCGGTGAGGTCTTCGTGCTGCGCAACATCGCCAACATCATCAACCCCACCGACATCGCCCTCCTCTCCTCCGTCGAGTTCAGCGTCAAGCACCTCAAGATCAAGCACATTGTCCTCTGCGGCCACACTTCTTGTGGAGGTGTCAAGGCTACCCTGGCCAACAACAAGCTTGACATTCTCGACGTCTGGCTCCAGCCCATGCGCCAGATCCGCGAGAAGCACGCCGATGCTCTCAGCAAGCTTAGCGGCGAGGAAAAGGAGGATGCGCTCGCAAGACTGAACATCCAACAGGGTGTGGAGAACCTTAGGCGTATCCCGACTGTCGTCGACGCCATCAAGAACCGTGGCCTCAAGATTCACGGTCTGCTTTACAAGCTGTCCGACGGACACTTGGAGCAGATTGACACCGCCGAGGACGAGAAGTCCAGTGAGTGCAGGCACCAGACCTTCGAGCTCAAGTAGAGTTCGAGGTGTGTAATTATATTGGAGAGAAGTGGAGGCTGCTTGTAGCAGGGTATGGGTGCAGCGAGATTTTGAGCGTGACGAGATTACGAATGGTTTACAGGTAGAAGCAGAGTTATCCTGCGAGATGGAAGCATCTTGTTTTGCCAAACAATGAGAGTCTTCACATGATTTCGGTCTGGTGAAGTGTGCATGTGAGATCACATCCAAGCACGTGAATTCACTTCACTTCACATTCACTTCACTTATCCGCTTCACCCAGAAACAGCCAGTGTACCTTCCATGCGACATAAATACATGCTACTATAACACCACTTTCCGCACCACCAGTTCCTACTCACCAACGCGTCCTCAACTCGCAACATAGCGGTCGACGGTGGCATGGCCAACTTGAAGCAACTCGTCACCACGCAACAGATAAAGAACATACACGTCTCCAAAATCCCGCTCGCAAGCCAAAAAGAGAAAGACCACAGCGAAGACTTGGAAGAGTCGCCCCGGCTACCTCAACACCATCGCAACATCACCACCAACACCGCGTACGTCGAAGACACAAACATCATGGTAAGTCCTCTTCACCATCCTCAAACCACAACCAAACAGGTCGCTAACATCTACCTCCTAGGAAGTAATTTACACCCACCCCCGCCACACCCTTCAAGAACCCCTCTACACCGCAACCAACCTCGCCCCAGCTCTCACCACCCTCACCACCACCCCCACCCTCCAAGAAAAAGATAAACAACCACTCTCACCAACCCACGCCCCAAACCCCTTCGCCCTCCCCCCTTCCTCCCTCCAAACCTGGCATCACGCCCGCAACACCCTTGGCAACCCAACATACTTCTACACAACGCTTCTCAACAATTTGCCGTTGGCAGGGGAGCCGAGGCCGGAGCCGGAAGAGAGGTTTGAGGTGAGGACTTTGGATGCTACGATGGAGATTGAGCAGGGGTTGGCGGATTTGACGCGGCTGTTGGGGGAGTGTAGGAGGGTGGGGAATGAGAGGGCGTTGGAGGGGTTGAGGGGGAGGGTTAGGCGGGCGACGGAGGGGTGGTGAGGTTGGACGGTGAGGGGGGATGGGAGTGATTGGTGGGGTCGGATGGTGAGGCTGGACGGGGTGGTGAGATTGGTCATGAGGGAGGTGTTGGATGAGGGGATGGTATTAAGGGACTTCATTGCTTTCGTGGTGGTCTTCTGCCGAAACTGGGCACCCCAGCCTGGCGGTCCAGGACATGTGCTCATCGTGTCAATCAAGGCTTCTTTTTGCTAATAATCTTTGATGTAACTTCGTCAACCGTTTCCATAACGTCTCGTTCTCAATTCGACCACGCGTCTCCAGGCTCAAGCATGAGAACCTCACCACTGGCGGCAGATACCCTTTCATTTCCACCCTCCACATGGCCGTAACAAGCACGTCAATCAACCCCGTCCTCGCTCTCAACGTCAAGGCCATTCTTGCCATCGATCCCAGCCCTCGACTCCGTCACCACGCTCGACGGACGCTCTTCCGGAAGAAAACCACCAAAGGGCACGTCCTGTTCTTTTGCCGTCTCGCGGCGTGTAGTTGGAATTTGAACATGCCAGTCGAACTCGCTCCAGTCAAGTCTCGCCAGCGCGCCGAACATCCAGAGCTCATGGCTTTCTGTACCCGACCTCCAGTGCGTGTAACAGTCGCCCGACTTGCTCATTGTCGACATTTGTTGCTCCCAGTGCACTATCGGGTGGAAGCGCTGTGTCCGACGAGAACGCTCTCTCCGAAGAAAGTGCTCTGTCAGACGGATGTCTTCTGCTGGAAGAACGTATTCGAGCCTGACGCCGTCTTCGCCTTCCACTTGCAAGCCGAGGACCGAGTCGACGAACTGAGCAAAGGTGGCGTCATCGTGACCGTGGACGTTGGATCGTAAGCTAAACTTGATATCCTTGTTGACATCGCGGAGGAGGGAGCACATCTCTTTGACGCGGTCGAGGTCGTTGCTGCGCCCAGGAAGATCGCATGAGAACCACACGTTCGTGAAACACGCTTTGTAGATCTTAGGCGCAGTCTCCGCGCGCACTCTGGAGCTGTAGTGGAGATGGTTGAAGAAGCGCTTGAGGATCATGGTGGGGGTGTTTTTTATGTCTTCGAATTGATTGCTGGATGTTCCCGATTCGGGTAGGCTTGGTAGGTGGACGGTCTTGAAGTAGTAGTCGTAGACCATCTGGCGTAGCTCGGGCGGGAGTCTTGTGATAGGGCATGGTGATGGAGCATTGCTGCTGGCTACTGCTGGGGTTGCAATTGGACAGGACGTGTCTGCCATGTTGGATGCTAGTAGGCATTGGTGTGTAATGTGGAGGGTGTGTCGGGATGTAGGTGGAAAGCGGTTTTAAGATCACAGTACAGCTGATTCGCATGATAGCCGAGTGATGAGGAGATCCAGCTCGTGACCCTGTCTGGATGAAGAATGGATGAGGTTCGATTTGTGTACAAGTGAGCTAAATTCCAAATTCACTTTTGTTGCGGTCAAATTCGATCAGTGGCATGTGCATGTTCTAGTGCTGACTTCACCGCTGGACACTAGGCATGGAAGCGTGAGATCTGAGTATGGGCATTGATCGGAGTGTTTGAGCGTTGATACTACTCACAGACAGTGTAGTCACTCTCATGTGCGGAGCGAGATTTCTCTAAAGCTCGATGTCAATCCAATCCTCGTCTTCATCATCGTCTGAAATTTCCTCATGCTCGCTATCATCCCGTCTGCTCTCGTCTTCGCTGTCATGTTCATCGTCGCGATCAACTAGTTCGTCTCCACCATTAAAGATCATGCCTTCATTGTCATCGTCGCCACTGTTGAACGCCACGACTTCGTTGTCACTATCAAGCTCAACGTCGATACCATCACCCTCGCTCTCGTGAGATGCCATCTCGTCGTCAGCGACAGCCTTCACGGTCTTGGATTTGCGGCGAGGCAGGCCGGTAGGATCATCCAACACACTGTCCACGGATCGGCTCTTCGACCGCAACAGTGGTGGCAATTTGAAGTCAAACTTGCTCCAGTCAAGCTTCGCCAGCTCGCCAAACATCCAGAGCTCCTGGTTCCTCCCAAATCTTCGCAAGTGGTACGTATAGCAAACAGTCGACGTGCTCGACCCCAAACTCTGCTCCTCCCCATAACGAACCGGACGAACGAACTCGGGCTTCGGCGAGCGTTTCCCTTTACCCTGCAAGCCGAAGAAAGAATCGACAAATTGTAAGAAGACTTCTTCATCGTAGTCCCGCACCACAAACCGCAAACCAAACTTGATCTTCTTGTCGACGCTCCGGATAACCGAGCACATCCCTAGGGTCCGTCCAAGGTCGTTGGTACGTTTGCTGATGTTGCACACGAGCCATTTGCCCATAAAGCATGCTCTGTAGATTTTTCGTACGTGCTCGGCGCGCACGCCGGAGCTGTGGTGGATGAGACCAAAGTAGGGTTTTAGGACTTGGGTGTTGTCGTTGAGGTCCTTGCGGAGAAGGAATGGGTTGGTCGAGTACTCGATGTTGACCGTTTCGAGGAGCTCTATACCTTCGAGGTAGTAGCCGTAGATCATTTGGCGGAGCTCGGGCGGGAGTTTCATGATGGGACATGAGGCGTTGCTGGTGGGTGATGAGGTGGATGGGGTTGTGGTTGTGTTGGCCATGTTTGTCATGTTGGTTGGTGGTATGTATTATCTGTCGTGCGGCGTCTGGAAGTCTATATCGAGGGTGAAATTGGGAATGTTTGAGAATGACAATGCGACAACTCCTGGTCTGGTGATGGAGAGATAAAGCGCGTTGCCCGCAAGTGGTGAGCTGTAGTCGACGAGTGTCGCAAAGTAAACACGCATGCGCTATAATCTGACTTAATCTGACTTCACTCTAGCTTCTATCACGAAGGGTCATTGGAAGTTGAATGGTTTGGTACATAATTCCGCTGCAACTCCGCTGCTGAAGTTCAGTGGAAGATTGTAGTTGTGAGTAAGAGTTTACTTACTGCTGATCCATGGCCAGACTCCGAGTCTATCGTCGCAACACCTCCAACATGTCTCGCTGGGCCGCCATGAGTTCCTTCACCATCTCCAAAACGGAAACAGATCACTCGTCTTCAGTATCAAGTAGACCTCCGTCGCCTTCATCTTCGGTAGAGAGCAGTGTCTTCATCATCTTCATCGTCGCTTACGAGTACAATGACCTCATTCCCACCATCGAGACCATTATCGTCGTCGTCGTCACCGCCGTCCGTCTCCCCAAACCCACTCTCCTCGTCATCCTCCACAAGCTGGCACTGGCAGTAAGAAGAATCCAAGTGAGGTATGTCAAATCTGCATGCTCTTGCCGGTGACGGGAGGGAGATGTCGAAGCTACTCCAATCGTATTTCGCAAGCGCGCCGAAAACCCACAGCCGATGGTAATCTTTGTAATCGCTCTCGTGCACGTAGCCCACCTTCTGGTCCAGGTTTGCCGTGTCTGTCGCTCTTCCTTTCTCTGAACCTTCCCAGCGGAAATCGAAATCAGCCCGCAGTTCGCCGTTCGAGCCGAAAACGTCGCGGATCGATTCGACGAACTGTAAGAACACGTCGCGACAGCAGTCGCTGACCTCGAAGTGCAGGCCGAATTCTACATCCACATTGGCATTTGAGATCGCGGCAATCATAGCCTTTACCCGTTCGACGTCGCTGCATGTGCTGTCAACCTCGAAGTTGAACCAGGGGTTGGCGAGCACTGCTTTATAGATCGTGGTCACCGTCTCGGATCGGACTACGGAGCTAAGGTGTAGCATGCTGAGGTAGGGCTTGAGTGTCTGGAAATCGCTGATCTGGTCTTCGGGTTGTCGCATTCTGCAACCGTCGGGGCAGTAGTTTGTCCTGCTTTGCTGTGACGTCGAGGCATTCATGAGGTTGAAGTAGTGATGGTAGATCATGTTGCGAAGCTCCCTCTGGAGTTTTGCGACCGGGTAGGGCGCACTGTCGGCCAGGGCGGCATTGGTCGAAGTCGTGGCCATGTTGTGGGCTTTTAGTCTGGTAGTTTGGTATGTGTTGTTGAGAAGGCCGCGTAGAAGGCTGTGTAGAAGGCTGTGTAGAAGGTTGTGTAGAAGGTTGTGTAGAAAGTTGTGTAGAAGCTTGTGTTTCAGGGCGAGGTGGCAATTCTTGTTTCTTGGTGACAGTAGTGGAGGTACGAGCCTTCATTACCTTACCATGTGAAGAATCTCACTACCGCCAGAAATGTGAGTTAGAACATGTCTGATGCATTCACGTGTCGCTTCTGCGCCTCTTGTCACATGCTACTAACTGAGAACGCGCGAGCGAAGTGATCACGCTTATGACAATGAGCTTCTTAATCAGCTTCGCTCTGTGTCAACAACATTCTCCAACCCTTTCCAGTACAAGCTATTGACCCGTAGCAAAGCAAATTGAAGTATTGAGAAAGAGGTGGCGCGAAGTCGGAGGAGGTTACGGGAGTCATCCAGGCCCGCTCGACACTCGTCGCGCTCTGTGCTAGTCCTGGCAGACGAGTAAAGCAGCAGCCAAAGATTGCACATTGTCGCCCATGCTCCAGTGCACCCTGTAAATGTCAACACCCATCTATACGACCTTCAAGTGAATGTGCCCGGCTTACAGAATGGCCAGAATGCGCGGATCTGTCTGTCGCCGAGATGCCGTGTAAAGTCTGTGAATTTGTTTGCAGCCGTCTTCGCCGCGACTCGGAAGTGAGCATAGGCTTCTACTTCGGGATTCATGAGGCCAATCGCCTGAGTGGCAAACATGCTATTGAATGTGCAGAAGGGTCGGTAGATGGCCCGTATGATGAGCGTTCTAGTGTAGTGCGAGGCAAGCTGTAGGGGTGCTGTATGGTCGACTTGGTGGCTGTCTTTGTCCTTGCAGTGTAAGGAGAATTGTGTCTGCCATGTATTGAGTTTCTCCATCAAAGGTTGGGCGGTGCGCATCGTGAGTCGAAAGTCGTTACTCAATGTCCGAACTGCCTTCAAGGCACTAGTCTGATATGAGTGATACCCCCGGGATACTCGTGGTAGGGGTGAGACTTACAATAACTGCTTTGTGACTTCTCTAAGTATGTCAGTTAGCTTCGCCATCTCTTGTGCAACTGCTGCTTGGCCTGTATCTATTTCTGAGGCGGAAAAGTCTTCAGGCAGTAAGTCTTGCACCAACCAGTCGTCTTCCGAGATGCAGCTCTGGCGGCCACTGACTGCAGCGTTCCACGAGTCTATCATTCTTAGGCTCCACGATAGTCTCTTACGCAAATGCTTCTCGGCTGAAGGTATAGGCCATGCCCCAGCGTCATGATACAGACCTAGTGCCTGAGCCATTGTGTTTGCGTCGTTCACAAGCGATTGTCTCTGCTCGAAATTCGGCTTTAGTACGTCTTCCGCGGGCGCTGCAGTCAGGATGAGCATTCCTTGCAGAAGGCCTATCGAGGCTTGCCTATTCTTATGGTTCACCCGCTTCATGATGAAGTTCCATAATTCCTCTAAGGGCGGCGGATCGTACACTATCTGGATACAGAGATAGTCGTCAAATGCTGTGAAGCTCTGTGAAACGTAGTACATGGCCGCCAGTAAAGGGACTGAAGATGTGGCTGGATGCAGAGATTCCCACGCCACGACTAATGGCAGTTGTGGCGCTATGAACTGTTGAAACCTGGAGACGGTGAGCAGAGAGTGCTTCAACAAGGCTGTGTTACGACTTACAGCCATATGAGTCGAACGCCTACGAGATGCGGTACAATGGACTCTAGCTCTGAGCGTGAAGCGTCGTCTATATCGGGAGCAGGGGACGTAATCTCTGACTCGTCTTTGATGCTTTGAAGAAATTGAACTGGCAGACGACCGGCATCGATCGATCGCACCGTGAGTTTCTTGAAGGGAAAGACTGAGTGCTCGTTGAAGCGGTATAGACGGAGAAGATATGGATCCATATCTCCGGTGAGACCGCAGTATCTACCGTCCTGGAGAGGAAGATGAGATGACACCTCGAAGTCTTCGTTACCATCCATCAACAGATTTGGCGAAGCGAACCAATTACCAAATGGGTCGAAGAGATCGCCGGAAGGTGGCGCGATTGCTTGTAGTTCGCCTTGTGACTCTTCCATTAGGATATGATCATTCGAATCAGGAAATGTTTCATCAATATTCGGCTGAGCCAGGGGCCTAGAGTTCTGGATTTCCAGTATGCCAGACGATAATGTTTCTGGCCGGTGTGCTGCACCCGAACCTGTTGCAGACCCTCCAGATGAGGGCCGCATCGGCGGCGCTACAGCCACACCAGTATCTATATCGTTAACAGCACGTCGTTTTCGTCCGCTGGAGCTGGTGTTGAAGGTACATTCCCGTTGATAGTAGGAGCAAAGTTGACATGGTGCTCTGCCTTCAATCCTGCAAGCGCTTTTGCGTTCCCTGCAGAAGTCGCACGCTCGCTGCGACTTGCTCATATAACGACGGGACTGTACGGGCTGAGCGGTGATACCTCCATCCGGATCCATCGGGTGTCTTGAATTTAAATGCACAATGTTGAGGTGTTCACCATGACACTTTCAAGTTCAGGTCAAGGATCAGAGGACTGCGCTTGCCAAGAAACGCCACCAAATCAACCAGAAGTTTGATCGTTCCCGAGACTTGGACTTGTTCCTTCCACCTCCACATCATCTTTTTCAGAACTATGCTGCTCGACGCGTATTCATGGAAGCGATGTTCCCGCAGTGGCAGTTGTCTTCGAAATACTTATTAGATGGCACAGGTTACACCACAATTCGGAGAGTATCGGGTCAGAAAGCACTGACTCAGAACAAGTAAACAAATACTCAACATGATCGTCACTTCACAATCCATATTGACAATCTACTACTGTCTCCTTAGACGATCTATATAAGCCAAGATGCTTCCGAACCAAACTCACACCTATAGCGCCGCTACTCGGTTGCGCAAACCATGAGCCTCCCGAATTACATCGCCGGTATCCTTGATATACTGGTGGCTCTGACTCAGTCCTCGCTCTGGATGATTGTAATGGCCAAAGGCATGCGGCATTCCGGCATAGCACTTCATGGTAACATCATTACCAGCCGCTTTGAGCAGTTCGCCGTACTTATGCGACTCATCTCTGCTTAGGTCGAATTCTGCAGTGACAATGTGTGTCTGTGGCATGCCTTCAAAAGATTCCGACAGGATGGGTGAGGCCATCCAGTCTGCAAGTGCAGATCTACGTAGTTCTGTGAGGATGAATCAGCGACTGTATTCATACCACTCACATCAAATGCTGCTGACCTGTGTCCTTCGGTATCCAGTGGTCCATGAACCAATCCATACGCGACCTCGGACCCCATGGATTATGCTCCACCATCGCTACACTTGGATATTCCTTGGCCACTTCAGACTTCAACGGCTCTTCTCCAATTGACCAGCTATGAATGAAGTCAGTACCAGCATCAGATGGACCAATGCGAGATATGTCGAACCGAAGATCCGTAGAAGGCACGACCATCAAGGCCAGCTTCAAGTGGACGCCTTCATTCTTTGCCATGTGAGACATAACAGCCGTCATGTGGCCACCAGCTGAGAGGCCTCCGATGGAAAGACTGTCCGCTCTAATGTTTAGTTGCCCGGCGGACTGACGAGCCTGCATTCTTTGTGTCAGCGATCACAATTCATGAGCCTATAGCATCATACCGATTCGTCTTACCCATCTCACCACCTCCCATGAGTCGTAAATGGCGGTTGGAAAGGGGTATTCTGGCGCCATGCGGTAGTCGACGTCGATGACTTTTATCCCGACATTGTTACAAATGCTGCGACACCAGGCTGCCTCGCTTTGCAGACCACCCAGCACCCACCCGCCGCCGTGGTAATTGAAGTGCACCGGAAATGGACCTTGACCTTCCGGTGTGTAAACCCGAACACGAACAGTGCCTGACGGCTTCGAGACAGGGACATCAAATTCCTCTTCGTGAAAGACCTTGGGTCCATCCCATGCTGCATAGGTGAAGCTGTAGGCCTTCGGATTCTGGCGGTATTGGGCAACGCTGACCTCGTCCGCCCTGTACTGATGTCGACCGTGTTCGTTCCAGAGGGAGACCCACTCCGGATCAAGATGAGATACCCATTCCTCAGGGATCGCATGCGTTGTTGCGCATGTTGTCATTGTCGCAGTATTGTTGTTGCAGTTTCGTGTATGGCGACTAAGCGTGTATACTCGAAAAATCAAATAGTCACGGCAGAGTTGAAAGTAATGATCGATATTTTTTAATCCATCACAGTTCGTCTCTGATACTACCAATAAGGATAAAGTTATCGGCCAAACTCCGTCGGCGAACATGACGCTGCCAATCGCTGCCCCCGCGCAATGCCGAACTATCTTTTGCAACTCAATCATCAATGCCGGATAACATCGATAACGTAGCGCCATAATCAACCCGACGCCGTGGGGCCCCGGATTATAGCGTCTCTCATCGCGATACTATTATCAATACATGTGTGAATGAAATATAAGGCCGGCGAGCGTCCCACACGAACCCGATGAACTAACAGCCTCGCTGCCGAAGCATTATCGAGCTCCATTACACCCAACATGCCTACCACAGACATTGAGGTCTGTCCTCAGGAGGTGCATAACATCGAAACAAGTACCAACGTCGAGGCTCCGAAGGACGATCAGTATGCTGGGTTGCGGAGGGTCGCTGGCCCTATCCCATGGCTACTCTTTCTTATTTGCGTGGTAGAGGTAAGGCCACTCTAGTCACATCAAGAGCTGCAATCGATTGGATACTGATACTGTCTTCAGTTTGGCGAACGCTTTGTCTACTTCGGCGTCAGCGCTCCACTCCAGAACTACATACAGTATGTGCCATATGATACCAGCTAGAGCGGTTCTGACCCGTGCCTAGACACCCATATCCTTTCGACCCAGAGACCGGCATACCAGGAGCCTTGGACAAAGGACAAGCTGTTGGTGCCGCGTTGGGCAACCTGCTCAAATTCTGGTCATACCTATGCACCGTCCTCGGGGCTATCGTGGCTGGTAAGACACAATTTGACCGTTCTACCGTCCTCTCGCTAATGTGTTCCTCAAGATCAATGGCTGGGCAAATTCAAGACGATCTTGGCCTCCTCGCCTATTTACATTGCTGGCATGGTGCTACTCGTTGCGACCGCCACTCCTGTCGCCATCAAGTCAGGCGCATCTTTTGGAGGACTTATTGCAAGCATCATCATGATCGGCCTTGGTACTGGAGGTCTGAAAGCATGCATTGCGCCCTTGTGCGGAGAGCAGAACACCGAGACTGGCGAACGATTGGCAACTCTGAAGACTGGTGAGGTCGTGGTGGTCGATTCGAAGCTCACAACGGCCCGCATCTTCCTTTGGTAGGTCGTCACTGTCTCCTTCCCTACAGGACCTCGCACTCACCATCACAGGTATTACTGGGCCGCAAACATCGGATGTTTATCCGCACTTATCACTGTCCCTGTGGAGAAAGCAGTATCATTCTGGCTTGCTTATCTCATTCCGTTGATGTGAGTAGTGTATCAGAATATGGTCGCCATTCTTGGACTGACCAGCATCAGTGTCTTCATGCTCGTCTTGACAGTGTTCGTGGTGTTCAGCAAGAAGGTCAACAAACTTCCTCCGCAGGGATCTCCAATTCTTGACGCCAGCAACACGATCAAGATTGCACTTAGGGAGAAGTCATTCGAAAAAGCGAAGCCAAGTGTCTTGAGAGAGAACGAGCGGCTGGACATGTACGCTTTTGCTCAGTCGGCGAACTATACGGATACCTATGTCGAACAAGTCAAGAGTGGCCTGTTGGCTTGCAAGGTAATATCTGTCTCGATATCTTCACCTCCGTCGATACTAACACGAATCTTAGTATTTCTTGCTCTTTCCCTTCTTCACAATTTGTTGGACCCAGATCTTCAACAACTTAATCTCTCAGGCTGGTGCGATGGATCTCGGTTCGACACCAAACGACTTGATGCAGAACCTCTCGACTGTCTTCATGCTTGCTTTCATTCCTCTCCTGGATCGTGAGTTCCCCTCAACTATGCAATATTGATCCGCAGCTAACGGCTTCGCAGTTGTTGTATACCCTGCGCTGCGCAAAGCCGGCATCGACTTCAATCCCGTCCGGCGCATTACGCTAGGCTTCTTTTGTGCCTCACTGAGCATGGTCTACGCTTGCGTGGTTCAGCACTTTATCTATAACAGCCCTCCTAGCAGTATCAATGTCTGGGTCCAAACTCCGGGCTACGTCTTCGGATCGCTGGCTGAGATCTGGGTATTGGTGACGGGCATTGAGATTGCCTTCAATAATGCACCGGAGAACCTGCGCGCGGTTGTCACAAGTGTGTTCTGGGTTACTATTGCCGTTGGAGCAGCTATTGGCATTGCTCTCTCCCCAGTTTCTCAAGATCCGTACATGGTGTGGACGTACGGCGGCATTGCGGTAGCAGCATTCATTGCGGGCTGTGTCTTCTGGCTTTTGTTCAGGGACACCGATCGCAAGAGCTCAGTCATCAACGGTCTTGAACTGGCGACGCAGATCTCACATGAGACGACGAAGGGAGACGGTGAGCTAAGTGTGAAGACTCGCAAAATGTGATTTAGCTCAGCTCGACTACTCAACACATTGCGTGTTAGCAGATTCACATAACGACTTGACTCTTGTCCAAAGCACTTGCGAGCTTGCAACAATGCAAACATCAAGAATCCGTTTCTCATTTCACCTCGAATCATGATTGACTTGTGTATATATGAATACATGTAACGAATATATGTTCATCGAGCTGTAATAGTCAAGGGTTAGAGTTGGGGTGATCCGTCGACCAAATAAATGCTTCTTTCGAAAGACACGAAGCTTCTAAGACTCATGTGTGAGGCCATCTCATGCGAAATGTTATCATATGCTGAATATCTCACTTCTTTTGCTCTCATAACGACTCCGATTGTTGTTTTTGTGATTTTGCAAATTACCAAGAAACATGGGAAGAAGAAGTTGCCGTCAATAGATGGCTCGTCCATTTCTCCCACAACCTGAATGCAGGATAAGTTAATCGAATCATTTGCATCTATTGACTAGAGTCTTCGTCCTTATCGTCCCTCGTTGCACCATGGCCGATTGATCTCGCCGGGTCGGATATCCATAATCCATAATGTCCGTGCACGGCATTGCAACGCCGCCAATCAGAACCGACGCCGACGGCGTCCATGTCCAATCGATAACGAAGAACGGGAGGGTGGAAACTGTGGGAGGTAGAGTCAACAATGTCTCCGTCGGGGTGCTACATGCCATATCGACGGCATTCGTCTTTGGCATCAGTATATTTGGCAACCGTATTGTCGTCAAGATGACCAAATATCTCAAAGCTTCACGGCGGGAAGCTCTTGCGACACAATGCCAACGAACGTTGTAGTAGTCGGGTACGTTCGTCTTTGGCACTGTCGAGTACTCGCTTTCTGACGGCGTTGATACAGTGCAGGCGTGGCAGGGCTCACGACGGCATACATTTTGTTACAGGAACTACCTCAGGCGAACATCACGATCGTCGCCAAACACTTCCCTGGCGATTACGACATCGGATATGCCAGCCCTTGGGCGGGAGCAAATTATGCTCCGTGAGTTCTCTTTTCCATACATCGGAGACATCTCACTGACTTAAGTTAGAGTAAGTGTAGCAGGAAGCAAAGAAGCCGAGTACGATTCGAAAACCTGGCCAGAACTCCACAAGCTTGCGTTGAGAACACCCGAAGCTGGTGTGCATCTGCAGGGTACGGCCTTCTAGATATCCACACTAAGATGACCGATACTGATCTGAAGCAGAGAACGTGGTGTATAGCAGAGAGAAAGATGCTCAAAGCGCCACGGCTCAATGGTTCTCCGGGTTATTGTCCAGCAAGCCATGGTTCAGCGATGTAGTTCCAAACGTACGTTGATACCCTGATCATCGACGTACGACACACACTGATACTTCGCAGTTCCGGCAACTACACAAGAACGAATTGCCGGAAGGTATCTCCAGCGGCATATCGTACACCTCAGTGTGTATCAACACTCCGCAATACCTGCACTACTTGCTCGGGAGATGCATAGCAGCCGGAGTTGTCGTCAAGCGATCAATACTTCACGACATCTCCGACGCTCGCCATTTACATTCAAGCGGAAAAGCAGCTTCCATCATCATCAACTGTACCGGCTTGGGAGCGGCTACACTTGGCGGAGTGCAAGACTCTGCCGTTTACCCAGCACGAGGCCACGTCGTACTCCTTCGAAATGATACAGCAGGGCGTATTACGTTCGTCAGTGGTACCGATGATGGCCCAGAAGAGACAACTTACATCATGCAAAGACCTGCCGGAGGCGGAACCATCGTCGGCGGCTGCTACCAAGCGGGCAAGACTGAAGCCGAGCCGGACCTTGCCATGGGAGAGCGCATCCTTGAACGAGCCATCAAGCTGGTACCAGAACTAGCAAATGGCAAAGGTCGAGCAGGGCTCGATGTGATTCGACACGGTGTCGGTCTGCGACCTGTGCGGAAAGGAGGCTACAGAGTTGAGCGCGAGCAACGAGACGGCTGGAATCTTGTGCATAACTACGGACACGGGGTAAGCAAGCGATGTTGCGACTAGTGTACTCGAGAGTTTGCTGACAGAAGTCCTTTGTTGCATGTAGGGCGCTGGCTACCAATGCAGCTATGGTTGTGCTAGCGAGGCAGTCAAGCTGGTGAAAGAGGCGACACGGGCAGCCAGATTGTGAGCGTAAGGAATGCTAGAAAATTGTCCTTACGCAGCACTTCCACGCTTCACCATGATCAAACCATTTCTTCCGAAATACTTCTCATTCTGAGCATATCCAGCTGGCAGAGCTCCCGGGCCTTCAGAAGCAGCAATTGCTTCAGCCAAAGTCGACCTTCCTTCTCTGGTCTCGAAGCCAAGCCGCTCATACATCCTTGCCACAATCCCGTTGCTAGGCTTGATGACTATGCGCAGCT
The DNA here is from genome assembly GCA_037042865.1 of Epicoccum sp. F181. Lineage (NCBI taxonomy): Eukaryota > Fungi > Ascomycota > Dothideomycetes > Pleosporales > Didymellaceae > Epicoccum > Epicoccum sp. F181. The sequence continues at coordinate 1,575,479 of JAJSLS010000008.1, forward strand.
CACTTGCTGAGCCATTCGAGTGTTCTTGAATGACCTCGAAAGCTTTTCTGCAGAGTTGGTCACCAAGACCTCGCCGCCGGTGTTCGTTTAGAACGTAAAGCGCAGTCATGTGCCAGTAGATCGCGCTGCTGTCGTCCGAAGAAATGGGCTCGAATATCGCATCCAGTTCTGCAAGCGAGAATCGTAGTCCATCTTCGTGAGTCTCCAAGTAAGGGGCGAGGTACTCTGTTCGCGTGAATGGACCTAATAGTGTGACTTGACCGGCCCAATTCGCTTGGCTCCAGTCGTTGTTCTTGTCTCCAGCTTCCGCAACGATAATAGTGGTTCTCTTTGGCCTCCGTAAAGCTTGCAATTTTTCGGCATCTGTCAGGGCAACCTCTTCGTCGTACGTTGAGGAGAAAGAGTCTGGCGATTGAAGAAGGCCGGCCAATCGCACCGCAGCGCTTTTCACGGCGAGGTGCTGCGAGTCTGATCGATCTGCATGCAGAACATGCGTCGTGTAGCTACCAGTCATGGTGATAAGGGTCCTCTGCAAGATTGTCTGATGTAAAAGATATACATGCGGAGCAGGGCGGATCAACATGCCAGTTAATGGCTTCACCCTAACGCCAAGCATTCTCGACCGGGGCTACGCCGACGCCCTTCGAGTTGATTACTATACAAAAAGTACAGAAAGTATGCTCATCGCGGCCTGTGCATTATCAGCTATATTCAGCGCTGTTGTATCTACTGCTTGATCTAAAGAGTGGTGCCGTTGCGATGAACAGCGCTTTGCACTCCAAGTATTGCGAACATGTATCACTCATTCAATTGAACAGCATCGACAAGTGATGACCACGAAAACCTTTTCAGGAACCACTAATAATAGAAGAAACAATCATCTGTCGTACAAACTTTTTCGCTATCAATGATCCCAAGAAGCAACAGAAAAGACAGTGATCCCTTAACCGTACACTACACAAACACAAACAATGCAAGCAAGTAACCAATTGATCAAGTAACCAAGTCCACGTACCCATACCCATGCTACACCCTGCCATATTCCGTCGACCTTCGATGATGCAATGCTTTGGCCATTCAACGAATGAGCTTCTCTTTACGGCTGGATTGAGCCTGACTGATTTGGCTTAACCCAGTCGAGCGACTGCAACAGGTTGATCGGAAATCCCGGACGTGACCAGAGTGCGTCTCAATGCGCTGAGAAGTCCGACAATCTCGCAATTCTGTAAGCTCATCAAGTTGTTAAGGCAGTAACCAAGAAGTCATTGACTGCTTTCAGTCCGTGAGTACAAAGCGTCCACGTCCGATCTTGTGAGCAGGCTGCGAAGCCGCCTTGCGCTTGTGTTCGCCTGAGGCGGGCTGCTCGTAGTCATCAGAGTCATCAGACTCGCTCTCCGTGGTGCCAGAGTAGGGCACGGAATCGTCAGAGCTGCTCTTACTGTCATCAGAACCGCTCTTGGAGCCGTCAGAGTCGTTCGAAACGTCAGTCTCCGAGACGTCCTCATCGACTTCCTCGTCGACGTCCTCGTCGTCGGTCTCATCGTCGGTCTCATCGTCGGTCTCATCGTTGGTCTCGTCGTCGTCGTCGTTCTCAACAGCAGGTTTGCAGCCCTTGTAGTATGTCATTTTACCGAGTCCCTGGTCGCGGCAGCCCTTGCAGATGTACTTTTTGATGCGGCGGATCTGTGGCTTCGTGAGACCCTCGTACTCCCAGTGGGACCACTCAAGGCATCCTTCCTCGGCGTCACACAGAATGGTCTTGTCCCTGTTGACGTAATTAGCACCAAGGTTAAATAGTTATGCAGGAGGAGGGAACATACGGGTCTGTGTTACCGCAAGGGCATTGGCTCTGCGCCGCCCTCAGCTCTGCCCTGAGCTCCGCCTGCGTCTTCTTCTTCGGTCCAGTCTTCGTGGTCGTCCACACCATGATTGAGGCGACGGCGCTTTCTGTGTGTTGTGTAGTGTGGGAGTTGGGTAGACTGTTGGTATGCTGTACCTGTAGTTTGGCTGGTGGACAGATGTGTTGAAGGTGCTGGTGAGTGTGGTGGCAAATGGAATACCTGGTAAGAAAGTGGTCTTATGTAGTAATCCATGAGGTAGCCAGAGGAGAGAGGAGAGAGGCGAGCGGGGAACGGCATCAGTTACGGACCTGATCGTTGACAGTGAAGCGATAGACATGTTCGCTTTGCGGCCTTTTTCACATTGTAGTCGTGGGCGAAAGTGACGGCTCTGCTAGAAACGCGCGAGCGAAGTGTCGTAGGTGACAAGACCCGGCGGGTCGGTAATCGCGTCATGCTGTTCAAGACGAGTTCCAGTGAAGTGGTCTTGGTTTGTATATGGCAGACCGGGACAGTGGGACACAGAGCCTGCTGCCATCTCCCAGCAATGTTGTGCAATAGCCCTATGTTGACGACGACACATGATGGCAATGCCTTTTCCGGGAGTAACTGCGTCCTGGAGGTCATAGCATCGATGCAAACAGTCTCAACAGATATGTAGCCCCCAGTGCCTAGCGCAAAGATGCATACAGACTCCCAAGTATTGCATCGCAGCAGAGGTCGTTCCTCCGACCCAGGTCTAGTGTTGGAACCAGGGCACCCCCATAAGGTAGTCAGGTCTCTGGTACAGTCTGTATCGAGTCAGCGAGACGTTTAACAATGGAAGATCCATTGAACAAAAAGAAAGGCTTGTGCAGGAAGACAAAAGAAGATGTTGATGGTCAATATGGGGGTCGAACCCAGGACCTTGGCGTTATTAGCACCACGCTCTAAACCAACTGAGCTAATCGACCGTTATCTTCGATAGTGAGGACGAAGGGAATGCAATTATGAAAGCAATACAAGAGAACAAAGCAGACCATGTGAGTATAGTACAGCAGTGCCTGAGCTAGAATACGACAGTGATCATGTCACTCCATGTCGAGCCCAGGTGCGATGAGTCCTCCTCTTAGCCTCTGCGGAGCTGCAGCGGTCGACATCTGCCGGTATCAAACAGGTAGGCTCCATATCTCAGTCAGTGTCATGCCCATTCAGCGTTGCATGAACTGGGCACCCATACGAATGTCAAACGGCACGCCCAAACCTTACGCAAGATCGGCCATCGAGGCCATGCCAGGAGCACCACCCGAAGAATTGTCAGCGCTGACGTAGAACATGTTCATCCATTTCGGGAATTCGTCCTTTAGCATCGTTTTGGCATCCTCCGGCGTGCGGCAGACGACTTTATGACGACTGAAGTCCTTGCGCTGGCAGGCTTTGCCACAATAAACCTGGTCTTTGCAGCGCGAACAGACGAGTGATTTCCCATGGTGCATCTCGCAGCCTCCGCAGAGCTTCTTGTCATCGGAGTAGCCCATGTCTCCCTTTGAGCAAGGCCCAATCATATGCATGATCTTGCCGTCGCCGTGCGTGTACTGGGACTTATAGCCGGCAGGAGTGCCTCCGATCATCAACCCGATGCAAGGGTCGTCTTCCTTGGGCGGAGAGTGATTAGGCGGGCGAGCGAAGTGTGCGAAGTCGATCGCAGTGCCAGGTTGGAAGCCGTCGGGTCCGAGGAGGGCCTTCTTCATCTGCTCCTTGGCGTCGTCCATGAACGGTGCAGACTCGAAGATGCCGATGAGCATCTCCTTGTACTTGCTGAAGAAGATGCGATAGCCCGGAGCGTCGTAGAGAGTGCGGCACCCATGGCTCATGGCGCAGGCACCCAGGATGGCGGGAACGTACCCGAAGCAGATGTAGTCGTCGACGGAAAGCGGGTTGAAGTAGTTGGCGACCATCTTGGCCGTAAGTTTGTGCAAGACGCCCGAGTCCAAGTGCTTGCGGACCTTCTAGGCAGCCTCGGGAGTAGAGCACTGCTTGGCGTACACCGAGTAAATGATCTTGTCGCCACTGGCCGAGTCGGTCGGCTTGAGTTTGTCGATGCCAGCGAGCTCGTCGAGGTAGGCGACTGCGCGGAGGGCGGCGTCATTCTCGAAGACACCTTCGCCGAAGACGCGACCTGGGATACCAGACGTGAACGGCATTGTTGCGTGAGTGGCTGGAGTTCCTTTCGAGGTGGGTGGTGGTGAGGGAGTGTATGAGGATCGCTGCGTGTGAGGGTCGTTGCTGTGAGGGAGAAGTGGTTGATGAAGAGTGGAAGACAAAGGTTCGGAGTGTTCAGAAGAATTGAGGTCAATGGCGCGACTCCAGGCAGCAGAACCGGTAAGACTCGAGCAGAGTGAGGGAAGGCACGACCGAGCGCGTTGTCTTCTGGCGCTTGAAGCCAACCGTAATTCTGCGGAAGACTGTTAAGTTGCCATCGTTAGCACCGTTGGATTCTTATCGAAAATATAACAATTAAATCAATTAACATCCCAGAGAGACTAGTCATCTGTAAAACTCCACGCTCAAAATTCCAAAGCAATTCCATAGCAGACCCATAACAGTAAAAAGCGCAGCACCGCGTCCCCTTGCTCGCCCGCAATTCCAAACAAAACCCGGCCATTCTCATCGTGTATCTGACGCGTACGGTAGGCCTGCTGAATAAGGATCTCGCGCTGGTGGGTGCATGTCGTGAAGTGTGCTCGTCCGTCGTTCGCTTGTCGTCCTCGCAGTCCGCGCTCTTCCGCCATCTTGCACCGTACCATTGCCAGAATCCGAGTCGCGCCTTTGAACGCCAGAAGAAGAGCGAGTCGCATGTCTGGGAGGAAGGGATAAAGGCAAAACAACACGCCCAGCATCAGGCGAAGCCATCTGCGAAGAACGGCGCTTATCGCGATGAGGACGGTCCGGGGGAGGCTAACAGATTGGCTCGATCAGCCGCCATGCATGGCACTCATGAACCCTCCGGCACCGTCATCTCACCCACCAGCATTGTCCCCTTGCCAGACGAGGTTCAAGAACCTACCGTGCCCGGGCCCTCCTCTCCGCTCGCGTCGCTGCCCTCGACATTCGGCTCCACTCTCTTGCTCAGTTGCTCCAGCAGGAAAGCTCGCTCCAGCCGCATCTTCATGATCGCGCGGTCGAGGCGCACTCTTCTGATTCTGGCTTCTTCGTTGGCGGCTTCGACTTCGTTCAGACGGCGCTTGAGTTGGATGCATTTTCTGTAGTAGGCTTTCTCGACACTAGGAGCGAGCGGTGTGCCGGCTGCGCGCTTAGCGGGTACTATTTCATGGTGTATTAGTATGTGTCCGTAGAGTAAGAGGAGAGAAGCATGGTACGTACGGACTGGAGGCATATTTGCTGGTTTGAAGATGCGCGCGAGTTGGTCGCGTGGTTTGTCGATGCAGATAAGTGTGTTGGTAGTAGTCGTAAGTTTTTCGCAATACTGATGGTCTGTCGGGTGTGATTTGGGAGTTGTTGGAAGGAAGAAAGCTTGAGTGCTTGCGCAATGTTGGTTGTCGCGCGTCCAGGTTCAGGGCTCGGCCTCGGCGCTGGCTGGCTGGCTTGTGATCGTCCGGCGAGATAAGTTGGCTGACCATCGTTGGAATGAACACTCGATTTCACTTTGGCTGAACCAGATCTTTCACACACGCACATATTCTCACAAACAAGGAAAATGATCTGCAAATCTCTTGTGAATATTGATGTACGATTTTCTTGAGTATGCACAGTAACTGGATACACATCTACAAAGGTTATCTGAAGTCATGCCATTACTCATTTTCTCCATTCTAAGACGCCCTAAATCCATGCGCCAGATCACCAAACCACGAACCAGCCAAATACGACAATTACTCGATTGCAATAACCACCATACAAGTCAGCAAGCACCTATCTCGTCCAGATCGACAATGTCGACACGGGCTATCGCTCTCGACCGGTTCTTTATCTCGAACGCCGACGTCTGCTGCCTGTTATCTTGCTTGAAGCTTACTCGATGCAAAGAGCCCGCCTCCTGCCCGTATACCGAAGGCGATCGCTTCGGCGAAGAACCCGACACCATCACGTAGTCGCTCTCGATCGACACATCGCCACCGCTGCGGGGTGACATCGACGAGAGCGACAGTGTGGTGGACTCGAGTTCGTCAACCTCCAACGAAACGACCGTGGAGAATTGCCTCGTCACGCGATCGTAGCGGAGGTGGTTGGACTCTGCAGCCAGGATCATGCCAAGGTACTGCACTCTCGCCGCACGGTGTTGCTTCTTGCTGTCGTCTTCCAGGCAGCGCGATCCGTCGTCGTCTTCGATGTTGTTGAACCAGGTCGACGCAAAGTAGCTCTGTGCCCACACCAGTCCACGTATCATGTAGTCTTCGAGTAGCGGAACGCCGTCGGTTGGGAAGGTTTCGCCGCTGGCGAAGGACTCGGTGCGGGACGAGATGGGGAAGAACTTCGCGATGTGGTTGAGGAAACTTGCAAGTGCTGACCAGTCCAGGCGGTCAGGCGAGAGAATGTCGTTGAGTGCATTGGTGGCGTTGTCGTCGAAAGAAAGCCGAGAACGTAACGTATGGAGACTTTTGATGAATACTAGCATAACGTGAACATAGGGAAGTAGACTGGGCAGGTTCTCTCTGCGTGGCGTCCGTCGTATGATGCTGTTAAAGGAGTGATAGCAGAAGTCCAAAAGGATTGCTGCTGGACGCTGGAGTTCGTCGATTCCGAAAGAAGTGAATGTATTGGCAGATTGCAAAGCAGAAGAATGGCCCTGTGAGTGGTTCGAGTCCAGAGCATCTTGATGACGTGCAGTGTCAAACAGGTGGCGATAGATGTTACTTGGTAGTCCGAAGCCGAGAACAGCTGCAATATTCGTCACAGCCAAAGGAACGCCGAATGCACTGATGCTATCTTCAGATTGAGCTTCGAGCATTGTCAGTGCAGCGCTGCAGGCTTGTCCAACGAGTTCGGTCTTCTGTGTAAGGAAACTCCTCGCGTGGAAGCAGATTACTAGAGCGTCCGCGGATTTACTGCCTTTGCGAAGTGCATGCTCATCATCCACGATGGGAGTGCACAGCGTGCTCAACGATTCCTTTGCGTTAAGAAAAGGGAAGATAGACGTCAACGCGCGTCCATAAAGGTAGAACTTGCGCAGAGAAGGTCTTTCTAGGATGCCAGAGTGGTGGTACAGTCGCCCAACCTCTGGATGACGATCAGCTGCCTTCACGTACCAGCGCCCAGCAACGCCTCCCCAGACAGTGTGAATTTCTCTGTCTTCTTCGATGGCCATGCGGTACCTTGCGAGATCACCAAGACACTCAATCCAAGTGTCTGTGAATCCAGGCACCGTCTCAAGGAGCAGAGACATCATCTGGTATGCAAGATAAATGAAAGCCAGCATGTACTCCTGCGAGTGGGGTCTTCGATGTCGCAACACTTCCAAGAATGCGTGGATCCCATGCTTCCACATGCGTGCTGGCATCGAGTACTTTGTGGCAAGCCCGAGAAGAGCTGGATTCGCTGAAGGATGCTGTGTCGCCATGAGGAAATCATGATGCTCGTATAATAGTGTCCTATGAAGGGCAACAAGCGCTTGCCACTGTTCAGTACTAAGTTCGTCGTTGGGCTGGGATGCTTTTTGAGCATCGATATCCATGCACTTGGCTTCAACCATCACCAATCCAGCATATATACCCTTGACTTCAGCAGCGAGTTGCTCCTGAGAGATGGGTGAGAACTCTGGCTGTAACGCAATACCTGACCATCGTTGTTTGCCACGCAGATGTAAAGAGTCTTGAGGTATCGTCTGAGAGTCTGGGTCTACAAAGTCTTGGTAGCCGCTGTCTACACGTTTGGTTTCCTCTGGTTTGATGAAAGTTTCGTCCTGCTTGATGGAGGATTCCTCTTGCTTGATGGAGACTACCTCCTGCTTCGTAAAGCTTTTGGACATTCGAGGCAGCTTCTGTGATGGCGAAACGTTTTCCATCATGGTATCATGTCGTTTGGCCAAGTTGATATTAACCTCGTCCTGTGGGAGTGCTTGAGGAGACGTTGTCACTCGGTGGTGGTCATGTGTTCTCATGTTGGGCCATGAGTCACGCTGCTGGCATGCGATGCGAGGCGAACGGTCATCCTTACACGTCTTCTGCTGCCTATTGTTTTTTGGCACGCTGCTTCCTTTGCAACGTTCTGAGCGCTTGCGATGTTTCGTGTCCAAAGGTTCGTCGGCGGCCGGCCGTTTGGAAAGGCCTGAAGAACTGCTAGAAATTTGTTCCATTGACGGCGAGTTTGGATTGATGCGAAGTCTTGCGGTGGCAGCAGGCAACGATGCTGGTATGCTGTCTTGCGAAGAGTCCGATTCGGGGGTGAGTTTACGCGATGAGGCGCGAGATGATGAACTTGGGGATCTGCATAGCTGTACGATGCCGAAGTCACTACTGTTATATTGAGGTCGAGATTCTCTGCCATGCACGATAATTATCAGCCTTCTACATCAACGATGCCTTGCGGGCTTATTGGAGGCAACCGTGTCGTGTGGACCATGTGGCGGCCTCCGGACAAGTTCACTGCTTAGGCAGAGCAGGCGGACATACGGTGGCACGGACATCGCCGCTTCCTCAACGCGGGATCCGGCGGAAGCGTTTCCATTCGAATAACATCCATTCCGCTTGTACAAGGCCGGCCGACATAGCTGGCGGTCGAAGGCCTGCGGACAAGCATTCGTACTTCTTTGCGAAGTACTACAAGCTAGTGGTCGGCGATGACTGGCGTGTTCGTGATGAACTCGATGCATTCTCGTGATGGCCGGCGTAGACCAACAACACTGGAGCGAAGTGGAACGTTGTGGAGAGTTGCCTAGAGGTATGCCTGGCGAATTTCGTGTCAGATGGGTTGTATATATGGTACATTTGCCTCTCTGAAGGCAATCTCACTTACGTGAATCGAGTTGCCGTGTAAGCCTTCAATAACGCGCTCATCGATTATACTGTTAGCGTCCTGATTGCTGAGCGTGGGCGATCGCGACTCACTGACTGAACGGCCAAACCAAATGCGTAGGGGAAGTTGCGTTGCTTTCGGCTTCAAACAGCACTAAGTCGATATCAAACACAGGTAGTAGAGCAGCGCACCAACGACCTGTTATCCCATCAAAGTATCTGATGCGAGACCAAGAACTGAGGCCGCCGCTCTCCACCAGATGAAATGTGCGGGGCGTGACGCGCGCCGCCTTCGAGCTTGTACCGATGGTGAGATTCAGGCAACTGGTTCGCACTTTGGTGGCACATCAGCCGTGCGCCACCTGAATGCCCAGGCGTCGTACCGAGCGTACATAAAGAAGGCAAACACCCCCACAGCCTCCCCTTTGAGGATCGACCATTACGAAACCGCCAAAGGAACTCAGAGGCCGCCTTCGATTATCCCTGGCTTGATGAGTCTGTGAGGCTGCCCCAACCACATGCGCTATTGCCAGAGGATATCCTGTTCTATGCTGGTGGCTGGCGAGGCTGATACTTTCGACCTACTATATGCGAAAAGGCGGCCGTCTGATGGTCATGCATCGTCCTTGGGAAGTTCAAGGTTGCCTTTTTTTCCCATGCTCTGCATCGGATCACGGGGTGCTGACCCGATTTAGCGGTATCTGCTAGGCTGAGGGCGGCCTCCATGCTGCATGATGCATGCGGCCGCCGCAGGCCCCCCTCCTTATCGATGCAACAAAATGTCATTTACGTGGCCTACCAACCCCCAAGCTGTGCTATCATTTATTGCCGCACGACAGCATACCCAGTCTTTGCCTACATGTAGGTCGTATAGAGGCGTCTCTGTCTAACGAGCCACAGGACTTCGCTTCTCCAAAATTGGGAGACTCGAGCACTTTAGCGAACGCGGCGGCAGTTCTCGATCATATACCACAAACAAGCATGTGCACATCAATCTGGAAAAATCAATGAGATCTTCCACGAAAACAGAGGGCCCACGTGGCAAAATATTCGCCCTGGATTTATGGCGCATCATCCGGCTTAATGCTTGTCTTACTATCATCGCCCAGGACATCGATCGAAGGCAATCCTGATATATCGAGTTGGATAGGTGACCATGCAACCATGACGAGCGCGGAATCCTGCTCAGACGGGTTGCCTAATATGAAGATCTGGTGATCATAGAACGCTGGAATAGTCATCCATGGACCACTTCCTGGCGGCAGTGTCTCGATACCCAGCGAGTCTGCATACTATGACTTATTCAAATCAAGTGTGAGCATCATTCTGCCCTAAGGAGATGTGCCTTTCGGCCTGCACTCTCGGCAGTGCATACGAATCGGGAGGCCAGCCGCTGTTTTGAAGAAAATTCGTGTGTCATTAGCCGCCTGTCTACAGCCATCTTGTCATATCATGTCCAACATTGGAGGACTTGGATTCCGGATATCAAGCACAAGATGACGAGTTTGCTCACGGTGTCACAATCTTATTCGTTATACTTACCGCTCGCGAAAAGCCAAGGCAATCGAGGGATTCACCACTGATACGCTCACCTCGAAATTACGCAGACCTAACCCATCTATCAGCACAAGCGCCGGCGATCGATGTAGGTACACATCTAGAACATGCTGCAGATCTTCTCAGGCGCTCAAAAGTCCCAAAGAAGCTGCAACACGTCAAGACAAAGGCTCTCGTCAAGAATTTCTTCGCTGCTGTGTGTGGATGGCGTTCAGCCTCATAGCAAGCTTGTACCTACTCACACCGCCAGGAATCATCTTGCGAAGGGCCATACCTAACAGACAGCTTCCAGCATTTGACGCCGTCGTCCAAAGGGCGTGTGAAGAAATCATCACACCCTCCACTTGAAAACAGCGAAGGCGGCTGAAGCCCGAAGGCAAACTGTCACAAGCCTGGCGTACACCATGCACACGTGGAAAATCCTGTCCACAAGCACAAGCTAAATTCCAAGAAATCGGCCTTGTGGTGTCGCGGTGGGGCGTCGTACCACCACATTAGGGTAACAACCACACCGTTGAGAGGACACGAGATTCGGAGACATCACCGGTTTGCGTCGAAGTTCCGAGGGATCGAGAGGCTAGCAAGTAGGTATGCGCGACATACGATTTGTCGACCCTACGGTCCGTGTCAGCGCGCGCGATTTCGAGAAGAACAGGAATATTCAGATCTGCAGGCGGTGTGGATGGTACGCGAATGAGTGTTCGTCGCATTTGCCTCATACAATCTCGATGCGGTCAACTCTCGTGGCTCGTCTCCACGTTACACTTGCGACCTGTGGTCGTACGGCGAATCTCGAGGCTTGGAGGCGTACACGAATAGACGGGATGCATGACTCGCTCAGTCGCACAATTGGTTGCCTCGCATAGAGAAGAGACGTGTGGCTTACACGAAAAAGCACGGCGGGCTGGTGAATGATAGGTCTTGGAATGCGGTATTGAGGCGCGAGGGCAGAATGCATTAGCGTTGTGTTCGATGCTGTGAGCTGCATCTTTGGGCACGTGTGTTGGTGATACTGGATACCTGGGCTATTCCCGGTGGTTTGTTTCCTCAGATGCATCTGTGACTGCAGACGAAAGATCTGGAGTCACACTAAGGCTCCAGTTGAGTACGCAGCTGTGTGGTGGAGAACGAGGCTTTGTTCCAAGAAACCGTTCATCCGGACCTAATATGCTGGCAATATTAAGCCACCCGAACGCCCTCAGGTAGGATTGAAAGGTCTTAGCCCAAGATCCTAGCAAGGCGTCGATTCCTCGGACGAGTAGCAAAGCGAGGGTAGCTGCTGCCTACATATGCGAAACCGGCTGGATATGAGAATATTATCCCGACTTAGCAGTCTAGCAGCGAATCCTTCGAGCTCTCCCTACACCTTATTGACATGCCCTGAGACGAGCAAGGCAAGCTGGTGCAGGTAAGCGCAGGAGAATGCCTTGTTATTAGAAGCAATGCACTTCCCCGTTGCAGCCTACAGGTGACGTCTTGAACGCCTCAACATTTCGACAATTCCGAGGGATGATATGCACAGTCATCACTTTCCAGGTATGCATAGTATCTCAGCATAGGCTTACAGATCAAATCAGCATGCAGGTTTGCGGGAAACTCAAGGAAGCTCGTTGTGGGATGTGTCCGATCTGCATGTAGTTTCATGTGCTATCGAGGGCACTCTACTCACGGGGCCAGCCTTTTTTGCGAGAGGTCTCGAGTAGGAGATAGACCACTCTCACAACTGCCGAGTCTGCAGAGCCCTGTTTATCGACTGCCTTTTTTTCGCCTTGACCACTAGAGTCTTCTTCCAAGCGAAGGACGCAACTCGTGCCTGCATAGATTGCCTGCAGAAATCCTATCACGATGTCTGAAACTTGTGAGCATAGCCACACTGGGATTAGCATGATTGCCTGCGTCCAGAGCCTTAGAAGCGCCTAGCAGGCCCAGGCAAAGGTTTGCATGTTGTTGGAGCAGGGTGGCCTCAGTCGAGATTACCTTCCAAATGTATAGTGACTGCTCTCATTTGGACTTTTGCTAGACACGAAGCGTAGATTCACATTCTGCCGTGATCCATTGTAACGGTGCAAAGTCAATGTTGCTGAAGATGTAGATGTTGAGTTATGTTTTCAATGGTTGTGTTATTTCAAGGTCACGTTTTATACTGGCTGCCCTGACCCTTGAACGTTGATCGTCCGCGCTAAACATCTGAATCCCGCACCATTGATCCTTGGGACACGCGCTTCACTCTACCCTCATCGGCGTCAACATGCGACGAGGCAGGATATGGACTTCTGGTCGCGGCTGATAGGAGGCTCCTACACTCCCAAACCAAATCCACCTCAACATATCCACGACCCGCGAGCCCGTCTAGCACGCTTTAAGAAGGCGTACACGACAGTTCAACAGCTATGCAACCGACCTAGGAACCTCGCCAAAGAGGCAGTCACCCTTGACGAGCTCAAGAAACTATTCGACCGCCTGTCACAACTCATAAGGGAAGAATCGAGAGCGCCGGCTCCGCATCTTTGCCTCCAATATGCGGCATCCAACCAGATATACGTTACCATCACACGAGCGGCCATAGTCAGCCACAATGAAGGACTCATACACTCGACAATCACATTGCTGGCGACCCTTGTGGACAGTGAAGAGGAGGATTTCTTGTCAAGTCAGCCTTTTGCTAAGAGCCTGATGCGTCTGGTCACAAGAGTTGTAGACACTGGGAATATCTTGCTTGAGCTCGACACGGAGACTGCGATCCTAGAGCTACTTTTCACAGTCGCGGCCAAGATTCGTTTGCAGCCAGCCATTCTACCAGTCTGGTTTGCTTCATCTGCAAAGCCAGATTTGGACTACACCAGTGTCAAGGAGAAGAAGGGCTTTGTTGGGATAAGCCAGAAGGACGACTTCCCTCTGTGCTATCTGCTCATCGACCGAGTACATCACGATGGACGAATTGGAGACTTTGCCCGGACGGGACTGCTGTACATTTTCGAGGCCACAGGCCGCTCTGTCGACCTGGAGAACTGGGTGATTTCAAGTGATCTACCAACTCTGATGGCATCTGGACTTGGAGCTCTGTACAGCCAGCTCAGCCGCGAACTCAGCATCCTCCACCCAGATGCGACTCTGCCTGCTGTACTCGCTATGAGCGACTACACCACGACACACCCACGTGTCACGGCAGAATCCGCCTTCTCAGAGAGGCACAAGTCTCACATGACCACCTTCCTATCTTACCTTGCATTCTGGCAAGACGTGCTGGATCACTGTCGGAGTGCAGAGGTTAAGCAAACTTTGCTCGACCACTTCCAGATCCTTTTCCTGCAGCAATTACTGTACCCCTCCATCCTTCAATCGAGTGACACGGACGCTGGTAGTTCCGTTGCAGTTCTCACCTATGTAACAACCATTTTGGCAGCACTCGATTACCCTGACCTGATACACAATATCCTGGCGTATCTATTGGCCATTCGGGATGCTCCTACGCCTGCAGATGTCGGTGCCAAACCAGAACGCCGGTCAAGTGAGCGACCGCGCTCACCAACGGCAGTCAAGCGCAGACAGAGTCTCATGCTGCTCGCAGCTACAAAAGATCCCGAAGATGCGGTCGAACCAACTCTGTTCAACCTTGTTGATCTCATTTCCAACAGTCTCAGTTCGAACAACGATTCGACGGTATATGCAGCCCTCAGCCTTGCTTCCACCATCATCAATCGCCAGAAAAAGTATGCGTTTGGTACTCTGCTGAAGCCGCATGATGTATCGAATAATGTCACCACTCGCACAGCTGGTGCCCAAGAGTTAGAAGTCGAGAAGTATAGCGAACTGGCCCTTTCACTCCACGAGCTCGGCTTAGATGAGGCATACTCTGGCCTTGCCGAAGATGTTAGACTTGTCATCGAGGCGCAAGTAGCTCTCGGATCGTCGTCATCAGACCAAGGCGTGTCTCCGGGTCTCAAATCAGTCAACATGTACGCTTTGCGTCCGGAAGATGCCTTTATGCGCTTAGTATCGGCTTTGTTGCGGACTTTCTTCACCAATAGTGTTGATGTGAACCTAGCGCTCACGCAAGTGCTGATCTCCATCGCTGCCTGCATCGAAATCCGCCTCGATATTTGGTTCGCCCTGGACGCAGCCCAATATTCCTTTGACGGCGCTACCTCCGGCGCAAAGAAATCGTGGCAATCCCTATTGGATGAGGAAGAGGAGAGCGTTTTGTCAGATCTTCAACAGGCGTCACGTCGTCCTGCATGGTCCGAAACACGGGTACCCGTGATTTACAGTGTACTGCAAACGCTCGCCGATGAATTGACAACGGTTCGTGACTCGGTGCCGAACCTCGACCAACTCATATCGGGCCGCAAGAACATGCTACAGGCCGCCAGCTTGGACGCTCCGGTACCCGACCCACACTCACTCGCCGGCAGTCCGATGCCAACACATCTCCACCCAACGACCACAAAGCCAACACAGCGCGGCCACAGCCGCGCTTCAAGTGTATCATCTGCCGTGAGAGGACGTAAGCAGGCAGCCGAAACAGCATCAGCCGACCACAGCTCCGCCGCATCACCGGCCGGACAGCGGCCCGGAACCACCAACGACAGCAGCAGAGCGGCTTCGCAAGTTTCTTCACATGCCCGCAAAGGATCGAGAAACATTTTCCAACCGCCTCCGCCTGAGGCGCCGTCGACGACTGATGTTCTCATGCAGAAGATCAGCTTTGATACTGAGAAGGAGGGCGGCGAGAGGACGGCCAGTTTGAACCATGTCTTGACCAACGTCGTTGTACTGCAGGAGTTTGTGCTTGAACTGGTGGCTGTGTTGCAAGTGCGCGCGGCGGTGCTTGGGGAGAAGGAAGTGCGGTTTAGTGTGTAGAGTGGTTTGCTGCGTGCATAGCTGGTTTAGTTCGATACCCGGAAAGGGAAGTTGTTGTTCATAAACATCAATATTATCACTGTGCCGTGAGGAACTTGATGATGGATCCTGATACCGTGAAGATAGCGGGCGGTGATATTATCCATCGAGATGTTAGTTCAAAGATTGAAGTTTTCTATGGCTAGGCTTGCAGCTGAGCTACTAGACATGATCACGTTGTCTTTGTGCGAGATGTACACCAAAGTCGAGGTCGTTGCTGTGAATCATTGATTTCGACTGTTGACATGTAGCTAGTGGACATGAGTCTAGAGGTCTGTCTACTGAAGTATACTGCTCATGTCATGTCAAACTCATACCCTCGTGGCATTACCAACAACAAAATTATTCGCATTCGCCGCATCCGCCCATCCGCTCTCCAAGCCCCAGACAGCCAGCTCGACCTTCGCGTCTGGCGACAAGTCCTTTGAGGCAACACTAAGGAGTGTAAGCGGCTGATCAGGGAAGAACAGCATAGTCGCAGCATGGATCCCCCGATCAACGAAGACTTCCAATACGGAGCGGTCAATCACACCCTCCACATTCCAAACAGTGCCGTTGTAGATATCCGCGACACTGAACTTGCTGGTCCAGAAAACGTCGTCTGCAAATCCATTGGTGTGCGAGCGGTCGAGCCAGAATGGGTTGTCGCCGCTGAACAGGAAGCCCGCGCGGATGGACTCGCCGGAAACGGGGCTCAGGAAGGTGAAGTTGAGGGTTGGGTTGGCGCCGAAGTCGGTTGCGTTGATGTTTGTGACGTTGATGGAGAAGTGCACAGCGTTCGACTCGACATGCGCGAAGTCTACGATCGCGGAGCCGTTGCCGGTCCATGTCTTCTCTTCGAGGCTGGTATCTTTCACAGCTTCCAAGCCGTATGGCTCAGTGACGAGAGTCCAGCCGATGCGGGTTGCGTTGGTCAGGTAGTTTGTTCGCGGCAGGCTCATGATCGATCTCCAGCCTTCGGAGCCTGTGGGTACGCGGTTTGTGTATTGCCAGTTGCTGGCCCAGGCAATGTCGATTTGCGGCTGGTCTTCTGGAATTCCGTAGAAGAATTGGCCGGCGTAGTTGTCCTTTGCGAAATCGTTGAGACGAGTCGCCTGGTCGATGGTGTTGAAGTGAGTACCGTTGAAGCGTCCAATGAAATATTGCGTGACAGAGCCGCCAAGAGGAGCTCCGGGTTGGATACTGAGAGTGAGGAGATCCAAGTTCTCACCCGGCTCGCCAGTATCGTAGTCGCGGGTGGGGATTGAGACCATGTTCGGGCACTCGTACTGAGCACCAAGGAAACCGTGATCAGTGAAGTTGCTCGTGTGAGTCCAGTTCTTGAGGTCGGGAGAAGTGTAGATGCCGATGCTGAACTCTTGTGACCAAGTCACAACCATGACCCACTCATCACCGTATCTCGATACTTTGGGATCACGGAAATCTTTACTGTTGGTGTCAATGACTGGGTTCCCCTCATACCACTCGAAAGTATATCCTCCGTCTCTCGAGTAGGCAATATCTTGAGTCTGCAGCTTCAAGTCTCCATAGTTGACAGTAAAGATGGCGACCACTCCATCGTCCTGATCCGGGAAGAAACCAGAAGTGTTGTTGGGGTCAGTGACCGCACTGCCAGAAAAGACGCCAGAGTTCGCAACAGGAGGGTAAAGAGCAATGGGCTGATTCTCCCACCGGTAGAGGTCCTTTGATGTCGCGTGACCCCAATGTTGGTTGCCTGCAACGATATCTGCCGGGTTGTATTGATAGTACAGGTGGTAGGTGCCGTCCTTGTCGACAAACATGCCATTGGGATCGTTCATGAAGCCTTGAGGAGGACTGAAATGCACTTGAGGCCGTAGACCTCCAGTGTAGTTGCCAGGGACTGGGGAGTCTCGAGGAAACGGAGAAGTGTCGCTGGTGTTGGTCACTCGTTGAGCTGATGCGAGCACAGCAAGGCTGGCAACGCTGGTACCGAAGAGGAGTTTCATGTTGCCAAAGATCGGATGGATATCAAAGGTGAATGCTTCTCCCAATGTCGACACAGCAGCAGACTACCTACCATTTTATATCTCCCACTTACCGTCCCTGTCCACATCATGGCCTTCCGTCAAGACCGAACAACCCGTTGAGCGAGCCGCCAAGTGCCAGCCCTGGCCTTGGGTCAAGACATTGTCGGGGCTGCGCCATACCGTTCTCCACCATCAATGATGTATTCCGACCAAGGTGTCGTAGAGATGGATCGCGGTATGTCCAAGAAGAGGCTAAGCGACAAGCAATAAAAGGACCGATTGCATAAGGCCGAGTAGCACCGAGTGCCGATCTGTGGGTTGGCGGCTCCAAGTCTCCACGCAGACTCCGCAATACAGGAAGTGTAATGCGGATAGCCATGGGGTTTTGCAGGAGGCTTCATTAACATTGCCATGACACTGTGTCGGTGGAGTCGTTGGTGCTTCTTGGCGCGAAGGCGGGTGAGAGGGCAAGAGCGTTTTGCGTCATTTTCTCTGAAAGCCCTCCACTTCGCGTGGTGGACAGGGCGGAAAAGAAATGAAGAGAGAGTATCTTTTTGTTGTTTCATGCTGTCGAGAACGTCTCCAAATGTTTGCCATAAACCCTATTGCTCTTGATTCTCAGCCCAACGTACATTCATTCCGATGAATCACAGCAAGGAAATTCAGCTCGTCGGCCTCTCAGGTGTTTCTCGAGTCTTTAGGTGCCCTATGGTGGGTGGAAGGATCGCTTTGAAGAGACCATGTTCACGGAAATCGCCTTCACGGCTACTACGGAGGTAATGAAAGACAACCACATTAGGAGAACCCCACCAATGCTGAACGGCATTAGGGCTGCTGATGCAACGACAGTCAAAATCTGCTGACCAGCAACAACGATGACGCTGAACTTCGAACCTAAGAACGTAAAGGACATTATGAATCAATGTTATATACACATGATATTATCAAATTACCCCCAATGTATCCGGCCAGAATTGCGTACACGCCATGCTCACATCCGAAACAAAATCAACGCCATCGCTGAACGCACACCACACAAAGCCACCAAAGCTTGCTCTCACGACCGCAGCTCGGAGAAGATGTACGGAAAGATGACAACACAAGCCTTGTAGAACACACCCACACTGAGAATCGATCTCAGTGGAATCATGAGCGCGCCAGCGCCAGTGATGTAGAGCCACATCGCGTACAAGGCAACGGCGAAGAAGTGGTAGAACAGTACGAAAGGCTGCCTGATGATGCCGGCCAGAAGACCAACGGGGCCATCGATGCAGTTGCCACCGAGCTTGAAGTACTCGAAGCAACCCTGCTGCAAAGCCTTGAGCTGGACATCTTCGGCTGCGAACAGGGAGTAGAGAGCCATGGCCAGGATGTTGATGACTGAGCTGAGACCCTTGCGCTTCCAGTGGAAAGTCTTCATCTGCTGAAGGACAAGCTTCGTGTCGCTGAGATAAGGCACGACATTGGGATGGAGTACTTCACTGAGCAGCACGGCATCGTTGAGCGCCACGGTCATGCCACCGCCTGTCAAAGGGTGTCGCATGTTCATTGCGTCGCCAAGTAAGATGAGGCCAGGCTTGCGGTTGGTGGCTGGTGGGAGGAAAGAGTTTGGCATTGAGCGTAGGCGATCTTTTTCTATCGCTGCTTCGAAGCATGGTCGTACTTGTTCTGGCAGGGCAGGAATGACCACATTCTTGAGGTAGCCCTTTGTGCCTCCTGCCTGCAGAGATGCGGAGGGTGTGTTCTCAGGAATGTCGACTAAGGCTCGTGTCTCGTGAGTTCCGATCTGGTAGAGTAGAATAGGTGCATGGTCGCCAATAATTACATGTCCGTGGTTCGGCATGGGTAATGGTGCGTCAATCAATTCCAGGCCCCAGAATTTTGATTTGGCGACAGGTGCGTCTGTCCTGAACTCCTTTCTGAACTTGCTGGCGTATCCATCGGCAATGACTGTGAGAGATCCAAAGAACGAGTCTGGCTGTCCATTGACTGTCGCCTCAACACCCAGGATCTGGTCGGTGTATCCGCTGCGAACCAGGCCAGTCGCGGTTCCTTCCACGACCGTGACATTTGGATGCGCGAAGATCTTCCTCCTCAATTGTTGTACGAACTTTCCGTGGTGGAATGACCTGCCCTCAGGCCTCTTCCTCTTCGTCCCTCGCATCTCATCCGATTTCACGGTCTCCTCATCCTCTTCTGCTCGCGCCTCGGCGGGATATGCGATCGGCACCTCGTTGCCGTGGTATATGACATCGTACCCAACCACCTTGATCGCATCAATGCCCTCCAAGCAATCGCGCATCCCAAGCTTTTCCAGCGCCTGCACGCCTCCTGGCTGTAGCAATTCTCCGACAATCCTGTCTGGCTCCTTCAGAGACCTCTCGAGGACAATGACGCTCCGCCCCTGGTTGCCCAGCGCCACTGCCACCGCGCATCCCAAGATTCCAGCTCCGATTATGACCACATCGGCTTCATGGTGCAGCAGCCTACGCTGCTCGGCCTTCTCGTCCATGATCATTCGGCAGTTGTAGAATGGGAGTATGTGTGATGTCGGTCAGAGCTTTTCCAGGTGCTGTGAGTGGCTTAACAAGTTGGAATATTGACAGGCAATGGTATCTGCAGGCGCAATGGTGTGACGTTGAGTGGTCCTTCAGTCGTACCATTATTTTCTCGTGGCGGCCCTCCTCGATCCAGGGACAAAATCAACAGGGTTCGAGATCGCGCAGGTCGCCTGTGGCTCACATCTAGATTCAAATTAGGTATCGTCTGCGCTGTCCTATGCACCAAGACCAAAGTTTTGAATCTAGATCATCAGAGTGTGGCTCCACTGCTCGGCGGCATCCGGCCGTGGGGGTGGCTTGTTCTTCATTTCCCAACTTTCTTTCACGTGAAAGGCGACGAATTATCGGATCGAACTGTGCAGCAACGGTGCCAAACCTGAGCATTGTTACATGTGGCAACCACACGTATTTCCAGCGGTGTGCACGCGTCCGACTGCGGTACGACATGTCATACCAGCACTGCAACCGAGTAGTCACGTTCCCAGGCAATATTGTGCACTGGCGCTTGCAAACAGGTCAAAGTCGCCGAGCAGCGACACCAGTAAACGAGCAGAAACCAGCATTGGAAGCACCGCATACTGCCCTACATGTGCGGCCTCACAGCACTGGAAACTGATCTGCAGCTATTCATGCGCGCGCTCTCGTCGACTACGGTTGTGTCCAGCAAACGTGCAGTCTCTTTGTACGACCAAACTGTCACTGCAAGCCGCCGCCGCCCAGCTGTCACGCCACGCTCTCTGCTGCATGTCGCTTGCGCGGGGATCGGCATCTTCTCGCGCCACTGCAGGCAGGACAAGCAGACGGAGACAAAAGCGACAGGTGACTTTTGCTGCTGTCCAGGATGTCTATGGGACGACGACCAGGGGACTACTGGACCAGCATTATAGGATCCGTGTTACCTGGTGGGTCGTAGACGTGTACCTGCAGTATTGTTTTGAAGGATTTCTGGTAGTGGCATGCTGCGAACCACATGCGAGCAGAGTGATCTTGCTTATGCGAAGATGTTGTGCAACTAGCTAATAACAGCCTTGCGAGTCCGCCTGTGCCAATGTTTCCAGCGGCTGATGCGGCTTGGAGACTAAGAGACTGTGAATCCGAAACTCCAGAGGTACGGACTTCCTTTTGCGTGATTATCAGAATGTAAGGACATCCGCAAAGCGTCCAACATGCTGGTCTTCCAATGCTAGCAACAAGTTCGCGCACCGACTCGACTTACCCACCCGAATCATGGCCGACTTACTGGCTATCACCGCCGAGGAGGATGCCCTTGACCAGGTACACCAGTATAATTCTCCGAATTCGGATTGATATTGCTTGGTGGGCCTCGTGATAGTAACAAGGATGACGAAACTAGGAGTTCGACCGCTCCATAATCCCGCACAGAGGCCCTGTTCGCACGAGTCAATAGTCCAGGGATGCCCAGTCTGGACGGCGAACAACTGCCGACGACATGGGTACGACACTCGGTCGCCAGAACAGGATTCAATTACCAGGGAGACGGTCCTGGAGACTTCAACTGGACAGTAAGACAAAGGGCAAGCAACTGGTTTTACTGACGCTCATTATGCGCTAAGTGATGGAAGTATCGATTGTGTGGCTAGTTGAGACGTTGGTTCGACCTCACAGCACTTCACTACTTCAGGCGCCACATCCAGTCAGCCTGAAGAGTCGTCAACATCACTACCACGGAATTCTCCCTCCGCGTCGATGCACAGGTCACCGCTCAGTCTGATAGCACGTCTTACAAAGCGATCCAACACGACTCGTATCCAATGGTGCTTCTGATGTTTATCTACAGGCACACACCTTGTCTCGCATCTTCACCTTTGCACAAAGACCTAGAACCCGTGCACAACTGCCGAGGTATATACAGCATCCTCGACTCCTCCCCGACTCCTCTCTCAGACTGTGCCGCTGTCACAGACTGAAACATACACGATGGAGGTGTAGGCGGACGTAGACCTTGAAGGAGTTCATTGCTGCAAGACAGGAACAAGCCACGTTCCTCCTTGTGAACCCTTGGACGAACCGTGACAGCCTAGTTGGCGCTATGGAATATGACATCCAGGCACAGACAACGCTGTAACGTTGAGGAGGAATGCGATCGCGATCAGAGCAGTTTACAGCGCGGTTCAGGCTGTTTGTACAGCACACCGCCGACTGGGTACACGCAAAGTTCCGGCTTGACATCAGCCGAGCACTAATCACAGACGAGCATGCTGTTACTATATCTCTTTGTAAACTCAGGTGCAATCTACGCTTGCTTAGAAAGCGTCCTCTTCCGTCACATGACGTCTATAGTGGATCAATAGTCTGTCGATTCTGCCCGATCAGAACATCCTCACAGCTCACCAGAGACCAGCAATAATATCGTATGTGATAGCGAACTGGACCCCGGTATAACATCCCTGGCTGCAATACGTGCACAGTACAACAGTCCCTAAGACATGGCAAAGTCTACGAAATACGAGCGAGTAACCGAAGTGACAGCGGCTGATCCTTTGTGCCTCGCTACCGGGCTGCTGGTGGCATTGCTGACTCTCAGAACCAGTTTCCAGAGACGTGAAACCTGCTCTTCCCTTTTCGTCCTTGGATGGATGCGCGAGTGTGGGACAGCACCACCCGCTTTCGATCCTACAGTAAGCACATCACCGCATATACATGTAGCCACGTACCGTAGAAAAGACGTTCCTGCACCCCAGGTTCTCGTCGCAGCTTCGCTTGCTTGCTCGAGGGCTTTAGGTCACTGTCGTGGTCGCGCGAATCCTGCCATGCACGTCGCCCGGAACGGACGGGTTTCGGGGAACAGTCTAGAGAGTTGGTGCGCTTTTGATGGCAAGGTTAGGGCCGGCACGCTCTGGCTTCGCTCGGCTCAACGGCGGCCGCTCGCTGGCGCGAACAGCGGCGAGAGTCAGAAGAACGCAACAAACCTCTCTGTGTTCAGTGCGAAAAGAACATGACCTGCACGGCTTTTCCGCTGGTCACAGAGGATTTTCTAGAGCGCAGGTCTGTGTGAAGTGGTGACGTTCCGGTGCTGGTTGTCGTTAGGGACATGAAGGAAGTACGTGGCAGACGGAGTTCCAACCGGCGCTCTGGAAGCTTGTCGAGCTTGGAGCAAAGGCCATGGAAAGAATAATGTATGTGGTCTTCCCTGCATAGACAGTGTGAGACGCAGTGTCTTGCCTCGCGTATATGCATGCATGCATGCAGGCAGACTCCTCTTCTCGCGGTTCGATGATAAAACAAAAGCTGGGCCCTGCCATACAACCAGAGACGACCAGGAGTCCGACGCCGAACCCCTGGAGTCACTCTGTATCATGTACTGTATGGTGTCTGTCCCGGAAAGCGCCAGAAAGAGGGTTACATCCGTCGCAATATGCAGAATCCGAGTGGGTGGTATCACGGGGATTGTCTGACAAAACGGGACTGAGAAACAATAACACCAAAGGAGCGAAGCTCGCGGTCCGGCTGTGGCGTTTCGTCGACCGTTGCGAGAAGCACGTGGCAGAATGCCCGCCCAGAACGTCGCTGCTTTTTTGATGCTTCCGTGGTTCCGTGCACGTCGATTTTTCGAACGTCTTTTGGTTGGAGCCGCGTCGGATGTGATTGGTGCTCTTGAAGATGTCGCCTTTGTGTATGGATCCACTTGCCTATAGGGTGAGCTCGGACGGAGCATTCGAGCCGAGCCAGGGCGCTTCTTTTGCTGTAGCAGATTCAGGCAGATGACACACGCCAGCGCTACCTGAGGCGCACCACACTATCGAGTGGTGGTGGTCGCTGGTGGGAATGGGAATACCGGCAGTGGACGATAATGGTCAGTCGACTGCTGCATACATACTCCCATACAACAATGAGGGTAGCAGCAGTGAAAGATACAAGGCTGCAGAACCGCCGAGCCCAAGCATGCATGATCTGCTCCAAGGTGAGGTGTGGTGGCACCGACCCTGCATTCGCACTGTTCGATGCAGAATCTCGCATGAAAGCGCAGCGATGAGGCAACTCTTTTGCGCGACGATAACAGCATTTCGAGAGAGACAGCGTGCAAAGTGCCGTGCGCGACAGAAACATTAATCGTGCTCTGTCCCGTGCGGTTCATCGTCAGGTCACTGGCGCTGGTGTCTGTTGATCCTTCGAACTAACGCTATTGAAACAATGACAGGCATCCTGCCTTTGTGGTGGCAAGCCGTATCGACCTCCTGCGCGCGCCGCCGCGCCCGATCCCTGTAAGCGCCATCTCTCGTTCTCACGCTTGCCGCACCGAGGTAGCCTCCGGTGCGAGTTAATATATGTGTCGTTGCAAGCGTGAGATGTGCGGTGCAGAGACTGGCTCGCCTGGGAAGAGGCTTTCCCCGCAGGCAGTATGCGAGCACTCTAGCAATAGCAGCGGCGGCGGCGCATACGGTACATTATCTTAGACTGGGCGGGCAGGGCATCAGATTGTGTGACGGACGGCTGGCTGGGATCGCATGCAGGATGCACGGTGACACCAATACCCCCATAACCCGGTTCAGAGCACCTTGGGGGTCCAGCGGCGGCGGTGAGGGCTCGCCCGAGAACGAGACGAGTCGCTGGACGCAGTGGCTAGTCGGCTGCAGTGCACGTTGAGGCGTGGGCTCGCCCGGCTACGTGCGCTTCTACAGAGTGCAAAGAGGTCAGAGTCTCCATGTCTTCCAAGGGTGCAGCGCTGTGTAGCGCTCTCAGGCAGGCACTGGCTTGCAGACACCACTTTCGTCGTCCGGGTAGGCGGGCAGGAGGCATGTCAGGCTCGCTTGGTGTGTGGTGTACGTGCGTGCCTTGAGTGGCTCGAGAGTGGAAGGGTGGATGCATCGATGGCCGAGGTGGTTCACCTACAGTGTGCTAAGTGAGAGGGTCCCGGTATGGCGGGACGTGCTCGCAACATAGCTGGGAGCGGTGCGGTGCAGGCAGGATGATGTCCTGGTCCGCATTGCAGGAGTAGCAGCAGGCCATCAGTACCCAAGCGAGCCTTTCTCTCCTCGCCCTCCCTGCCTGCTGCCAGCCAGCCTGCGTGCACTGCGTGCGTCTTACTCGTTCGTTCTCGCATGGCATGGCCTGGCCCTAGCGCCTTACATCCTGGGCTCGACGGCCATTCGCTACCGACATGAGGGATGCGTTGTGGATGCGTGGATGTTCGCTCGCTGCGGCCAGCAGACCGTGTTTGGCCTCCTGCTGCCGCTGCGCTGCATCTGCCATACTGCTAGCCTGCGTAGCCTGCGTAGCCTGCGTAGTTGCGTAGCGGATCATGTACGTGCCTGGAAAGGGACCACGCCTGCATCTTAGCGGCGCCAGTGGGCCACGATTAAATACATAGGTAGAAAGGTAAACGGGAACCTCGCCGCCCACGCGCTCCGCCAGTACAACCTAACCTCATCAAACCACCTACCTGTCTGCGTGTCGGTCTGCCTTGCTGCTGCCCACGCGTAACTATCCTCCCCATCGCCATCCTCGCCGCTGCATATCCTTACTACATACACCTCCTGCCCGTTGCCGCTCTGCCTGCACGCCCATTGTGTGTGTGGCTGTCGTGCACCATCGCACTACCACCAGCCCGGGCTTCTTTTCGGTCACTCATACACTGCACGAAAACGCTATCGTGCCCAATTGACCCAAGCACATCCTCGCCTCTCTCGGCGTCACCCTTCCTTGCTCACGCCCACTGATCTGCTGGACACTGCGTGTGCACACGCACCGCACTTATTTCACCGCACTACGCCGACGTGCGCGAGTGGCCTTTTCCTGCATGTGCAGGATATGAGTACGTGCCTACCGGACGACAAGGAAGTTACTTGCCTGCCCTGGAGGGTAGGCTACACCAAGCTCGAAGCCGATCAGCCATCACTTCACCGCAACACTCGTCGAACGTCGACGTTCAAACAGAGAAGTTCTCGGATCTGGAGTTTTGTTGTCAATTCCTCTGCTTCAAAGTCCATCGAAAAGACAGCACCGCAATCGATGTCACAGCCGCGGGCGCCTTATGAGCAGCCCAGCCACCACTCCCGGCGACAATCAGGCGTACCAAGTGCTGGCGATATGGCACAGATACAACGCCCTCCTAGCTTTCCTAGCGCGGGATTCCTCAGTCACTCTGATCAACGACCTGTACCTGGACCACAGCTACCTCCTTTGCTAGGGCTGCCAGCACAGCATGCCGCAGTAGGCGGAAACGCCCGACACATGCAGCTCCCTCCAATGGAGCCATCCCCGATTGCGAACGAGCAGACAAGACACCAAGGAGGAAGGCTTCCTGTATCGCATCTTCTTTCTGACAATGCTCCCCCATCGCCCAAAAGAGCCTCATATGGAGCACCCCATTCGGCAACTGCGCCTTCCACCGTATATCGATCATCGCCAGACTCTCGAACGTCTCCTAACACTCTGCCATACCAGCGTCCTGCCTACCAACCCCCGGTTCAACATCATCGCCTCGACCAACCACCAACACATTATGCCAACCAATATCAACCACAACATCCTGGACAACATGGACCACCTGCACCCCAAGCACCGCAACAATACGCCCCTCCACCTTCTGGCCCTAGCGTTGAGCCAGCGTACAGCCCCACTCCCACGACCTATTCCACCCCGAGCTGTTACGATTCACAAAACGAACTATCTCCTGCAACTACAGCCCCGCCAAATTCTTTCTCGAGAGTGTCACAATCACCGCCATTCAATTACACACTCACAATACGTCAGCAGCCTGTAGCAGCAAGAGCATGTGGCTTCGGAGAACGGGATCGACGAGTCATCGATCCACCTCCCATCCTCGAGCTCAAGATCACCGACAAAGCAACCGGCGGTCCAGAGCAAGACCACAACGGTATGCTCGCATTGCACTGCACCCTGCTCAACCCCGCCAACCAAGAAGACGAAACCCAAGCACCATCCACCACCACCGATATGCAATCCACCCGCAGACTAATGGGAACCCTCGTGGCCAGCCCATACCAAGCAAAAGACGAGCGAGGCATTGCCGGTACATTCTTCGTCTTCCCAGACCTGAGCTGTCGCGCTCCCGGCCGCTACAGATTGCACTTCAAACTCCTCCGGATCGATCCGTTCAACATGCAGCAGGGTGCTATTCATGGCACTGTCGCTAGCATCATCACCGACGTCTTCAACGTGTACACCGCCAAAGACTTCCCTGGAATGCGTGCTTCGAGCGCGCTGCTGAAGGCTTTACGCAGGCAGGGGTTGAACGTTGGAGTCAAGAAAGGTTCGGAGGCACGGAGAGGCAAGGGAGGTCGCATGAAGAAGGAGGATGCTAGCTCATCGGATGAAGACGACAGCGATGGCTCCGCAGATGAAAGGGGAGGTGCAGCCAGGAGGATCGAGAGCGGACCGGCGCCCGACGTGGCTCTGAACGCAAAGAAGATGAACGGTGCAGCCGGCATCAAGAAGAAGCGGAGAAGGAATTCTTGAACGAATGATTGGAGTGGTGGTGGAATTGGTGGTGGAATTGGTCGCACCAGACCATGTTACACGACATCAAACTCGCCGAAACCCTTGCCGGACCGCAAGGCAGCGCACGCTCTCGTGCTCTCTTTTTCATTCGACCCAGCAAAAGCATCTCTTAGCTCGGCATTCCACGTGTGATTTCCTTGGTTCTGGGTCTGCCCCGGGTTGGGGTCACGACCATACTAGAGGGAAATATTTCTCGGCACGTGCACTCCAATACCACTCGTTTCTGCCAACGCAATTTCGGACCCGAAGACTGTGGATGAAAAGGTCTTTTTCACCGGCGGAGGATATCTTGTTTCGGAACTCTGCCAATTTTGTTCGGAGATGGATGAGGCGAAACTTGCTTGTTCTTGCATTCCTTTTTATCCTGAACAACTCCTGCTACCATCGAGAGTAGGTAATGGGGTTTGGAAAGCTCATTGTTTTTTTTCGGGCGGCAAGTCTTGTCGGGTCTATCGATAGCGATCATGTGGCATTGAGCCTCGATCGACGTTTCGAAGCGCAGGATATGAATGAACGATACTACTACTATTTAATATCCTTTGGTCTCTCATTCCCGCGTCTAGCGCGTATGTACATACACAATTTCAGAGTTCATTGTACATAAATTCCCTTGCGTACCTCGCATTTTGAATCTCATCACATCACTCATGCTCCCTGTGCTTCCCTTTCGAATCCTCAAGCCCCTCATAAAGCTCAACGCCCCAAGACTTGCTCGGATTGTTGAACCGATGGTGATATTCCGCCAACCCATCCACCCGCGCGAAATCCTCGTCTTCCAACTCGCACTTCAACGCCCCGTAGTTCTCAGCAATCCACTTCTCATGACTGCTCTTGGGAATCACGCTCGTGCCCCTCCGCATTCCCCAAACCAGAGCAACTTGCGCAGGAGTGCAGTGCCTCTTCTCAGCGATAGCAGTAACAACCTCGTTCTCGAGCAACTGCGGCGGATCACCAGGCGAATACGTCGGATTCGTCCCCGCGAACGGCGAATACCCCGTCACGTGGATGCCGTGCTCCTCGTGCCACGCGATCCAGTCGCGCTGCTGCAGGTACGGGTGCAGTTCCATCTGGTGCACGGCGGGCGGGTGGGCGGTGTGGTTGAGGAGGGTGTCGAGCTGCGCGGGCGAGAAGTTGGACACGCCGATGTGCCGGGTTTTGCCGGAGCGCACGAGGTCGGTCATGGAGTCCCAGGTGGCGAGGAATTCGATTTTGTGGGAGCCGAGGGGGGAGTCGGATACGGGCCAGTGCATGTGGTAGAGGTCGAGGTGGGTGAGTTGGAGGTCGGAGAGGGCGGTGGCGAGGCCGGATGCGACGTTTTTGGGGCCATGGCTAGGGGTTGTTAGTATGTTGTTGTTGTGAGAGGATGAGATGGGAGGCATTACTGGTCGTTCCAGAGTTTGCTGGTGATCCAGAGGTCTTCTCTCTTCAAGCCAGTCTTTTTTAGACCATCTGCGATACCCTTGCCGACAAGGTCCTGGTTCTTGTAGGCGGCGGCACAGTCGATGTGTCTGTATCCAGTTTGAATAGCCCACGAGACAGCTTCGGAGGCATTTTCACGATCGAGGTTCCACGTGCCAAATCCCAGAAGTGGAATGGTGTCTAGAGTCAATGGTTGTGGTGTCAAAACGGCATCAGGGTCAAGTGGAATCTGCGCCGTTGGTGGTCTTGCTGACGCAGCAACGACACATGCTGCTAGCGACCATATCGAACAAGAATGCTTCATAATGAATACAACAGAAGTTGTATGATAGAGAAATCGAAACCAAAATCGATCATCTTTACGTAGATGTACATCTCTCCACGAACCCCCCTTGTTAGACTAAGGTTTCGTCATCGACTGGCGCTTGTCTTCGCGTACGCGGCAGATGCAGAGTTTCGAGGGCTCATCCTTCCGCGTGGCTCCAGACGAGTAATGGAGCGTTAGAAATTAGGTGGGCGGGGTTTTATATAGAGCGATGTGTTGAATCTCTCATCGATTGGTGATGATGTTCATTCTCTTGATAGAAAGACGTCAAGGAGCTGAATTGGGGAATGGCTCGAGTTGACTCCAGACAGGACAATGCAATTGTGTACATGTCTACGTTCGGATGCGTACTTCCGACGAAGCGGACGCAGGCATTAGATCATGTTATTAGCTGCTACGATATCGAGGATATGTGCCTACCCGAGTCTGTCGAGGGATAGCATTAAAAGAACAAGTAAGAAACTGAGGTCTCTCCATCAATTCCTGCTAACAAAGCACTTCGGCACGATTATTCACGCTTTCTCGAATCTTGGAGTGACTCGAGAATTCTTAACTAATTCTAGGCTGCGGTCCGTCATTGCCTTGTGCTCAGCCAATCACAGCGCTCATCGCGAATTCTCGCGCTCGCGACTCTATACCTCCAAACTTTTACCACGCTCTTCTCTTCTGCTTCCTCCCCCTCCCCACCATGAGGTAGGCCACTGAAAGGTGCAATCATATCGCAATCATGAAATACGTTCTCGTCTCCGGAGGTAAGAATGTTCATTGAGGAAAATAAAGGTCAGAAATGCTAACAACCATCCTCAGGTGTCATCAGCGGTGTCGGAAAAGGCATTATTGGTATGTTCTTTGAAAGAAGACGCATGCCGTGAGGCAACTGCTTACATGTCCAAGCCTCTTCCGCCGGCCTGCTGCTCAAGACCATGGGCCTCAAGGTCTCGAGCATCAAGATCGACCCCTACATCAACACCGACGCCGGCACCATGAACCCGAAAGAGCACGGTGAAGTCTACGTTCTGGACGATGGTGGAGAGGTCGATCTCGACTTGGGCAACTACGAGCGTTACCTCAACGTCACCCTCACCAGGGACAACAACATCACTCTCGGCAAGATCTACTCCCAGGTCATCGAGAGGGAGCGTCGTGGAGACTACTTGGGCAAGACGGTACAAGTCGTGCCTCACGTCACTGGTGCGATTGAGGAGTGGATTCGCAGGGTTGCCAAGATCCCTGTCGACGACACCAACGAGGAGCCGGACGTCTGTATTATCGAGCTCGGCGGCACTGTTGGCGACATCGAGAGCATGGCTTTCGTCGAGGCCCTCTGCGAGTTGAGGAACGGCTGCGCGCCTGAGGATTTCATGCAGATTCACGTCTCGTACGTGCCGACTGTTCACGGCGAGCAGAAGACCAAGCCCACACAGATGGCCATCAGGTCCGTCCGCGCTGCTGGTCTCATGCCCAACCTCATTGCTTGCCGCTGCGAGCAGCCTCTGGAGCAGGGTGCGATTGAGAAGATCGCTCGTTTCTGCCAGGTTCCTGTTCCTCACGTTCTGAACGTCCGCGACATGCCCTCCACATACCAGGTCCCCATCCTGCTCTACGAGCAGAACATGCTCCAGAACATGACCTCCGCTATGCGTCTCGACACCATCAAGATTTCACCCACACTCAGGACAAAGGGACTCGAGATCTGGGATACCTGGAAGAGCTTGTGCCTTGGACTCGAGAACCTCAGGGAGGATATCAGCATTGTCCTCGTCGGAAAGTACCTCGAGTGCCCCGACTCGTACTGCTCTGTCATCAAATCGCTCGAGCACGCCGCCATGCGCTGCAAGCGAAAGCTCATCGTCAACATGGTCGATGCCGAGCACCTCGAGCAAGCTGCAAGCAAGACCGACCCTGCAGCGTTCCACAAGGCGTGGCACGATGTCTGCACCGCGTCCGGCATTCTGGTCCCCGGTGGCTTCGGTACAAGAGGCACTGAGGGCATGATTGCCGCGGCGAAGTGGGCTCGTGAGAACAAGACTCCCTACCTTGGTATCTGCTTGGGTATGCAGATCGCCGTCGTCGAATTTGCACGCTCGGTCTGTGGAGTTCCTCTTCCCCAGGCTACTTCATACGAGTTCGACAGCAAGGACGAGGACCGTCTCATTGTCTCTATGCCTGAGCACCACACTGGTGTCATTGGTGGCACCATGCGTCTCGGTCTGAGGCCCACCATGTGGCAACCCAACACCGAGTGGTCGAAGCTCCGTGCCCTCTACGGTCTGAACAACGACAGCATCAACGAGCGTCACAGACACCGTTACGAAGTCAACCCCAACTACATCGACCAGCTCCAGGAGAAGGGTCTCACCTTCATCGGCAAGGACGAGACCGGCGTGCGTATGGAGATCATCGAGCTCGAGGACCACCCCTGGTTCGTCGGTGTGCAGTTCCACCCCGAGTACCTCAGCAGAGTGTTGGTCCCCAGCAAGCCTTACCTTGGCTTCATCGCGGCCTCGGCTGGCATTTTGAGCGAAGTGACGGAGGCGGAACACTCTGGCGTCGACCACTTCAAGACGAACGGTGTTTCGGCCTAGAGAGATAGATACCAGTGCATTGGATCGGCGCAATCGGGCCTTTGAATTGATTTCACGATGGAGAGTACAGGCTCTGGCAGGGAAGGGGGTTAAACCGTAACAAAATTACATGGACACGACTAGTGAATGAAGAATTGTTGATTAATGTCTCAATGGTGTTGAAAGAAATTTTTGTCATGAGCTTGATGATATGACATGAAGGTCTGCAAAGCAGCTTGTGAGAATGTCGGTGCACTCCGAGCAGATCAAGGACGCACGCGAGCAATGTGCATGTACGGTGATTTGATGCACCCCAACAAAAAA
Organism: Epicoccum sp. F181; assembly: GCA_037042865.1. Taxonomy (NCBI): domain Eukaryota; kingdom Fungi; phylum Ascomycota; class Dothideomycetes; order Pleosporales; family Didymellaceae; genus Epicoccum; species Epicoccum sp. F181. The sequence goes on from JAJSLS010000008.1 coordinate 1,607,386, forward strand.
CGACTCGGCACGGAAACGATCGGGATGCCGCCACGCCCGCCTTTTCACGTGTCACGCTAGAGTAAGACGAGCGTCACTTCCCCAACTTATTGCTGCACGAGCGTTTTGCGGGCATATCGATCATATCATACGTGCATGAAGGTGTATGTGTGTGTACGAGTTGACAGGCGGTAGTGACACACCGGCGACGCCGAGGTCGAAGATGGGAGCAACATGAATACATCAAATCACAGCAATGGCACAATGCTGCAGTCACACTCGACAACAGGCTTTAGACGAAGCAAGACTGCGAGACTGCCGGCCGGGGTGAGACGGGTATTGGCTGGCCGCATGCATGTACATGCGTTGAGAGCTGTCTCACCAAGTTCTGGCTGGCGGTCGGTGCTTTGCTTGTCTTGCCGGGCCCAGGATTGGATTCGATAGAGAGTGGAGAGTGGAGGTAAGCGATGATGGGGCGAGCTGCGAAGGTTGGCATGGGAGGTAGCTAAGGTATAGTAGTTGCTCGTTACCTCATCTCTCGTGATTCAAGTTCTCTCTCCGTGGTATGATTGTGCCTCTTCGTCTTTGCCTTTGAGCGCATGCTTGCGTAGTTGTCTGCTGTCCAGCCAGCGTTTCTTCCTTGCCTTGCCCTATTGTCGCTCTTACTCGTCATCGTTGGTTCATTCTGACGGTCGCGAGCTCCATCTCGAGTCCCTTCACCTTGCCGTTGACCCCGCAGCTGCTTCTTGCCTTGCCAGGAAACAGACCTCGTTATTGAATATCAACTTCACTAGGAAAGTAAGAACAGCAACGCAGCAGTACACTGAACAGTCGCGAGGTCAGTCAACCGTTCCATCCTACCAGTTACTATTTCCTCCTGCCGCATTGCAACCCCACGTGCTGCCCGGCCTGTGAAATCAATCCATCGCCACGGCCCACATCACATCACCACCACCTATCAAACCTTCGCCCAGAGCACTACCATTAAAAACACACCACCATACACATGTCACCTATGAATCCATCAGAGCATCGCAGCCGCAACGCAAGCCCGCAGTTCCGCAGCATCAAAGCTGTCTTCGAGCACGTCGACGTGCCCACTCCACGACCATTCGCTCGCGCTGCTTCAAGGCCTCAAACTCCTACTAACACCGAACCCAGCCCAGCCGCGAGCCTCATTGCCAGGGAAACGATCAAGCACCAATTACAGGCTATCGACTCCCTGCTAGAAGTTCCAACTACTCCGCCTCGGCCTGCTTCGAGGACCTCAGTACGACCCAAGTCTTCTTGGATTGGTCCATCTCCACCCTCGCGGCCGCATTCTACCGCCGCAATGGCCCAAAAAGTCACCATCACGTATTCATCTGCTGGCCTGCAGCCTCCCGTCTACATCACAACAAGTCTCAGCGACCCGCAATGGGAATTGCTAGAAATGGGCTGCAGCGAGTCGCCGAGTGGCGAATGGGAATTCTCAAAGACCTTCTCTGCCGCTAAAGGAGAGTATCAGTACAAGTTCCGCCTTGGTCCGGGCGACTGGTGGGTTTGTGATGAGGACAAGCCGACTGTCGATGATGGCTTTGGCGACAGGAACAATGTGCTTGTGGTTGAAGATGAGGTTCCTGCGAAAAAACACGCTGCTGAGCCGCAGGGGTCTGTTGGTGATGGTGCGGAATTCGAGTCTCCGACTTTGCCCCATGAACGCAATCCCTCGAAAGGACATGCCAAGCACGATAGTGTCGTGCCTGAACCTCTTGTTCGGGATGCTGGAGATGATAAGGAGCAACAGGACGAGGTGCAAGAGAAACACGCTCCGCTCTTCTCGCACGAACAACATGGATCCCCTCCTGGTTTGCTTTCGATACCGCCTGAGACTGTTCCTGTGAATTTCTCGCGACAAGACACACTTTCGCTCGACGACGACGATGGCGATTGCGAGCCTTCACACTTCCCTGAGGCTCCCACTTTCGATCAAGAGAAGGATATCCTGCCTGAGAGGATCCCCACGCCGGGAACGGATGAGGGCGACGACTACGATGACATGGAACACCCACCGCTTATGAGACACGAGACTCTTTCCTCCGAATCCGGAACATCATCACACGACGTCCATGAAGGAGAGAAGCACTCGAAGTCCCCAGCATCACCCGCATTTTCCCACTCACCAAGGCTCTGGGAAACCAGGGACAGCCACATACCTGCTGAGGCCGACCCGAATGATCCTTCATTGCTGAGACTTGATGTTCTCAGCCCCACCTCTCCGATCGCTCAACCATTCAGCCACTCTTCCCAGTCTCCGTCCTTGCCTAGTGTGCGCGAGGATGAGGAGGAGCTCGAAGAGGAGGACGAGGAGGAACACGCTACGAAGCCTGCTACACACGTCCTCCCGGAAGCTGATGCTTCCAAAGTTCACGACCTGACCTCTGGCCTAAGAACGCTGTCAAGTGCCAGCGGAAGACCCGCGGCTTTGATGACGCCGCCGCGTACGCCAGATGAGGCTGAGCACCACCAAGATCTCACTCACAAGCATGATGTCCAGAAGGAGGCGAAACACGACTCCAAGAAAGCTGAGACCCAAGGCAAAACGACAGAATCACATACCGATGCTGGAATTAGCAAGTCTGCCCTCGCGGACAACTCAGGAAAGAAAGCGATCGAGAAACCGACGAAACCATCTTCACGTTCTGGTGCATTTGAGACGGTCCTAGGGCTTGGTCTCTTCGTTGCTGTGGGCGTGGGCGCAGCATGGCTGGCTTTCATGATGCAGGACCCGATTAAGGATGGCGGTGCGGCATTGACAGGCGCATCGTAGAGACGCGCCCCTTCTTTAAGTTTTTTCTAATTGCCAGTAGGTTTGATGGACAACTCTACTTTATTGGCGGGCAAATGGAATGGATACCTGCGGATCAAGGGGGGATGACCTAATTAGTATAGTAATTCTAGCGAAATGAGTATGTTTTGGACACTCAGAGCATGTGTTGAGTGATATGAACGTGCATCGAATCCTTTACAACGTCCATCTGTGTCTCCGTGTCTGCATGTCTATGGTTCAAGAGAGGCGCCGAACCTGAGCCACGTGCGAGCAAAGAGTGGCGCTAGGGCTCGCTCGGGCCAGGAATGATTGTCGCGGCGCGGGACTTCACATCGAGGACGTTCGCTTAGCCGATCATTCCTCCTGCACATTTGAACAACACACTCTCATCGCAACCACCATTCTGGTCTTCAACGACTAGGATTATTTGAAAGACTCTTTGCAATAATCCTCCGGCGGCCCTGTCCCAAAAGCACGATCCTGGATCGCCCTGCCGAAACGCTTACAGGCACATGTACGCCATCTGCATCTTTCGCCAAGAGTACTATTCATAGGTACTCTCTTACGACACTTCTATACCTTTACGCCTAGGATAGTAGCCACCAATCATTACAACTACAGAAACTCGAAGTGCTCTTCTCGACTTCTGTGAGCCGAAGATCATTCAGGCTCGGTCGCAGTTCAAGGGAACGCACCACTACATCTTACGACAAGGCGAAGACACCGACACAATACTCGGCGGACAATCAAAGGCGACCGTCACATTTGTCTTGGAGGGTGAGGAGGAGGGCTAAGGAGAGAGGAAGAGAGCCCCGATCGGGCCTTGAGATACAACCAAGCAAGAGGTGGGCGTGCCGAAGCCGGCTCGAAAGAGTTTGAACGGGCGACTCGGATGGTTCACGCGAGCGATGGATCCGCAAAGCCAGGCTTTCACTCCATACAGTAGTAATAACGAGACGTGGCGGCTGCAGTCAGACATTGTCCGGTTCCAGCAGGTGCAGGCGGAGCACGCTGAGCGCATTGCTCGTCTGGAGCGGCGGCAGGAGGACGATGCGCGCATGAAGAGTGTTTGGGGTCAGACTTCGCCGTTCCCGAGCGTGTTGAGTGGCACGCCGCAACAAGGTGAGATCTACATTCTCCCACTTTTGATCGCGCATAGGACTGACTTGATTATGCAGCACCATACCAACAACCACCCACTGATCAGTTTCGCAACTTCGACGACGAGGCCAACAACCTGATGAGTAGCCTGCATCTCGACCCGGAGGAAGAGCCGCGGAGTAGAGGCAATGGCGCTGCCTCGCGGGCGAACAGCGTTCGCTTCGACGAAACCGCGAATCAGAACCACTTCTCGCACTCATCGCGACCTTCTATGGACTACATGCCAAGAGCTGGCAGCGGACTCGGAGGTCTTTCGATGAACGAGCGCACTACTTCGCACAAGTCAGAAGGACGTGCAAGCTCGGTTCACTCGATGCGCTCTGCTGCGTCTGGACGCGCAAACAGTTTGAATTTCGAGACCACTTATGGCATGGGCGATTCTTCTCGATCACCTCTTGACACGCCTGTGCTTGCGCCAGGGTTGCTTCTCCTGGGCTCGGTTCCTGCTATCATCCGTTGCTGGATGAACACCAATTTCAAGCATGATGCACTTCTTTATGCAGCCGTGTGCACCGGTTCATACAAGTCGTACATCGATATTCGCTTGGTACAGAAACTCGGTTTCGACGACGATATCGTCAGAGATGATGATGGCGCGCCGACAGTTGAGCTACCAGTGTACTTCCCGGAAGCTGTTCCACACCCGACGTCGTCTCGGTCGAGCAGTCCGGCGCCACAATTACCGACGTTGACTGTCAACTTCCAAGTTGTGGACGCCAGCTCGTACGAGGGTGATACCAAAGCTATCCAGATCTTCATTGGCAGCGACACGCTCCGAGAGCACAGTGCTGATATCATGTTCTCGTCCAACAGCTTGACGTTGTTCGACGATGAGCGAAGCAAACTGAGCATACCTCTTGTGCGACCGGAGAACGAGGCATCTTTCAAGAGCCTGTATGTCAGTAGCGGAAAATCGATGTCAAGTCAGCCCAAGGCAGAGTCGAAAGACCTAGCCTATCTTAACGGGATGGGCCAAGACAGCTCTGGTGCTTCGATTGCTTCGGCCACGGCCAGTCCGTTGCCGTCGGCGAAATATCGTGTGCCCGGCACATTGACCGCAGAGCCTTCAAGCGTAGGAGCTGCTCGCTCTGGTGCTGCTAGCTCCGACATCGCTAGTCGCCCCGCGAGCCGCCAGTCTGGTACTTCCCGCCCGACTCTCAACCCAATCAACACGCAGGCAGAAAGCGTGACGCTGGAACCCATCACCCAGACCCCTACACAACTGCCGACCCAGCGCACAGCCAGCAATCCCGCGACATCGTCGAACTGGCGCCGAGATGCCCCACAATCATCTACCAGCGCCTCCACAGCATCACAACCCACGAGCACCCTCGACTGGGCAAGTGCCAGCAAGGCTCGCCAGGAGCCAGTGCCAGCAAGCTCAGCTTACCAGCGTAAAGACACCGGCATCAAGGTCCTCAAACCCAAATCCGCCTCTCGTACCTTCTCGAGCACATCTACCGCGACGTCTACTGCTAGTCCAGCAGACGGCCGCAGTCGCTTCTTCGACGATGGCATCAGACGTAGCGGTGGGCCCGATGCGGGTACGGCTTCGGCTGCTGTTACATCCTCATCTCCTGCTTCTGCTACTGCTGCAGGAGGCAATCTGGCCCCGCCTAAGACGCGCTCGAACCCTGTTGGTGGCGCGAGCGCATTCTCTTGGCTTAATTCGGGCGGGCTGGGGAAGTGAAGCGCTACGTTGCTAGCTAGCCTTGTGGTGGTTCTGGTTGCTTTTTGATGTTTGTAGACTACCAGATAATAGAACGACAACCCCTCGAAGATTTGAGGGCGAAATGTACAACGAGGGAAGAAACGATCGATCGCTCTGCTCTCACTACGAATTGTGTGCATTCCGACATTGGGATGATGTTGTGACTCGTGTGATGACTTCTCAACTCCAATGCCCACTTTGGGTCGTCATATCGTGGTCTTGAACATGGAGCTTCTGCGGTCGTAGTCTGCGCCTCAGAGTCTGATACTTGACTCGTGGATTGCTACGCCTTGTAGGACGGGGATATCCTTCAACGCTTGTCTTGAACAAGCCACCAGTGGACCCACTTAGGGCGCAGTCGGTGCGCAACCGTTTGGCCGCGTCACCTGTTTTTTGCTTGAACTTGCGTTACCATTCTTGTCGCATTCGATGCGTGGTGAGCATAATGGGTCCCTTGATAATTGTATACTGACAATGGAACCGAAACATAGACTTCGCGCACAAAATTGAAGTCGAAGCAATAAAGCCCTTTCTGGGGATTTCCGGAGAACAATATGGCTGACCGGGCCCAAAAGAATAGAGGCCGGGGACTTCACTTCACGACTAGCCTAGCCTAGCGCTCGACTGCCGGCAACGCGGTCTTCTAGGGCTCGGTGTTACTACTACTACAATGGAACTAAGTCTCTTATCAAGCTAATACAGCAAGGCTTGGCTTGCCTCGTCAGCATCATCACATACTAGGCCCGCGCCATTGGTCTCTTTGGACCACTGCTTAGCCATTGACGATGGCATTGGCCAATGGTCGGTTCTCTTCGTCGCTGGGCATGTTCATGGGGACGTTTGCCAAGTCAAACGATTCGTGGCCTACTATCCAGCCTGGGGCGTTGTTGCATGGCTGAGTGTACTACGACTTCGTCGACTTCCTGGTTTGCGTGCGGAGAAGGGCCTTCTTGCAGCGCTTTGCCCGTTGCGTTGTCGAGGCTTGTCGAGTTGACATGGTCGTCTTTGCGACTGGACGCGTACACAGCTGCGGCGATGAAACATGATGTAGAGGCCGATGAGGTAGGTGCTGGCTTCGGTCCTTTCTACCAGGATGAGAAGAAGCGTATAAAGGATGAGTAGTCCCTCTTGTCCTTCGGTTTGGTCAGCAACAACAATACTCTCTACATTCGCTAGAACCATCCCGATCCTTATACCAACGATCCTATCCTTCGCTCATCACCTTCGATCGACACTCATCGACCATGGCGCCAGTCATGTCTCTGTTGACCTTTGGTCTCCTTGCACTGCCTGCAGCTTTTGCACACCCTGGCCACGACCTGGCCGAGGAGGCCGCTGAGCGTGCGGCTTTCATGAAGAGGAGCCCCAACACCGTCCGCTCGTGTGCTTCTCAGCTTGACCGCAGAGGCGCTTCCAAGGCTGCCCTTGCCCGTCGCCAGGCGATTGCCCAGAAGGCCCGCGTCAAGAGAGGTTTAAACAACAGCCCTCTCGTCCGTCGCGATTTCGCGGCTTACAACGTCTCGCACGAGTCTACCTCAGGCGCCTCTTACGGCGACGACGAGACTCTTCTGTTCCAGGACGATTCAACCTGCATTCTGCAGCCGGAAGTCACGCAGGGCCCCTACTACGTCGATGGCGAGCTGATTCGCAGCGACATCACGGACGGCCAGGAGGGCGTTCCGCTCTACCTTGACATCCAGCTCATCGACACTAGCACGTGCGAGCCTGTTCCCGCGGTTTACATGGATCTCTGGCACTGTAATGCCACGGGTGTCTACTCGGGTGTTGCAGCTTCTGGCAATGGCAACTCGGACGATCTGACCAACCTAGACGCGACCTTCCTGCGTGGAATCGTGCAGACTGATGTCAATGGCGTCGCTCAGTACGAGTCGATCGTTCCCGGACACTACACCAGCCGTAAGATTCCCATCTATGTATTCACTCTACATGTATCCCCCAGCTAACAAGGCCATCATCAACAGGTGCCACCCACATCCACGTCCTCGCCCACAACGCCAACTCCACCCTGATCCGCACCAACGGCACCCTCCTCGAAAGCAACGCCACCACGCACTCCTCCCACGTCGGCCAAATCTTCTTCGACCAAGACCTGATCTCCCTCGTCGAAGCCACCGCGCCCTACAACACCAACACACAAGAAATCACTCTCAATGCCGACGACCAGATCCTGAGCGAGGAAGCCGCGGACATGGATCCTTTCGTCGAGTGGGTGCAGCTCAGCGATGATATCACCGATGGGATTATGGCGTGGATCAGTATTGGTATTGATCCTACTGCTGATAGTGAGGTTTCTTCTGCGGCGACTATTTACAAGGATGGAGGCGTTGCGAACGAGAACTCCATGGGTGGTATGGGTGGTGGAGATGCCCCTGGTGGTGGTAATGGTACGGGGCCTGGTGGTGCTATGCCTTCGGGCTCTGCGCCGCCTTCTTAGAACGGAGTTGTTTCTGAGATGTTGTGGGACTTTAGAGACACTGGGGAGGTGTTCTTGCAGAGATAGGATCCCGTTGACAAGGAGTGTCGTTGAGGTTGTTGGAACGGGATCGTCTGTGCTGGGTTGTCGAAACGTCGTTTACACAAAGGCTAGGAACGATGGTTGGGAGAAGCAGGAGGGGGACCAGCTGTAGTCTGAAGTCATCGTGTATTTACAGTCGTTCATTCCAAGCGTGGACATGTTTCTGCTTTGTGATAGACGCTCACCTAATATCCGGTGTTTTGATCGATCGAAAGCACTTGGCTCTTGCCATATACGGCTTGCTGTCTCTGATCGAACTTGTGATTTTAGCGTCGGTACTTACTGCTGCTTTTGGTTGACATGGACACGATGCTCTCAACACTTCTTGGTACCGGTGAGTATTGTCGAAATAGATTCCTCATTACAGTGTCCATGTTTGAGCTTTGAAGGTCAGATAGACAGTCTCATCAACCTAACCAACGATCGACGGATTACGACTTTTGTTGCAATCTTCGCGCTGTCGTGATCGAGAAGTAGCACATAGGAACACTTCCTATGGTAGCCTACATTGATTCAGGATACATGTGTACATGTATGCACTATAAGGCAATTCTCAACATGGGGCTTGACGGAAAACATTTCGTTCATTCTGATGAGGTGTACGATATTAGGGTTTGGGGTTAGAGGTTGATGTCCATCAGGGTCTTTATTGATCGACGTCACGCAGCTTTTGCCCCGCAGCGATAAGGCGCGCGATAAGGAGATCAGCACGAGCTCAAGTCAAGCGTCAGGCTGCCACTCACCTTTGACCGTGACACTCGACAGACAAAGCATACACACCGACACACTCCTAAGTCACTCTCTCACGCGATACTACTCTCTCCCATAGAGTCATCGTATGAGCCTGCTGTCTTGATCGTGCCACTCACCAACCATCCTGACCACTGCCAACCACCTCACATCACTCACTTATTCGCATACCGCATCGCGATCGCGCAACTTGCGTAGCGTCCCACTAACCCTCACCTGTTAGACCATAACAACAACAACAACAACCTCCTCAAAACAACACCGCAAACATGCAGAACCTCATCCACACCTTCATCGACCCCCTGCGCGACCGCTTCGCCCCGCTCAACCACAAGTCCGACTTCCGCCAGACCGGCCAGATCACTCCGGAAGAGTTCCAGCTTGCCGGCGACTTCCTCGTCCACCGCTTCCCCTCCTGGGCCTGGTCTGACGCCGCCACCCCCGACAAGCGCGTCAGCTACTTCCCGGAGGGCAAGCAGTACCTGGTGACTCGCGGCGTGCCCTGCAAGCGTCGCATCAAGGCCGAGGACTTCGCCGGTGCTGCTGATGGAGAAGACCAGATCGTTCGCGACATGCTCAAGGGTCCGGGCGGCGAGGCTGGAGACGAAGACGATGGCTGGCTCAAGGCCGGTGGTGACGGCAAGGACGCTGGGAAAGGCTCCGAGTACGACATTAGAACTGTCGACGATGCCGGAGAGGTGGGCGACAAGGTTGAGGATGAGGAGGAGATACCCGATATGGATGACGAGGACGACGAGGAGGCCATCATCCGCGACCACAGCGGTAGCAAGGGCGACAAGGGGTATGCTCATCTTCACCTCACTGATCACACTTGCGCGCAACTCACTAACCTCCATCACAGCCTGCGCACCTACACCCTCTACATCACTTACTCTGCCTACTACCGCACTCCCCGCGTCTACCTCTCCGGCTACGATGCCGTCACCAACCAGCCTCTCCCGCCGATGGCCATGATGGAGGACATCGTTGGTGACTACAAGGACAAGACCGTCACCCTCGAGGACTTCGTCTTCGCCTCGCCGCCGATCAAGACCGCCAGCATCCACCCCTGCCGCCACGCCAGCGTCATGAAGGTTCTGCTTGACCGCGCCGACTCCGCCCTCAAGCTCCGCCTCACCAAGATCAAGCACGGCGAGAAGGCCTACAGCGCCGGCATGGAAGGCCTTGTCGACCAGACTTCCGCCCTCGACATCAACAAGGCCTCTCCTAGCAAGTCTGGCTCCAGCAAGGACGCCGACGGCGAGTGGGAGGTTCTTGATGACAAGCACGAGGAGGACGACGTTGCTATCCGCGTCGACCAGTACCTCGTGGTCTTCCTCAAGTTCATGGCCTCTGTCACTCCGGGCATCGAGCACGACTTCACCATGGGTGTTTGAGCAAATTCGATACTGGTGAAGTTAACAGCAGGTCACTCACAGTCCTGCTGTCCACGTAACGCGCGAGCTCAACTAGTCCTGGCTGGGATGGTGTTCTGACTGTTGGTCGACGACCTTGGGGATAATTCGCCTTGACGATACACACCCTACCACAACCAAATTCACTTCCGAAAACACCTTGACAAACACCGTGATAGAATGGGATGGAATTTTTGCTTTTCTTGCTTTTGGCTACGAGAGAACCTCCAAGGCGTTTACCAGATGGCGCTTCCGCATTGCCTCACGACAGATGAGAGCACAACAGGGCATTGAGACTGGCGTTTCTGATTTTTTTGCTGTTTTTGTTGCACAGACGTCCACTAGGATGGCGATTGAGGGATGTTGGGGAACTCTTGCTGTCGCTGAGGTTTCGGCTTTGGCTTTGGCTTTGGTTTACTCAATCACTCACCTTGCAAACGGACTGGGAGACCTTTGATTCAACCACATGGAATCACTTGCACTCCTTCCTTTTGCCAGTAATTAGGTTGGAAAGGTAGCAAACGGAGAGAAAACACATTAACCTTTTGAAACTACGCTTGCCTCTCCCATCAGAATAAGCGTAGAAAATTTCGCTTCGAAACGTTTGCTTCTGTTGTCATGATCACAAGGTGAGCTTCGCGCGTCATTCTGAGTTCAACTTTGCGGAAATTCGTGATATTTCTCCTTTTCGTCGTGAGATGCCGTCGTCTATGTGGCTACCAGTTGGCCAGATCTACTGCTACGTGCAAATGCTCAGTTGCTGCCCTTTCCTGCTGCCCAATCCATTCTTTGGCAGACCGCCAAGGGAATCGCCATGCTTATCTGTCTTTCGTATCTGCCTCGTGCCGCGTGTCTTGCTTGATGTTGTCTTGTTCGAAATTGAAAATTGGTATCTCCCTTTCCTTTCCGACTTTCTGTTTCTCAGTTGACTTTGACGTACGCTGTCACAATCACATTGTTAGCAAAACACCCTTCAAGCATATGAGAATAGAACCGGGGATCAAATACTCACAAGCATCAATCTTCGCCACCTGCGGCAGCGCCAGCCTAAGCTTATTCCTATACAAAACCGGCTCGCGCTTCTGCACGGGATTGCCCTCGAAGTAGACTTCCTCCAAACTCTTCTTATCTGCCAGCGCGCGCTCGATATCGCGGAAGTCCGCCACTTGGCAGTTGCTGGCCCAGACGTTCTCGAGCTTGCCGAGGTTCTCGAGGCCTTCGAGCGAGGAGATGGGGTTGGACTGGAAGTCGAGGATTTCGAGCTGGGTGTTTTTGTCCAAGGGTGCGAGGGAGGGGATTTTGTTGTCGGAGACGTAGAGTTCTGTGAGTTGCGGGAGGGTTTCGATGCCGGAGAGGGAAGTGAGGCGGTTGGCTTGGATGGAGAGGGTGCGGAGGTTTGTGAGGGTGGAGAGGTTCTTGAGCTCGCTGATGCGGTTCTGGCCGAGCCAGAGGGAGGTGAGGTTGGTGAGGGTGGCGATTCCGTCGATTTCGGAGATGCGGTTTGCGCCGAGCTCGAGGTAGGTTAGGTTTGTGAGGGTGGAGAGGTTTTCGATGCGCGAGATGCGGTTTTGCACGAAGTAGATGTGGGTGAGCTGCGTGAGGGTGTCGACGTGCTTGATGTGCTTGAGCTTGTTGTAGCTGAGGTCGAGGGTGGTGAGGGATGTGCAGGCTTCGAGGCCGTCGGTGTGTTTGATTAGGTTGTCGTAGAGCTCGAGTTCGACTAGTTGCGGTGCGATAGATTCAGGGAGTTCGATCTTTTGCACGCTGTTTTGGCGGAGGCACAGTCTGCGGAGGTTCTTGAAGCGCTCGAGGCGTAGGCTGGGTATGTCTGCTATGCGCGAATGTTGTGCGTCGATCTCCTACGAGTACGAAGGTACTTGATCAGTCCATGCCTTTTTGGAAAGTTATAATAATGCCAGCAGCACGTACCTCTGTGTTTGGGTCTTCCTCGTCGAGCAGATCTGCAAGTATACTGTATCAGCCTTATGTCCGTCTCTTCTTATATGCCAGCACACTTCGCTCCAACATACCCTCATCCGCAGCGATCTGGTCCACAGGCGGCGCATCCTCATCTTCATAGTCCGAATCCTCCAACGCTTCTGGGTTCGCCAACACCGCCTGTTTCTCGCTGTTGAGCCTCAACTTCCCGTCCCAGCCTGTGCGATTGCTATGGGGTGTATTGTGCGGTTTCGACTCGGTGCTCTCCGGGGCTGTGCTTTCTTGAGCTGCTGCTGCGGCGTCCTCCACTATAGGTGTTTCTGTCTCTGGCGCGGCGGCGCCGTTGCTGGGTTCGGTCATGGTGGGAGTGTGTGCGCGGAGGATGTGTGGTTGTAGTGTGATGAGTGAGGAGAGAAGGTCGAGTCAAGAAGAGCAGAAGTACTTATCCAACAAGGCTCCAGGCAAAAAGTGACTGTCTTCGCGAACCGCCTCGCGTCACACGCTCTCGCCTGAAAGAGTGCGCGTGCGACAACAGCAGCAGCGCGGGGCGGGCGTGGGGTCGAGAAAGTGAGAAAGCTGACATATCAACATAAATAAATATGAAAACGAACGATACTACTCGCGAAGTCATACAACACTACTCGATAGACACTTTAAAATACGCATATGACATGCTGTCTATCTACAGTCGAGGGATATGTAGGAAATAGAAATCCTCATGGGCTCTGGCATCAGAGTCTCTTCCAGGACCGTTCCCATGATGTCGTAATTTTGGCCCCTCTCAATGCAACAACGCCGTCGCTAAAAGTGTGAATCCATGTCGTGCCCTTCTCCTGATCTGTTGCTTTTCGTGTACGCGCAGAAGGGGGAATGTCCTTCCATAAGCTTCTAGTGGGCCTCTTCTCCCGAAGCATGCAATCAGTAAACTCCTGTCAGTCGATGCGATGTTTCCTCCTCCTCCTCCTCCTCCTCCTCCTCCTCCTCCTCCTCTTCTTTCTCTGTTTCTCCTCCTCCTCCTTCTTCCTTCTCACCTTAACTTACAAGGCTCGACCTCCATCGAACAACGGCTCCAGAATTCCCCAGCTCCATTCTGCGATACCGTCTAGCTGCTTCACGTCCCGAATCCAGTCCAGCATCAGAGTTGCCGTTCGCTGCAGGTCCTCGGGCTTGATCGATTCGTCACAGATTTGTCTCAGCACTCCACTCTCGCGCGTCATGCGCAAGATCAACAGAATGCCCATGAAGTTTTGCGTCCAGGTGAACAAGTGTGGGACAAGTCTCTTCTTGTTCTTCGGCGGTGCCATCGACAAAGGCCACAAGCAGGCAGATTGAATGGCCAAAGCACAGCAGCTGGCATCGTCGGCGGTCATGAGCTCCGGGAAGTGCAGCGCTTTGTACACAAATGGTCGGAACATCATAAAGCGGGCGTAGTAGAATCGTGTACGGAGCTGGGCCGTGACGATGTCAAGGTTGTATCGGTGGCCGATGGGCACTGCGCCTTGATCTGGGGAGAACAACGGCTCGTTGGGTCGGCGGCTGGTAGGATCAGTATTGGGAAAGTCCAACATGTCGTTATCTAGCCATTGAAGTGGCCTTGGAAGCAGAGATCGCCATGAGTCCAGTTGGCGGGCCATCTCGCGGATGACAGGCACCGGAGGCCCACCATAATCGTCGGAAGACTCTGCTTGGGTGACTGAAGCTGGGAAAATGTGGGTTAGTTGGTTACTATAAGTGCAAAAACGGGACTACTGACATTCGTGGATGACGCCATGTATACGCGCGATCAGTCGTCGCAGCGCAATCATGGCAAGGAAGTGGTATTGGAAGTGCGACCGATCATCCGGAGCCTGAGATTTGCCTTGGGCGTCGTGCGCTTCGTGGAAGTATGGCAAAGGCACCTCGTCCTCCATCGTGTGGATACCCGTCTGAGGCAAGTCCAAATCGAGATGATAGAGATCCTCGCTAAGAATGCACGCCCAGTACGCGCGCTTGATCATGTCACCGGTTTGGGTCGACCAGTCAATGTCTTGGCACTTGATGAGTACTTGGCACGCCATGGATGCCGCCGTGGTACTGCGCCAGAAGTCCAGATGGCGAGAATTAGACTCGTAGTATGTTGCTTGCAGCAACAGGATCTGCACATTTTCCAAAGTGCACATGTTCACAACGAATCCCAGTCGCCGCCTCGCTTCGTTGAATATTTCAAGCCCGGGAGGCTTGTCGGTCGTGCCACCTCTGAAGCCGCTCGCCACACCGTCAGGCGAAGATATCGGATTTCCATAAACGCCTTCGATTGCCACTTGACCCAATGCAAAGACCATGAGTGCCAACACGCTGTGTGGATCTCCATCGGCGTAGCCCTCGCGTAGTAGTCGTGTAACAACGTCGTTCGTGAAGGCATCCTGGTTCAGTATGGGACAGAGTATGTTGAAGGTGTTGAAGTAGGCGTCCGTGTACTCCTTGATTTGTTGTATCGTCAGAGTCGGGAATGCGTATCTGCTTGAGAAGCCATCGTTTGACGGAGGCGTATCAATCCGCACGCTTCGAAGACCAGGATCAAAGGGTAAAGATTTCGGGTGTTTCGCAAGTTCTATCCGAATGAACCAGGGTGTACCCTCTTGAAGGATGTACTGCAGATCAGAAGCGGTGTGGTGGCCCGAATTTATCAGGTGAATGTAGATGGTTGGCCACAGGATGACTTTGTGGGGCACGGTCAGGTGGTCGTACGACTGCGCGAGTGGCGAGGAGTTCTTCTGAGAGAATGTGGCGTCGGTTTTACGAGTCACCGTTCCAGAAGACTTTGAGCTTGGCGTGTTAGTACCGTAGAGTCTGCCAATGGTATCGGGAGTGGATGCGGTGCTCTGGTCGATCGCGAGATTGTCGAATTTGGTCTCCAGTCTTGTGAGAGCGTCGAGGATGTGCACCATAGTTTTGTCTTTCTTCGTTGGCATAGGCTCTCGGTACTGGCAGGTCACGTTCAGTCGACGGCAAAGACCGCATTTCGGCCTTTGTTCGTCGCACTTGCTTTTCCGATTGCGACATGTCTGACAAGCCTGCGCTGCGATAGCGGCCCTCTCGCGACGCTGTGAGCCTTCGCTCGAGTCTACAGACTCTCGCATGGAGGTCATCACAGCAGCGTGAGATTAGAAGCTGAGGCACAAGTGCAGCTATAGGGTGTCGCTGAGCAGAGCAATGGCGTGCCGAGTCCTCCGAAATATGGTTGGCTGCACGGTGCACTCTCGAGGATTTAATTGCTTAGATAGCACTCGTTGAGAGGCGACGCATTTGCGGCCGCGACGAATTGAGGGGTAAAGATCCGGAGACGGGGGTGGCACGCAGTAACGATATCCTGAAGAGATGTCGTCCGTAGACAGTGAGCGGCAGGTTAGTATGTTGCGCCTTTGGGGTAGTAGCCAAAAGGTGGGCCGAATCGCAGGCTCGAAAGTTACAGTAGAGCCGTGCGCCGTCCGGTCCCAGGGTGAAAGACTACTGCGGGTTGAGTGGCGTCGGAGTGTGAACTGCGGACCCTGCAAATGGAAAGAGTAGGCCTGCTGACAGTAAGTATAGGCGTGTGAGACGTTGGCAGGTAGATGTCGACGGTGCAGCAGCGTGTTGTCACACTTGCACGCTCAATTGCACTGCCTGGTCGATGATGCCGATCTGAGCGTGACGTGCCAGAGGGCGATCGAGACTAGTGGGCAGTCGCTGGTGGAAGAGAGTCGAGCGAATGAATGGGTATTGGGTGCTATCATCGGCCCTGACTCCGAACCATGCGCTTTTCGTCTTTTGAATGCTGCTTCTAGAATCCGCCACTGCTTTGCAGCCACGTGAATGATTATTGAGACAGCGCGAGTCGTACTCTACGGCAACCAGTGTCAGTGTGGGTGGTACAGTATTCGCTGCAGAGGCGTTCGTTCGTGGCGGCTGAGAGATACCTACCTTTGAGTACCAGTGTCTTTGAGTTTGGAGCTCGTGCAGGTCGCGTCTAAGCTTTACCTAGACTACTCGAGCATGCGAAGTCCCATGCATGCAAATGCAACTCTTTGATGTACGGTATAGCTGGCAAGCGGTGGTGTGTGGCTTGTTCTTGCTTGCTGTGCGCAGAGCACAATCCTGAAGTCGAATCAGAGCGCAGACTTCAATTCGCTGTGTGGAAGCGGCGATCTCTACACACAACCACGCACATATAGTGGCATGAACTCCGAGCCCTATCAAACCCACCAGC
The DNA here is from genome assembly GCA_037042865.1 of Epicoccum sp. F181. Classification (NCBI taxonomy): domain Eukaryota; kingdom Fungi; phylum Ascomycota; class Dothideomycetes; order Pleosporales; family Didymellaceae; genus Epicoccum; species Epicoccum sp. F181. The sequence continues at coordinate 1,623,910 of JAJSLS010000008.1, forward strand.
CAAGAACATAGAAGGATGCTGTGATACGCCGTTGCGACCGAAACTCTTGCTGCCAGGTGAAGTTATTACACGCACGATGCACCCACTCACAAGGCTGACCTAGAACCTGTTGCAATTCCCTGTGCCGCGTCGGAGGCAGCGCGAACTTCGCCGACATTCAGAAACCCCTGTAAGACTACACTAACTCTAACCCTTAGCATAGAAAGGCCTCTGAGGTTATCGAACCTATACATCTCGATCGTATTCAATTACTTAGAGCTCTCTACTTAGGAGTATAGAGTATCTAGCACTTACGAAGCTATAATTAGAGTACTCTATCCCTCAATTTCGGATATTAGATATATAAGGGTTAGAGTTAGGGTTAATTTGTAGGGGTTTTTGAACGTCGGCGAAGTTCGCACGGCCTCCGGCGCGGCACAGGGAATTGCAACAGGTTCTACGACAAAGCATGGAAGTCGACCTGAAACCACCGTCCTCCAGCCACGACTGCCTTATCACAGGTCACAACCTGCATCATGTTCCTATAGTCTCTAAGGCTACTGTGACCACAGCCGACATTGCCTGTATTCAGAGCACAGCAATAGACTGCAATCATCCCGAACGCCTCTATTCTGTACATGTGGTGGATGTACGGCACGACGAGGGCTTATCATCCTACAACCGCACACCTCCAGTATCGATCTTTTTACGGACTTGAACCCGGTCACAAACGTTTACCTGCACGATCGAAGATCCTTTTTGCATCGTACATAAGATGGCACATCCTGGACATCAACTGCCGCGACTGGCGCAACATGCCTGGCAGCAATTTTCTTGTACTCCCACAGACGAACACAGGATGCCCTGCCCTATGCGCAATATTAATGAATGCCATGTGGCCATGTGGCTATCCCCACGAGATCAGATCGCTGCAGTCGTCGCGAGCCGAGGCTGTTCTTTGCAATCCATCTCGCATCCTCTGCAAGTAATTGTCTCACGAGAACAAAACACACCTCACAAGCGCATGAGCGTGATACTGTATACACAATCTGAGAACTCGGTGTGCTTGCTCACAATCACCCGCACTATCCATCAAGCCGCAAGAGGGCTTGAAAAGTCGGTGTCGTACTCCGGTCTCCTGGCGATTGGCATCATGATTATCCTTTCTTGGTGCCTTCGACTGGCGCGGCGTCAAAAAAAGTGCGGCGCTTTTGCACGTCGCATGATCGATGCAAGGCAATTTATCGGTGTGCCATCCATGCAGAGCCATGCTTCGCCTGGGGTATGCCTATTTCGCAACCGCAGCCTTCTCACCCTTCCTTCGCCGTGAACGGGCAAGGTCATGTCCATCGCAATGTGCGCCCGAGACATCATGTGTCATGTCGCCCAGCTCCTGCCAGCGCACATATATGTATATATACGATCAGCTGTACAGTGTCGATAGTCCGGCGACTGAACATGGATCGAGTGAACCTGACGTGCATCGCCCATGGAAACAGGAGAAAAGCATGCGATATCCTCCGTATAAGTGAGGGGCGGGAGAGGGGCACAGTGCTGAGAGCAGTAAGGCTGGAGTCGAAGCTTTTGAACTACTTTTCGCCAACGATCTGGAACAGTCGGAGACGAACAGCGATCCACCTAGCAAAAGATAGGAAGGAGCGCCACGCGTGCTGTGAATATTGCTATTTGCCGCGCCACCAACCCGTCAGGCCTGCTCGCCTAGCTGTGCCTGTACCTTCTCTCCCACCAGTAGTAGTCACCTTACCACACTACTATTGACTACCTGACGCCCGTCCCAGCCAAACGGTAGCGGACTGCTGCTGCTTGCTGTCATCGTCCTTGGTCTCCCGGCACAGCGTCAATATCGATATCTGCGCTGTGCAGTGCAGTGGCAGAATACTGCTTGCTGTCTGCCGGCCGTTCCGCACGCAAGCCGTCGCCTTCTACCTTGAGCGAGCTTACCCAGTATCACCGCCGCGCTGCTCGTCGTCGCACCCGTCCGTCCATATCGCAAGCAGGCACATAGTCACATGCGAGCCTCCGGGCACGCCGCTACACTCAAATGGCTGAAACCGCCGGACGCGAACCTCTCGCCAGGCGCGCATCCTTTCGCAAGTCGCTCGCCGAGGCCGGCCTGCCCCAGGAATACCTAGACCAGCTGGAGCAGAAGCGCAAACAGCTCGACGACTCCATCCACAAGTACATCGCCGCCAAGGACCGCGACTACCGCCAGTTCGAGAAGGACCTGCGGACTCAGTACCGAGCCTCTCAAACACAGACCGACGCCGCCGACGCGCAACAACGAAGGCGGGCGTCTGCAGAGGAAGCGCAGCAGCAGGCTGGCGACAAGTCGGCTTTGTCTGCTGTGGACACGCTCCTACGCAAAGGATCACGGCGCGACTCGGACAACAATGCTATCGAGGGTGACGATGCCCCTACCTCTGCACCAAACGCCACGGCTGCGGCCAGCTTAAACGATCGCCGGACGAGCGATGATAGTGGAGGGTTTGTTGGCGTCTTCACGCCTCAATTCCTACCAGCGTTGGAAACAAGCGAGGACGAAAGAGCGCGCAGAATCGCGCGGACAGCCTCAGAGCCGGACATGGGCATCACAGACAAAGAATTCAAGGCTGCTAGCATAGCGATGCAGCGAGCGAACTCGGACAACGGCGAGGCAACACCACAGGCTCATCCGAAGCGACCCGCCCACTTGCAGTTGTCACAACGCACTTCATCGTCTGGCTCTTCCGTAGATGGAAAGCTTATCTCGGCTATGAAATCTTCTTCTGACCAACACAGGCCTAAAAGAAAGCGCGTGTCACTGGCTGTCGGTGACTCTATTGTCGCGCCGTCTGATAATGTACCTCTCTTAATGACCATCAGCAACCTACCTTCGCATTCAAGGAAGCGTACAACACCACCGTCATCCCAAGGCTCTTCGCCCGCCTCTAGCTCGCCAGTCCAGGCTGCACAACAATTTGTACCCACAGCAGATCCGGGCAAGCCGAAATCTCCCAATGGCTCGGCAGTAAGCGGACTGAAAGCACTCCACGAAGAGCAAACAAACGCATCACGATCACAACAGCCACCTAAACCCTCACCATCGAAATTCCCCGGCGACGACATAGGCGAATTCTGGCACATGGAAGAACCCGACGAAACAGAAACCGAGAAATTCCCATCATTCAGCCTCGACGACGAGTTCGAAGAAGACATCGGCACCGGCATCGCCGGCCGCGTCTCCCACACGCCCTCACCGAAACCCGCACAACCGCCAAAAGCAGCCACAGGACGAGACGTGGACGAAGATGACCTGTACACAGTAGAGGAAATCCCCACAGATCCCGAACCCGACGACGAGAACGAAACCGAACATATAGAGTTCCGTCCAGAATCCGTCAAGGCCTCCCAACAGCCTACAAATCCGGGTTTCCGCCGGCCGTCTGTCGTCCGAGACCCAGGCTACACTGGTAAAGACTACACACGTGCAGCAACCAATGCGGATGAAACTGGAATATACGGATCAAGCTATGTACGGCCGGTGAGCAAAGGGTCTTTCACGGCTGGATCGCTGGGCGAGTCGTATATGGCGAGACACGCAGAGGAGATGATGAGGTTGCGGATGGCGAAGCAGGAGGGTAAGGCGCAGTGATTTGGGATTGCGGTGTTGTTGAGGGTTGTTTCTTTATTAGGGTCTGGAAGGGTTTGGCTGGGTCGGTTTTTTCATTCTTTGTGATACCCCCGCGAGATATTCAGGATTTAGAAAGCGGTCTGGATCTTAGGGTAGAAAATGGAAGATGTTGTTTGGTGTGAATGGAATTTCTTCAACTGTGATTGTGATGCTGGATTTTGGTCAGTATGAAATGTAGTTTGAGATGAAATTCAACTAAAGAGATCTGTGTGGACCTACTTGAAAGGTCAATGCAAGATAGCAAGTGTAATTCCTGGAAGTGGGTTTCGATACATCTACTAGGCCTAGATGACAGGCGAGTTTCGACCGGAAGATCCTTTGCGGTTCTCTTGTCTTTGATCACAACTGTGTGTCGTTCAGACTTGCCTGTAAGCAAATCGATCTTGCGGCGTTCGCCGGGGGTGTATACAGGGTACAGCATTTGACGATGTAAGAATGGCTTTACAGGCGTTCGTTGGGTTTGGTAGTTTATAGCCTCCAAGGAAAAAGTCAGTCTTGATGCTGTTTGCCATCTAGAAATTAAGAAATACATTTGTTCTCTGCATGCATGTGTGCTCAAGGGATAAGATCTATGACCTCGTCGAAGTCCGAATAGAGCGATCGGGGGAAATCGCGGCGAACTTTAAATCGCCGTCCTTAGATCTTGAGCCTAGCATTCTGGGATTCCATGATCGAAACATCAATCACTCCCTGGACCGCGCCAAACAGTTTCAATCGCTATGCCTGTCTCATAAAACAATACAATCTTGCCATGGCCCATTGGCAATGCTCAAATCCCCATCCCGACCTCGCGCTCCCTCAGCGGCGACCCTCCGCGTCCTCTACCAACTCGCCTACATCTCTTCCGGCACCGCTGTAGGAATCGGAGCTCTCTGCGCCGAAGAACGAAGGCGCCGCACGCAGATCGTGCAGAAAATCGCCGACAATGCCAAACGGATACGACAGAGTCCGCGGTATGCGCATGGAGCTGCGGCTGCTGCGGTGAAACGGAGGGATTTTGAGGATAGTTTTGGGTGGTTTGGTCAGGAGAATGCGGATGGGAGTTTGAAACAGGCCGAGGCTGAGGATCATGCTGGTGCTGATTTGGTGGAGGCTGGGAGGCTGGAGAATTATGGAGGGGTGAAGATGCCGGAGTTGCCCAGTGTGGTGGAAGAGGAGTATGGGCGGTTGGTTGAAGGGAATCACAAGAAGAGCAAGAGGCGCAAACGGAATCGCAGGCCGGACTTTGTTGAAGAGCATGGGAACAGGGAATCCGTGGCGAAAACGGAAGTGGATGCGCGTGGTGGCCGGCAGGCGTGGAAAACGCCAGCATCTCTCAAACCTTTGAAATACATGCCTCCGCGACTCGAGACTTCAAGCGACGGCATCACGTTGAAGGAGAACGACAAGGACAAGTCGTGGTATTGGATATCGTACAAAAGGCCTGTGCATTACGGAATCCCGCAGGAAGGCGAATGGAAAGCAAAATCCCCCATACAGAAGCTTTTCCATGCTACCGAGGCAGGTAAAGCATACAACCACCCTGGCGATGACTACAATACAATGATCGAGTCGTTTGGCACGCATCACCTATGGGCCGGACGACACGCCACCGAACGGACCGCTTCTCCGGAGACTCTCGCTCGAGACGTTGGCATTTTCTTTGAAAAAGTCGGTCCGGACGCTGTTGTCAAGATGAGTAAAGAACATGCACTTCGAATTGCGAATGAGCTACTACGTCTGTCGCTCGACTCGGGCGTCTCAGTGAAATCGATACAGTCGCTCCTACTTTGGAAAATAGGTGTGAACGAACTGAGCATCGACGACATTTATGACGCTGCGGCAGCTTTTCCAAGAATCGCCCGGAGCCTGGAACCGGAAAAGACCATGCAGTTTTATGATGATCTTTTCGTCACTGCCACGTATCTCCGGGCTCCAAAGGCCAAGAAGCTGAGTGTTAGACTCAGATTGCACGCCGAGGCGTTGAAACTGGACACGCTTGATGCATATACGGGGTTGTATGAGCAAATCACGGAAAGCGTCGAAATATCTTCCAGGGGCCGACATCAAGAAGTGGTTGAGATTCTTGAACGAGAATGTGGACGGCTGCTTGACCATGGCCACTTGGCAGCTGCCGTAAAGCTCTGGTGCTTGTCCATGAGCGGTCGAGTTTATTCGTCCAAACACGCCTCCTTGTACGCCAAGGCTGAAGATCGCCTTTTCTATGCCGCGATTGCCGCTCGTCACCTATCGCTCTGTGCACAGTTGCTGAGGGTCAAGGAACGCAATCACACCTGTGAGGATGGTAACAGCCACCAGAAGGATATCTTCATCAAGCTGTGTTTTGAAGAAGGGGCTCTAGGAATGTTACGAGATCTGTTCGCGAAGCCACGTGAGGGTTCACGGCAAGGCGGACTCAAGAACAACGACTCACTGAGCCCTCAAAGCTGCGCATATTTATGCCACTGCTTTGACAGATCCGTCGAAAGATTCAAGTACTTCTATCGACAGCTACCCGTTGAATTACGTGCATCAGTAGCGGATGATGCAGCAGTCGCTGGAGCGTTGGCTGTGAACGCAGAGTGGAAGTCTACGCGTAGTTTGGATCATGTACGATCCTACTATGAGGATAGATTGGGACAGGTCAGCGAGTCTCCTGGTATTGAAACGCGGCCTTTGCATATTGCAATGATTGAGGTCGAGCTCAGTGCAAATCAGCCTGTTGAGGCGATTGCGGCTTTATCGAAGTTACATGAAAGTGGGACTGACGGCAGTGTCGCAATGCTGACGGCTTTGGCCCTCGCGAAGCAGAAAAATTGGCTGGCCTTTGGACGGCTATTCGAAGCTTTGAGGCAAGATACCACAAACTTGGATTGGACACCGCCGACCAAACGAGCTTACAACAACGCTTTGCATCTTTTTGCACACAGCCACACTGCGGAACAGCTGTCGGATTTCCTTTCCATGTCAATAAATGAGCTCCGATTCACTCCCAATCTATCAACATGGGAGATTCTCATGTCCGACCTTGTTTCGAAGAAGGCTCTTGTGCCGCTGAAACGCTGGATCGAGTTCTCTGGTGCATCCCAAGGAAAGGCTAGTGTCAACGCTGGCGTCGCAGCTGCGTTGATGAAGACATGGTATCTGGACTTCCGACATTCACACGTGCTGGTGATTTGGTTCTGTCGCGCTCTGGCTCAAGCGGCGCCCTCCTTGCATGGTGAACGCTTATTGAATGTCGTGCGAGAGACGATTGCGTACGACCTTCGCAGGCTTCATGGCGTCAATGCACCGTGGATGGGGCCGGTCATTCGCACACGTCAGGCTTTGTATCAACAATTGTCTGACACTATTGCGAGACCCGGCTACATTTGGAACGGACAGCTTTTTGACAACGGAAGCTTGGTGACAGCTGGTGAGCCACAGCCGCAAAGTCCGGTGTTGCGCGAACAGGATGCTCTCTCCGCCCTGGAAGATCCGCAAACCATGGAGACCGTCGGGGAGAGCGGTCCAGTCTCGGCGGTGAAGACTCTGGATTCCTATCACCGGGGCAAGAGTGAAGAACCTGCTGGTATTGTCGAATCTGCAGAGCCCGACCAAGTTCCCACTGTGTCTGAAGCCATCACAGACCGAGAGGTTGATGCAGTTGCGACCTCAGTCTCTGAACTCAACCCATATGAGTCCAGCTTTATGGACCTTCGTCCCTCGTACGAGATCGACACTTTCGACGGGATCGACACCTCTAAAGACATCGACACCTCGGACGAGATCGAAGCAACGAGCCCATCAGATGTCGACACAACTTCCGAACTCTCCGAAGTTGAGAGACTCGAAAGGCGAATGGTTTTACAATTGTCCTGCCAACAGTATGATTCTGTTCTCAAGATGTACCAAAAGTCTTTGGATGCTGTTGGCCTGCCAGCTTCACCATTGGTGCTGGAGATTGCCGTGGATGCTAGCCTGCGAATTAATGGCGACCGCCACGAGGCAGAAAGCATGATGTCAGCCGCCCGTGTCGCTGGCATGAATGTGACATGCGCCATGGGACCTTTGCTCATCGACCAAATCCGGCACACCCCCATGTTCGACATGCAAAGCGCGTCACGACTGCGTAGCGATGTCATCCAGTACTACCGCATGAACGAGCTTAACGGTCTGCATGTCAAGCATTCTGTGGGGATCCACGCCGCTCACACATTGATCCAAGCTGGATTTGCGCAGAACGGCGTCAATTTGTTGACAACTATCTTGCAATCTACGTGGTCGGCCGACAAGCCGCTCGACATCGTCGCCATGACCGTTTGGCTCGCTGGCTACGCATCGCTCGGCCACGTGTCCGGCATGCACTGGGTCATCAAGGAAGTTCTGGACCAGAAAATGAACATCGATCAAGGCTTCTTGAGGGCGCTCAAACGCGCCAGACGCCCAGTTCAATACCGTGCGAACGGTGATGCTGTCTATGTGAAGCAGGTGCCCAAGACGGTGGCTTGCCTCAGACAGTGGTACGACGTCTGCAGCCGAAGGCGCGAGGCGCAGATGCTGGAATCGAAAGTCTTTGGTCGTAAGCTGGTCAAGTTGTTGGCGTCGGCGGCAAATGGAGGAAGTGCGCATACGTCAACAGCACGGCGGGATCGAAGACGACATCTGTTGCGCTCTGGACGCTCTGAGCGCTCTGATCGCTCGAGCCCGCCGCTATCTGGTGACCAGCACGAGTTGAGAGCGTGGAAGCCATCTGGAAACTCTGAACGCTTTGACGACTTTGAACCCTCTAGACTCCTTGACGGCCCTGAACTCTCCGAACATTCCGAGCGCTTTGAACATTCTGAACTCCTTGAAGGCTCTGAACTCTTCGAAGGCTCTGGACATGTCGAACGTCCTGAATGTGTTGAACGCTCCGAACACTCTGAGCGCTTTAGCCCGCCGCTGTACAGTGATGAGCGCGATGCGAGAGCACGGAAGCCACTTGGCAGGTCTGAGCACTCTGAATGCTCCGAGAAGTCGAGCCAACCGCTGTCTGGTGTTCAGCGCGATGTGAGAACATGGAAGCCATTTGGCATGGAATGAGGTCTGGTGATGCGGACGATTTGACAAATTTTCTTATATACTTACGTTGGCATAGCGATGGCGTTTGAAAGCATCTGAGGAGATTGGGTTGCACGACTGGCTTTTGTACAAAAGATGGAGGCTGTGCCTCTGGTGTAACATCTTGGGTGTATCTGTAGTATCTGTATGTATGTATATATGACTTCGAGGTCTGAACAAACATTTATAACTTCCCTTCTTTCTTCAAACCGTGATACAACGCCCAAGCACTCAATGTCTTCGCATCGCGAGCGCCCTCTTTCCAAAGATCATCGAGCTTGACCACTTTCTGCGTGATCTTCTCGCCCCCATCTCGCAATCCTGTCAATTTGCCTCGGAACTCTTCTAGTTCCTTTCGTGGCAGTCGTTTCTGGTAGTAGAAAATCGGCACGAATTCGTCGCAGGCACCGGGAGTGGTGAAGACGCCTTTTTGCAGCTGTTCTGGACTGTTGTCGTTCTGTAGAGCCAGGGCCGTCATGTCGATCAGATCCTCGTCTTTGACCACCAGGCCTGTCTCTTCTTCGATCTCCTTGGCCGCGCCACCAGCGAAGCTACCTGCGTCATCGAGCATACCAGCGGGAATTTCAGGGAAGGCCAGTGAGCCTGCTGCGAGTCTCGGCTGTATGGTCAAGAGCACGTGTTTCTCGCTCTCGTCTGTCTCGGGCACGTCGTCTGGTTGCAGAACAAGGAGCATAGCTACAGAACTGCCACGCATGAACACCGCGCCGGGGAGATACTCTCCATTGTCGTTGGTGATTTGAGCCTGGAATTTGACGAATCCGAGACGTTTCTTCTCGCCTGAGCCGAACCAGTCGACACTTTGGAGTGTGATTTCGCGGAGTTTGTAGGGCGATTTGTTGAATTCGTGGGTGGGGTTCGATTGCAGGGAGAGGGAGTGCAGGATGGTTTTGTGCCAGGTTTTGAATGCTGGGTAGGAGAGTAGTTGGTCTTGAGTTATGTTGTCTGTTAGGCGGACGGGGAATGGTGGGTTCGTTTCTGGGAGGTTGAAGGTGGACATTTTGGCGATGCTGTAGGGGAATTTTCGGGTTTTCTGGAACAATGATTCTGTCCTGGAAAGTCTTGAGAGGGTAGATGATACTGCTAGAGATCGAAGTGCCATGCGGTCGAGCGTCCTTTATACTAGGGAATAGCGTTCGCAGGTGAAGTCGATGCATTGTTATGACGACTTGATCAATATCGTCACTTGCTGTACAGCTACAACTTGTCAAGATATTATGAATAACGCTGAGCTGCTTTCCATCATCCAATTGGATGAAAATGCCCTGATAGTGTAGTGGTTATCACGTACCCTTCACATCTAGCTGTAACAAGCGAGATATGAATCCTCTTACCCGGGTAAGGTCCCAAGTTCGAACCTTGGTTAGGGCTATCTCTTTTGCTTTTTGCTCTAAAACTATCTTAATCCACGACTATCCAGGCGACATACCTTTGCGCAGACGAGTTGGCATGTTTATGGGATCCTATGGATCTTTTAGTCCAGAATCTTATTGCTGCAACATGAAGGAGATTACCGATATGTTAACTATTGTTGTGGGCGGTTGAGCCAGTCGCTTATTGCGAGTAGTACTCCACTACCTCTTTCCCATACCATCTTTCACCTACTTCCTTGTGGCTGCGTATCCACTTCCGTAGTTGGCTCTCGCCAAGACTATCCCATCGGGGATCAAGAAAGCTACTGACCTCTTCGCCGCGATTGGCAGTCGATCGCAGCTTCCGCACATGCTCTGGAATGTGTTCTCGAACCTCGCTGACAGTCATATCGAGCGGGAGTCCCATGAAGAAGGGAATTGAGTAGCGCACGTTGCTGTCTGGGCCAGGAGCAATGACACGATGTATAGTGGCTTTGACTGCACCTTCAGTGGCAGCTTCGAATGCGTTGCCGAAGTTGACTACAAAGCTGTTTGGGATAGGGTGGGCACGAACCCAATTGCCAAAGGAGGAGAGCACTTCGAGACCTTCCTCATTGCCAACTTGATAGAGGAACGTAAGCCAGCCGGAGCTATCTTTATGGGCTCCTACGCCTTGGCCACCATTCTGAGTGCCAGGTGGCGAAGGAGGATATCGGAGAAGTTTGATTCGATGTTGAGGTGGGAGAAAATCGCTGGCTGGAGTTGTGGCAGAGCCTAGTAGTTCCGAAGGAGATTGTTCATCGCGACCAAAGAAGTGATCGAACGTTCCTTCTGGAATGCCGAAAGCCTCCTCTATAAGATGGACGAATCGGTACGAAAGTGCTTCGACTTGATCATGATAGTCTGTCAGCGCGGTCCGGAAGTCTGGTAAATTTGCTTCGTTAGGCCATTGGTTGGGTCCTCTCAGTCTCCAGTATAGCTGCGTGAAGTCTCTCGAAGCGGAATTGTTGTGGCTAACCTTCTGTACCGATGTGGTATTGCAGGGCTTCAATGAAGAGAAGACACCGAGTTCAAGCGATCTAGAATCTTGCCAGATCGCCGGGAGCTCTGTTCCAAAGTCGAACTGCTCTCTCATGTCTTGCTTTCCAAGGGTGGTTTCTTCAGCAAAGCCGCTATATCCAAGGAAGTGAGGGCTGTTCAATTTGCTCAAAAGTGCCTTCTGCTCCGCTGGTAGATCAAACAGGTCAGGCAATAAGTTTGTCAGACGAGTGATCGTGTCGGTGGGAACATCGTGGTTGACGACATAGAGAAAGCCAACATCGAAGAGCGCTGCGTGAAGTTGTTTCAGAAGCTTCGATCTGTCTTTTGGGTCTGTCGCTAGGGACAAGTCCAAGATAGGTATGGTTTCGGGCATCTTCTCAGCCTTGTTCAGCCTTTCGTTTGACGGGAGCAGATGAGAATAGCTCAGGTATGATTGCTCGCAGCAGCAATACGAAGGAAGCTTAACGCATGTTTGTCAAGCCACTGGCGATACAAGGACTACAAGCCCTAGACTAGGTAGGTAATGGCACCATATGATGTGCACAAGAGGGGGAAGTTGTTGGAACGCATTCGTGGATGTGCATTCTGGCCGCGATCAGCATCAGCACAGGGATGGAGGAGTGGCGCGCATAAGTCTGCGTATCACTCTTACCCATGAGACTGATGCCATAGGTCAACAACATTTTAGTGTTTCGACTTGCCTCAGTTGGTATCAGAGATCGATTGACGATGATTTTCTTGTTATCTCACTGCCATCAATGGACGTGGATATGGCATGCCTGGTATATCCCAACTGTCAGTATGTAGATGCTGCACAAAAATGTGCACACTTTTGTGCCACCAGAGCCGAGGCACAAACACCACTGCTTACCAAAGCAAGGTGGGACCTACCACATTGTGCTATTCATGCGGCCGGGCACTTTTTGTTCACCACTACTAACCCACGCTGGTCGTGTGATCACTTCTCTGCCCTAATCTGACAAGCTCATATACGATCACATCGAACGCAAACACCCGTCGAAATGGCCACCACATCGGAGCCAAAACCTCACTTCCTTACTCTCCCTCCGGAGATCCGCGAGCAGGTCTACAGCTTGATCTTCGAACCAGAAACATACCGCCGGCATGAGGAGGATGAATACGTGACATATCACTACGCGAAAGCTTTTGTGCTGTTCAAGATCAACCGACAAATATACAACGAAGCGCACAAAGTCTTCTACGATCTCAACACATTCGTCCGAATCGAAACACCATGGCCGCAATCGAAAGAGCACGTAATGGCAGAAGGGCACGTTCCGATCATAATACAGAATGAATACGCGAAAAGGTTTAAGAACTACAGGCTTGACGTCGGTATAGATGCGCCGGCTTACATATCGCCGGAAGTGGAGACTGAATGCTTCATCATCCATATCGACGATGTCAGCAAGTTCACGAGATCGTGGTTCTACGCCGACCTATCGCACCCTAGTCTGAATCCCAATCTGCGCCTCAGTCTACGGCTGAACGACCCTTTCAGCCCTGCTGGGCGAAAACACATTCCGCCGGCCCTCCAGCGACGCCTTCTACTGCCCTGGGCGGAAGTCAAGAACCTTAGCCAGATGAAGTTGGGAGGCGACCCAGAGCCGGGTCCTAAAATTGCTTCAGAGCTCAAGGCTTTGCTAGCCAAGCCTCTGCCTTCTCCGGAACACTGCCTAGGAGAGTGTGCGCGGCTCAAACGGGAGGGCAATACCGCACTGCAAACTGGTCGCTATCGTGAGGCACTGGACACGTACAAGAAGGCTTGGGAAGCGATTCACATCACAATTTTTGGAAGAAACCGACACGTACATGGAGATGCCTTCTACAACGTCAGGCTACGAGAGGCACCCTACGAAGGCAAGGTCGGCCAAGCGGAACGTCTTATTCTGCGAGTCCAGTTGGTTGCAAATACATGTCTTGTGTACCTGAAGATGGAGAGTTATGAGGAGTGCATTTTCTGGGGTATGAGGACCATCAACACTGTGCGGATTGGTATGGGCCTGGATCCTGACGAGGACCGAGATCCGCAAGCTGAAGCCATCCCTGGTTTCTTGGCTGCTACGGAGATGGGAAAGATTTACTTCAGGACTGCCCTAGCCTACAAGGCGATTGATGAGAAGAGTGAGGCGAGGAAGCTGGCTAGAGTGGCGATGGAGTATTTGCCTGGTGCTGGTGATCAGAAGGCGTTACAGCAGCTGCTGAGGGATTGTATGTTGAGGATCTGAGATCAGTCAGGTATGAGTAAGCAGAGCTGAAAGCCGTATCGAAAGACTAACCCTGCTGCATTGATGATGACGAGCAGTTTTAACGAATCACGTGCCAATCGATTGACAGCTCAGGCTTCAAATGCGAGCTTCAGGAGGTGACGGCGGCCTCAGCTCATTGATAATGCATGTGATCTGCTGACGATCGGAGATATATAGAGCCCACAACTTCTCCCCGTCTATAACCAATCCTTTGACCCAACAGCACCATTGACACACTCTTATAATGCCAATCAAACCCGCGGCCGATCTCCATAAGATCACAGCACCCACTACTTGAAATGTCCCTTTTATGAAGCTTCCTCCTGACGGCAAACTAGATGGGACTAGCTTTTATGGTATTCTTGAGTTGGGAAGCGATGACGAGGGCGATCGTACTGACGACCAAGTTCATGACGAGTATGAAGATATGGACACCCTCGACGGCGGCGACGATTTCACCCACGAAGATAGCGACGCGTTGCCTGTGTTGTTCAATTCAGAAGCCAAGACCGAGATTGAGTGAAGTGTGGACTCGAACTGCGGTCTCTCCGGATCGTACCTTCCTCGTGGATTGCGACTTCCACGTGCTTGCCTAGGCTAACGACACAGCAACAATTTCTACTCACTTGGCATCAACTCTTCTCTTCGTACCAAATCCCACACCACCACGGCCTGCGGACGTACTGAACGTAGGGCTGTCACGTACAACGTCGCAGCAATGCAGCTATACAATGCTAGGAGTAGCGTGATTACCAGGAACGGCGGAACAACTCACGTGGGGCCATACACGCCGCTACGTATCGCCATCAACACCATCACAAGAGGGCTTCTCGGTATTCCGACTGTCCCAATGGATGACGACGCAATCATCATCGGCCTTGCTCGCATCAGCACCACGATTCCAGGAGACACACCCACCACAGCTCCACAAGCGAGTGAAGAGAATACCGTGCACATCACCGACACAACTACCATCGCCTCTTCACCCTTTCCGAGACTACCGGGAGAGCTGCGCAACCGCATCTACCGCCTCTACTTCGAAGACTTCGAGGAGCAGATGTCTCGCCGTTTCCCCTACAACAAATCCAAAATGACACCGAACTTCCTCGCTCTCATGCATACCAACCGCATGATTCGCTCTGAAGCTGCTTCCGTCTTCTACAAAGAAATCGTGCCGTTCCACTCCTTCACATGTCCAATCGACCAGCCCATCGAGGGCGTCATGTTGACTCGCATCCGCGACGTGTGCTCGCTGATTTCTATCCGTGATGCGCACATGAGCATCTCGGTTCGTTGCGCGCCGAGCTGGAAGGACCATCGCCAGGCTGGATACAACGGAGATGACGCATGGAGACGTCGTGAGATCAAAGCTTTCGCGAGTTGCGCGTTGGTACAAGTTTCTTACACTGCGCGGCCACCAAGGCTGACAAGGGACGAGGCTGTCGAATGGATACAGGGCGTACATGCTTCATGGTCCGGCTGCGCTTCGGACCACACCAATGAAGCCCGCACCACAACGGGCTTTGTGGTCAAGTATCGCGATGAAGGAAAACGCGAGACTGAGAACTTCGTGCACATCGAAGGCTCATTGGCGGAGGTGAACTGGAACAGAGGTTGGCACTTTTAATGGCAAGCGTCCGTGAAAGACAGCTGATATCCTGAAGCCGATCAGTGGTTTCAGAAAACAGAGCTTTGGGAAAGTGGCTGCGGCAGGTAATGGAGCTTCTGGGAGGCGAGACATCATTCGGGCATCGTAGCTTTTCGCGTAGTAGGCGAAAGAATGAAGAGCAAGTGAGGTGTAAAGCTGTCAGTGGCTCTGTTCCTTACCCAATGCCCACATGGTCTTCAGTCAAGTCGTCTTGGGCTCGCTTAGTGGCAGAGCGCCAATACATCTTCTTCGTTAGAGTAGCCTCCTCTGTAACAGCCCAGGGAATCGAAGATAAAGTGAGGTGAAGATTGTCAGTCGCTCCTTCCGTCACCCTTCCGCCCCGGCTGACTTGGCAGCCTTCCACTTCACACGCTTTGTTGAGGCGGCCCTTTGGCGCTTACTTTGACCAACACCAAAGCCACTCCACAACCTCACAAAAGCACCCCCATGGCGAATCCACCTGACCATCGCGCCGCGCGCTCACGCACCACCTCAAGCACCATGATGGTGCCGCAGCTCAAGAATGCCGGAGCCGAGGGCGCCAATACCACAGACATGCACACCGTCGCGACTCAGGCCAACGTAGCTCCACTCTTGAACATCAACGCTGACCGGGTCGGGGAAAACCTCGCCACTTGCGATGGAGACGTTGCTGCTTCAACCTCTGTCAGCAACATCGTGCTCACTCTGATGTCGAACGTGGCGACGCAACACCGTTCGACAGCCACACTCACCAGCCAACAATCTGGCGCAGCGAGTGAGAAGCACGCCGCCGAGTCCGCTGACAACAACCCGGCACTCTTCGCAAAGCTTCCTGGCGAGCTGCGAAATCGCATCTACCGCGCCTATTTCGGAGCCTCTGCGAAGCAGAGGAAGCACACCATAGACATCAGGAAAGCCGCGCCAACCTTCCTCAACTTGTTCCACACCGATCATATGATCCGGGCCGAGGCCTCATCCATCTTCTTCAAGGAGTTCCTCTCCATTGACAGCTTTTTCGTCCCTAATGGCTTGGAGCTCGCCATCAAGTCGCGCATCAAGTCAATCTGCGCGTTGATCGCTATCAACGGCATGAGCCTGCCGCTCTCGATCACTGTGCAGGAGAGCATTGTAGCTCAAGCAGATTACGTACACAGGCTGAGGAGCGACTTCGTAGGAAAGCTGATGCGGTTCATTACCAACGAGACCAACGAATGGTTCGCCCGCAGCCCCGTTTCGGAAAAGTCTGAGGAGGGAAAAGACCCCCCTTCCGACGAGAGTATGCGTTCAGACAGCGTGGTACATTCCAGCCATCGCTATCGTATCAAGCGCATCAACCCTGACGCTGCTGCTACTCGCTGGTTGGGTCCAATTCTGGTCGAGACCGTGGATCGGGATGTCCTCGCTCGACAATTCTTGGGTCTGCAAGGTGCCTACCAGCCAATCCGAAAAGGCGCCGACTACCTACGCGTAGAAGGGCCGTTGACAGATCTGGACTGGAGCAAATTCGAGTGGAGTGCCGCAGGCGCGTACGAGAGGAGCCAGTGGCGTGCACGGGTTCAAGGAGGCCGTTGATCAGGTAGGAAAGCTCTCTTCGAGCGTCCATTTGTGCACCCAGACTCATGCGGGCTTGATGTTCCCTCCACCACGAACATAGACGACGTCCGTACGAGAAACCCAGAGCATCCTCATTGCATCCAATACATATGAGGTAGCAACAATGCAAAACAATTAAAGACAAAAATATGAAATGTACGCAGTAACTATCTAACTGCTCCCCTTGGGTAATTCGAAGGTGCGGTTAGCGAAAAAGACCGCCATGCTCAATCTTGGCACTTATAAATGGTCAATGAGCTGTGTTGATCAGAAGCCCTTGATGATAAGGAAAGTGCCGTGAGATTGAAGAGAGAAAGGGAAAGCAAGCCAGCGCGAGCAGAAGTTGAAAGATACAGTGGCTGCTTGTGCGCTACTGACCCGATGGGGTAAGGCGTGACTTGGTCTCTCCCGCGGCAAGATCTTCGAACGAGCCAGCGCTGGTATGGGATGGATTGAGTGAAGGAGTGTCAATTGCGCTGTAGGAGACGGAGAGGAGAAAATAATATCACTCACTACACACATCATGAACGCAGGATCAAACAGCGTACGGCGCTTTGCTGCCAACAATGGTGAGAAATACCATCAATCAATCAACATACACCTGGACACTACCTAACATCTACTCCAGCCTACCTCTCACGCGACAACACATGTACATCATGTCTAAACCGCCTCTCACACCATGCGCGCCAATACGCCTCTGCCGCTGCCGCGCCCCTCGAGTCTTCTTCAACACAAGCACAGCAAACTGCACCCGCAGCCGGACCTCACATACAAAAAGCCTATCGCATTCTGGCCTCGCCTGTCGTCTCCCGCGCACCTCTCATCACCCGCGACCTCACGAGCTTCGAGAAAGCATACTTCCTCTACCAGAAGCGCCTGAATGAGCGTCTCGCTCTCCCTTTCTCCAGATACTTCTACTACAAGAAGGGCACGCCTGCAGACGTCGAGTGGAAGCGCAAAGCTAAGGACCGACGCACTGCTGCGAGGGATATCGGTGTCTACAGTGGTTACGGTGATGAGGCGTGGAACGATGAAGTGTTGATCGGCGACGAGACTGCGGAGCTCGAGGCACAGCGTGAAGCGTTAATTCGCGATGCCGAGGGAAAGCTGATTAAGGGCGCGGAACCTGTGGGTGACGAGGAGGCCAACAAGGAGAAGGTTTCAGGCGACGCACAGATGGGTGGAGGCACAAGGAAAGAGCTGGAGCTGCACGTCGAGAGGCCTGCGTCGAGAATCACTGAGGCGGATAAGAAGAACGACACATCGAGCTTGAACCGTAAGCTGGACCAGACGCTGTACTTGCTTGTCAAGAACAAGGAGGGCAGGTGGAGGTTCCCCGAGGACAGGATGTTTGTCAGGGAGGACTTGAGCATGGTATGCTTTCCCATTTCTCCAACAAATACGCCGAACCACACGCAATGCTAACTTTTTTTCAAGGCCGCCGAGCGCATCATCGTGCAATCCGCCGGCCTCAACATGAACACCTGGGTCGTCGGCAACCACCCCGTCGCCCACTACCACTACGACTACCCCAAGACGCAGATCCGCGAGCTCTCCCATCACCAGCCCGACAAGGCCAGCGAAGCCGCCCTCCGCAACACCTACAAGCAGGAGGAGTTCGGCGAGAAGGTCTTCTTCATGAAGGCGCGCATCATGGCTGGCCAGGCCGACGTCAGCAAGAGCGTGTTTGGCGACCAGCAGTTCCAGTGGTTGACCAAGGCGGAGATTGAGCCGCTTGTTACCCCCAAGTACTGGAGCTCGATTAGGCACATGCTTGTTGAGAGGTGATGGGATGTTGGGATATTTTGTTGATGTTGATGTGTATAAAAGTATAGGCGATACCTTAGCGTGGGTGTGTATGAATATACCTTTTTTGAAAGATGCAAATTGGAGTTTTGTTTGGGTTGTTCTTGCGTTTGTTCATTATGTTTGAAGCAGTTCGATGCTAACTGTCAAGGCAGAGCTGAGAATATGTCCAATGCTATCAAGCAATTCTCGAAGAGACCACGCAATCAACAGCAGTCCATGCTGTTTGTCATGCATACAGAAAGCGACACCTCGTGGTCAATGGCCACAGGATATTGTCAGAGCAGCCATGCCATGCAGTTTCTACCCGCCATAAGCCCAACAACTTGGAGTAGTACTACCGCTCCGTACATTCCAATCGCCAAAGCAGTGTATTGCAGCAATGAACACCCAGATTACCCAGCAGTCTCGCGAGAGCCTCGCTCCGCAATTCCGACAATGGGCCATGGAAAGAAATGTCTCCCTGGTGCAGACCGAGCAGATGGTAATGGCTATGCTCTTGGGCCAGTACGATGCCCAAATGCTGCGGTCGACACAACCTTTCGGCATCCATCAACAACAGCAAAGTGGTTTTGGACCTACAGGTCCAGCATTTGGCTTCCAGACACCGTTCGGTACCTTTCCATTGCCAACAATGCCTCCTATACCAATCCCAGCAGTTCCTGGAGCGTATCCACCACCTCCGACTGCGGTGCCGAACATGTTTCCGACCAACGCTATGAAATTGAACCCGGTCTTGCCGAATACACAAACCACCAGAACGTCTTTTCCAGGCGGCGAGGCAGTTCAGCAAAGCTCTTCATACTCGGGACAGAATGGCAATACGGCTTTCCAGTACAGTTCTAACAGTACTTCGATGAGCTTTTCTCCCAGTGCACAGCTTCCAGCTCACCCAATACCTCTCCTTCCGATCCAGTACATTCCACAACCAGCTCTGCCTACGATGGCGTCTCCGCAACCAGTGCCAGCATCCAGCATGCCCGCGCCACTGCAGCCTCGACCACACATGCAACGACCTCTCGAAACCCATATCTTCAAGCAGCCGCAGCCTCGGCCTCAACCTCCCACTCACTACGTGCAAGCACCCGCCGTCGACATTGCTCCTATGCAAACACCCACCATCGAATTACCACCAACGCCTGAGCAGATCTTCCACCCCACAACAGCCAATCAAGCGCCACAAAATAAACGTCTTGCGGACTCTTTCAAGCGGGAATTGAGCGAAGCGACGTACTTTAGTGATATTTCTGGGATGGCGGATCGGAGCGTGCAGCGGTGAAGGGAGTGAATGGAGTTGTAGCAGAGGGTTTGATGGTTTGGGTGGATATTTGTTGCGGTTTCTATCTGTTTATATGTGATTTGGTGTTATGGCCATGAAGTAATATGGATTGTGTTACTTACTGTATTTTTGAGTCCAAGCCACATCGACCAGTGATTGCGCTAGTCGGACCTGAACACGTGAATTGCAGGTTAGCATTCACGGAATCTTTTGCGAGAGAATAGTTGGTCATCAGTGCATACATCAATGGCAGCCAATGGTGAAAGCATCCGCATTGACAATTCGAATACAGCAACAGTGACTGCGTAGAATGAGACCCGGACGTTCCATGTCGCGTAGGCAAATGAACACACGTGGTACCTCGCCAATCAAGGCGAGGCATGGCGAAACAATATGTATACAGATGTTCCCAAGAGAATACTTAAATCATTCACATCGTCAGTATCACGACCGCTCCGCGCTCGTTGCATACACCGGGCGATTACCCTTGACGTCGCCTGCGAGACTTCCGTTATCGGGCGAAGCCTGCTTCGTCATCACTTCCGCATCAGTCTCGGTCTCACCCTGCCCGCTTTCGACGCCTTGGTTCATATCGTCGGGATTCTGGGTGACCATCGGAGCGTACGGGATGTGGCCTTCGTTGCGGCGGTTAGGTGGGATAAAGACGTCGAACCAGCGCGGGACCATGAAGCCGCCGAGGAAGAGCAGGAGCACAATGTGGCCGACGCCGAAGCCCATGATGTGGAGCGGGTTTTGACGGCCGGAGAGGGGAGAGCCAGAATTGATGAAGTTGGGATAGGAGAAGGAGTAGACGATTGCTAGGATGGGGCCGGAGACGTATTTGACCAGAGGGCCCCAGACGACGGGGATGTTCCAGTTTTTGCCGGTGCCGACGATGATGTTTAGGTCGCGGCGGAGTTGTTCGCCCTGTGTGTTTGTTAGTAGGATGTTCGAGACAAATAAAAATTGCATTCTTACCGAGTAGAAAGCGAGATAGAAGAATTTCGCGAGGAAAGGATTGGAACCGAAGATCCAGGGTGCGCGGATGTCGGGAGTCTTCGCGAGCACCATAGCGGCTACGGTGAAGACAATGTAGATTGCGAATCCTGTCACGGCACCAGCCCAAGCACTGACACCTTGACCAATAGCGACGCCGAAGATCTGTCCAGCGAAGAACGCGATCTGGTAGAGGATAAAGGAGATCTTGCCAACCTGCCCTTCGACGTCTCTCCAACGATATACTGTTGTAGATGTCACGCATTCACTCCACACAACGAACACCAGAGCAACATTGTTGGTCCAGACATCGACACCATCAAGAAGCCAGTAGCCGAATTCCGTGCAGTAAGGCAAAGAAAGCGCCAGAGACAGGAGAGTTAGGCTCGTGACAACTACCGGGCGAGAGTACTTGATGCCAGAGTCCATGGTCAGTGTAACAACGGCGTCCAGCATGGCGAACGCAGAAGAGAAACCAAGAGTCATGAGAGTGAAGAACAAAGCGACAGCCCAGAAATTGGCGCCAGGCATTTGTTCGATGGCAGTGGGTAGCGTTTGGAATCCAATCGAGAACCCGCCAACGTCGGGTACATCGGGTCCAGGGTACATTCCCGTGAAGCCGACGACGCCGTACACGGCGAAAGCAGCGATATTCTCGAAAGCGACGTTGCTTGAGACAATGGCGATGGCGTCAACGACGGCATTTGAGTGCTTGCGGTTGTATGAGGCGTATGAGGTGAAGTAGCCGAATCCTACGCCTGTGGAGAAGAAGACTTGTCCACAAGCAGTCTGCCACACCTGACCATTTGCAAGTTCGGATCCTCTCCATGTCGCCCAGAAGTATTTGACGCCTTCGCCGGCGTTGTCCAGGGAAAGTGATCTTCCGACCAAGATGATCGTGACCACGATGGGCAGACCCATAGTCCAGTAGACAACGCGGCCGGTGAGTCCAACACCTCGGAAGATGCAGATCCAAACCAATAGCCAAGTAAACACCATCCATCCAGTAGTCTCTCCGATCATTGCGGTGCCAGGGAACTGAACGTAGCCTGTATTATTGCCATCCTCGCCCGGCGGGATTGGATCTTTGTTGGCAACCACGTCATTCATGAAGTAGTCAGAGGCTCCGCCGGTCCAGGGCAGGGGACTGATGAAAGATCGGCGGAAGTAGCCCATGATCCAGGCTAGGTTCACGGCGAAGTAAGGCCCAACAACGAATCCGACATAGATTAAGTTCAGTCCAGTTCCCTTGAGACGGTGATGCATGGTGTTGTATGCGACGACGGATCCTCCACGATAGGCTTGGCCGATAGCGATTTCGAGAATGAGTACCGGGATTGCGATCAGGAAAACAGTCATCAGGTATGGAATGAACCATTGCAGGCCATAATTGTTGTAGACTTGCGACGGATATCTGATCAGGTTACCCATACCGGCGCAACCACCCATGGCAGCAAGCAAGAAACTCGCGCGACTAGGCCACTGGTCTCGGCCATCTGCTGCTGCTGCGGGCGGTGGTGCGAACCACGCACCCACCTTCTTGAGGGTGTTCAAGATAGGCATTGTTGGGACGTTGTATGCGATGTGGTTGTCCCAAGAGTGGGGAGAAATGGCAGAGCCAGAAAGGGTATCGCACAGTCAGCCCAAAACTAATCGGATACCGTCGAGCTTTTGAACAAGATGAAGTTGGCTGCTTGAGCCACTGTCGTCAGAGCTACACTTGGCAGTCATCGGTGCGTCCGGTCTCTTGAGGACGGGAAGCATTATAAAAGCGGGTTGAGCATAGTAGATCCTTCACCTAGGATCGCGTGCGCATTGCAATGGACTCTCATTGAGTCTCATTGGGCTGAGAAACGGCGAGCCGTGGACAAGCAGCGCTAGCGGTTGAAGAGCCATCTTCCTTGCAGGTCATGGCAGAGTAGGCCAAGACGATTGCATCCTTGGACTCAACGCGTGGTCATCAAGAAATCGATGTTCGCCCCGACTCTGGTGCTCGGCGGGGTATCTGCTTTGAGTGGCTGTCATCTTGCCTGTTGAAATCTTTGTTTCGGTCATCAATTGTTCAACAGACCGTGCTCCACTGTGCGGACAAACAATAATGCTGTGGTTGGTATAGTAGGTCGAAGGTGGAACTATGAAGATGAGGTCCAAGGCCTGGGCACTTGGCGGACCAGGGTCCTCGGAAGAGATGCCGGGCCTTACAAGGCAAACCTCGCCTGGGCAGACGTGACCCTTCTACACACCCAAGCAAACCTATCTTCAGCCCTATCACACGCGTTACCACTGGACCAGTACGGCCGGAGCCGGTTGAATATTCATGGTTGATGGAGAGTGGTATCGACAGAACGAACCTGGACCGATGTCGCCTTATACACGGCCTCTTGCTCCTGCGAACAAAGGATATCATAATGCAGAGGCGGTCTTGTTCAAAAATGACGAGAATGCGGCATCTCGAAGGATACAGTCTTTCGAAAAAGCGAACCGATGATCTGGCTCGTTAACCATAATGAATGGTGGAGCTCCAAGGCCATACACGTGTTCGCGAAAGGCTTGCTGCAAAAGCTTACGCACTTTCTCCACGCTGTGCACGAGCACATCATCTCTTGAAACACTGCCACAGCAATTCAAGTCAGCCCTGATGGAGGAAGTTGCACGAAGCAGACGGGTCTGACACCGCGTTGCCGATTTGCTGTGATCATGAGGGAGCTCGAACGGACATAAATCCCATCATTGCCTGATCGCATGTCGTGCTGCTTTCACTTCATCACCCACCGGCAAAGTACTGCGGACCAATTTGGGCCTTGTAGCAAGGATCTGATCGGTACCATTATACCGAAAACTCGAAATCTGGGATTACGATCTGCTATCAAAAAGACAACCTGTTACGATGAGGTAAAATAAAACCGCGCCACCCAGCCCAGAACCGATTACTTCGCAGCTCAAAGACCTCCAACAACATCAGTAGGCAATCTTACTGCCTGTACAGCAATCTCCTGAACCTTGGTAATGTTCCCCACAGTCGTGGTGTTCTCTCCATCCCTCGGAGGTGTCGTTGCCCTCCCGATGGTCCAGCCGATAAGTACCATCCTGATCGTACTCTCTGCCGCATCTGCCAACAATTGTTCCGCCTCCTCGATAGCCATTTCTAAGGTCATGGGCCGCTGAACGATACTGGCGTATGCGTGGATTCCAGCATCGTAGTTCACACCCGCACCTTCGCCAATGGTACCTGCCAGAGCTACAACTGGAACGTTGTGCGCGCGAGCTCGGCGGGCTACTTCACTTGGGATTTTCCCACGAGGTGTCTGATAGTCGATTCCACCTTCGGCCGTGATTATGAGGTCACAGTCTGCGATCAGGGAATCGATATCAAGGAAGCGCATGATAATGTCGTAGCGTGGGTGCAGATGTGCACCAATGAGTTGAAGACCAGCACCTAGGCCGCCTGAAGCGCCACTACCAGGGGCCAAGGAAATGTCTTCGTGGAGCGCGGCCTTAGCAACAAAGCTGATGCGGTCCATGGCGTGGGCGAGCTCGTTGACTTCAGATGGCGACGCGCCTTTCTGTGGGCCAAAAACGCGAGCTACGCCTCTTTCGCCGCAGAGTACATTGTGCCAGTTGACCGCAGCGTCTATCATCACAACTGAGAGACGTGGGTGGAGACCGGTAAGATCGACATCGGATAACTCAGCAAGAGCTTTGCCGCCAGAAGCAGTAGGTACGATGCTTCCATCGACATTGTAAAAGCGTGCTCCTAAAGCCTGAGCCATTCCGACGCCGCCATCACAGGTCCCCGAGTCGCCACAGCCAAGCAGGATGTGCTCGGCACCGGCGTCGAGCGCGGCTGAAATAAGCTGACCAACGCCGTAGGTTGTGGTCTGAAGTGGATTTCGCTGGCCTCGGGGTACAAGGCTCAACCCTGCGGCCGCGGCCATCTCAATCACGGCTGTTGTCGGTTGTTCTCCGCCGAGGAAGCCGAAATGAGACTGGATCATGTCGCCCACCGGACCAACTACCTGAACATGGTGTAGGGTGCCACCAGTAGAGGCGACAAGAGCTTTGGTGAAGCCTTCACCTCCGTCAACGAGTGGTGCTTTGACCACAGAGGCGTGCGGCATGATTCGATGTATGCCTGTGATAATACAGTCCGCTGCTGTGTTCGGGTCGAGTGACTCCTTGAATCCCGAAGGGCAGACAAGGATGCGTGGTGCTTGAGAGCGATTTTGAAAGCTCACACGTCTGAACAAGGAGAACATATTTGCGGCTGTATTCAGGAAAGGTAAGGTTGAGGATTTAATTGGTGTCAATCTGATGACACTCTGAAGCGACTGTGGAAACGAGTGACTGGAAATGGTTGAGATGATGTTGCTTGTGAGCCATCAGTCCGCCGACGAGACAACCACTCATTTTATAGACAATCATCTGAACCACTCCAGCAGCGGTTCATAATGACCAAGCCTCCGAGGACTACGACGACGACGACAATCACCATAGCGGTGTCGTAACACAGATTTTTGCGCTGCGGACAATACTGCAGACTGGTCGCTTGGGACCGTTGATTCGAACGGCTCAAAATAGCCACAACGAGCTTTGCAACTAGAAATGGCACGCGACAATCGTCACGACTGAGAGACCCGTACGTCTAGCAGCTGAATAGCTATGATGATGTGGTTGCATGCCATGCGCACTTGAAACCGTCAGCCAGGCCCAGTGACTGCGCCTCAGGTTTCCGGACAGACGCAAAATCCGACAAACACGACACTATCTACCTAGGTCGGTGTCGGCGTTCTATTCGACCAATAGCACCACGAGATGAGAGATATGCATTGCGATCTCTCTGCAGTCACTGGTGGGCACCACGATTGCATACACGCACAGCCCTCGCTTGTAAAACCTTACATTGTCTGCTAGATTCTGAAGACCTTCTCGAAACCCGTCGATCACCAGGATCACCACCGGAGACTAAACTACTAAGTTCAGGTACCGAGCAACGGACGACCCGGATCCTGTTGATTGGGGTAGTCAGGCACACGACACTTGCCCTTGCATAGGATGGGCTGTGCGCTCGGCATAAATGGTGATACCGCTCCACTGAGCACATGGTTGGATGTCATTCATTTCCACGGACAAGAAAGTCTAAATCTGCGCTGCGAAATGTGTGATATTCAAGCCGTGTTGAGAGTTTTACGATGGTGAGCACACGGTTGGCGGATAAGCAGATCATTACCGTCCATACATCAGTGACCAGCACATGAATATCCAGTCAACGCTGTCCTACAGCCATGCGATATATTGTTCTGTTCCAATCCACCAAGATTGTATTGAGAGCCCCGAAGGTTTGGAAAATCCCCAAGACATGGAGACGCTGGGCACAGTTCTCGGCACTCAACTCCGCCACACACCTGCGCAATCGCTTCTTGACTTCACCTTGCATGAAAAGTCACCCTCTAGAACCTGTGTGCACTATTATTATACATGTTGCACACATGGTCGAATAGAGTTGCTTGAAAGGGTATGGGGCGCAGTGCATACTTTGCACATACAGCTGAAGTCACAGGTCGAACGTAGTCCAAGACTGCCATCATTACGACTGCGGTCCAGTATTACGCTATTGTGCAAGCCACCACGGGCTTCGGATCATGGTCTTGGTCTATCAAAGGGTCGAAATGGCGGTGTTGGAAAGTCGACTTTCAGTCGCAATATTAAACCGGGAATGCGCCTCGCTATGCCTTCTATACCATCAGACCACACTCGTTACTCCGCGTCATCTAATCCGACCATCAGCAATTGACTGCGCTCACGATCGTTACTTTGTTCTTGTCAGTATGATCCCTGTGCAGGACCACGATTATGCACGCATCTCGGATGCCGAAAGTTCTGAGAGGGAGTCAAACGACCACCAGCGATACACTCTGCCCGTGTTGGATTTTCCAAGCGAGCTCAGGGTCGACGATGTCTTGCGACCCTCCGGTATCGAAGCATACATAGATGAATCGGACTACTCAATCGATTCCGAGTCCGAGTATGACTTCGAAGATGCCGTCAGCCACTTCAGTCAAGAACTCCCTCTCGATCCGCTCAACGACATAAACTTCGATCACATCGGACCTTGTGAGATACCCACTTCTTACAGCCAGCTACCACGAACATATACACATTCTTTCGGTCCGCCGACAGAGTCCAAACAACAGTGCTTGTCGCTACCTTCTGTCAGACGCAAGCCCACACCAAGCTCCAAGCTCAAGCATTCTCCAAGTCGGCGGTCAGTGAAAGATCCAAACCTAGTGACATGGAATGGCCCGGACGACCCTGAGAACCCGCACAACTGGCCCAAATATCGTCGATGGGCATCGACCATCTTGATAGCCATGTTTGCATTCATTGCCCCGATGGCATCTACAATGGTTGCACCTGCACTGGACACTATTGCGGACGAGTTCGATATACAGTCAGATACTGAGCAGTTCCTCGTCATGTCAATTTTCTTGCTGGCATTTGCTATCGGGCCATTCGTATGGGGCCCTATGAGCGAAGTATTCGGACGGGTGCGGGTCATGCAGTGTGCGAACCTCATCTTCCTCCTCTTCAACACTGTTTGCGGCTTTGCAAAGACCAAACAGCAGATGATGGCTTTCCGATTTCTCAGCGGCATTGGAGGTAGCGCACCACAAGCGATTGGCGGCGGCATCTTGAGCGACTGTTTCCGCGCAGGAGATCGTGGTGCCGCCACTGCAATCTACAGCTTAATGCCATTCCTCTCGCCAGCTGTGGCGCCCATCATGGGAGGCTACTTGACACAGTACACTACGTGGAGATGGGTCTTCTGGGCAACGTCTATCTTCGACGCTCTTGTACAGGTCGCATGCTTCTTTCTGTTAAAAGAGACCTTCGCGCCTGCGATCCTGGCTAAAAAGGCTGCGCATCTGCGAAAAGCTACTGGCAATACACAGCTGCATACCAAGTGGCAAGGCCCTGAGCACTCTATGAAGAAGCTCATAATGAAGAGCCTGGTCCGTCCGTTGATCATGCTGGGGACACAACCCGCTTTACAAGCAATGGCGCTCTTTCGAGCATATCAATACGGACTGATGTACTTAGTCCTGGCAACTTTCAACCGAGTCTTCGAAGGAGCTTATAATCAGAGTGTTGGACGAGCTAGTTTGAACTACTTGTCTCTCGGCGTCGGATTCGTCATTGGCTTGCAAATTTCCGGCTTCATGCAAGACAAAGTAAGTTTGATATTAACAACCAGTTGACTGCAAGTGCTTATGCCTCTCATAGATCTATACATGGTGCAAGACTCACCAGATCGACCCGTCTGCTTCCGTCTTCTCAGCAGCAACTTGGAAGCGGATCCGCATTTTGCGCAACGCTGACAAACACAACGACCACAAAAGCCTGCTACCAACCTCAGATGCCCGATCCAACCAGACCTTCGTCATTCCAAGGAAGCCACTCCCACGCAAAAACACCACCCGAAGTCTTGACCATGATCCGACAAAGGGCTTGCCCGAATATCGCCTTCCGCTTGTCCTTCCTTTCAGCCTGCTCATCCCCATCGGCCTCTTCATCTATGGATGGTCCGCAGAGCGTCAGGTGCACTGGCTGGTTCCGAATATTGGCACCTGCGTTTTCGCCATCGGACTCATCGTATGTTTTAACTGTGCCCAAGCGTACGTTGTTGATACCTACACGACGTATGCAGCTAGCGCTACCGGCGCAGCAGCGTTCGTCCGGACCATGGCGGGTTTCTCATTCCCATTGTTCGCGCCGAAGATGTACGATGCGCTTGGAGTTGGATGGGGCAATAGCTTACTTGGCTTTGTCAGTCTGTTCTTAGGATTCGTCGCACCTGTGGTTCTCTGGAGATTCGGCGGTTGGCTACGAAGCAAAAGTACTTATTGTACTGATTGAGTAGGCTGCTCACTTTGGAGATTGCAGACAGCGCGAATAACGTTCGCGTTGAAGTCCGATCATTCATTGGCCGAGTCTTCTTACTGATAGACACATACGTGTAGAATTAGAACACTCTCCAAACTTTGTCGACCGCTTCAATGGCCACTCAACGGGTAGCAATAAGGATCAACAGCTTTTCGCTAGAGAATTATTTGTCTAGGCAATCCAATTGTTACGACTGATACGGAGTGAAAGGCTGCAACTATTCCCAGATCTAGCCTTGCGTCCAACATGAAAGAAACCTTTGTCCCATTGTTCTCGGATTAAGGTTTTCAACATGCGACTGTCACAAGGGACCAGTCTAAGCGTTCCGCAAGGGTAAGCCTGTGATCGAAAACAGCCGTTTCCAGCATATCTTCATGGACACAAAGAGTATCAAGGGTTTCAACACAAGAACGCACCCCACTGCGTGGCAACGTTATTCCATCTGGGATCTGCAACAATCGATCTTTTCTACAGCAAGCATTCTCTGCCATGAGTTTGCGCACGCATTTATGGGTTATCATATTGGAAGGGGTGCTTTTATGAACGATGAGAGTCTAGTGGAGACAGGGTTTTCCTGGGAAAACTTCGTCTTTGGTGGTACCTTACACCCTGAAATGTTCGACGGACGTCCTTCGCTAGCCCTTTTGCCATGGCCAAACCTGCAACAATATGAACTCTACATGGCAAATTCGGCCAGGATGGGCATCCGGTACTTTGGCCAACTCGAATACTCGCGCCATTTGATCGTCCAGCCGTCGCAGTTTGGCGAATTCCTCCACCAGAAATTCTGGGACGAAGAGAAACCCGACGAAGTTTCCAAGAAGTTGTCGTTGAAGCCTTACCACGAACACCCAATCCATGAGGAAGAGCACGTGTACTATAGCTCTGGACACGAGGCGCCCATCGAGGTTGCTGCCAAGAAACGACGGCTGAGTGATGCGGCGATGGCTCACCTGCGAGCATATGCCTCAAAGGTAAGACGCAGCGACCATATGTCGAGGGCGGATCGTTGGCACAGATGCAAGGAGATGTTGCTTGAACGGAAGGCGGACTTCCATGACCGCGCGAAAGGCAGGCTAAATGCGCTCTGGACGAGCTGCACACCTGCCGCTGGAGAGAAAGTGTTCCAGTAGCAGTTGGACGTCAGCATGGCTGATTAATATATGGTAAGAGAAAACACAGGTAAGTTTGCATACTCCCCGATGTTCGCGGTGCTACAGCTGCAAGTTATGTGATGAATGTTTGCGTCTGCTCAGTCTCTTACGTGTGCGGGCAGACTTGATTAAGTGGTGATGAAATCATCCTTGTTTGTCCAAGGATTTGATTCACACGTTGATGTAGACGGCGTCATATGGACATAAACATGGTGAATTGATGGTGTCTTGCGCTGTCGTACTCCCATGTGTTGAGTTGTGTGAACGCCATCATCTCGGAAAGTGTCCGAGACCCTTGCGCACCTCCGATTGGCCAATTCAAGTTCGTCCCCAACGACGCACGTGCATCTTTCTGTGTGTGTGTGTGAACAAGCTTCGGATGATTCCGGTGGACGCAGATCCGCAGATGTGGCTGTGGTGGCCCAAATTGCCTCCGTCGATCGCCTCCGTGTTTACCGACATGCTTCACATCATGTCCTTTAGACTTCTATAGTCCCATGATCCTTCGAGGGACGGACACCTTCCTTCATGCCATTGATCTGCAATGCCGACGGACTGGCTGCCTATATAAGGCGCTGGCCCCTAGCTTGCCCGTGATGTACAAGAACGATATCGTGAACTCCTTCGGATATATCAAACGGCTCTTGTAAACAAAACCAGACGATGCGGTTGGCTGACACGTTGTTCTTCATTGGCTTGACCTCAGCCTCTGTGGACCGTAGTAGCACGTTTCGCACCCATCACAGCAAAGCGCCTCGTGTAAAACTCGATTATGCTACCTATGAAGGGACGACCCAAAGCTCAGGCATCAATGAATTCCTTGGGATGAGGTTTGCTAGCCCAGATATGCTTGCTTGATACCCGCGCTGAGTTTTTTAGATACGCTGCAGCGCCATTGGGCGACCTTCGATTTCGAAAGCCTGCGATGCCTGAACAAGAGACTGGTGTGATCGCCGCAAAAGAGGTACGATGCCCCTCCCGTTATGACAAAAGATCCAAGACTGACATTGTCACAATTTAGCATGGCGCGCTCTGCCTTAGTGTGCAGAACCCCTCGTTCAGCTTTCCTACTATCCCAGTCCCATATTCGGAAGACTGCCTCTTTATCGACGTTTACGCTCCGGCAAAGGCAAATCGAGGAGGACCAGGACACGGTCTGCCTGTCATGATCTGGTTCCAAGGAGGAGCTTTCGTGCAACTATTCAACCCAAACTACAACGGCACTGATCTCATCGATGCCAGCCACGGCAACGTCATAGTTGTCAGCTTCAATTATCGGACAGGTCCCTACGGGTTTCTCGCTAACGACGAGCTCCAAGCAGAGAGCAATCTGAACATCGGCCTACACGATCAGCGAGCGGCTATCAAGTGGGTTGAGCGTCATATCTCGGCTTTTGGTGGCGATCCGGACAAGATCACTCTGTTCGGAGCGTCAGTTGGAGGAGGCAGCGTCCTACTACAGCTTCTGGCCTACGGAGGTGACGAGCCTTGCGAAGATGAGGTCCAGTGGAGATCAGGAATCGCGGAATCCGTGTACTTGCCTCCGGTTCACACCGTCAAGGACATGGAGTTCCACTACACGGCACTCCTCAACAAGACCCAGTGCGATGATCTGGCATGCTTGAGAGCACTCTCAACGGACGAGCTACAATCGGCCAACATTGCAACACCATTTCCTGGTCAAGCGGACATTCCCATCTTTGGCTATGGTCCAGTGGTAGACGGACAGCTCCTTCCAGACTTGCCAACACCCCTTCTCGAGCAGGGCAGGTTTGCTAAAGACAAACCCTTGATAATGGGCACATCGCGAACCGAAGGCACAATTTTCGCCCCTCAGGCCGAGAATGTCACCGCCGCCAACCAGTTCGTCACAACGCAGCTCCCCAACCTTACGAATGAAAGCCTCGCTCAATTGCAGATACTGTACAACAACACTCCAAGCACTTTTCCTGGCGTCCAAGCAAATCTTTCGTCGTTCTTTTACTATGCCGCGGAGCTGTACGGTGATGCTCTGTTCACATGCCCAACAATCAATTCTGCAGCGGCTATTCAAGGTCAAGGCGTCCCCGTGCATGTCTTCATCGATGACATACGCGACCCTGTCGAAGTCGCAGCTGGATACATCGTGCCTCACACTTGGGAGATTCAAGCCGTCTGGGGCCCGAAATATGCAACTCAGTATGTCGCACTCCCTGGCGCGGATAGCTATGATGCTGGGAAAAGCAACGCGGCTATAGTTCCCGTAGTGCAGTCGTATTGGACTCAGTTCGTCACGTCTGGGGGAGATCCGAACAAGCTTGGACACAAGACACTGGTAACCTGGAAAGACTTCGAAGGCGGACAAAGTTTGGTACTGGCTACGAATCGGACTCGAATGCAGGGAATCGATGAAGAATTGCTGAAAAAGTGTGCGTTCTGGGACAGCATAGCAGCCCAAGTTGGCCATTGAAATCTTAGCCTTGAATAAAATTGGCGGGTATTGCTTGCTAGTGACCAACGTGCTCGGATATAGTCTGATTTGCGGCAATGGAAACTAGATATCAGGGTAGTAGACTACTTGAGCTACAGAAGAGAAGTTCTGGTCACACAAGAGCCGCTGGCATTGACAGCCCGACTTACTTCAACAAAGCATCAAACGGCTGTCCAAGGACAGCACACTGCGCTTCGTCAGGAAACGGCGCCATACTACTCTGCGGCTGCAACAACATCAGCTCTGGCTTCGTCGCATCCACCGGCTGCCATGGTCCCGAAGCTCCAACTGCTGCCAGCGTGTCCCAGTATCCTCGAGCCTTCAAGTAGTTCACATCCGGATTGGGATCTAGATTTCTCGCAAAGCTAGTCCAGTAGTCAACCACGAGCTGAGAAAATGGAATGTCATAAGCATCCCTCTCAGCATAACGGCTGCGAGCAAAAGTGCCGAAGCTAATCGGCAAGTCTCCGGCATGGCACTTGAAGTACTCGAGTTTGGGATCGCCGTAAGGGTGAGTGTCGGTGATAGGTGCGCCACAGACGCCTGTGGTGTTGTAGTCTGGCTCCTGGTATGTGCGATTGTACTCGTAAAAGTAGACACGCGGCCAGATACCTGTGGAAGCGGCGGCGATCGCGGTGAATTCGTCACTGCAGCGGAAGCCTCTGTCTGTGGCGATGCGGACTGTGGTGTTGAAGACTTGATTCACTGGCGTATTGTTGAATGTTGGACCGGTGCCGAGAGGGAAGTCGTCGATGTTGTCGAAGATTGCCGAATTTGTTGCGTTGCTATAACCTTGGTTGAGGATGGCCTCGCTGAGGTTTGTGGTTGGTACCAGAGGAATCAGAATGCCTTCTTCATCTCTGTTGACGCCAGTCATGACGACGACGGAAGAAGACTGTTTGTTTGCAGCAGTCGAGTTCAGGTCAATGTAAGGACCCGTCAGGTATTTGCCATCAACGACCGGGAAGTTGAAATTGGTCGGCAAATTGATGAGTGTCGTAGCATTACAAGCTTGAACACAAGCGAGTACATCCGGCGAGCTGTTGCAGCCAATTTCGTTGAGTACCTTGGAGGTAGTCTCCGAGATAGCTTGCTGAAGCGGCACGTATGGCTGGAAGTACTGACTCTGCAAGATTGCGCCGCGGAACAAACCAATAGCCTTGGGCGAGGCAAGTAGAGCCTGAACACTTTGCGCTCCTGCGCTCTCTCCGAATATCATGACCTGCTCAGGATCACCTCCAAATGCGCTGATGTACTTCTGTACCCACTCGAGACCCGAGATCAAGTCTGAGATCCAGTAATTACCGTTGTGGATACCATCATCAAGAGCTAAGAAGCCAAGAGTGTTCAAGCGGTAAGCAATATCCACAACTACTACATCACCGCGTGAGGCTTGGTTGCCACCGTCGTTGGTGGGATTGCTGGCACTGCCTGTTGCAAATCCTCCTCCGTAGATGTAAACCATAACTGGCTTCAGCTTTTTCTTAGGAGGATCTGGAGTCGCTGGCAGGAAGGTAGTCCAGATGTTGAGGAAGAGACAGTCGGTGCTACCATTGTTCGGTGCTTGTAAACATTCTGGCGCAGGGTCAATGGCAGGATTGGTGCCAGTAGCGTCGGTATAGACGCTGGAGTAGGTGAAGCGCTCGGGTTCTTCGGCAAATCTGACACCATGGAACTGGAAGGTATAGAAATCTCGATATCCGACCAGAGTCTGCTGGCCAACGGTCTGAGCTACCTGGCGAGGAGCAGAGGTGTCTGCAAAAATATCCGTCGATGCTGGCGCGCTATGGGTGCACAGTACTGGCAACCGGGCGTTGCAGTTGACTTTGTGATAGTGGCCACCGACATCAACGGCATTACACTGGTAAGATTTGCGGTGACCTCTCCAGGATACTTGGCGCCCTTCCGTTGTAGACCAGAAGAGCTGGTCTGGTGGAAAGTTGCCGGAAAAGACTTCGTAGGATAGAGAGCTGTTGAGACCAGCGTTGAACTCCCGCTGCGGTGTAGGTGACCAGAGCGTCTCGCTCAGCTCAGCGCAAGATTTTGCTGCATCACTATGAGACTGCTTCGAAGCTAGTAGTAGGGCTCCGCTGGTCGAACTGGCGTCACTCGCTGCGAAAAATGTCAGCTTGTCATTCTGGGCACTGCTTGATCGATACCTTTGTGATAGGTTTCGATACCGGACAATGCGGCATGTGGCTAGACTTACTCCGCAAGTTGTTTTGAGCTACGACTTTGATGTCTCCTAGTTGTTTGGGCGAGGGAGTATGAGTTGCATTAGCCCCATACACAAGCAAGCCAAGCAACAGTGACGCCGAGATCGATGGCATCTTGACGATAAGTGTGTCCAGGAAGAGCAGTAATGCCAGTACATCAGCTCCCATGCTTTATATCATATCATTCAGAGAGCTGTTTCCACAATGTGCCGTGTTCCGCAGGCTCGTGAGGAGTACATGTAGTATTCGGCTAAATGTTAAGCGACCCGCTTCTCACCCGCTCTGGTGGTAACGTCCTCCTCTTATGAGACTTGTTGCCATTGATGTTCAAACCTACCTTGTCGTAATCTTAATCCTGGAATTCAAATCAGCCAGCATGGATGGCAAGTTGACCTTGATATTTTCCCTCGTCTCATCTCCGCAGAGACGTGGTACAGCCTGAAGTCTGCCGCTATCACCGTCCCGCCTTTACATGCTAAGGTTGCTGTAGTGTCCACCTGTATAGCAGGAGCGGTAGGTTGCGATCAAACAATTGATACTACAGTCAATTATATAGTCATTGCGAAGCAACCTGTCGAAACGTAACTATGTTATGCCTGCAACGTCCGAAATCAACAAAACCGAAAAATGACAGACGGGTGATCATACGGACAACGCCTTGATCTTAAGCAGCAAGAACTTCCCGTCATTACCCACCGGTTCAGCAAGATATCCTCCGTTGTGTACCATTCCTTCATCATCCACAAGCTCAGTCGAGAACTGACCCCAGATCGAGACCATTACATTTTTCATTTCAAGCGTTGCCAGGTTGCTTCCCACGCACATACGGCCACCGCTGCCGAAAGCCCAGAACCACTTGCCCATTTCACGCAGCTGTGCTTCATCGGCGTCCAGCCAGCGAGAAGGTTGCCAGACATCTGGTTCGGAATAGACCTCGGGGTTGCGGTGAAGTGACCATGCTTGGGATTGCACGCGAATGCCGGCCGGGAGGTTGGTCAGTGGGCCAAGGGAGGCTGATGGAGGTGTCATGCGCGGCTGGTTGCCTGGAATGGCGGCGTGAATGCGGAGGGTTTCCATCAAGCAGGCATGAAGGACAGGGAGCTGATCGATCTGCTTGGCATCCTTGCTGCCTTGCAAGCCGGAGATCTCCTCACGGAGTTTGAGCTGCCAAAGTGCATTGGGAGCGCGACTTAGCTCCCACGCCAGCCATGTAAGGGTGATGCTGGAAGTGTCGAAGCCCGCAAGGACGTGGTCGAGCATCTCGCTTGCCATGTCTAGACGGTGAGACTGGATGATCTGGGCCTCCGATACGTCGAAGTTAGACTTTGCGACATCTTTCAATATAGACTGACGTAGTTGAGCATAGACTGTAGGATAATCGGCCGCAGATGTGACAGACTTCTTCTCGGACGCCATTGCAGTCATGCTTCGCTCAGCTTTATCGCACATGGCCAAGATCCAAGCCTCGATGTCGTTGTTCGCCTTGGCCACCCATGATGGCACGACGAGGCCCAACATTCCGACGCGCTTCAACCACGAAGTCAGGTTAGGTAGCTCCTGGGGCCAGAATTGATGGATTTGTCTAGCCTTGTAATCCTTCAGAAAGTTGGCTGCGTACTCCGGCTGTCGGATGAAGTCGCTTGCATTCTCGAGTCCGAAGACATACGCAGCGACGACATCCATAGTTATAGAGCTGAAGATATCGTAAACTTCAACAGGCTTGCCAGTCTCCGCAATAGCCTTCAATCTCGGTGTCAAT
This sequence comes from Epicoccum sp. F181, assembly GCA_037042865.1. Classification (NCBI taxonomy): domain Eukaryota; kingdom Fungi; phylum Ascomycota; class Dothideomycetes; order Pleosporales; family Didymellaceae; genus Epicoccum; species Epicoccum sp. F181. Next base: position 1,660,169 of record JAJSLS010000008.1, read on the forward strand.
CGCTCGTCTAGTAAAGTATGCGAAATAGCGGCCACGGCTTCACTGCTCTGCAATGTTGACTTCGCGTAGATGTTGCTCAGCATACGCTTCCGCTTCGAATGAGGGTTCCGTTCCGGCATGGCAAACATTGGCTGCACACCATAGTTGCTGAAGACGTTGGAGTACCAATCTCCTTTGTCGTATCCACCGCCGTAGATTGTGCGAATGCCACCCTCGACACAGTTGACCGAAAGCTCGTTCGGTGCTAGACGGATGATCGGGCCTAGCTTACCATGTGCTGCATGGACGGTAGGTGTGTCATTCTGCACAAGGCGATGGTACAGGATCCATAAGGGCGAGAAAGGAGCACTCCAGTGAGCATTTGGAACTCTGGATAAGGGTGATAGGAAAAACGGGAAGATGACGAAGCGGTAAATGGCAATGCCCAGCAATAGGCAGCCAGCTACTGTAGGGATGACTGGGACTGGCATGATGACTGGTGGCTTGTAGTTCGCTTATGGAGGTCTAGAGAGGTCTAGGGATGTCCAGGGAGAATGTGATGAGTAGAAACAGAGGATACGCCGAGCTGCCTTTAACGATTTACTTGACTCACCTAAGCACTTCGATAGTACGAAGCGTTGTTACGTTATCGGCATCGCCTGTACAAGGCATTGTTACGTTATCGGTATCTCTCTTCGTACAGGGCATCGTTGCTCGAGTAGCGGGGAAGGTTACACCAAAACGCCCTTGGACGCCCGTAAATGATAAGGAACGGCACGTGACCATGCGGCTCCTTCCCCAGATTGTAGTCATCGATTAGAGTCATGAAGTGACGTAGGAGCCTGGAGATTTTGGAACTCGATACCTTATGTTTACAGGGCCGTCGATCATAGATCCTATGTTAACACTACTTTGGCGCTCTCAGGCTTTTGTACCACATCAAAGCCTATCATGCCAACCACAGCGTTAACAGATCTACCACCCGAACTACTAGACCACATCACCACCTACCTACCAACAGCGAATTCTCTTGCGAACCTCAGCCGGACTAACAGAACTCTACATACCTTTGTCGAGAAAAGCGCATGGCGAACATTCGCAGACCTGCACTTTCCCTCGCTATGTCCTAAGAACTCGACATCATGGAAACTCACAGCTCGAACACTTACCGGTCAATCACGAGCCTGGGATCGTCGAGCCTTTGTCGCGAGATATGTCGAGCCTCATGGCGACATCACAGCATTTCCTGGCAAGAGGAAAGTGGACCGATGGAAGCCACCGAGAGGGCAAACGATTGGCTTCACGCCACACATGGATGTTTATGAGCAGGATACCAAGGGCGGTGGGAAGAGAGAGGTTTTGGCGTACAGTGCCGGAGCCGAAGTCTGCGTGAGGACCAGAGAGTGGCGGACCGGCAAGAATGGCAAAGAGAAGGACAAGATCAGCTGGCGGACGTATAGGCCGCTTACTGCATATGAGGGCAGGGACGATGTTACAACAGTGCACCTCGTGCGACCACAAAGTGGTGACAAGGGCGTGAAGATGATCACAGGGACGGCGAATGGTGACTTGCAAATGTTGACCTTGCCCGACGTTGCGGTAGACGACACCGAGGTGGAGAAAGTATATCTCACGACTCAAGGACAGTCGGTAAGGTCTTCCAGCTTACTGCAGCGAGACGGACGCCCTGATCTGCTTGCTGCGGAGGTTGGAGACTCCAAGATCTGCCTATATTCGCTCGAGAATGATCAACCAAAGATCTCGCCAAGCAGTCAATTAGACATAAAGGACGCAGCGCGAGAAAATGGCGATATACTCAGCAAAGCATATCGACCTTGGTCGACGAACTTCCTCTCAGAAACCCATCTTGCTATTGGACTCGGTCCCAGCGAAGAACCTATACACATATACACTCTTACACCTTCCGGCATATCAAAAGACCACGTTCGCAAATTCACACTCTCCTCCGACTATGACCTGGACGATCGATCGGATGAAATCGCACCAGGTGGTGTTGCTAGAAAGCCAATGAGCTCAGTATATCCGATCATTCCACTGCCACCCTCCTCAGCCGCTGGCTCCAGTCAAGACGGTCAGGTATTCCTCTCTGGTGCTTACGATGGGATCATTCGTCTTCATGACCTACGTTCGCCACGAGACGTGGAAGGTACCTATATCGACCCAACAGACGACAGCGCGATCTACTCTCTCCTCCCACGTGGCCGCGAGACGCTTCTTGTTGGCACGAACAGACACAATTTGCTCAAAATCTTTGACATGCGTCTCGGATCGAAGTGCTACTCCTACCTCAACGCGCAGCCGGCAGACGCAATCGCCAATTCGACAGACCAATCAAGGCAAGATTGGTCTCTTTTCCTCAAACCGCACAGCGCTTCTGCAAATGCTGCCAACTCCCGCGGCGACTGGCGCTCGCGTCGCACAGCAGAAAGCAGCATCTACACCCTCGCATCACCCTCTCCATACTCGCCGCACATCTACGCTGGCATTGAGAACAACGTCGTCGAACTCGCATTCACGGACATTCTGGACCCTCATGCCGACCCTTCATACTTCAAACCTTGGAGAGTGGGGGCTAATGGCAAAGGGGAGCACGAATGGAATGGCTGGAAAACGAAAGATGTGATTGACTTGGCTTGCTATGATCAGAGGGCTGACATGAAGCTTTGTGCTCAGAGGGGAATGGTTGAGACGGTGCGTTCCAAGGATGAGGATTTGAACGACACGATTGCAGGACTGGATCGTAGGTGGAGAGTTGGTGGGAGCTAAGAGCTCCCATGCTACAAAATCCCTGCAATGGAGCAATCTCTTGGGAACGTCAATGTGAGCTTTATGCACGAAGCCTCGAGCGCTTCTCCAGTGGTGTCAGACCGTGATTTATTCTTATGACCATCATCATTTTGCTATCCGCTTCATCGGGCTACGTCATTGTCCAGGTCTTGATCAAATGCTCTTCGGCCGTTATGAATGCACCTCTGCGCCTCGAAGCCCACAGATCTATCGATCCCGACGTTCTTCCGTCGACATGCTTGCAGTCGCAGCGATAACGAAGGCTGACAGAGGTCTCGACACGTCTCTGGTTACAGAGTAGTGCATGCTGCGCCCAGGTAACTGCAACATATACACATCACACATACATGTACATGTACGTATCATAGATTCAATGTTCCTATATAATGTCAGGGTACATAACCCTAGTAAACCTACCAGATAAAGACTCAAAATACTGCAAGATCTTACTATTCTGTTATCTTGTAATAGCACGCTGCTGGCGGCTGTCTAGTCGAAATGGCTGAAACGATTCTAAGGTTGAGTCTTGACCATTGGCTGTAACTTCATTGAGATGTCGGGCTGCGAGACTCTTTCCTTCTGTCACGACTAACGAACGTCGAATGTGGACATGAACGATGCACTTCTTAGCAACAAATGCTACGCCACGAGACAGCGATCAAGCCTATCGATACTGATCTGAACAACTTCTGAATCGATAGACTCACGGACCTCAGGATACCGATCATCCGATCTCTTTGATACAAGACGCCAGTCACTATCCATCAATCATGAACGACCGTCACTCTTCTATATGAAACAACGGAAATCAAGTATAAACCCCATGATCCAATCTCCGATCTCCTCCCATCGATCATGGCCAACCAATGTTCAAACCTCATAGTTGGAACAAATTTGCGTAAACAACAACTTCTACGTGTATGCGAGCCTTCACAGGATAGGTCAAAAAGGCAAAAGAAACTGCCGCTTCTGTGGATCGAACACAGTACCTCCAGAAATCGCGTGTTAGGCGGGGACTCGAAGTGAACTTCAGTCTGGCGCTCTCCCAGGTGAGCTAAAGCGGCTTGATTCATGTTAATTTGTGAAATAGGGCGTACTACTAGTTTTGAATATGCTACCACCATCTCCACGCGAGCCAGTCTCCAAGAGTGTATATCTGCACAGCGGAGCGAGGAGAGAGAGAGTGTGTGTGTGCTGATCGAGAAGTCGTGACTGTATTGAAAATGTCGTAATTTATCTTCAGTGGCTCTTCTCTGTCAAACCAAGGTCTAGCATCGTTCACTATCAAACAATCCAATCAACTTCCCCGTCCCCGTCCTCTGCCCCTCTTTCCTCTTCCACCAGCACCGCCTCTGGCACCACCTCTACTACCAACACCATGTAATCTGCCTCTGGGTCGACAAAGCGTGCAGAACCAGCTCTCCTCTTCGCCAGGCATGATTTCCAGGTCCGTACAGCCCAAGTGGAACCATTCGCGCTCGCATTTGGGGTTGTCGCAGCCGACCATGTCGCCGTATGAACCGCGGAGACAGTAGCAGTATTTGGGCTCGGATGGGTCATCTGGATCGGGGTCCTCATCGTCTGTGGCGGGCGCTTCGCTTTCTACTTCTGGTGCGGGTTGGGAGGCGAGATTTTCGCCGCGGGTTGGGTTGGAACGCGGCGGAGAGTCGCGGATGGGAGAGGCGAGTGGGGATGCTGCGGATGATGGAGGTAGTGAGGAAGCCGCGTCTTCCTCTCTTTCGGGTTCCTGTTCTGGTTCGACCTCGCGTGGAGGGGAGATGTTTGCCTGTGGTGGTGACCTTTGCGCTTGAGGCGCAGGGGACAGCTGGGAAGGTGTCGGCGCCTGCGAAGACAAAGAAGGCGATGGCGAGTGCGTAAGAGCTGGTGCAGGCGGCGGTGAGCCAGGCGGCTCGCGCGAAGAGACGACATTCTTGTCATCTGTCACATTCGCCATCTCTGTGTCTCTATCGTCATGACGAGGTTCTGTCGCCGTCCTTCGCCTGTCACGATCGCGTGACGAGTTGCCACTTCGTTTCCGGCCTGGAGCTTGTCTGCTCACATTACGGCTGCCAGTGTTGCTGCGACGCAAGCTGCGGCCGCCAAATCTGCCTTCGCCGTCACTGTTGCTGTCGAGATCCTCGTCTGGGTCATCTTCGTCACGGCCATGGTCGGGACTTCTATTGAACGGAGCGATCTGCCTCATGAGACCGCTCATGCTGCCGCCGTGCATGGACCTCTTGTGATTGGCACGCGGGTAGTTGGGTGTTTCTGAACCAGGTGTCTCAGCGTTTCCACGCATCGAACGAGTCGAACGTGTGCGAGCCATTGCTGTGTCGGAGCCGGGCTCCTCTGCACGCGGAGTGCCTGTGTTTGATTGGCGACTAGAAGTCTTCTTGGAGGAGTTTGACCGCGAGGGGATCGGACGCTGTGCTGATGATTCCACGTCTTCCCGCTTCATGATGTTCTCTTGCGCAGGCTCTTCTTGCATGGGCTCGGGAGCTTCAACTGGCAACTCCTCTTCTTCGCGAGCTCGCTTCTTGCCATTAATCTTCTCTTTCTCGCCATTTGTCTTACTTGACGCTGTCGTCGGTCTGCTTTCTTCTTGATCCATGATGCGCTCATGTCTAAGATTTGTACTGCTGGCCTTGGTCAGGCGTGCGCTTTGAGGTCGCCCAGTAGTCGCATCGGCATTAGCAGCACTAAATGTAGTCTGTAAAGGACTTGCAGCCGTGACTGGTGTAGCCTGAACGCTGGTAGCATTCTTTCGCTTAGGCGGCGCAGGAGCAGTAGCTTTTGCTTTGGTGACTTTCTTAACAGGTTCAGCGGTTGGTGTACTCCTAGGCGTCTCTTTCTGGACCTTGCTCTTGGTGCTTGCTTGACGTTCCATAGCTGGTGCACCAGCGACCTTGTCTACCTTCCTCCTCTTGACCGGCTCGCCATTGGTAGTAATACCAAGACCAGTGGCCGACGCAGCAGCAGCTGCAGCCGCCGCCGCAGCGGCCGCTTTGCCTCTTGCGACCTTTGCTGTGGGCTTCTTTGGTCTGTCTTCAAATTCAGAGTCGACAGGCTCGCGCTGCCTGCCTCTTCCTGTCTTCTCTTTGCCAGTATCTTTAGTGGCGTCTCGTCTTGCTGCTAGTATTTCTGTCTCGTGTACGGCATTCGCAGCTGCAGCCAAGCTGTTGGTGAGCGCGACGTCGCGACGGTTTCTTTCGCTCGCGGCTGGCGGAAGAGGCTTCACCTTCAATCGGTTGTCGCTATAAGCCCAGTGTGTCATGCTGCCGAGTCGCGCCTCCTCTGGAATCTCTTCTTCTACGTGCGGAAAAACACTGTCGAGCCGCGACATCTGCAGGCTGAGCACGCGGTTGGCTTCAGTCAGGACGACGTTCTTCTCGTCCAGGTTTGCGAGCAGGTTGTGCGTGATCATCCTTAATTCGTGGTATTGTTTTCGCCTCTCAAGGTCGCCTTCGGCATCTTGTGTGGTATCGTCTCCAGCAACAGAAGCGGCCGTACTGTCTTGGCCACCAGTGGCACCGTACGGCGCAACGCCGTTGACCAAACTCACGTTGGCACTGCCAATCGCGCTGTTGGCAGCTGTGAAGCTCAGCATACCAACGTGTGCTCTGCCAGTATCACTTCGTCTTGGAACAGGTTGTTGTAGCAGAGCGTCCACAGCTTCGCCCAGTCGCTCGTTCGGACCGTGCACCTTCTGTTCCACCTCTTTCATGAAAGTCAACTGTCGCGCCACCTCTCTAGGCAGCGCGGTGATAGCATCGGTGAAGAAGGTGATTGCTGGGAAGAAACCGGCGGGCGCGTGGTCGTCCATGGCGGCCTCTGGACCCTGGCGCGCATAGGGTCGCGCGTAGTAGTTGGCAGGGCGGGTGGTGTTGGTGCGGACTGCACGTCCAGAGTTGGTACGGCGGGCATTATTGCTGCTTGAGGGATCGCCGGCAGTGCTGGACATGAGCGATGTCTTTCTCATGGCGGCGGAGGGAGGCATTGTGGGTGGAAGAGGAGGCGGTGGTGGTGTTCGCTGGCTAGGCCTCGGTGTGTCGCGGTGGAGGAGTTTCTGTTAAAAGCACGCTCGTATAAGAAAATCACATGACAGCCATCGCGGAAAGGGACGCTTGTGAACAACGGATAAGGCAATGTATGGGTGGTGGTGGTGTCAGTGAGGGAGAAGAGGAAGAGAATGGCTGCTGCCGACAGCTTCTCTGTCTCTCTCTCTCCTCACTGCTCAACTTGCACCAACCTCGCCTCGCCTCGCGCCAAACCAAATCCCGATGTTGGCGGAATTTCCCCCGTTATCAAAACGTCATCAGGGATCCCTTATCTGATTGAATTGAGCCTGAGTGTACCAAGGGTACATACCTTACATGTATATTGCCGTCGAAGAATATTAGTAGGTACTAATCATCTCATATGTTTACACATCATAACCAGCCACGCTACCACGCTATTGGATGATTGTGTCAATTGATATAGACTCAGGCCATATTTCATGTCGCTCTTCCCGCTTCAGATTCAATGCATGATATCCCTCAATTACCCAACGAGGCATGTGAACAAGTACCTAGCAAACTACACGGATAGAGCCAAACTAGATCGATGGAGCTCATTCAAATTTATGCCCGAGAACTTATCAGCACTTGCTCCGAAGGCGGCGAAGTCAGACATGTACAAGCGTCACGGCCAATTTCCTTTGCCGTGTTGCAGTTGAAGGCACTTGTACTCTGTTGGCATCGTTTCATGAAGCTCTTTCTATGTGTATAGAGGCACGATCAACCGGTTTGAATCGTTCTCAACCCATCGATCTTGCACGACTAATAACGCCACTACGAAGCTCAAAGGAGGTGGAGTCAACGTCGCGTTCGGATCTTGGTGACCGCACCTCCCTCTCATCCAAGAACTGTATCCTCCGCCCTTCCTTCTCTTCCTCATCCTTGTCAAGTGTCTCCTCACTATCGCCTCCCAACCGCCAGACCGGCGTCTCAGGCATCTGCCTGCCTCTGGATGTTCCCCTCGAAACAGGCCGAGACACCCACGACGTCCCTCTTGACACCGGCCTCGACATCGACACATTCCTAGATCTTGTCCACCCGCTCTCGACATCCTCAATCCCATCTCGATTGATGACTCGCGAGAAGCGGTTATGTCTGACCACGCTCCCACACCTGCCCACATGACTATTCGGCGGCAGCGCCTCACTCATGCTCCTCCTTCGTTCCATGCTCGGCGCAAGCTCCATGATAGGCTGCACGCCCCTCCACCTGTAAATCAACTCCAGCGCCGGAATGCTCAAGCCGTGCACCACGATGCTGAACAGCACAAGGAAATACACCACAGGCCCCATCGCCCGCAGCAGATCCTCTTCTTCATGCGTCTCTGCAGCATCAAGCTTAGGATACAAATGCCGCGCATGCTCAACATAAAACACAGCACCAATCCCAATAGGCCCAAAATACCCCATAAAAAGCGCTTCCTGCCACGACTTGACAGTATTAGGCATCGCCTTATACATCACCATCATCGCCGGAATCCTTCTCAGCAACAACACCAATATCCCCAGCGCGATCAAACGACCAGGCGTGATGCCTGTGATCTCAGAGTCGAATTCGGACCATGGGAGGATGGCACCAATGTACATGAAGCCGCCGAAGTTAAGCAGGACGTCGATGGAGGAGTTGACTTCGTCGTGTCGGGCTAGGGTTTCTTGCAGGTAGGTTCCGTTCCAGTTTAGCGCGGCGCCGGCGCAGAAGCAGGCGAGGAGGTCGTCGAGGCCGGCGAGGCCGGTCACGCCGATTGTGAAGAGGCCGAGGGCGGTGGGGTAGAGGAGGAGGGATTCGGTGTCGATCCATTTTCTGTTTGCAAGATTAGGTTGTGTGCTCGTCGACGAGAGAGGCTGCGAATGGAAGTACTGACCTTCTGAGAGTAAAAGTGACAGCGTACATGCTTGCAATTCCGAGGACAGCGCCGACTATGGCGCCAACCAAGATGAAGTACAGCCAGCCATCCACAATCCAGGTCTCGATCGCCTTCCCTGCTCCTCCACCAAGACGGCCCACGTCTGCTGACCTAGTTTCAATGCGAGTATCAGGCTTGAAGTTGACATCGTCTTCCGGCGCATGCCGAACAAGATACGTAGCAAGCAGCAGAAACGGAAACCCAAACCCATCATTGCTCCCCGCCTCTGCCGAAATTATCTCTCGCAGTGCTCGCGGGACGTATTTGTCCGCGAAGGGGCCCTTTGCGATGGCTTGCGACAGCACGGGGTCTGTCGACGTTACCAGCGAGGCGATGACCATGGCAGTTAGAGTGGTCAGTTTGGGGATCATCAATTTGATGCATCCGGTGGTGCAGAGCCACATTATCGTCATGACGGGGATCAGGAGGAGTGCCATGTCTTTCCAGCGGTGCAAGGGGTATTTGGCTGGGAGTTGGTAGCCTGCCATTACGAGTTGGACGCCGATGACGACGCGCGTGATGCCCTGTAATTTGTTAGCGACGTTAATGTGACAGTCGGAGACTGGTCTCACGAGGGTGATGTGCTCAGTCTGGCCCTGCTCAGCAGAGCCCCATCGTTCAGAGTCGATGAATTTTGCAGCTATAGGCCCTAGGATGATCCCCACGAGCAATGCTGGAAGTGCTTCGCCTAGGTACCATATTTGCTTGATCTTGACTGACCCGAGGCCATAGAGAATGGTGAAAGCGCCTGGAAGTGATTAGCCGCACGGTATCTTGGTCCAGATGTGGGTATCGTACCAAGCACTGCGACGATGATGTTGAGCTCGCTCAGATCTAGGGTCGGCATGATTGCTGCAGGATCGACCTAGACTTAGAGTGTGATCGTCGGGTGCTTGAATAATAATGCTTGAACAGCTGCAATGTTTCTGGTCGCGGTGCTTTGGCGTCGGGACAAAGATCAGAAGATTCCCAAGTGCGAGGAAAGATCGCAACTGCAGAATGGTCGATATCTCAAGGCGACATGATGCAAGTAAGGAAGGAAGGCGTGCTGGTGGTACGTAATGTCGAGGAGGCTGTGAGTGCAAGAAGTATGCAGGTCAAACACCCAAGGACAGAACGCGTAGTTATGTAGGAGGCAGAGAAACGGGATGAAACGGGGAGAAATAGAGCCATGATACAGTAGCCGTTACCTAGCCACATTTGTGGTTGCCGCACACGAGAGACATGTAAGATCCCTCGTAGATCTCCATAGAGGGTTGTGACAGGAGGTGGATAGCTGAGCCCCAAGTTGCGTCTCTATAGGCGTTTCTAACAAAAGAAGACACACTGTGTCTCATGGAACGCGCTTGCATGGTCGATCATTGATCGAGTATCAGACGGCATCGATTTGGTTGCGTGGCCGCGCGTGATAGCGAGCACAGTGCTCGTGTGCGATGCTGCCACGCATTCTTGTTGGAGCCCTTGGTGGAGATCGGACTGAGACTGAGTCTTGGTGTACAGGATGATGACTTGGGCTTAACTTGGCAACACGGAGGCCTTGGATATTTTTGTTCGCGGTGTCGTCCTGGAACACATCTCCAAGCCTTTACGTGGAATATTAGAGCATGTTGTCGTCCAAAGTGTTATCGAGCCTTGTTTGTTGATGCGGTACAATGTCAGCTCTTCGTCGTCCGATTGCTCACGTACGCTATGCCCATAGAGCACTGAGTAATATGTCGATGTCTGTCGCCATGGATTGACGTTCGTCTTTGCCATGCGGCCAAGTTACTACGCTCCTGGCGGCTCCGCCCTATAAGGCTCGTCCTGTTGCTTCAAGCTGCCGAGATCCGGAAGCCTCCTTTCTATACTCCCGATCTGTGAAGTCCAGTGGTCGGCGGCAGTCATAGCTGGTGGGGCCGCTGCAATGCGACGACTGATGCACTGGTCTCGTCTTGCTTGGGTGTCGGACTGACAGCGGAGAGCGGAATCTTGGCGTTGGCGGAGCCCTTGGCACTCGAGCGAGTCAGTCGTGACCGAAGAGTTGTGTGTCACCTTCGATGGCGACAAACTTATGAGCCTGTTTGGTTGCCTCTCTGTTGGCAGATTGATGACTGTACATCACCAAGCCTAACATCGTTAACGGGCGTTTCGGAGTATTCAACTCGAGTGTTGTGTAACCTCTGAGACCTTCAGTTCCACGGGACGTGGAAAGTCGTAAGTTGGAGCCACTGAAAGCGAGGGCTCCCCGAGTGTCTCTACGCTGGCATTTAGACGCCTGGCCAATTCACTTCCGGACCATACCTAAGGAGAGGTCGAAATTACTGCTTCTGTTCTGGATCAGCAGAGTTCTGCCTCTTTAACCCAGTCTGGACGCACGACATATCGCGTCATGCGATCTTATCAGATTCAACTACACTGCGGCGAGAGCGGATGTGACATCTTGACATCTTGGAAGACCAATATGATACCTTGCAATACATATAATGATCACAGATAACGCTCCATGTATAATTCATTTGGACCTAGGCAATGCTGTTCGACCATCGCTATAGCTTCGGCCGAGACTGTTCACGAGCGTGAAGTATATCACAATTCATTTGTGCACAGCACTGTCGATTACAGGTATTAGTTACTGTGGACCTTAGATACCAGTTCCACGAGTAATATTTCTGGACTTGACGTCTCCCGCCAATCGGAAGAATTGTCGTAAATTGTGGTGAGGAGAAAGGCAGCTCTGCGTCGCAACACCACCTTTTCCGCCTTTTCCCCCGGATGCAAACACTTGGCATTGTGATATCCGAACGTGTTGCCGGCGACCACAGTTCGAACGACCGATACAACTATCATTGGGCCGGGTATATATAAGAGCATGGACAGGTACGTGCAGTCGATATGGAGTGTGGTGAGACTGTTTCGACGTCAATAAGCAAACGTCATGTATTCCTCAAAAGCTCTCCTCTTGTTGTTGGCATCTCCTTTGGCTGCTTTTGCCGCATCAAGTACTTCTCAGATACCTGTTCTGCGTAATTTAAGATCGCCTCGACCTATCGCAGCTCGTGCATCGCCAGACAGAGAAAAGACTTGTCTCGTTGACAGTCATGGAGATATTACGAAGGACGACTCTGAATATGTCATATCCGCATTCGAGGAATGTAACGATGGAGGACGTAAGTATGCCACAAGTGGTTTCAATATACTGTGTACTAAAAGCCCGTAGACGTGATCTTTCTCCAGCAATCAGAATACATCATTGGCGCTCCACTCGACCTGAGCAACTTGTCTCACGTAGACGTGGACATCCAAGGCGGCATCACATTCACAAACGACACCGACTTCTGGCAAGAAAACGCATTCAAATTTGACTTCCAGGATGCGAGGAGCTTCTTCCTACTTGGCGGTGAAGACGTGAACGTCTACGGAGGTGGTGCCCTTGAAGGCAATGGCCAGCCTTGGTGGGACTTGTTCTACACCAACAAGACTGTCAAGCGACCAATTTTGTTCGCTACCGTCGGCTTACACGGTGGATCGGTCTCTGATCTCAGCTTGAACAACTCGCCCTTCTGGACTAACATTGTAGCGAACTCGAGTGATGTAGTATTCACGGACATCAAGATCCGTGCTATCAGCCACACCTTTAGCTTCGAGAAGAACACTGATGGGTGGGATATCATTCAGTCTGATAACATTGTGATTCAGAACTCTACGGTCACAAACGGCGATGGTGAGTCCCAATTCTTGCATCGCACGAACAACGCTGACCTTTGCAGATTGCGTATCATTCAAGCCCAACGCCACCAACATTCTTGTTCAAAATCTGTCCTGCAACGGCACACACGGTATCTCGGTCGGTTCTCTCGGACAGTATCCCGAACGCATTGATATCGTAGAGAACATTCTTGTCCGTAACATCTCCATGTACAATTCCTCAGAAGGTGCCCGCATCAAAGTTTGGCCCGATGCGTTCAACGAGAAATCGGCAAACCTTAAGGGAGGCGGTGGTTCCGGTTCGGTCAGAAACGTGACCTACGATGGCATGTGGCTGGACAATGTCGATTACGGCATCACTATCACTCAATGCTACGGACAAGACGATGAAGAAGAGTGCTTCAAGCATCCTGTAAGCACACATGCATACCTACTAGACTATCGGACAACCACTGTATCGCATCGCTAACCTATATATTATCAGGCACGCCTCAACATCTCCGACATCACCTTCAAGAACATCCGTGGCTGGACCAACAGAGTCTTTGCGCCTCTCGTTGCTCATATCGTCTGCTCTAGCCCTGAGACATGTTCCAACATCCGAGCGGAGAACATCGACATCCGCAGTATCAATGGTTCACATCAAGCTACATGCCGCAATGTTGATAATGCTTTACTGGATCTGGACTGTACGGAGTGGAGCAAGGGTTACAACCCAGCTTAAGAGAGATAGTGCATGGATGCAGGTCGGCAGACTGTGTCCGAAATGGCTTACATGTCAAAAGCGGTAGAACATGAAGGCTGGTCGCAGCACGGGACTGGAGTTTGCCAGCATCTACGGACTGCGTTTGTCACGATTTAATGCTGCCAAGAAAGTGAATGGCCAAAATGGATGCTACGAGAAACGACATATATTCGCACGCAATGAATCATGAGAGTAAACAAACCGGCTCTATGTGTGTCCTTCGTTCTCTCTTGCGCTTCGATCGCTGCAATCGCTGCACCACTCGTGCTAGATCCTCGCTCAGTGCCAATAATTCGAACTGACGGCCTTGCACATCTCCCACCCGGCATCAAACGCATCCACAACATCTTGCGGAAGTGCTTCTTTTTCGAGGTCCGATAGATTTGCATCGAGATGTTCGACCGAACTCGCCCCAACAATAATTGCATCGCCTTGATTGGCGTCCAGTTTCGAATGATGCACAAGCCATCTCAAAGCACATTCTGACTCCGACAGTCCATGCTTACTTGACGCCTCACGAAGTCGTTCCAACGCATTGAAGTATGTCTCATTCCAGTACCGTTTTCGGAATGCTTGCCCTTGGAAACGCTTGGGGTCGAACCTCGAGCCGCCTTCAACATCTGTCGTATCGCGATGGTAACGATTCGTAAGATAGCCGCCTGCAAGAGGGTTGTACGCGTAGAAGGAGATTCCATAGTGTCGCAAGCAAGCAAAAAGCTCCGGCTCGACGGCCCTGTGAAGCGCATTGTAGACTCCTTGATATACGTCTGGCTGCTTCCAGCCATTCGCTCGACAGAGTTCGCATATTCGAGCGACTTCCCAGGCTTGGTAGTTGGATAGTCCGAGTCTGTTGAACAGACCTTCCTGGTACAGCGTGTTCACGGCTTCAAATGTTCCGGTGAAGGGCGTTGTGCGATCGGGAGCATGGAGATACCACATGTCCACCTTATCGGTCTTGAGGGCTTTCAAACTTGCATTGAGATTCTTGCGCAACGCATCTGATGTGTGACGGAGGGTACTGTCCCATGTTGTGGGCACAGCACGGCCTGCTGTAGGATAGTATTTCGTGGCCATGAGTAGTTGGCGGGACTGCCAATCGAGCTGACCAAGCATCGTTTCAGATGAGCCTTCGCCATACGAGCTGGCCGTATCCACCTCAAAATGTCCGTGAGACTGGAATTCGTCGAGCAGGGCAGCCGCGGTAGGGAGATCGTGAACTCTGGCTTGTTCTGCGCCAGGCTTGCCGATCGTCATTGCGCCTGGTCGAACAGTAAGTCTTGTGAGCTATGGTAATATGGGCCTGGAACTGCATAATAGCATACCGAAGACGATCTTGATTGGTTTTGTAGCCATGGTAGTTGAGTGTAATATTGGAAATGAAAGATGTGCTAGGTGATGCACCACTTGTTGTCTGCGTTCGTTATATACCACCTGGAAGGATCGGGTTTAATGCAGGTGGTTGCATTACCCGGAGCTGATGCAGTAGACCAAAACTTAACCTTGCCTTACTCGATCTGCTGCACGTCGCTTCTATGAGGTAAGCTTACACTATTGTGGACTTGAAATATGCGTCTGCCGGACATTACGGATTTAATGCAAAGATCGGGCATAGAAAGAAGAACGCTCGACACGAGGATAGAAGATTGGTAGCAGGGATGTGGTGCGGCAGAGTCAGAATGAGGATCAGTTGGCGCATTTGCATAGGCACATGCTTGAAGCTGACCATATCGCTGGTGTGTTCATATAGACGCACGAAGCGATCTGAAACTAGGTAAGTGCATGTCCTCCTTGGCCATCCAGGTGATATCATACTGGTATTTCCATATCTCTCCTTCCGAGTCCATTCGTAACCAATCTTCTCTCGTCTGCTGATTTTCGGCAAGCCAAATTCGGCATGCCATACCAACTGCTTGTCTTGACCTGTGACTTCTGGAGCCACCAAGCCGCAGTTCCATGCATGAGCAAAACGCGAAGATACGTAGCCGATAGCAGCTCCGCTGTTGGTAATTCGCTGCCAGTTTTCGTGCATCGCATTCACCGTTTACGCATTTCCAGTAGTTGTGTGATTTTCGGATATCCACCCTCGATCTCCTCTCATTGATTCCTGAAATTCTTTTTCTGGTAGAACAGATCCGTCCTCGAACTACCCAGATTTATAATTTTCGGGCACCCGTCTCTGTCCTTCTCCAGTCGCGTGCACTCGAAGCAGTAGAAGGCGTCTGAGATTCCTTCACCGCCGCACACGACGCACTTGTTCTGGTAGTTGCCGAAAGAGCACTCGTCGCAGATGCGCACAAGAGTGGTGGGTCGCACGTAGGAGTCGCAGACCGGGCATTTACCGTCGCATTTGTCGCAGAGGCGGCCGATGGAGATGCCGCTGGTCTTGCGACACATGACGAGATCGGGGTGATGGCGAGACATTTTGGCGGTTGTGTAGAGGAGGTTGCGGTTTTCGTGTTTGGAGTAGTTGTGGCGTAGTGTTTTGTTTCTGAAGAGAGTGTCTTGTCGTTCCTAAGGCGCGTAGAAAGTAATTCGAGTTCTAGATGTTGCGATGCGCTTACAAAGTGCCTTTCACATGCAAATGTTCGAGACGCGACTTTGGACAGTACGGAACTTTCCGGAAGCTTGGCTGCACCTCACCTCCCTGCGTTCACTTCCAGCCTTGCGGAATCAAGTTCCGAGCAAGCAATATCCCGCTGATTGATATAGATCAGTCCAGCAAGTCATCTCATCATCCTCCAACTTGCGAAAACTTTGCAACACAGATGGCTGGCATCACCATCCAACATCTGAAGGTTCCGCCGCCTCATTGGCCGACGTCATGGATTTCGCCGGCGCGGACAAAGCTGAATCGCTGACTGCGATGGTACGACTCTGCTTGAATCTCAACTTCATCCCTTTACGCAACATCAGCATTCAGCATCTCATTGTTCGACGCATTTACAGCCATGATTCTCGACCAGATAGCGTGGTCAGACTGCATCATCTTCTTGGTGTTCCTTGCCCCTCAATTGATCATCCATGTGGGCCTTATAGAAACGGCAATATGCGGCATCAAAGCCCTGCCCTTTCTGGGTATGTTGAAGCAGGTCTGTGGATAACGTGTACTCTGGTACTAATCCTAGCCAAGTAGTGAAAATGCCTTATCAGCTCGTGCGCGAGCGTCTCAGGCCTCGCAATGAGCGCTCACCATTTGTGCAACGGGCGACTCTTTTCCAAGACATTGTCATCAGGGTAGTGAGGTATGCGTTTGCATGTATCCCGGCCAAAATTGGTAAAGTGTTCTTCTCGAAGGGAGTGGCACTACCTTTCTTCAAGTTTCGAATGCTCCGAAATGGTGTCATGCGCTGCCCGATTTTCTGGAAGGAAGTCAATCGCGAAGGCTTGAAAGGCATTTACATGATCGACGACGAGACGCGACGTCCGGATATCGTGGTATACTACTGCCATGGCGGCGGCTTCTCAATGGGATCGTCCTACTTCTATATCGAGTTCCTCATGGCCTGGATCCATCTGCTCAAATCTGCCGGATATGCCAACCCTGCGCTATTTGCTCTCGAATACACTCTTGTCCCCGAAGCAACGTACCCGACACAAACTCAGGAAGCACTCGCCGGCTACAAATACGTGCTATCCATCGCACCCGACCCGTCGCGCATTGTCGTTGGTGGCGATTCTGCTGGAGCAACCATCATCCTCAGTCTTCTCCTCTGCCTCTCCAAATTCACCGCGCTCAAGGACAAAAAGCCTGGGCTTGCCGTCATGATCTCACCGTGGACCACTATCATCTCGTCCAAGAACGAGAACACCCCATCGGACTACTTGAACGCAGAAAGCTTACGTCTTTATGGCAGCCAATACATTGGTGCCAAAGCATCACCAGAAGACGCTATGGTGTCACCCGGACACAACAAGGACCTCACCTGGTGGCGAAAGGCATCTCCCACTAACGGCTGGTTCTTCATTCACGGATCCGAGGAAGTCTTTGCGCCAGAGACAAGGGACCTCATTGCTTTGCTAAGACAAACGGGCGAAAACGTGGTCAGCCACGAAGAGCGAGGATGGGTTCACGCTTGGCCTGTCGTCAAGCTTTTCTTGTGCAACTCAGAGAAGGAGAGACTCAGTGGACTGCACAGCATTGTGGACATGGTCAAGGAAAGGGTGCCCCGGAATACTTCACGCTGAACCTCAGCCAACTCCATACGTGCTGATATCTAATTCAATCAGATTCGAGTCTCTTTCCATGGAAAAGTGGTCCATTGATCATCCACCCCACCCATGTAAACTTCTTCCGCGTCATCTCTGTCCACCTCCATTCTGGTTTCCACCGCGCAGAGCAGCTTCAATGTCCGCAGCCAGGCGGTCCCTTCTAACCAGCCACGCCCATGTCTCGTCGTCGACATGGCGTCCGGTTGGCGTTCCGGTACTGTTCAACCAGGAGCGGACCGCGTGATCGGCTGTCATCATAGATGTGTCCCGGTCGTGCGTAGCGAGGTTGGCGACCGTGAGTTGTGGGCCTCCAGTCGCCTGCGCGGAGGCGCCAGACCCATTGCGTTGCTGTTCGGTCGACATGGTTCTTGGTTGAGTGTCAGTCATTCGACCATGTCCCGACCAAGGACTGGAACTACTTACGATGATGCAGGCTCGTTCCAAGACCGTTATGTTGATGTTGATGCCCTTGAGAGGTGAATAGACTGTAGTGTTCTTTTGCGAAAGCTCGATCACTTGAACGTCCAAGAGCATTAAGGAGAATCGAGCGGCAACCCGAGTCCTTTAATACAACTCATGAGTTGGGTAGCCACAGGTGCCAGCACACATCCACGGCATAGTATCAGCATGATCGATCAACCGCACGCGCCGTGTTGCGTGTATTCGATAGCGAGAATCAACGTTCGGTCTTTACTAGCTTGTCATATAACGGACATTCAGGACAGCATGCAGGCATTGTGAGAAAAAGGCAACCGATGGAAACCAGATCGACTTCGGGCCGCTGCATAAGCGCGTGGTGGCGGCATCAAATGTGGGGGTTTTCGCTCGTGGCTCGTGAAGGCAACACCGGTAAGAGACGAAGGCAACCGCGGCAGTGGACGAAGGCAACCCTGGCAGTGGATTGAAAGTGAGATTGCCTGCAGCAGCATTCGCCTCCTAAGATAGCCTGCAGCAAGAGAGGTTGCCTTTTGAGATCCTGCAGGATTCCACCGCGGGGATTTGGCGCGCACGAAGATTGCGATGTTGGGGTCCTCGCTTGTGCTTTAGCGAACGCTTCGGAGGTTGGCGGAATGTCACGCAGCTTGGCAGGTCGTTTCTTAAGGGCTTGGAGCTGCCTGGTGGCCTCGGGCTGTTCACTCTTAAGCTTGCTTTACTGTCATTCGCCAACACGCAGTGCAGACAGATGGTGGCACGCTACTTTCATGTACAGGCCGGCCAGCTTGCAAGACCAACCACCACCGCAGCAAATTCCACCCTACCTACGCAGTTACCAACTATTGCATTATCTATAATGGTTGCCATTCTCACCTGCGCTCCGGTCATTCCGTCTCTCAAGATGGAAATCAGCGTTCAACGCCGCTCATTGACGGGTTACACATAGACATTGGAGGTAGCACTTGAGGTATCTCGATAAGAACTTCTTGATCATTTCAACACATGCATCGCTAAATCCAAAAGGGTATCTATCGCTATCAAAACACCAAACTGAAGTGCCACTCATATCACAGACAGACTTCCCAGAACATCATCCACTATCCCCCGAGTCTCTCCCAGAATCTGGTTGATCAGATCTCCTACCCCAAGCATATCGCCTGCAGTCTTAGTATCACCGTTCGTCATGTTCAACGCCCGTACACTGTCCCAGTGTCCGGCACCAACAGACTCCAGTTGAGCCATTTGTGATGGCCAAGGCGTAGGCGGGTCCTCCATCAGGCTCGAAGGCGCTTGTACTTCAGCACTCGGCTTGTCGCTATTATTGCTTCCTGGAGTAGATGAAGTCGTCCCATTCGAAGACGAAGCCGAAGTCGAAGGCGCCTCCGCATTCAGCTTGTTCTTGCTCGCAAACATAGCGATCACATCGCCCAACTCCTTAACCCACATCCACGGATACTGCATGCCATCTCCAGTGCCAGCAGCCCAGTACTCCCAGCCGACCGCACAGCCGAAAGAAGCGTGCTTCGCTCCCAGACTGCCAACGACAGTTTTGAGCGTAGGCAATTTCACGAAACCGCTGCCTCCATCGCCGGGGTTGGTCAAAACGCCCATGACGATCCGATCAGCAGCCCAGCCACCCTCAGAGATAATCTGATCGTACATGGTAGTGCTGCTCGCGTCGCCCCAGCCGTTGTAGAATTGAGCGTTGTACCAGCTGACTAGTTTGCCATTTGGACGAGCAGGCTCGATAGCCTGGTCGTCCATGTCTTTTTGCGGGAAGCCGTGGAGGCCTGATCCATTGTGGAGCAGAGCGGATGCCACGGGTGCCATTGTCAGGATGAAGTCGGTTCCGAGATCGGCGTTTAGTTGGCGGAGGAGGCGGAGGGGCATGGAGATGGGGACGGATTCTTCGATGTCGATGTCGAGGCCTTGGATGTTGTGTTCGCGGAGCATGGCGAGGAGGGGGTCGTAGTAGGCGTGGAACTGGGAGGGTTTTCGTCAGTTTTGTTCTGGCAAAGTTTGATTAGAGGGTTGGTGGTTCGATTGATACTTACGGAAGCGTCGTCGCCACTCAATCGTTCGAATGTTCCTCTCGCGGCTCCGCCGAGCATCATCATGACTTTGATGCCGCCGGCTTGCAGTTGTTTGACTTCGGACCAGAGAGTGCCATACATTGTATCGTTGGGGTGGTGTTCATTGAGGGTGATGTCGCCGGGTTGTTCGTTGAGGTGTACGGCTGATAGTAAGATGTGTGACACTCCGGTTTTCTCGTTGAGCAATGGTAGTAGTGACAGTGGCCCTCCGTCGACGGATCTGAAGGTTTGGATATAGGCTACCAGTCGTGGAGGTGCAGCAGCAGTGGCAGCGTTATTGGATTCCCGAGTCTGGATTATCGAATGTGGTAGTGCCCTTGTTGTTGATGTGAAGGCGAGTAAAGCTGACAATAGAACCTTGAAGGAAGGCATCGTGTAGTGCCCAGCCGGCAATCTGATGTGTAGAGTCGATCTGTGCTTGCGTATCGATACCAACAACGATATACAACAGACCCAAACAGAACAATTTAAGTTGATAAACCGTGTGAAGATTGTACAGTATCTCCCACTCACCAAAGCTACCAGATATCTCACCTATATACCCAACACCTCACGAAAAGCCATCTTCCCACCCAACCTGCCTCCTTGTCTCTCTTCGCCTAAACCACAAGCCTCCCTACCACCGCCTATACAGCCCAAGACATCATCGCTCTGTAGTCAACACCAATCATGATACGATTATCAGGAGGCGAAAGCCACCGTCGCTAATAGCCGAGCACTTGGCTTATACTTGCTGTATAGTTGGCTTGCTGGTATGTCCAGAAATAGGTTCAGAAGTGTAAAGAGTTGCCATGCGGCTGTGTAGGTGTTGGTTGCGTTGCGTAGGCGGCGACCGTTGAAGTTCTTCGACGGCCAGGAGACGGTGGATGTCTGAGACAAGGGAGCCGAGATGTCTCAGATTGGCTTTCAGCGCTCGCTAGGGCTGGCTCGAAGGGGGGAATTGAAGACTCGTCTGGAAGGTTTTTTGTGATGGATCTTTGATCGGCTCGATCGGGTATATGCAATGGCTACTTTTCGTGCTAGGGGTTGGGGAGATGACATCGGCTATGCGAGATCTCGTGGGAGTTCCACACCTCATGAGCCACGGGTCTTGGGGTATCCGAATGCAAACTGCACCGACGACAAGGCATATGGACAAAATTGGATTTCGACTTTCAGATCGCGGATATCATGCCATTTAACGGCGATTTGTACATAATCGTTCATTGCGGCCCTGACAAATATCGTCATCGATGTATATATATATATATCCATAGCAACTGCGCGCCACATTGCCGCCTTCATCAAGACATTCCAGCTGTGGCGTCCTCAATATTCAGTGTCGCTCTTCGACTCGCCGTAGCCCTCTTTCCTGCCCCAACCTTCAGTAGCATCGAGACCCTTGCTGCTGACGTACAAGAAGTACGGCTCCTTGAAGTTGTCCACGTGGTTGAAGAACCTGCCGAACTCTCCCTTGGCCTCCTCCTCGGCGAACATCCTCGCGTAGATCTCCTTACGCTTGAACGCCTCGATTTTGTCGTCGTACTTGTCGAAGCGGAGGGGTTCGCGCTCGTGCTTGCTTGCCTGCATTGAATTGTAGGAGTCGAAGACGGGGCGTTCCAGCATGAGGCCGAGACCAGGCACTTTGGGAATAGAGTACTTGGCGGAGGTGAAGGAGTGGGCCATGGTCTTGTCGATGTCGCTGCCGCTGCGGACGAGCAGGGTGACCATGCCAATCATTTTGCGGATTTGGTGCATCATGAAACTCTGGCCGTGGACCTTCAGGGAAAGCCATTCGGTCTTCTCCTCTTCGGGACCATCACCAATCAAGATGGGTGTTCTGTTGACTACGAAGGACTTGATGTGTCTGTTTGCACTTGGGTCCTTGAAAGCCTTCTGGATGGTATAGTTGTGGTAGTTCCTCGTGCCGAGGTAGTTGTTCAATGCTTGTTGCACGCGATCGATACGGGCTTCCGGGATACGGTACTGGCGTTTCGCGGCGTTGTAGGCGGCACGCACAACCTTTGTAGCGGCACGGAGACGCTGCACGCGATCTTGGTGCTCCTTGTCGATGACAGGCTCCTCAGGCTTGATGTCTTTGGTATCTTCTTGAGTCGCGTCTGCCGCAGCTGGTGCTTCCTCCTGCTTGACCTCGGCCTCCTTCTTGATGATGATGGCGGCTTCCTCCGTCTTCTCCTCCTTGACTTCGTTCGCTGAAGCATCTTCCTCAGCCTTGACGCTCGCGCCGGCCTTTACTGGCTCCTCGACATCCGCTTCAGGCTTGGCTGCTGGTGCGCCTGCATCTTCCTCTCCTTGCAATGCTTTGATAACATCGCCCCTGATATCCTCATCGATAGTCTCCAGAACAGCCTTGATCTTCTCGTCCTCTACTTGTTGCCAAAAGCCCTTGACTTCTGCCTGTCTGCTGTCGTAACCTTCGCGGTCTCCAGTCTCGTCTGCAATGCGCTCGAGGTTCTTGGCCAGCCAGCTGCTGGGGTGAGGTGGCAAGAATGCCAAAGTCGGGATCAGGTACTCGTACCACCGCGAATCGCAAGCCTGGTAGCATGAGAAGCTGTTGATAGTACGCTCGATTCCCCAGACTCGGATTTGAGGGTGCAGGTGCTCGTTGATCTTCTCCACGATGTTCTCGTCTTCCACGATCAGCTTCAAGCTGATCATGTTTCCGGCAGCGTGAACGCCCTTGTCTGTTCGCGCACATCTTACAAGCGAAGCCTTCCTCGGGTCGTCGGCGTTGGCTTTTCCAATGGCGCCGGCTTTGACGAACGCCTTGAACAGCTCGCCTTCGATGGTTTCCTCGGTAGGAGAGATTTGCATTCCCTTGAATCCAGTTCCAGAGTAGCCGATCATGACAGCGACCTTGCGCTTTGGCTTACGTCCTTCAGCCTCGATCTCCTCCTTTGAGAATGTGGTGGCGTAGTTTGCCTGGCTGCCCTCCTCACGCTTTTCCTTGTTGGCGGCGGCCTTTGAGCGCTTGTCTGGGTCGGAGCGGCTGATGTCAGTCAGTGATCCGGCCATATACGTACAGTCTATAAGGTGCAATTCTTACAAGTAATCGGCTCTTCCCATATCGACCTTCTTATGTCTCTTATTGTCTCCATCGGGTTGTCGTCCTCCCTTACGACTGCCGTGACGGAGACTGCTGTCGGGGAAGTTCCCCTTGCGCTTGCGCTGGTTGTCGCCATTCTTCGAGGCCTGCTCACTACCGCCAGCGGGTTGTTCTGCGCCATTGTCCTGGGCGGGAGCAGGGTCTGCAGCCGGCGGTGCTGCAGCCTTGTCAATAGCTGCGCCAGCGTCTTCCATGATTGCTGTCGAGTGGTCCATAGTGTGCGACTAGTGTGCATTGGCGTGGATTGGAGCGGAATACTGCTATATACCTTGACAGTCGCAGGAATTTCCGAGCTCCTCAGTAGTGGATCCACCATCCTCGCGCATTCACATGCGCGCGCTAGTCAGATAGTCAGATGGAATCTGGGGAAGGCGCATACGGCCCGTCGCACCTTCCCGAGCCGGAAGTCCTCAGGTCCTCCAGTCGTCCTCAGTCCTCAGTCCTCACGCCTGGGATTCTTTACTAGGACGAGCTGCCTTTCACTTGCTTCCCATCTCGCCTTCCTCTCGATTCTTCAGCAGCGCTTCACTGCGTCTGTCACCACCACTTTGCCACCTGGTACACCAAAAATCTGCAATAATTCGCTCACTTGCAAAACATCGCGCCAACGCAAATACTTTCATACCAGCAATAAGCGCATTCGGCACCTGCGCATCTGTCGCATTTGTCGCCATTTCCGTCCACTTCACCCATATACAACCTCATAGCAACACCTAATACCACAACAACTCACACACCATGGCCGAACTCGCCACTCTTCTCCTGCGAACCATCGCCCGCACCTTCTACCCGACTGAGCATGTCCTCCTCATCGACACTCTTATCGTGCACAGCACCTTGTCCGACGCGGACCTCGCCCACGTCTTGGGCATGCAGTCCAAGATTGTGCGCAAACTCTGCGGTCGCCTCAAGGAAGATGGACTCGTAAGCGTGCAGCAACGGACGGAGCGACGCACCGATGGAAGTGGAGGTTTCATGTCAGGATCAGGCAACCAGCCAGGCAAGGAGCGCGTCACCCACAGAGACTGGTACTACCTCAACTTCCATACTGCGATCGACAGCGTGAAATATCGCCTACTTCGCTTGAGCAAACACGTCGACAGTCTCGGCGCATCCACGACTGAGAAGAAGGATCTGGCCTGTCGCACATGCAAGTCGCAGTACACCGAGCTGGAAGCTATGGACAGTCTCGACCACTCCACTGGCGATTTCATCTGCAAGCGCTGTGGCACAGTCCTGGACCCTGTCGACGAGGAAGATCGCGCCAACGAGAATGAAAGTGTAAAGCGTTTCAATAACCAAGTCGACAAGATTCGCGGTCTGATGATGCAGATTGACGCCACCAATGTGCCCGAAAACGATTTCGACACGGCTCTCTCCAAGTCGAAGCCGATCGTGCGCGCCGACACCAACCCAGCAGCCCGCACAGAGATCGTCGACACACCCAATCGCAACCTTCAGAGTACCAAGGGTCTTCAACTTCAGCCAGAGAAAATCACAGTGCAGGTGCAGGACGACGAGGCGGTCAAGCGGGAGAACGAAGAAGCAGAGGCCAAGGCGCGCCGCGACAAGGAAGCGAGACAGAATGCTCTCCCCGAGTGGATCGTCAAGTCTACTGTGTCTGGAGACATTACCACTGTTGGTGCCAAAGAGGCAAAGCGACAGCAAGAGCGTGAGGCCCACCTTGGAGGTGTATCTATCAAAGCGGACGACACCGAGGATAAGAAGGGCGACAAGGACGACGAAGACGTCATGGACGCATACTGGGCCGAGCTCGCGGCTGCAAACCAGAGGCAAGCAGCCGAGGCAAAGGACGAAGACGATGAAGATGATGACGACGATGATGATGAGTTCGAGGACGTTGATGTCACGGGCGCCAACACGCCTGCTGTCAACGGCACTGCCAGCACGGCAGTTTCAACTCCTGCGGTCGAAAGTTCTAACGCGACTGACGACGAGAGGGATGCGAAGAGGCCGAGACTTGATGGTCCTGGCCCGTCCTCTGGTAACATCGGAGGCAGTGCTGTTAACGGAGCGTCCACGCCCACTATCGTGGCAGAGGGCACCCCTGCCGCCAGTGACGAGGACGAAGATGACGATCTCGAGTTTGAGAATGTGTGAGCTGTGGCAAAAACATTGCATCCGAGCTATGAGAATGTGTGAGCTGCGGCACAAGCCTTGCATTTAAGCTATTGCCATGTTTGCGACAACAAAACGTCGCTTGGAACTTTTGGTCTAGGATTTTTTAGCGAGGAGTTCGGGGTTTGAGGTGTCTTCGACGTCGCACAGCCAGTAAGCTGCGCAGCGTGAGAAACCAAAAATGAGATAAGCACAATGCATTGAATGAATACCCATCAATAATTCAATTCATCCTGTGGTGGCTCTCATGTTTGCAGTGATGCTCGAAGACTTTGGTGATTGGAGCCAAGCTTGATGTACAGCGGTAAAGTCCCTCCTGCCTCAATGTGGTAAGAAACCGCGACTGGTATCTTAGGTAAGCCGATGGCATCAACACCTATTATATTGAACTCCACATGCATCTCATTCCAGCTGCACTCACGCCCTGCAGTCTACAGTCTCATACCAAGCAATATAACGCGCATTGACTGACATTAGTCATCCGGCCACCGAAGGGCGCGTACGACAAGCTTACTTGGATAAATAGAAAGACTAGGCGCTGTCAACAGATCTCCGCTTCACCAACTCATCTCGCCTGAACAAATCTCACGACCAAACATGGATAGCAAGGCGACGATGGACGCACTCGTACTCGATGCCGAGAAGAAGACCGCATTGATCAGCTCAGTCGACATCCCTACTCCCGGCCCAGGAGAAGTCCTCGTCAAAGTCCATGCCATTGCTCTCAACCCGGTCGACAGTCTTTACACCTATAATCCTCTCGGGAAGACAGGAAGAATCGTCGGCAGTGACTTCGCCGGCACCGTTTACAAAGCCGACTCGACATCACGTTTCCAGCATGGACAGAGAGTAGCAGGCTTCCTCCAAGGCGCTTGCAGCCGCAACGACAGACCCGGCGCTTTCGCAGAGTACCTCGTCTGCCCGTCCGATCTCCTCTGGCTGGTCCCCGAGAACATGACCCTCGAAAAAGCCGCGACAATCTCCCTCTGCGCCCTCACAGCCGCCCAAGAAGTTTTCCTCCGTCTAGGCCTCCCAGCACCATTCGCCCTCTCACCCTCCTCTCCCATCCAAACTCCCGCCACCACAACAACAACCCCCTCAGGACAACCCCTCCACGTCCTCATCTACGGCGCCTCCACCTCCATCGGCCTCTACGCAGCACAACTCATCCGCCATGCCGCCACCTCCACCAACACACCCATAATCCTCCTCGGGACAGCCTCCCCAGCTCGCTTTCCCCTCTTGCAAGCAGCGCCTTACGCTTACGACCACCTCTTTGACTACCGCGAATCTACCTGGCCCAGCGAAGTCCGACTTTTCACGCAAAGCAAAGGCATCGATTTGGCGTTGGATTGTATTTCTGAAGGCTCGAGCGTGGCGAAAGTCTGCTCTACTTTGAACTCTGAAGGGAAAGTGGCTGTGACGAGGTCTATCGAGGGCGGAGCGTGGGATTCGAAGGGGTTGAAGAAGGGTGTTGTGCCGGCTTATGGGGCTGTGTGGGAGGGGTTGGGGGAGAGGGTGGAGTACCAGGGGTTTGTGCTGCCTGCTTCGGCGAGTAGCAAGGAATTCACCGTGGCGTTCTATCGGTGGCTGTCGGGTGGTGGTGAGAAGGTGCAGGCGAATCCTATTCGGTCCATGCCTGGTGGTTTGGGGAAGGTGGTGGAGGATGGGTTTGTGTTGTTGGGGTCGGGATCGATGGGGGACAGAGCGCATGGGAGGGAGGAGGAGTGGATGAGGCCTATCAGTGGGGAGAAGATGGTTTATAGGATTGGGGAGTGAGACTTGCTGGGCGATTGAGGCCAGGTAAATGATTCTGATGAAATGACACGATATCATGAATGCTTTTTGAGTTGAATCAACGCTACTCTTTTTCTTTTCCAATACGCAACGCCCAACTAAACCTTCGTAGCATTACCCGCACCTTGACGATAACAATGCTTCTCAAAACACGCCTCACACCCCTCCGGCAGATTCTCCTCCCGAATCTTAATCGCACAAGCCAAACACAACCCCCACCCCTCCTCCCCATCCTGATCCCCAACCTGCACACCATTATCAATCATCCCCCTCGTCTCCTCCTTCGAATACACAATCTTCGCCGTCGGCGTCCCCGAATCGAAACTATACTCCTTATTCGGCAAGAACACCATCAACGTCGTGTTCTTCTCGTCACATCCGAAGAACGTGGCGCGGGTGTTGAGGCCTTCGGCTACGAACGTATCGGCGTCGGGGACGAAGGGCATTTTGCTGAGGCCTGCGATTTGGGCTTGGAGGTAGGTTTGGTGGATGGAGGAGCCGTTGGGGAAGTTGTTGGCGGTGTCGGCGGTGTTGTCGTTGACGATTAGGATGTCTACACTGCGTTCGTCGACGATGAAGGGCCAGATTGGGTTGACTTGGTCTGAAAACCCGCCGTCGAGGAGGGTGAGTTGTGTGTCTGCGGCGACGCGGGAGGAGCGGGGGTAGTTGTAGAAGGGGTTGCGGTAGAGGCCGAAGAGGTCTTCGAAGACGGGCTCGTGGACCAGGCTGATGATGCCTTCGAGGACGTTGGCGAGGGAGTCGTTGGCGCCGCTGGCGGGCGTGAGGACTTCGCAGATCGCGGGGAAGATGTCGCTTGAGGTGCCGAGGACGTAGCCTAGGTTGTCGTAGTGGATGATGCATTTGTCTTGTGCTTCGGGCTGGCCGTTGGTGAGGTTCGAGCCGATGTATTTGACGGGGGTGAAAGCGGATACGCCTTCGTCCCAGGAACCGAATTCGAAGGGGGAGAATTCGTATTGAGTGGCGTCGTCGGGAGGCGTGCATTGGTTTTCTGAGGCTACGACGCCGATGGCGGTGATGATGGGGAAGGGGACGTTGAAGCTGGTGAAGTTGTTGTAAGTGGCGAGACTGGACATGTACTTCCTCACGCCGCCATGGTGGCCTTCCAAGAGCTGGTAGGAGAGAAGGCGGCCCCAAGGATCGATGATCGTTGTGTCGAAGCCGGCGCCTTCTTTGAGGGCAATCTCGGTGGCGATGGCACCATACTGGGTAAGGCCGGAGAAGGATAGTAAGTTGGCGGGCAGTAGGAGAGATTTGTCGAGAGAGTCTTCCCAGAGTTCCTCTTGCAGGTAGCTGATCGTGGGCCAGTCGTTGCCGGCTATCGAAGATAAAAGCCAAGAGCCGCCTGATTAACGTCAGCTCAGTACTCAATGATTGTGAAAGCCAATCTCAACTCACCAGATAGACCCGAATGATAAGTCAGCCCTTGCATCAATCCACTGACACTTGTGTTACTATCGCGAGCATCAAATGCTTTCACAACACCGGCACCTGCGAGTTGTGCACGATACCCACCTCCACTTGAAGCAAGGGCAACAGTGGGTTGAGTGTCGTTGCTGAACGATCCCTGCTTCTGCAACCAAGCTGCAAGTGCTACGTCTGCCTTTGCCTTGCGTGAAGTGACGTATGCTGACTCCTCGGGTGCGATCGCTGTGGCATCTCTAACGAGGGAGGTGTTTGGGCAAGCGGCAGAAATTGGCTGGTAGCCACTGATGGTTGCTCTTTTACCGAGCTTTTGTACACCATTGGCATACAACTCTGGTACAGTTGCCGGGGCAGCAAGGGCATTGCTTGCAAGCAACGATAAGGCTGCGAGTGGTAGTGAGTGTGTATGCATCGTTGCAGATATTGTCTTTCAAACGAACGAAGACAGAGATAGACGGAGGACCACAAAAGCGTGGATACGAAAGTAACAGTACCTACTTCTGAGACCGAGACAGCCTCCCAGGCAAGGGAGCCAGCCTCCTACAAGTACTATTCGACCGTTGGCCTCAAAGGGCTGGCAAGGCCGCAAAGAAGACCGGTTCAGCCGTTGGACAAACTGCTTAAACCCGACCGCATGCCGAACGTGCGTGCAGACGCGTAGCCACGCAGCTTGCCACGGCCAAGTAAAGTCCGTCTTAGCCACATGGCGTGGCAGGGGGGGTACATGGAGCCTGCTGTCCAGTCGATTTGACACGGCTGCATACTCGACCACGCAAGAAATCCGGATCGATGCCCTGCCGAGGCAGTAAGCAATGCACTTGCGGCTATACCCTAGAAGCAAAAACAGGCTTGTGTTGAATGAAGCAGATCTTCAGAGCCCGACGAGTGCGGGAGATAAGCGAGAAGGTCAGGATAATATCGATGTCGGTATGTTGCGAGATTGGGAGTGGGTTGTTGTGGATTTTGAGACAGGCCAGTGCGCTTGTCGATAGATTGCTCTGAGCCCTGGCCCCCGGTTGTCTCATGCCTATAACGTAGGGAGATCGGCGCAGTATAGGGCGGGCGGAGGTGGCTTTCGCTTCACAAGCTTCGATGACATATTCCATAATTTCTAATCTTCCTACTGAGCTACTTCACTCCACGCGGGGACATCCTAGAAGAGAAGGAGCGCCGTCCGGTCCCGTGATCTTGGAGCCGATCCCCGCAACCGAGTACCTTCCATCTGGTCGGTAATAATGTTTTTTGGACACCACGTTTTGTTAAGTGAGGTCGAAGTGTGCACAACGACGTGGAGATCCTGGTGTCACCTCCTATGATTTCCAAGGCTGCGATACATGTCTCAGCCCCCAGTGTTCGCACGTTACACCAAGCCGCACGTAATGACTCCACCTATGCGACGTCAAGGTCGCCGTCAATAATCAATAATCAATAATACCAAGAACACTGGTCAAGTCTAAACAGAACATCGTCTCAACTCTAATAAAGCTATACACACACGTGCAAACCTTCCGACCTTCCTTTTGTGGTTATAGCTAATATATATCGTGGTCTCGTATGACAGCACACAGTACAGCTCATCGCTAGAGCTCTCCACATACTGCAGGCCGGCGCCACAAGCGCCTTAGTCACACTTGCAGCTCGCTCTGCTCCTCCAGGACTGAGGGGAAGGCGAGTTGACAATTATCCCGGCCGCGCAACCTGACCGACAGACGCGCAAGCCATCATGGCGGAGGCCACGAGTAGCAGCAGCAGCGGTAGTCTGGTGCTGGAGAAGGAGTTGACATGCTCGGTATGGCATACACCGCCTCCAGCCTGAAGCTTTGCTAGATGCTGACTTATCATCCCCGGGCAGATCTGTACGGATGTCATGTACCAGCCCTTGACCCTGCTCGACTGCCTGCACACCTTCTGTGGATCCTGTCTGAAAGAATGGTTCTCATGGCAGGCCACCTCTGCGGTGCGCTCGCGTCGCACCACCAACCCGTATACCTGCCCGTCATGTCGCGCCGAAGTACGAGGCACCCGCCCGAATGCCACGGTCACCACACTGCTGGACATGTTCCTGACGGCGAACCCGGGCCGCGGCAAGAGCGAGGCAGAGAAGGATGAGATGCGCAGTCATTACAAGCCTGGGGAGGATGTTATACCGCCTGTAGAGATTACACAAGACTCAGATGAGAGCGAGGACGAGCGGCTTATGGACGAGGTAAGAGCGATGAGCATGGCGGATATCGACCCGGCTGTTGCGGCGAACAGGAGGGCTCTGAGAGCATCGAGGAGAGAAGAAGGGCGACGCAATGAACAGAGCTCGCAGGGCCGGCGCACAGAGTCTTCCCGCAGGAGAGAAAGGTCGAGCAGGCGAACTGGTCAGCAAGCACGGGGTGCGGATGTCAGGCTGAGAGAACGTGAAGCGGATGGCAGACAAGTGGAGCATCAGCCTTCTCTGCGAAGTCTACTGAGCGAGTCGGGACCGGATTCACTGGAAGTACAGGAGGAGATCATGCAGTCGATACTTGCATCGGGAGTGCTGGAGGGCATCGATATTGATCACCTGACTCCGGAACAAGAAGAGGCACTTACGGAGCGTATAGCAGAGGCTTACAGAAGAAGACGGTACCGACACAGGGACCCATCGAGCAACCACGAGCGCAGAATTCGCGCAGGCTCCGAATCACGACCCGCCAGTTCTGGCAATGCGGAACGCCGACAGCGAACGAGAGGAGATAGTAATGTTGCTCCAAGTTCGCAAAGTAGAGTAAGGCCGCCAGCATCAAGACAGCATGGTCACAGCCAGTCGACCTTAGAACCGCCTCGCAGCCACCGAAGGTCAACAAGCGCCACTAGTGGATCCAGCCAAAGAAGCCATCGTTCCTCAAACCGTACAGATGGTCCAACGCCAGCGATCAGCCCTGCCGCCCGCTCCGCCACCGATCTTTCTTCTACGCCACACTCAGAAGACTCACAAAGAGAACGCCGGCGGCGACCATCGAGTGCCCACCGAAGTGTTACAGATCCGGATGGTCAACGACAGATGATCAGAGCGCATCGTGCCCGTACTTCTTCCGGCACCCAACGAGCATTTGGGGAGACCAACCGAGGCACTGCGCACCCGTTGGAAGCTGTGCGCAGGCAAGATGGTGTCACGAACATCAGTTCTTCCTCGCTGGTGACTTCTCCTCTTGTTCCAGACTTCTCTGACCCTCTGGATCGGCCATTTTCCGCAGCCAATTTCGCACCTGAGGCGGTGGTGCAACCTGGCGCCAACGTTTCTACTACACGAGACTCAACACTGGAGGTGCCGGAAGTAGCATGCGACCGTTGTTTGAAGTCAAACATTCAGCACGATCTGCATTATCATTGTGGCAAGTGCAGCGAGGAAGGATTCGATCTTTGCCTCGACTGCTACAGAGCTGGCAGGGGCTGTAATCACTGGTTTGGCTTTGGCTGGATCGCATGGAACAAGTACAAGCGAGCCGAGCCATCAGAAGGCTACCCAGCGGACCATGAGCAGCCACACGTTCTGGCAGCACGCAGATACACACGACCGATCACTCCTGGCCAGCCATACCGTATCGATGAAGGTGCGTTCTGCGAACAATGTCACACATTCACAGATGCCAGCTACTGGCACTGCTACATCTGTCTCGAAGGAGCTTGGGGATATTGCGCTTCATGCCTCAATAAGGGACAACACTGCACACATCCACTTCTCCCGGTCGGTCGCAAAGGCTCCAACCCCGAACAAGCTTCAAGCTCAGCGATCAACTTGCCACATCTGCCTGAGAACAGCTATACACCGCTGCCGATCCGCCAAGACTGCGATGTCTGTCACTATCCTATTGCACCTATCAACTCACGCTTCCACTGCAATACCTGTAACGAGGGCGACTACGACGTCTGCAATGAATGCTACTACGGTCTCGTCGCCACGGGCAAGATCTCACAAGCTAACGGTCCGAATGGCTGGCGAAGATGTCTGCAGAAACATCGCATGGCGGTCGTCGGCTTCCAAGACACGCCTGAAGGCGGACAGCAGCGCATTATCGTCCGCGACTTGGTGGGCGGGTTGGCTCTGAAAGAAGACGAAGCCTCAGCGTCGGGGCCAGCGTCGCAGCAATTGCCGCCTGATGGAGGTGTAGGGCTGAGGTGTCTGGCAGGGTGGAATCGGTTTGTGCCCGAGCAAGACGAACTCGATTTTCCGAAGAACGCAGAGATCAAGGAAGCGGAGCAGGTGAATGAGGATTGGTTTTGGGGTGTGTATGCGGGAAAGAAGGGTGTTTTCCCTGGCAATCATGTGATGGTGCTCTGATTGGATGTAGGCGTGATGATGGACGTCGAGGATGATTGACATGATAATACTGATACCCTGATGCGCTGATGACAATGGCTTGGGATAAGGAGAAACAAAGAACATGAGCAAACAATTTTTCACATTTCATTCATGCATTTTGGAGTAGAGTGAGACCTGTCATGCACGGTTAGCAAACAGCAAATGCTGGCGATGCTGGCGGAAAAAAATATGGTGACTTTATCTACTGGCTTTACTGACCACTTCCGAACAACCACAACAACAACGCCACCTCACGAGCAACAACATAACGCAACATGTCTGACACGCCAGGCATTCCGCGCTACAGCCTTCGAAAGAGACCCACCGACAACGCCCTCTCACACCCAAATCTCAAATCCAGCCATCCATGCTTGCCCCGTCGAAACGCTCCCTCGGGAGTCGCGCCACCAACCACTCCCAGATCAGACCCCAGAAGACCCACGATCAGTCCTCTGACCCCTCCTAAGAACACGCCCACTCGGTCTCACATACTCTTCGACTCAAATCCCCCAGCCGACAACACCGCCGTTCCTGTTCCTCACACATTCACCATTAACGGGGAGACTTTCACTGGCCCTCTGCCTCCGAATGAAAGCACCGATCCTTCGGGGAACGCTGCGAGTATTCCTGGTGATCATGGCGGTTACATGTTGTTTGTATGCGCGGACTGTCCTGCCATGTCACAGGAAAATGAGGAAGAAGACCTTCACACCCTCTGCTACCCCTCCCACCCCTGCATCTGGTCCTTCCCGCTCAAAGCCCGCGAAGCTTTCGCCAATCGAAACCACTGGCTGAAGCTGGATAAACCGCTCGAAAATACTCGTCGTGCGAACGGGAGATTACCGAGGTTGCTTGACGAGGATGGGGAGAGTATTACGAGGGGTTTGAGGGCGGTGGGGCAGGGCGAGGATTTGAACAGGGCTTACGATGAGGTTGTGATGAGGAGGTATTTGGCTGTTGTTAAGGCTGAGGAGTGTTGTGAGATGAGGGGTGTGGCGAGCAATGATCAGAAGTTGGAGGATTATCGGCTCTTGCATAGGGAGGCGAGAGAGAGATTGTTGGAGGATATGGGGTGGGGGTTTGAGTGGTGAGTTGTGGTGATCTGTGTGTGGTGGTCATGGGCGTGGATGTGCGTGGATTGGCGTGGATTGGCGTTGTGGTTGAGTTGTTAATTGGTTGGAAGTGGCGATTGCCTGATGGTTACGATGGGCGGGTGAGCGTGGTTGATGGGCAAATGATTGGGCATTGGCGCCTCGAGAGTTCTTTGTCTTCTTCGCATCGCGGGAGTGTCACAGGGAGCATGTTCCCGGAATGCAAGGACGCTGATGAGTCGATTGCCTGAAGTTGCGTAGGATTTACATAGAACTGTCTTCGGTCATTCAATTGTCTCTCAATAAACCTCACTCACGTGACACATTGAGCGGAGACCGGAGAGTCCGCGGACTTTCCGTTGTAGGGTCCTCCTCAGCCGCTGACTGGGAACATTATATCAGCAACCTTTGCAAGAGACGTATCTACTTGAGTTTCGGTCGGCATGCTTCGCAATACCGATAACACCGCAGGCCGAGTGTGCGATACAGGTATAAGACATGCATATAAAATGTAGACACCCACTCTGCATCATGTAACATTCCATCAATCAATCCTTCGATATCATTCAATTGTCCAGGACAAGATCACACCTTCAACTAAACTGATCAATCATGCTGCAACTCCACGAAGACCTCAATTTTCACTACGAGGCCACACGCGCCCTGGCTTCTGTGCCCCACGGTGGAGCAGATCTCACTGAGATCCTAGGCATCATGCCGAAGATCAAACCCGGCGACTTCGACAGCTGGTATGAAGAATGGTTTCAACTCGCTGAGCGAGTCTTGTCAACCATTGATGAGACTAAAGAAGCTTCCTACTCGCCTGTCACTCTGCGCAATGTGTACTTCAGGGCTAGTCACTACTTCTTCGTGGCTGACTTCTTCCTGCATGGCGACAAGAACGATCCGAGGATGAACAAGTGCTACGAGCTATGGAGACGATACTTCGACAAGGCAAATGACTTGCTTGACATTCCGGGAAAGCACTACAGCATCAATGCGGACGGCTTCACGATGCCTGCCATCGTCTTCAAAGCCGCCAAAGCTTCTGCGAACAACCCCAGGCCCACATTGATCGTCGGTGGCGGCTTCGAAAGCAACATGGAAGAGACCTATCATGTCTTCGCGGTGCCAGCCCTGGAGAGAGGCTATAATGTCGTCATCTACGAAGGACCTGGCCATCGTACACTTGTCAACCAAGGCAAAGGCTTCGTCGCAGAGTGGGAGAAAGCCGTTACCCCGATCGTAGACTTCATTTTCGCCGGCAATGAGGGCGAGCTTTCTTTCATCGACATAGACAAGATCGGCCTCGTTGGTATGAGCTTGGGTGGCTACCTTGCAGCACGAGCTGCTGCTTTCGAACCAAGACTCGCTGCGGTCATGTGCATCGATGGAGTGTACAGCATGCTGGAAACGGCGATGAACATCTTCCACGAAGGCGCAGATGCTTGGAAGCGTAGTGACGCTACTGAATTCGATCGCATGTTCGAAGAGAATCCCTCTTCATGGAGCACAACTCGCCGCTGGTTCCATGACGACTTGAAGTACACGTTCTGTGTCGACTCTGCGTACGAAGCGTTCAAGATTTGCGAGGCTATGACGCTTGCGAATGGCGTGGCGCAGAAGATTCGCATGCCGGCTCTCATTGGTGAGGCTACTGAGGATATGTTCTTCGATGGACAGCCGGCTCGGGTTGTGGAGGCAATTGGTGCGAATGCTATGCTGAAGAAGTTTGGAGCCGAGCTGGGAGCTCATTTGCATTGTCAGGTTGGTGCTTTTGTGTATTTGAATCAGGAGATGCTGGAGTGGTTTGCGGGAGTTGTTGGCCATTGATAGGGAGGCGTAGAAATCTCTGCGTCCGCTCCAGAATGTAAATTGAAAGCATTTTCTCCTTGAGCATGCCTATGGTGTGTTCCAGAAAGCGATAAGGTAGTCTAGGGACAATGCGTTGAAGACCACCCAAAAACTGAACCAGAAGCGAGAGGTATTGGTGATACAAGGTACCGGTTAGACGTGATAGAAAACCTGAGTATTCATTCCTTGCCGTCGATGTTGGAATTGGTTTGCCTGCACAATGGCATGGAGGGTCCTGGCTTCGAAACTGTAGGGCTTGCTCCCTGCGGCGCGGATAACAGTAGATCATTGAAGTAGGTATCGTAACTGTGAGTTGCTCCACGTCTCCGCCATTCCAATCGTAGAAAATACCGCATCGTGAACACGAGTCGCTGTGCTCCAAGGAGCGATAAATGCCTGATTGCAATGGCTGCTCGTAGAAGCCTCGTGTGATCATTTCGAGCATGGTTCTCGAGAAACTTTGTGTTCTCAATGGCACCCGTACTCCGTGAAAGAACAGCGGAGATTATGCGATGACCAGTTGGGGTGAAGACTGGATCACCAGATGAGGATACCTCACGCAAAGCCCGTTCGACCACTAGATCGAGCGTGGTCTGGCCCGCTCTTTTCG
This sequence comes from Epicoccum sp. F181, assembly GCA_037042865.1. NCBI lineage: Eukaryota > Fungi > Ascomycota > Dothideomycetes > Pleosporales > Didymellaceae > Epicoccum > Epicoccum sp. F181. The sequence goes on from JAJSLS010000008.1 coordinate 1,696,453, forward strand.
ATGAGCCCATGATCTGCATGTCCATTCTGTCTCTGTGACGAAATAGTAGCTCGTCGACCAAACCTGGATCTTTGCTGGAAATGATAGCAACGTGCAAGGGGAGTTCGCCGTAGGGATTGGGCGTGTCGAATTGCGCTCCCGCAGTCAACAGTGTTTTAACGTTGTCGATACGGTCGTACTGAACAGCAATGTGCAGAGCAGTAAACCCGTCTTCGTCAAGCGTGTCGATGGAATAGCCGTGACGCGTGGAGTAAAGCATGACTTCCAGTAGCACATTGTTCAATCGACCTCTCGCAGCTACGTAATGCGGTAAGGTACTGCCACCGCTACGAATATCTTCTTCGCACAGGAAGTCGCTGTGCAAACATTCTGAGGGTGCTTCCAGGATGTCTCGCAGTATGTTGTCGAATTTGTCGTCACGTGGCAGCGATCTTTCCGTGTTTCTACGTCGGTGACGCTCCTCCACACCACATGCACTGATGCCGTTCTGTGTGTGTAGTCGCTGACACATATTTTGATGCGCGTCAGGCCTCGCGACTGTGCACTCGCCACTGGCAGAGACAGCGGGTAACACTCCTTGAATAGTAGGCGGATTGGGGGTGTTTTGATCTTGTTCTTTGTCAACGCGCTTGACTTTCCACTTCTTCAGCCAGTTGCGGTAGGCTCGTTCTCTATCGAACAATTAGCTTGGTGTCACAACAGTGCGACTCTGACTTACGACGCTGTGAACCCTCTTTGTCGCTCCACTATCTCTCGCACTTTTTTCAGCGTCTTCCCGTCAACGTAATGCCGGCATATGTCCGCCTGGACTTCTTCCCATTCCTTCACCATACTGCTCAAGGTGAGCAATATTTGGTCCTTTGCAAGTTGAACATCTGGATCATATGGGTATTGCAAATTTATCTATTCAACTACAAGCAGATAGAAGCCCATGACAGTGATCTACGATTTCTACACCGAAGGTATCAAGCATGACCTACTTTCCCACGAGCACAGCACATGCTCCTTTGGAACCCTGGTCGTGCACATCTAAAACGGCCGACACCATCCCTCGGATCGCCGCCTCGATATCTGCGGATGTCCATCCCCGGCGCAGATTCTAGAAAAAAGGCGAATAGGCTCGCGTGGGTGACGTCGGATCCGCTCGCCTAACTGATCGTGCAGCGAGAGCCCGAAAACGCTGCGCCCAACATGCCGTTCTCAATGCAAGTCCTGGTTGGCCAATAGGATCTAATGCCAAAAGTTGCACACTGCAAACCCGCGCGTACCAAGGCGGCATGCATATCCTCAGCACCCGGCACTCGGATGGAGCGATGTGTCGTTTTCGATTAGCGCTTATATGCAGCCACGGCTCAACGGGAAGGAAACCTGCGCATGCGCCCCTAAAGACGCCACAAGCTGAGGCTGATTAGGTGAATGCTCTGGTATTGGGTGAACAGGTCATATCTAAAAGGAAATTCACCAGCGATGGGTAGCCGCGTGATCGTTTTGGGTTCGCATCGAAAGGCTTGGAGGTATGGGATGCATCGCTCCGCTGCAGGATCCGATCATTACAAGCTCGAGATCTGTTAGAGCAAACGCTGTCAGTAAATCCTACGACAGGGGGGCCTTTGAAGTCTGATGGCAGGCCTCTCGTATGAACAGATAGAACACGAACAAAAAAGATCGCGGTATTGCGATCGGTCCCACATCACGGCGCGGTGTGTAATAAAGTGGTCCAATGGGAAATGAGCCGCCAATTTACAGGCGCTAACAGCACGAATGCCGACTGGTGTGTACCGGCAGGCAAGGGACTGCCGACCAGTCCATAGGGGACCCTGGTTGTTTGACGCTGCTGGACAGTGGCGCGCGCGCGGAGAGCTGAAACGTGGGATGCTTGGTCTTGACGAGGGAGGGTTGTTCTTGACAGGCAACTGTGCCTCAGCATTTGTCCAGAGAGCTGCACTGATTTTGCACTCGATATGTGCTCTCGGTACGGTTTCCCCTAGCGCGTGACACCTTAACGGGACGGTTGATCTTTACAGGTAGCTGTGCCTTAGCATTTGTTTAGAGAGCTGCACTTCAGCTGTGCCTCAGCATTTGCCCAGAGAGCTGCACTGATTTTGCACTCGATATGTGCTCTCGGTACGGTTTCCGCTAGCGAGTGACATCTTAACGGGACGGTTGGTCTTTACAGGTAGCTGTGCCTTAGCATTTGTCCAGAGAGCTGCACTTTTCGCACTCGATGTGCGCTCCCGGTACGCCTTCCCCAAGCAAGTGACACAGGGCGTCATGTATTAGGCCATTCTTTTTACTCTGGCGGCATTCGCATTCCGAGACACACGCAAGAAGGAGTGCGCATTGTATGCAGTTGACAGGGCAGGTGCGATCCTCAATCAACGTCCATGGAGCAGACACGTAGGTATAAGATGCGGCGCTGCATGCGTCCACCATCACTCGAACCTCATCTTTCAGCTCCACAAACTCCTTCATCGCAAGCAACCGACTTGCAGCTTCTCCTGAAGCAGGTTGAATCAACAATCATTGGTCCGTTAGTATATCCTGTACTGAAACCGGTCTTTGTTCCGTCGATCACATGACTGATACGCCTGATTAATTCAGCCTCGAGCCATGTCAATCCAGAACACTTCAAAGGACGAGGAAAGGTCACAGACCACGTCAGCTTCAACTCAATTGCCGTTGACATCTGGGAACCTCGCCAACCATGATAGCAACATGCCCGCAGTCCCTCTGAGCTTGATTCGGATCCAGCGATGGCTTGCCGATACTAGCGATGCCCACGGTCAGCGTCGCACTGGCCCCACTACCAACGATTGGGACCAGCTCAGAGAAATGGATGAAGTTGCTGCAGCCATGGAACGAGCCTTCGGTGGCGGAGAGACCTAGGTCGAAGAGCGATATTTGTCTTGTTCCGTTTGGTTGTTACAGAGCCAGAGACCACTCGGTCGGTTGGCAGGTTGATCTCAATATTGTTTCGCCAGACCTTTGTTCTGGCCTTGAAGGTTGTTGATGACTCGCATCAACTTTTCGACACGGCTTCATCATCGAGCTGCATCAAACTTCAATTGACTTGGCTAAGCCAGTTGTGTTGAAGAAGCTGGTGCGCAGTCCATCGTTCTTCTGGAAGCCAGCGAAGCATGCAGCTCATGAAATCCAGAAATTCATCTTGACTTTTTCCATTGGATGATTTCATCCTGGTGTCCAGTGACATCGCATTGATCGACGGCTTAGCATTCCATACTCCTGGGTGACATGTCAGTCCGAATGATGTAGTGCAAATAATATGATTCGACTGGGGGCTTACCGTTCTCATCGAAGAGGCGCCACGTGTGCGGGCTCCGTTGGAGGAATTCCGATGGAGGTTCTCCGAGTAGGCATACAACCTCATACATGTGGCAACGGTGGTTATGAAAGCCTTCCTCGTCGTACCCGTCGAACAGATGCTTGGCTTCGATCATCTCCCATAACTCCTCAAGTCAGAATTAATTATGCACACAAACTTCGGGGGTGAACATACCAAGCAAGCAGCGTTCCAGATATCTGCAGAATGTGTCCATCCGGTCTCCATCAATACTTCCGGAGCCTTGTAAAATTCGGGTTGTATCTCCACATAAGCATTTTCAATCCCAATATGAGCTTCTCCGAAATCGCAGAGAATGGGAGGACCGTATGCGTGGTTGTGTGGACTCCGAAAAGGTCTTGATGCATATATTTTCCGAGCTTGGCTGATGTGTTTACTTTGAGATGGGTTTGAGTTCTCCGCCTGCTCGTAGTCTGTAAAGACACTTTCATCTTCGACGCCAAGCATTATATTCGAGAGCTTCAAATCTGCGCGACGCATGTCAGTGTATTCGTCTCACATATCATTGCAGGGTTCATACCGCAATGAGTGACATTTGCTTCAGTATGCAGGAAATCGAGAGCTTCGAGCAAGTACCTCATGATCGATTTCACCAGCACTCCGGGGAATGAGCGAGGTCTGCCGCCTTGTCTTTGAAACGCGAACAATGTAGTCTGAAGCGGTTGGTGCACCAGACACTCATGGACGTCGCCACTGCCATGTTCGAGGCTGAATATATCGATGGCATGGCGGATGTGCTGCGATCCAGGATGCGATGTCGATATCGTATTGAGATGGTTGTAAAAGGAGACCTCGCGGTTCACTTTTCCAAGAGGAGTACGCACATGCACTTTCAACACAACATACTTGTTGTCTCTGGATGACGGGTGAGCTGATCGCATTAGTGGATTCGCAGGGTGATTGGGCCATACGAGAGATCACGACAAAACCAAACAGTCGAGTTTACGCCGTATCCGAGCTTGCCAATCACATGGTAACGCGACTTGATGGTATCGCCGATATTGACTGGGTAGAATTGTTCGGGCTCGTAGTCAGAAAAACGCTCTTCCTCGAGAGGCTCATCTTCCCTTAGCGACTTTGTGGTGATTCTCCGTGGTGAGCTGACCGACGGAATCTGAGACCGTCCGCAAGATCGGTGCAGCTGACGCGTGTAACAACGTGCCCGGAGTGTGGGTTCTGTACATCTCAAAAGCAAGGCTCTAGCATTGATCTTGAAGAGAGAAGATTTCGTCACAATGGACATGGTTTCGAGATGGATGGATAGCTACCTAATACATCGTTGGGTGGTAGATGTCCAATGGCCTGTTCAAGGTCCGACGCGCGACGTTGAGATGGTCCGCGAAAGAAGAGGTCTTGGCGTTCAGGGAACTGCCCTTGGTACCATCTCGAACCTTCGTGCATCTTGCGTCGTCTTTTTGCTGCGAAAGGAATTGATCTATGCGCACGCTTCCGGATGTGTAAATGAAATAGAAACAACAACACGAATACAGCTAAGTATCTCGCTCATCCTCGCCTAGCAAACCTCTATGATCTTCTCCCTCATCCTCCGTGTGCTCCCTCAAAACGCCACCCTCATGTCCAACACGTGACGTATCTCCTCCATTAAGTATAAGCCATAAGTCCTTCTTCGTCATCAGTCCCTTCAGCTCGCCTCGCGATACAAATATGATATAACGTAGCCCGATCTTTTGGAACATGTCGCTCGTGAGCATCAAACTCGCCTGTTCGTTCAGCGTTATAGGTGTTTGATCCATCCAAGGCCGTAGATCGACTGTGGTTGTAGGGTCTGCGAGAGCTTGATGCGTGAAGAATGCCTCCGTGGTGTCCGGTAAATCGGTGTCTAGGCGGGATAGAGCGTAGGTCAGCTCCGTGCGCGAAATATACCCGAGTAGTGTGAGATCGCTGTGTGATGCGGTGATAGGAAAGCCTCGGAAACGGTGCTCTTGTAATAGATTACGCAGAGATTCGATGGTGTGGCCAGTAGCTGGAATGATAACGATATCGTCCACGCGGGTCATCAGCTGGTTGATAGGGACATCTGGGACAGGCGACTGCGAGGTTTGATCCAGGTATGGATAGCCATTGAGCTGGATCCAAGACTCGTAAATTCCTTGCGAGTGAATGGCGTCACCAGTCCATTTGGCAAGCATGACCGCAATCATGATGGGTAGAACATATGTGAGCGCACCCGTGAGCTCAAACATGATGACAACAATAGACACTGTCATACGCGTTGCTCCGGCGAGGGCGGCTGCGGCGCCGATTACAGCATATGTACCAGGGGTTACGCAGGGTATGTCCGGCTCGCACGCTGTAAAGAGGATCGACTTGGCATAATTCTGCTGCGCGAGCTCCACGATCAGGCCGATAGAGCGACCGAACAGTGCACCGACAGCCATGCTGGGTAGCAGTATGCCGGCAGGAATTTGTAGTCCGAAGGTGAATGATGCTAGCAATGAGCCGATGAGTGAAGAGAAAAGAAGTAGCAGCAGCACTCCTGTATTCGCGACGCCTGACTTGCAGAGGCCGAGTTCGTCGGATGCAATGTCTTTGCATTCTGAAAACAGATCTTCTACCAGCTCAGAGGTCTGAGCACGGAGGAAAGTGACCGGGAAGCTGATGGCAGCTGTGAGCAGTGCAACGGCCATAACTTCCAAGATCGGACGGTTGAGGAAAGGGTTCTTGTTAGAGGCGCGGAAGGAAGCAATACCAAGATTCAGCTTGATGAAGAATGCGCCATACAGTCCACCCAGTACTCCGATGATAGCGAATGGCAGAAGCTCAAATGCGTGCCATCCACTGTGATAGGTGACCTGATACAGGACGATCTTGCCAGTGCGGAAGGGATCGAAAGCCTGTAATGTAACGGCAGCTACCATGGCGCAGACGAACGAAGCCCACATGGTCTTGTCGGGGAAATAGTAGCTCAATTGCTCCAGACTGAAGAGCACGCCACCGATAGGCGAGCCAAAGGCGACACTGATGCCACTAGCAGCAGCAGCAGAAAGCACTTCGCGCTTGCGCGCCTCATTGCCATTGACACTGGGGAAAAGCTTCATGAAGATGTTGGCGCAGCAGCACGCGACATGGACGAGCGGGCCTTCTTTCCCCAGCCACATGCCAGAGGCTACAGCAAGGCATAGACCTATAGACTTGACAGCCAGAGTCCATGCTCCTAGGAAGCGCCGGATGACGAAGCCTCCAAGTACGGTCTTGATTTCTGGAATGCCGGACTGTTTTGCGTAAGGCGAAAAGCGTACAACAAGGAAGGATGCGAGAGTGGCGAAGAAGATCTTGGGACCGGATTAGTACGGCCATTGAAAATGCGGGAATTTATCGTCTGACTTACGGAAAATAGGATGAAAACGATGTACTCAATAATGTATCCACCAGCCTTGCCGAGTCCCATCAATGCGCCCCAGCTCCTCCAGTCTTTGCATTCTGCCATGCTGTCTTCACCCCAGCAACAGAATGTTTTGTTCAAGTAGAACTTTCCTCCATTGTCGACGTTGCTGCAGACGCCGGTCTTCAAGTCTCCCATCCAATCACTCGCAACGTCGATACCTGCCGCAATACCGCCAACGGCAATACCTGTCGCGATGAGGATCAACCATATCTGACTAGAGTCCGCGAGCACTTTAAGTTGTCCATAGACACCAGGAGCATTTGTCAGAAGATGTTGGAGGCGCATCCGCTCTTTACTATACTCGTATATCCAATCGATCGCCGTGAGGTTATCGTAACCCACACGTCTTCCAGGGCCCTCGACATACCAGTCAAGACCAGAGGCATCCTTATTGTCCTGTAGTCCTATACCAGCGTCCGCGCTGCTGTTCAAATATGAGAGAATTGTGTTCGTCGTCGGTCCCGTGTTCGCGCGAGGATTGTTGCGCCCAGCTGGTGAAGTCGAGCCATTCCTCGCAGTGGAAAAGGGCGAGGAGCGGAACCTCGAGGCGAATGAAGGCTTCGATCGTTGTGCGTTACGCCTGAATGATACGTCTTCGTCTATGGCGCCATCGTGTAAGGGATCATCGCGTAGTAGCTCTTGCGCGTGGAAGTCGAGGTTGTCGTCGTCGGAGGTGTAGTCTGCGACAGGGGATGCGCTGGGCGGAGTGCGCGAAGAGGAGGCTACGACTGGCGCATCGGATGAACGTGAAGTTGAAGAGCTCGACATGGAGCTAGTCGTCGATCATGGGCGCATTGCTTGGATTCGATATGCGCAAGTTATGCAATGTTCTTGGTCGAGCTGGCGCAGGGAGGAGTGAGCGTTGCGAGGAGGGTTCAGCCCTTGTAACCACAAGTCGACTGCCTCGATTTCAGATCATCAATCACATTTATTCAAGAACCACGAACAATGAATGGTTTGGAATCTTCATATGAGTGGAAGGCGTTTTTGGTTGTCGTTTGAATTGTCTTGTATTAATTTCTATCCAAGAATGGCACATTAAGGCAGTTGTTAGTCTTTTTGGAAATAGTGTAACCCGTCATGGATGTCAGAACGTCAATATCAGCACATTCATTGGTCACTTCTTGGACGCATCAACTACATGTAATCCTTTCTCGTTCACATGAGTGCGTCTAATTCCAAGTCGGACCTACAGCCACGTGCTGCAACTGCTGGTCACCAACAAGTGTAATGATATCGTGATCACGTCAAGTAAAGAGGTGGAGCTGCTGTCAAATGTTGTGCCTGCATAGTCTCAAACATTCATGTCTCCACAGAGGCTGGCTGTGCTCATAGACATTGTTGTATTCTCGCATCATGCCTGCAGTGCTAGCTCAACTGGCACAGAAGGATCTGTATTCCTCCAATGGTCTCATACGGTATGGGTCAATGAAAATGGTCTTTATTTTTACAATGTTACACCCGCCAAAACATGCGTATCAAGACATCGGTGTCAACGCCCGTATATGCCACCAACACCGTTCCCACCTAGCAGAGTACAAGCTCTTACTCCATCTTGGCCACCGCACCCAAGCTCTTCATGAGCTCAATCATCTTCTCAGCCTCCTCCTTGGGCACACCCTCCTTCATGACCTTTGGCGCACTCTCCACGAACTTCTTGGAGTCCACCAAGCTCAGGCCGAGCATTGCCTTGACCTCCTTGATAATCTTGGGCTTTGAGCCAGCCTCAATCGACTCCAGCTTCACGTTGAACAGTGTCTTCTCCTCGACCTTGGGTGCAGCCTCCTCGGGCTCCTCTGCAGGTGCAGCTGCGGGTGCGGCGCCGCCGGCGGCGAATCCACCCATGGGCATATCAGGGATGTTGAGAGTGGTCTACACTAGTGTTAGTACACGATTCGCATGTCCCTCAATAATTCACTCCGCATACCTTCAGCGATGAGACAAGATCCGCAGTCTCGAGGAGAGTCAATTTGCTGATCTGGTCGACAATGCCGGCAATTTTGGGGTTGCTAGGTGCTGCAGCAGCGTCGGTGGACTGCCATCTCCGCGACTGGATGTCCCTGGCCCTGTAGCTTTGTGCGGCGATGCATCGCGATGTGATGGCGGGAGAGGAGCGGAGAGCGCGGGCGCATTGCCTGGCGGCGTACTGGCAAGAGAGAGACATGGTCGGCGAGGTGTATGGCGGGCGTAATGATATGAGATGTCCAATCGATGTTTCGCTGCTCTTGCATGGGAGAGAGGAAAGTCGCGGAGCCGCTTCTGGACTTGGCTTAGCGACTTCCCCTTTGGCCTAGCGTGGCGATGGAATTGAAGCCTCGGGAATTCATTTAGAGAAAATGTTCTGCGAAAGATCCACGATGCGCCAAACCTCGAGGACTCCTTGAGAACGAATTATATTAATACCACAGAGGAACACACACGTCCGTTATTCCAGGAGATATCATCATGGAATGCACGTGGGATTCCGCCCTGCTGCAGCAACTACATGAGCTGCCGGACGAGCTCGTCGAGGCAATCCGTCTCGAGAGCAGCAACGAGGACTATCTTTCGATATTCACACGTACAAGCATCGATCCTCGCTTCACTTATACCCTATTCGCATATGCTCCGGACCTCTTCGCACACATCTGTGCAGACATCAGACGCCACACAAGTCTCTCAAATTCGATCGCCACACTTGGACGCGTTGTACCATTCGCGCCTTATCTCACACCATTTGCACAAAAGCTGCTATCAGATGAGCAGTATGATTTCAGTGCAGGCCGCGATGTTGAGGAGCACGTGTCTTACTTGCTTGGAGTATTGCGCTTGCTGAGCCATGAACATCGTTCGTTCAGCCATCTTGTCGACCCATCGATCATTTCCAGCCTGCTTCACAGGCAAGAGCGGCCCATTGTATATCTTGCGATCCGAATCCTTCAGATCATTCTCAATGGTGCCGACCACTGGTTTGAGGAGATGGTCAGCCGCTACCTGGGAGACGACACACCCGAAAACACCATCGATGGCCTTTGGGATGGTAAGTCAATAGACTACCGATTCCTGACGCTCTGGGAAGAGGAGATACACGAGAGAGTTCAGCAACTCGTCCGAGAGGTCCAGGGTGCTGAAAAGCATAGTAATGCGCCTCTTCGTGTCATTCCAGCATCTTGGTTTCATCCCTCTTGTGCTCTCATTGGTGGCACTCTGCTCCCTCACTTCAACGAATCTCAACAGACCTCAAATCGAAGCCAACTTGTAGACACGCCAACTGTCGCAAATAACGTGCGTCAAACGGCGCACGCCCTCAAATCATCACAACCATTGCTTCTTACTGGACTGGCAGGCTCTGGCAAAACCCTTTTGATTCGCGATTTGGCCGCAAGACTTGGCAAGCTCGACGAGATGGTAACATTGCATCTCAATGAGCAGAGCGATGCAAAGCTTCTTGTTGGTGTCTACACTACAGGCGACACACCTGGTTCGTTTTTGTGGAGGCCTGGTGTTCTTACTACGGCTGTACAAGAGGGACGCTGGGTGTGCATTGAGGATCTTGATCGTGCGCCACAAGAAATTATCGGCGCACTTTTACCTCTCATTGAGCGTGGCGAACTGTCCATTCCCAGCCGGAAGCAAGTGATTCACGCCAAACAAGGATTCCGGATACTTGCGACTGCGCGAAGCACACTCAACCACAGAGGAGAACAGACGAGGCCATTAGGTCACATGCTTGGCAGGAGACACTGGCACGAGATCCAGGTGGAAATGCCTGAGAACGTGGAGCAAAGCGAGATCGCTTTGCACTTGTACCCTTCGATCAAGCCATTTTTGCCACAATTCATGACTGTGTTCGGAAGGCTTCAAAGCATGCGACAGGGAGCTGTACTGGTCGGCCAAAGCAAGACCGGTGTTCTACGACCAATCAGCCCACGCGATCTGCTCAAATGGTGCAGTCGTGTAACACATCTGTTGCAGGGCCGCAGCTCGTTCACCGGCAGTGATCTGGATGACATCTTCCTCGAAGCTGTGGACTGTTTTGTTGGCGCTCTGCCTGACGGAGAGGCGAAGAGTTCCATTGCTGCAGTCATCGCCCAGGAGCTACACATCGATCCTGAACGCCGTGACTACTTACTCACTCAGCGTGACACCCGCTACGAAGCCGACAAATCCAGGATCATTGTCGGCCGATATTCGCTACCACGTTCCTCGAACGCTAAGAAGGCGTCGTTGGCGCAAAGTACGTTCTCGACCAACCCACATACCAGCCGGATGCTCGAGCGCGTTGCTGCCGCCGTGTTGAACAAGGAACCTCTTCTTCTTGTCGGTGAGACTGGTGTGGGAAAGACGACTGCTGTACAGCATCTTGCGACGCATCTCGACAAGAAGCTCGTTCCCTTTAATTTGTCACAACAGAGTGAAGCAGGCGATCTCCTCGGTGGTTTCAAGCCTGTTAACGCTCGTTCGCTGATGGTTCCGCTCAAAGATGAGTTCGATGAGATGTTCAGCGCAAGCTTCAGCCTGACTCGCAACCAGCAATTCCTTGATCTGTTGGGAAAGCAAATGGTAAAGAACAATTGGAAGGCTGTATGCAAGCTTTGGCAACAAGCATTGAAGATGGTGGACCAGCAACGACCATCTGAAGAACCGCGCCAAGGCGAGGCCCCCAACAAGAAGCGCAAGGTCGAATCGAAGAGGAAGCCCGATTTTGCCAAGTGGGACGTGTTCGCCGAGAAGGTCAACGACATGGAACATCGACTGGCTGCCGGAAACGAAGGCTTTGCTTTCAGCTTCGTTGAGGGTAACATTGTCAAAGCTGCGCGGAACGGAGACTGGATCTTACTTGATGAGATCAACCTGGCTTCGTCCGACACGCTCGAGGCACTCGCCGATTTGCTTGACCCTACTTCACCTTCGATTCTTCTCACCGAAGCTGGCAACATCGAGCGCATCAATGCCAGCCCGGATTTCCGTGTGTTCGCTGCAATGAACCCGGCCACTGATGTGGGCAAGAAAGATCTGCCTCCTGGCGTCCGATCGAGGTTCACCGAGCTCTACGTTGACTCTCCTGATAAGGACATCAAGAGTTTACAAAGTATCGTGCGTGCATATTTACGCACTGAGGCAGCAGCGGACCCTGCTGTCGCCCTCGATGTCAGCAAGCTGTACCAGCGCATTATTGAGCTCGCAAACGACAACAAGCTCGTTGACGGCGCAGGCCAGCAGCCTCATTTCAGTCTGCGTACTTTGACCAGGACTCTGAGCTACGCCAGACACATCGCATCAATGTGCAGCTTACGTCGTGCTCTCTATGAGGGTATGCAGATGAGCTTCATGACTTTCCTCGATGCGGAATCGTCGAAGTTGGTTCAGCCTTTGCTCGAACAGCACCTGTTTGCGAAGCTCAAGAGTGCAAGTAGCGAATTGCGTAAAGCACTTCGCAAGCCAGATGACGGTCACAACTACGTCCAAGGCTACCCTGGTAGCAAGCACTGGGTATGTCAAGGACGCGAAGAACTGCAAGACCAGCCCCACTACATTATAACACCCTTCATCCGCAACAACCTTGAGAACCTTGTTAGAGCATCAAGCACGCGACAATTTCCTGTTCTCATTCAAGGCCCTACGTCAAGTGGAAAGACCAGTATGATCGAATATCTGGCGGGCCGCACAGGTCACAAGTTCGTGCGAATCAATAATCACGAACACACGGATCTCCAGGAGTACCTTGGCACCTATGTCTCTGGAGCCGACGGTAAGCTTCAATTCCAAGAAGGTGTCCTCGTCAAAGCCCTACGAGAGGGACACTGGATCGTGCTTGACGAACTTAACTTGGCGCCGACCGATGTTCTTGAAGCTCTGAACAGACTTCTAGACGACAACCGTGAATTGCTGATTCCAGAAACGCAAGAAGTTGTTCGCCCACACGCGGACTTCATGCTCTTTGCTACACAGAACCCTGCTGGTCTTTACGGAGGCCGTAAGACCCTTTCTCGCGCTTTCCGCAACCGCTTCCTGGAGCTCCACTTCGACGACATCCCCATTGACGAGCTGCAGGAGATTCTGCATAAGCGAACCCAGCTGCCAGATTCGCGTTGCAAGCGAATCGTTTCCGTCTATCGCGAGCTCTCAGTCTTGAGGCAAGAGACCCGCTTGTTCGAGCAGAAGAGTTTCGCTACGCTGAGAGATCTTTTCAGATGGGCTCTGAGAACCAACGATACCATTGAGCAGCTCGCCGCGAACGGTTTCATGCTGCTTGCGGAGCGTGTGCGAAAGCCAGAAGAGCGCGATGCTGTCAAGGAGGTCATTGAAAGGGTCATGAGCACTAAAGGCCCCAAGGTCAAGATTGACGAAAAGGCATTGTATTCGGAGGCGAATCCTGAGATTCAGCAACACATGCAACATGCCAAGAACCAGGGTGCGGTCTGGACAAACGCGATGCGAAGGCTTTATGCCCTGGTCTCCAGAGCAGTTGCCAACAACGAGCCTGTTCTATTGGTCGGCGAGACTGGTTGTGGCAAGACAACTGTCTTCCAAATGCTAGCAGATGCACTCCGTCAGGAACTGCACATTGTTAACGCCCACCAGAATACCGAAACTGGTGACCTTATTGGTTCTCAGCGGCCAGTGCGTAACAGGGCTGCCATCGAGGCGCAACTGAGGCAGCAGCTTCTGTCGTCCACAATGCTCGCTGGTTACGACATGGCTGCAGCTCAATCCACAGAAGCGCTATTGGATGTCTACCATCAGGCGTTACAATCTTTGACGCCAGAAGAGAGACTGGCACATGAGGCAACTCAGCCTCACGCAGAAATCCAAGCTAGCAGCGCCCGTTTCAAGGCGCTGTTCGAATGGGCCGATGGCAGTCTTGTGCAAGCCATGAAGACAGGAGCATTCTTCCTTCTCGACGAGATCTCACTTGCGGACGACTCCGTTCTAGAGCGCCTCAACAGTGTGTTGGAGCCTTCGCGTTCCATCCTGTTGGCTGAAAAGGGTAGTCTCGATTCCTTCGTGAAGGCTGAGGAAGCTTTCAAATTCTTCGCCACAATGAACCCGGGTGGTGACTACGGCAAACGCGAGTTGTCGCCAGCTCTGCGCAACCGTTTCACAGAGATCTGGGTTCCCGCTCTGTCCGATCTGGAGGATGTCGCTCAGATTGTTCGTGGAAAGCTTGAGCCGGAGCTTCAAGGGTACTCTGGCGCTATGGTGGCTTTCGCACACTGGTTCAAGGAGCAGTACAACACCTCCGCTAGCTCAGCAGTTTCCATCAGAGATGTCCTTGCGTGGTCAGAGTTCGTGAATGCTTTTTCCAAGCATTCCGTAGCTGGTGTGGTACATGGTGCAGCTATGGTGTACATCGACACTCTAGGAGCCAACCCTGCTGGACTCATGACTATGACTGGCAAGGATCTGGCTTCTGAACGTCGCACGTGTCTCTCTGAGCTCAGTAAGCTGCTCGAGAATGATGCTGCTGTCATCTACGACGCCGAGATCACGGTCACAGCAGATGCGCAACAAGCCAAGTTTGGTCCATTCGCGGTGACCCGCAAGCCAGCTACTCCCGAAACTGGAAACACTTTCAACTTTGATGCTCCTACCACACGTGCGAATGCAATGCGTGTGGTCCGCGCCATGCAACTTGTCAAGCCAGTCATGCTCGAGGGTAGTCCAGGTGTCGGAAAGACGGCGCTTGTCACAGCAATTTCAGCTGTCGCTGGTGTCCCATTGACGCGTATCAACTTGTCTGAGCAGACGGATTTGATGGATCTCTTTGGTTCTGACACGCCTGTACAAGGCGCGGAGGCTGGTACCTTCGCGTGGCGCGACGCTCCCTTCCTTCGTGCGATGAAGAATGGTGAATGGGTGTTGCTCGATGAGATGAACCTCGCGTCGCAATCGGTTCTCGAAGGTCTCAATGCTTGTCTCGATCACCGAGGTGAAGTATTCATCCCAGAAATTGGTCAGACCTTCGCGAGACATCCTGAGTTCCGCCTCTTTGCGGCACAGAACCCGCACCACCAGGGAGGCGGACGTAAAGGTCTACCAGCCTCTTTCGTCAATCGTTTCACTGTTGTGTATGCCGACTCCTTCAAGGCCAAAGATCTGAACATGATCTGTCAACGTTTGTTCCCTACACTCGAAGCCCGCACCATTGAGCAAGCAGTGCAATTTGTCGATGCGCTGGATACCGACATCGTCCACCACAAACGTTTTGGAGCACAAGGTGGGCCATGGGAGTTCAACCTTCGTGACACTACACGTTGGCTCTCCCTCGTCCAGGGTGCCGGCTTGTTGGCTGCTGGAAACGCGCAAGACTTCGTGAACTTGCTCTTCACGCAACGTTTCCGCAGCGCCAACGACCGTGCCCACGTTGCTCGTGTCTTTGCGTCTGTGTATGGTACGCAGATGCCTACCGCAGATATGTTCAGCAGCGTATCTCGATCGACTTTGCAGATTGGTCTTGGTATCGTCAACAGGGACCCTATCGTTGCACCGGTGCCAAAGACAATCGGCTCTACCTCTGTCGTTAGCCATCATCTGCAAGCTTTGCAGTCTTTGATGGTTGCCGTTCAGTGCAGCTGGCCTGTCATTCTTTCTGGGCCGTCCGGGTCAGGCAAGACAGCCCTGATCGAGAATCTTGCTGGTGCTGTGGGAGCCTCGATTCAGACATTTGCGATGAATGCAGAGACTGATGCTATGGATCTTGTCGGCGGTTACGAACAGGCTGATCCTTACCGTCAGACACTACAGATGCTCGATGAGTTCTGTGCTCGTTTGGACAGCTCGTCCAAGGGCGCAATGATTGACTCACATGGAGATGCGAATCTCGCGCTCGCTGCAGAATTGCGCCGTTGTAAAGCCAACGCAGCTGTTGATACTACCAGCTTGACGACTGTCGCTCAACTCTTGAAGGAGAACGCCTCACTGCCTGGCGCTGACGAGCTTTTGTCGGCGCTTGAGCAGTCTGCCATGCCAATGGACAAGGCGCGTTTCGTCTGGATCGACGGTATCCTGGTCGACGCACTCCAAGAAGGTAAATGGTTGATTCTTGACAATGCTAACCTTTGCAGTCCCTCCGTCTTGGATCGCCTCAACTCCCTGCTTGAACCTAACGGATCACTCATCATCAACGAGCATGTTGCCGAAGATGGCACCCCTCGAGTGATCCGACCTCATGCTAACTTCAGAGTCTTCATGACTGTCGACTCCCGCTATGGTGAACTTTCAAGACCTATGAGGAACCGAGCGCTCGAGATTCATCTTCTCGAAAGCGACGACCCTTGTCCAAGCCTGAAGCCTCTCCACCCAGAGTCTACTGTAGCACGCTTCAGACAATGCAAGGCCCTCGGCAGTCTTAGCACTGAAGTGACAGATTCAGAGCCCTCGATGAGTCTTCTTCAAGATCATCTTGGCATCAGTGACCACCAGCTTGCGTCTCGCTTTGTCGCACAGTTGACATCGGGTCTGTACCGCGGCTTCACTGTAAATCCAGAGGTCGATGGCGACAACGCTCCTAAATTCGGCAAAGCCCGTGAACAGCTCGCAGCATTCTACGAACTTGCAGTAGGCGAAAAGCAGGTGTCTGCTGACTTTGCACGTGTCCAGGTTAGTTCAACTTTCACTCGAAGTAAGTAGCTACAGTAGCTAACGGTAAGTCTTTCTTAGACCATTCATCCTCTCAACAATCAGCCGCTTGTACAACAGTCTGGCGATATCTTTTCACAAGCATTGGGTCTCGGCTTCATGCATGAGCTGCACCAAGAAGTTTATGCACTTGCAGTGGCAGTGCAGGCTCTGCAAGCTGATCGTGCAACAGTTTCGAAACTTGTACGTCTTGAGAGGACGTCCACAGCGAAGCGTGACAACGCTGTCAGCGCTACGTTACAATCCCTTAGCAACATCGTCAGAGCAGTGATTGGACGTGGCGAAGAACTCAGGCTTTCGCCGACATCTCTTGGTTCGCTGAAGAGTTTCTTCCGTTGGCTAACAGGGTCGCTGCAAAACCTAATCAACGTCTCTGGCCGGCCGGATCTTGACCTGGCGCTACTCAACGCCAGCTTTGCCATTGCCAGAGATGCTTGTATCCACAGCAGCACGGCAGAAATCAAAGAGCTGCCTCTGGTACTCGACATTCAGCAGCACCTTAACACCGTAGCCAGGCAAGATACTAGAGGGTGGGGCTCAGCAATGGTGTCACTGTGGGAGGCGCTCAGACCAGCAACACCAGCAACCATCGAAGATTTGAAGAATCTGCTTAGGCTTGAAGACATTGTGTCTCAGTTCGATCAGACTGCTCAACACTTCCAGCTTCCCGTCGAAGTAATTGCAGGCCTGCGAGTGTCATTCGCTCGTGCTTTGGGCCGAGCAAAGGCTGGAGGTACAGACGTGGATCAACTTGCAGAGAAGCTGAAGGCTATCATGCCTGCACCCGCCGTCAACGATTCCGAGCAGTCCGAGGACACTATGCAGCTTGAGAAGCCCGCACCAGCAAAGCCACACTTCACTGCGGTCTTTTCAGAGCTCACCAGGCACTTTGACCTGCTTCGCCTTTCTGGCCAGTCAATCAACATAGATGAGCAAGCCAGCTTACATGTTCTTGCGATGCAGCCGACATCAGAATTCATCCTCGATGTCAATGCTTCTAAGTCACCAAGCCAGTGGATCTTCGACTTGCTTGGAGCAGTAGCACGACCCCGATCTCTCGACGAGGGAGCCTCTCCGCAATCTTTGTCTGACACCATGTTACAACATCTCATATCGAGAGGCTCTGTATCGGTCGATCGCCTGTCACTCTTGGAATCAGAAATGGCAATCCTTGGCAAGACTCTAGCCAGCCAGACGGATTTGGTGATCCGGGATGTGCTTCCTTCTCTGAACGAAGGATTGCGTCAGCTTCTTAACGCTGTACTGAAGACTCTGAGTGAGCACCGCGACAATGCCATCCGGTCGAGGTCGCAGGCTCTCTACGCTGTCATGCAAAGTGCAGATCTCCAGGCTTTGAAACATGTCGTTTCGCAAAAGGTTCCTGATGAGCTCAAGGGCTTTGTGTCATCTATGAACCACGTCCTTGATACATCAAGCAGTGTGTCATCGCCCAAGGCTGCTTCCCAGGCATGGTTGAGCTTCGCAACAAGCTGTCTGAGGCTGTACCTCCCGGCCACCCAGTTCGATCCGGCACTCGAGCCACTGCTGAGGCGCCAAGTCTTTGATAGTGTGGCGGCAGACTTGGCTCGCAAGGTGGCATCTTTGCGTAACTTCACATCTGCTTTGACAGGCGAGCAAACATCTCTGCGCCTGCGACTTCTCGAGGATGAAGTTTCTTCATTGGGCGCTGCGCCAGAAGCACCTTCAATTTGCCGACCATCTGTCTCTGAGCTAGCTGACATGCAGATGGACTTCGACGCGCTACGCAGGATCTTGACTACCGTCGAGAAAGACCCGGCAATGATCATGGACCGCGGCCTGTTGGTTAACGTTCAACACATCAGGCAGCGACTCTCGGAGCATTACAGAGCGTATGCCGATCTTACAACTCCAGTCGTGGGATTGTTGGACTGCTTCGACATCTGCAACTATCTTGCAAAGGACGACAACTCATTGGAAGATGGCCAGCAGTCTGGTTCCAAGCTGCAGACTGCCGTGCCGTTCTTCAACGCGTCAATTGCAGACTGGTCATCAGACGCTCTCGTGAACAAATCCCTACCTGCCGCTGCAAGCCAGCAAGAAACTATCTTATGGCTGGCCATAGTAGCTACGCGTAACTGCGCGTGGCCTTTGGCTGAGGCCGAGCCAGAGCTCAAGTCACGTGTCGAGCAGCAATTCGCTCGGCTGTACGATCAGTGGCGTACCGAGCTGGGACGTGAGCAGAGAGAAAAGGCGGCCAACTCGAGCTTGTACAGGTACAGTGGGGAGGACGAGATGGATGACGAGCCAACTGCAGAGGAACTAGAGGAGTTATTCCCTGGCGCAGACAGCGAGTCGTCTTCGACCAAGACAAGCCGTTCGGGAACCCAAGAACTGGTCACCCGCATTGCAACTCTGCACCGCGAGATCTTCTCTGGAAGCAAACTGAACCCCGAGCAGGCTGAAAGTCTTCTCAACGAGTTCGCTAAGCTCTCCACGAAGGCCGGCGTTGGAAATGATACCAGCCTTGCCATGCCGATGCTTTTGCTGCAACTGCAGGACTCTGCGCCAAAGCAACACAGCAACATCTACACAGATGCCAATCTAGAACAGGTACGCAAGGTCCTTGCCATCATGAGGAAGACACAAGAGCGTTTCAACGAGTTGCATCAGGCTTGGCCAGATCATGACACGCCAATGCACATCCTCACGATCTGCGACCAAATCCTGTCAATTGAGCACACGGAACCTCTGGTGCGCTTCCTACCTACCATCGAGAAACTCCACGCAACCGTGAACGAGTGGCAAAAGATCGCAAGTAGAGAATTCACGGCAGTCACAGTGCTGGAGTCACTCACGGACTTGATCGTTAGTTGGAGGCAGCTCGAACTTTCTTCATGGGCCGGCCTTTTCGACGAAGAGAACCGCCGTACTCGAGCCGCTGCAACTTCGTGGTGGTTCATCGCGTACGAAACTATCATTGCTGCAACAGAGTCGTTGTCTTCGTCACATGAAGAGATTCAGCAGCATGTCATTGGCCTTCTGAAGGCACTCGAAGATTTCTTCTTCAACTCTGGAGTTGGAGAATACAGCACCAGACTGGATTTGCTGCGTAACTTCGAACGCCATCTTGCGGCAAGGGCAACGGAGACACCGGCATTCACTGCTGTTAGGCAAGCCTTGTCAAACTTCATTGCCTACTTCAGTCATTACGAAGGCCCCGTGCAGGAGTCACTTGCTACTGGCCGTGTCACTCTTGAGAAGAAGATCAAAGAGACCATTCAGCTCGCTAGCTGGAAGGATCGCAACATTGAGACCCTCCGACAGAGCGCGAAAACTTCTCACCGCAAGCTGTTCAGGCTGGTGAAGAAATACCGTGTCATGCTTGCACAGCCGGTATCGCATGTGCTCTTGGCTGGCATTAAATCCCTGAAAGATCTGCCATCCCAGACGACAGCCATGCAGCCCACATTTGTATCTCTGGATGCTGCAGCAGAAGCCGCGCTCGCTTCTCAGCTCCAATCATGGGCCGCCAGACCAGCAAGATTCCGCAACGTGTCCGCAACAATGGACTTGATCAAGAGCAAATCAGAACCTATCAGCTGGCCGCAAGATGCTGCTCAACGCCTAGCAGACTTCCTTGACGATGTTCAAGAGTCGATTGCTGAGCTCCAGAAGGCAACTCCCAAGACACTCACTGAGGAGAACAAGAAGCTCGTCAACCATCTCAAGACTCGCAAGAGGCGTTTGCTCGCAGACGTACTAAAGAAGATCCGGGCCATGGGTTTCCAACACAACTTGAGCCAAGAAATACTAGACTCACAGTCTTCACTATCTCGCGCGCTGCACAAGCTTGGTGCCCTTGAACGCGATGACGCCCGACCAGCCCAGAAGGCGTCTCAATCCCACTTGCACAAACTACTTGGACTGATGGATTCAGTCAGGGAAGGCTCTCGCAAGCACTCCGACGATCTGACACCGGCCGAAGCCGCGCGATGTGCTGTCTATCTTGAAAGTGTGCTGTCCATGTCCACGACACAGCAGCCAAAACTCTGCCAGTACTCGCGTGCAGCACAGGGACTCCGTCGTGGCATCGTCGCGTTTGAGTCCTTCTCACTGTGCGCCCATCCTGCATCGAGCAATGATGCACAGAATGCATTCAGCATGCAACAGAACAAGTGCATGCCTACGATGCTGGAAACCTGCGCAAGATTGATCAGGTTGCAGTCGCAGTTGGCCAGTCGCAACTATCAGCCAGTCATCGATGGCTTGTCTCAGTTGGCTTCAGATGCCCAAGTCTTCATCAACCAAATGGATCGTGCCCAGCCACTGCCTGCCGGATTGATTAACCATGAAGACCTGACTACGTGGCAGACTGCCATGGGGGCTTACAAGCAACTTTCAGTCAGCGTAAATGACTGGATGATTCAATATCCGGAGCTTGCCCCAACTCTGTCTCAGATGCTGAGATGGCTTCCAACTGCCGATGTGCAACAGCGGATTGCCGGCAACAGCATCGACGAGTCTACTGACGTGTGGACTTCGCACGTTCTAGAGTTCTTGGACAAGCTACTTGTGTCGGTTCAGAACTTGGAGAAGGCTCTGCCTGCGACACAGCCCGACGAGAACGAAGGTGCCTGGCTCCTCCGCGATGAGCGCCAGCTCGAGTCGGCTTGGAAGGCACTCAACATCGAGCAAGCCACCGGCCATCTCGAACAACTCCTGGCTCAGATCCAACACGCTGCACAGAAGGACGACTCCGCACTGGCTGCTTTGTCAACTGTCTGCAAGTCAGTCTTCCCGATTCTGCATGCTTTCTCCGCTGCCAGTGAGCAAGTCCTTTCGGCGTACACCCATCTGCATCTGCGTGTCAACCAAATGGGTCACATGCTTGGTACATCCTTTGTCATTCTTGCCAAGGAAGGCTTCTGCTCGCCTCCAGAGAAGTCCGATGACAGCAAGCAAGACTCCGGCGACGTCGAAGCAGGAACGGGTCTTGGTGATGGGGAAGGTGGAGAAGACATCAGCAAAGACATTGGCAATGAAGAAGACTTGTCAGAGCTTGCGCAGGAGAAGGGCAAAGACCGCGAGGAGGAGATCGAAGATCAACAGGACGCTGTTGACATGGCTGATCAAGAAATGGAAGGAGATCTTGGCGATGCCGAGACAGGCTCGCAGAACGAGGAAGATGGTGATGATCAGTCAGACGGCGACGACCTCGAAGAAGAGGAAGGCAAGATTGGTGATCTCGATGATGGTGCGGTTGATGAGAAGATGTGGGACGATGGTAAGGAGAAGGAAGAAGACAAGAATGAAAAGGAGACAGACTCAGGCAAAGGTACCAAGCAGAATGAAGAGATGACCGCAGCCAACGAGGGAGAGAAGGAGGAGGGCCAGGAAGGCGAAGCTGGCGATGATGGCGAGATGGAGGAAGAAGATCAGGCGGCCGGCCCTGACGAAGAAGAAGTCTCCAAGAAGGACACCGAGGCTACCGACCCGCACATGCAGGAGCAGGAGAACCTCGACTTGCCCGATGATCTGAACATGGATGGAGACGACAACGACGACATCTCAGAAGCTGGCTCCATGGAGCCTGACAATATGCCACCTGACACCGGCGCTGAAGACGAGCCTGAAGGTGAAGGTGACAAAGAGCAAGATGAGCTTGAAGATGCAGCTGAGGTGGATGCGGAAGAGAAGGAAGCAGAGGAGGACGCAACGAAGACTCAAGAGGCTGGAGAAGATGCGGAACCCCAGGACGATCCCGAAGTCAGCGATGACGAGGGCAACGAGGATGAAGAGTTGCTGCAGAACAAGGACACCGAGCTTGATGACATGCCGGAGGATGGCACTACTGAGGGTGAGCAAGGTGCCGGCAAAGACGAAGACGAGCCGCAAGCCCAAGCTGCAGGAGGCGCCAACGATGATAACAACGACACCGAGCCCAATGAAGATGCTCAAGCCAAGCAAGACTCTGGTACTCAGAGCGGCGCCAACAAGACCGAAGCAGAGCAACCTTCCGAGAAATCTGAGCAATCTGCTGCCGCGCAACGTCAATCAAACTACAAGCAGATTGGAGATGTTCTTGAAGAATGGTACAAGCAGCAGCGAGAGATTGAAGCTCCTGCTGAGTCAGCCGATGCGGAAAAGGATGACCAACAACCGCAGCAAGATGTTGACATGGCAAACGCCACGTTCGAGCATCTTCCTGATGCCGATGCTGAAGCTGACACCCAAGCACTTGGAACTGCATCAGCGGACCAGTCTGGTGCTCTGAACGAAGAGACCAGCAAGGCTGTGAACGAGGACAAGGAGATGGAAGACGCGCCCTTCCAAGAACTGCCTGAAGATGACGAGAACGAGCAGGAAGACAAGCAGGGCGACGAGGCGCAAGATCCGCAGATGGACCCTGGTGATCAAATGCCCCAAAACAGCGATGCTAAAGCATTTGTTGGTGAACAAAACAACGCACACGACGTTGAGATGGGCGATGATGCACAGCCAAAGGAGATCGAAGCAGATGACGATGAGGACGTCGAGGAGATGGACGATCAGCTCCTCCGCACTCACATCTCGCGCGAAGATGGACCTGAGGAGATGACTATTGAAGAAGCTCGTCAAACCTGGTCTGCTCACGAAGCCAGCACACGCAACCTTTGTATGATCTTGACGGAGCATCTGCGACTTATCCTGCAGCCTACGCAGGCGACCAAGATGCGCGGCGACTTCCGCACGGGTAAGCGTCTCAACATCAAGCGCATCATTCCGTACATCGCCTCGTCATACAAGCGCGACAAGATCTGGATGCGCCGTAGCATCCCAAGCAAGAGAAACTACCAGATCATGCTCGCCATCGACGATTCTAAGTCCATGGACGAGAGCGACAGCAAGAGTCTTGCTTTCGAGACTCTCGCACTCGTCGCAAAGAGTATGGCCATGCTCGAAGTCGGCGAGCTGTGTGTGCTTGGATTCGGAGAAGATGTCAAGGTCGCTCACGACTTCAGCACGCCGTTTACTTCTGAAGCTGGCGCAGAAGTCTTCAAGAGTTTCTCGTTCGCGCAGACGACGACAAACGTGCACAAAATGCTCAAGGAGTCAATCGAGCTATTCCGAGCAGCGCGCCTGAAGGCTGTAGGATCTAGCAGCGAGCTTTGGCAGTTGCAGCTCATCATCTCTGATGGAGTGTGCGAGAACCATCCTTCCATTCGCCAATTGGTCCGCGAGGCGCATGAAGAACGTATCATGATCGTCTTCGTTGTTGTCGATTCGGCATCACAGAACGCGGGTGCGACCGGCGGCAATGCTCAAGGCAAGGGTCAGAGCATTGTGGACCTGCAAAGAGCCGAGTTCGCAAAGGACGCCAATGGCGAGATGCAGCTGAATATGGTCAAGTACCTTGACACGTTCCCCTTCAGGTATTACTTGATTGTGAGGGACGTTCAAGAGTTGCCGGGAGTTTTGGCGGGTGCTTTGAGACAGTGGTTCTCGGAGGTTGTGGAATCGGGTGCCTAGAAATGATGACTGAGTGGCGAAGGTAGATAGGAAGGGTGGAGTTTTGGCGTCGACTTTTTGTATATAGGTAATTGATTCATGTATTCATCGCAAACAGTCATTCAGTTCCAACAATGACGTGAAACAAGGATCATAGTGTAGGATCTTCGTTACTCATAAAATAGTATTTGATTGCAGCCGATCAATAACACGCTCATCGCAGAGCACGATGACAAAAATCGAAAGCATCAAGGCTGGCGTCTAATCGACCGCAATCATGACTACTTCTTCGGCACATCAACAACCGCACTCTCTATGTGCTCCCCAACCTTCGCCTCAAGCTTCTGCACCACGGGTTCTCCAACCTTAGCCTCAAGCGTCTTCACCAAACCATCAATCCTAGCCATCAATTCAGCCTGCACCTTCGCCGCCTCCGCCTTCGTATCCTCCACCTGCCTCGCCATATCCTTGGAACTGACATACAAATCCGGGTAATTAGCTTGCTGGTCCGCCTTCGCCGTCTCATACAATTTCTGCAGTCTCGCATTCTCTTTCCGCGGATCGAGCTTCTCGTCTTTTGGGCTACGACCAGTCTCGACATCGATGAACGCCCGCTCGGCCATTTCGATTTCGAGGATGAGCGCTTGGTATTGGTCTTGGGCTTTGCGGTACCGTTGGGGGACGCCTTGGCCTTTTTGCCAGGCTAGACAACTACGATCATGGTCAAGTCAGAATTCCCCCGAGACACAGGCTCATGCTAATATTAACTTACCCAGCAACGACAGTGTTAATCGCTCCCAACACAGTCAACGTAACAGCACTAGCCTCCTTATAAGCCGACAACCCAGTAAACGCCGCCGCGAGCATGATCTGCAGCAGGAACAGCGTGTTACTGATGTAGCTCGTCAAGACATACTTGATCCTGATACTGCGCTCTTGCTCCCTCGCGCGTGTATACAGACCGACATTTTCGCTCTGCGGTAGGTGATGGGAAGGATGCTTGAGGAAGAATATAGTGTGGATGAAGCGTTGGTAACGACTGGTGTTGTCGCTCTGCTTGTCTGGATCTAGAGTGTGCTTGAGACAGAGCGGGGTGTGGATGCCGACGAGCCATTGGAAGAGCTCGAGGGGGCTGTCGGCTGCGGTGTCTTGCGTGTTTGAAAAGGGGTGCTCGGGGGTGTTGGTGGTTAGGACGGAGCTTGTGGGGCGGACGGTAGGGGAGGTGAGGCCTTTGGTGGAGTCCATTGTGTCGCTCGCCATGGTATCCAGTATATGAAAGCAAAAGAACCGCCAGGCTCCGATAACAACGTGGATTCGTCTGCTATTTGTACATCACAGCCAGAGCAGTGGCCTGACCCGGCCAGCTGCGACTAGCCAAAGCCTCGCATTCGATCGACAATGGTGGCTACTTGTTGTGGCAGATACTTCGACATGGCATTCGAGGCAATCTCATGGTGTTATGCAGGTTTGAAAGTCACATTGGTGAAATGCTGTGTTCCAGGCCGGTGAGGCGTTCGGTGGCGCAGCTGAGCGGTGGTGTGAGCAGAAAGTCAGCTTCTCAGCTGCGAAGGCTTCGTTACCCGTTTACAGAAATGCTTGATTCCACGTGCTCGGTACAATATACTTGTTGTCTTATAACTGAGAGAGCGTGTCAATATTGTCCTGAAACATGGCGCGCAATTGTGGTGGAATGAATCTTTGGTGATGTAAAGATACAACATCTCATAAGAGGGGAATAAGCACCATACACACATAGATACAACCAACATTTGCCGCACCTTCCCTTTTGACCCCTTCCAACTCCGCTGCCAGCATGCTCGGACCAGGAGCAGCAAGGAGCAGCGAGAAAACAAAAACCAACGGTATATCTATTTCGCGCACTTTCATCGACGACTGCTCGTCATCTCGCCGTACCTTCCACGCTCCTTCGTCGTATCGTAAGCCTGCAACACGCGCGCTTGACTCTCGTCCGTCTGCGAGAAAGCGTAGCCGCGTTGCTTGCGCATGCGCTGGACTTGGCGGACCTTGCGAATGGCTTTTTGGAATTGTTCCATTCTGTGAGGGCATAACGTCAGCAATGTAAGGGGTCCGCGGATCATGATCTGTAATAAGATGCAGGGTATAGTAAAGACGATGGCGTTGCACGTACCTTGGTCGATAGTCCTGGATGTTGTACTTCTGAATCTCCTGCACGTGATGGTACGTCTGCGGGTAGTACATGCGCTTGGCGTATTTCCACGCAAAGTCGCGGATGAGACATACGGAAGGCAGGGCGATGATCGTTAGCCAGAACCTCGGGCTGGTCATGATGATAGGCAATGTGTTGACGTATTCCGTGCTGAAGTTCAGCTTGGGCGCGACGAAAGCGTATATGGGCAGGAAGATGAACCAGATCGCAATACTGCCGGGGATGGCAATGACGGTGTATTTAGTCCAGATGTTGGTGATCAAGGCAGCCTTCGCAAGCACTGTAACGAGACCTGCCGTGTACATGGCAGTACCCCATACCCAGTGGCCAGCAAGTTTGCCATCTGAAAGTGGTCCGTCGTCCCAGTAAATCAGGATAGAACCGTAGTACAAGATCAGCGAGTGGTAGAAGCCGTTGCCAACCCATGACCAGAAGTTATGCCTGCGGAAGAAGACACCCTTCTGGGTGAGCTGATAAAGTTGTGGGTAGCGATCGAGTAGTCTGGCATTCACGAACTGGTCGAATATACCAAGCACGAATGGTGGCAAAGCAGTAAAGGCGACGTTGAAGAAAGACAGTGTCCATGATTCCACAATGACCTGGCCAGAGAAGGCGTTCTGGAAGGAGTACCAGAACTGGGTGATGAACATAGCCGTGTTCTTGTAGTAGAAGTACAAGATGACCTTGGAGATACGCTGGTAAGACCAGGCTCCGTGGACAAGTAACAGTTTGCGCAGGAAACGGAATTGAGCAATGCTCACATCGGCGCTGCGAGCTGCCTGTAGACCTTCCATACCAGAAATACCGACACCAATGTGGGCGGCTTGAATCATAGAGACATCGTTCGCTCCGTCACCGATAGCGAGAAGAATACTCTTTAAGTGGCGCTTTACCAACTTGACAACCAGGGCTTTCTGCAGGGGAGATACACGGCAGCAGACGACTGCCTTGCACATGACGGCCAGGTCCAGGAACATGACTTCCATGTCTTTCTCCAGAGCGTATGTAAGACTCTTGCCGTCGATGACAAGGGCTAGCGTTTCCATCTCGATACCACCAGCGTGCTGAGAGCGAATGGCGTCGAGCTTCTTCTGGATGTTGTTGCGAGTCGCCTCGGAAGATTCTTCGTTCACGATGAGTAGAGTCATGTCTTCAGAGATGAGTTTGCAAGACATGCCGATGTTGATTGCAGTTTCTTGCCTGTCGCCTGTGAGCACCCAGACCTTGATGCCCGCAGTCTGAAGCGTGTGAATCGTGTCAGGAACACCATCTTGCAATTTGTCCTCGATCGCGGTAGCGCCAAGCAAAGTAAAGTCGTGTTCAATGAGCTCTGCAGCCTTGTCGAGCTCATCTGCTCTGTTGCCAGAAACGGTTGTAGCGGCGGTATTGTAGACGTCGTACCACTCTCGGAATTCACTCTCGGAAACCTCGCGAACGGCGAGACAGAGCGTTCGGAGACCTTCTGCGGCGTATTCTTCGAGATGCAGAAGGGTCTTTTCCACGATGTCGTCATGCACGCCCAAACGCTCCATGATGACAGTATCGGCGCCCTTGCAGTAAACACGGATTTTGCCATCAGGGCAACGGAAGATAGTGCTCATGCGCTTCCTTGTCGAATTGAACTCGCAGACGGCAAGAAGCTCGTATTGCAACTCTCGTCCATCAACCTCGATGGTGACCGCTCGTGGCTTACGCGCAACAAATTTGTAGCCCATCAAGACAGCACCTTCCACAAGAGCACCCTCGTCAGGCGAAGCGGCTTGGTACTTGATAACGCCAGGCTTTTCGCTAGAAGTCTCGGGTATGACTGTGTGGCATGTTGATAGCAGCGTGTTGAATTGATTGATCCGTTCGGCATTTTCGCTTCCTTGTCTGTGCTTCTCCATAGTCCTGAAGTCGTGGATGCCGGTTCCGCTTTCGTCTTCACCAATGATCCTGCGATCCTCTGGAACCTCCTCCGCATACATGATGCCGCCAATCGAGCATTGGCGGAAGTCCATCTGATTGCATGTCAAGGTTCCGGTCTTGTCAGAGAAGATATATTCGACCTGGCCAAGCTCTTCGACCAGAGATGATGTTCGACAATTAGCCGGCGTGTCAGTTTTGTCGTGGTAGATGTCAAGATCCGAGGAGATGAGAAACGCCTGGTAGTATTTGATGATTTCGACCGTGACGAACAACGATATGGGAACCAAGTTGGAGTACAGAATCCAGTAGGTGAAAATGTCCGCGAAGAACTGCTCGGCGCCATTGACTTTCGTCAGCTCGAGATACCAAAGGTTATTTCCGATGGTGTTGCGCACGACAATGTCGCCTACTGAGGAGATGATGGACAAGACGACGAGGACGATACCAAGCATGAGAATCTGGGTGTTGACCATACGTTCCACGTTCGTGCGCTTGATTGGCGTCGCGGTTGCGTTGCGCATAAGCTTGGTTTCGTGACCCGTGAAGACGACAACACCTTGAATCCAAGGAGTATTCCGAAGGGTAGCACCACGTAGGAGCAGCTGATCTGGTTGAAGCGGCAATTCTTTCTCGCCGCCACCGGCCTGCATTGTAAGAGTAGCTTCGTACGTGTAAAGCGAACTGTTGGGCTGCTCAGAACGCACTCTACCACCGAGACGTCCAAGTTCGGTAGATGACACCAGATGTGATGTTTCCGGAATGGCTTGCTTGATTTTCAAATTCGTCTCGCCGTCCAGGTTGGCAGTCTCAATGTAGCAAAGACCCTCGGGCTCAGATGAGGCCAAAAGCACGATGTCAGCAGGGAAAGGCTCTTCCGAAGCCACACGAACGATATCGCCGACCTGTATGTCAATCCACTTGACTTCCTGGAATTGGGATCCTTTTAGAACGCTTGCAGGAGAGTTGTTCAGCTGTCGATCCTGGCTTCGCCTTCGGTTGTCTTCGATAATTTCTTTTCCTGCTGAGACCAACAGGACGATGCCCAAAGGCACAATTGTTGTGTATCTGTTCGTGGGACTGAGATTGGGAATTTGCTGGATGATTGCAGTGAACAAGAAGAACAAGTTAGCGTACTTGCTGAACTGTTCGTACAAGAACTTCGGCAGGAACGTCACGATGTTGTACTTGGTCGTACTCACGTGGTTGTCGACGTATCGAGCCGTGGCATTAGCAGGAGGGTTGTTAAGATGGATGATGCGAGGGCCAAGTGTCGACGGGTCAGGTTTACTCCGGCCTGGCAG
The DNA here is from genome assembly GCA_037042865.1 of Epicoccum sp. F181. Lineage (NCBI taxonomy): Eukaryota > Fungi > Ascomycota > Dothideomycetes > Pleosporales > Didymellaceae > Epicoccum > Epicoccum sp. F181. The sequence goes on from JAJSLS010000008.1 coordinate 1,725,708, forward strand.
TCCGAACTTGAACTTTGATCCTGGTGTCGTCCTAGCTTGCGGCTGTCCACTGGACGCACCTTGCGTGCTATCCACACCAGCACTGTTTGCGCGACCAGTGCGGTTCCCACCAGCAGCAGTCTCTGTAAGCGGCAGGTCCATCTCGCTGTATTGTGGTCCCATTCCAAGTGTGTTCTTCATCTTCCCGACCATGCCACCACCCAGACTCAGAATACTATTCCGACTCCTGTGCTTCGCTCTGTTGTTTAGAGGGAGTCCCGGCAAGTTGTCCTCATCAATTCCTCCTCCTGCTGCATAATAACCTCCACCCACGGAATTTGAATCGCTAGCATTGTCGTCAATGTCGGAGTACCGCTGGTAGTTGTTCAGCTCCGACGTCTGCGAGAACTTCCTCCCTCCTGATCCCGCCATGGGAGGCTGCAAGCTTGACGCCGAGCCATGCGACGCATGTCCAGGCCCGCCTGGAAGCCCAGCTGTCGAGCTCGCTCCAACAAAGTCATCGTGTGTGGTTGAGACGCGTGGCTGCGCAGTGTCGGAATTCGAGATGTTGTAATCGTATAGTAAGTCGTGGTCGGCTACAGGCGGAGGCTGTCCGCTGTTGTATATGGCATCGTTGTGATCGTCAAGTCCTAGTAGGTCGTCATGGCCAGGTCGTTGCGGGTGATCCGGCCGTCCCGACATGGTCGGCAGGCTCTACGGTGGTTGTTGCGGGCCTGCCGTTCAGCAACACTTTTGCGCAACCATCAAGCGGCGCAAGGCGATTTCCGTGGTCGGTGGTATTGTATTGTTGGTTGGGTATTGAGGGCGAGTGTGTCCAGGAGGTCAGTCAGCAGGCGGCCGTGTGTCAATGGCCAGTAATGCGCCAACGGTGTCCAGGGTCTCTTCGGCGAGGGGCTTGCGAGAGGTGTACAGTAAGTAGTTTGCGGTGTATGATCGGCGGAGAGTCTTTCGCGGTATGGCATGAGCGGAAATGAAGCATAGACGGCGATCCACTCTGCCAGGTGTTACGCGCGTTGTTCAGCAGGACATCGACAAGGTCGTAAGCGCGAGCTTGAAGCTCAGCCACCCCAAGACCAAGAACCGCTCCTTGTTCCCTCCGGCCCGCCCAGGGCGCACGTGTTTGAGAAAGCCGTTGGAGTGCATCTCGCTTGTGCAGACCGATCTCCATCACGGCATCACCCTTATAGTTACTCTATTCTATCGAAAGCTTCCTCCTCCTGTCTGTGCCTTGACGCTTTCTTTTGAAGTTGTATGCTCATTTCAAACTTCGTCGCTATGCCTCTACATATGCGTGGCGGGCTACGTAAGCTACCGCTATCGCTCCGGCGTGATATGAACCAGCGCCGCACATTTCTAGGGCTGCAGCAGACTCCTCCTCCGAACCCTAGGATGATGGGATATCTGGCTGCGCAAGGACTTGCGGTAGTCTTGATGGTCGACTTGGGCTTCGCGACCGTATTTGGCCATTCGACGATCACGCGAAAGATCGCTCAAAGTGCAGGCGTCTGGAAAGAGGACCCACCGTTCGAGGCTCACTACAACATCCAAACTAGGGTTTGAGCATGAGCCCCATTGGAAACATCCACGAAAAGATGTATTCAGCCGAGCTACAGACTGGTTCTGTACACACCTCAGCCACCACAAGTCATGCGAAGAAGAGGCAGCTACCATACGGCTCGTATTCGCGACCTCATGCGCCTTCTGTCTTGTGCTTACCATGATAAGCACTAGTAAAACGGCGTCCACAGTCGACATATCACCACGGTGCTACTTTAGGCACCAATATAATCCAGGCGATATATCAATGGCATAAATCGCCTACAACTTGTGTCTGGGAGTATCAGGGCGTTGAATATGGGTCTGCATGCGGTGGGGAATCATCTTGTGTTCATGCCAATCCTTTCACCGACGAACCCTACCGTTATCTGGCCTTGATTCTTCAGGATAGTGGTGCAGCTTTATCTCTTGCTTGCACAAGGCAACACAGCGTTCGGCGTATAAGCAACGAAGGTGGCGAAGATGGACAAATTTCAGCTCCTGCTCTCGCGTTTCGCTTAGTATTTGTGAATGGTTTTTTTCTTTCAAAAATGTCATATATAGGTTCAATGCCTATGGAACAATCAAGTAATGTGAGAAGCGCCTTGTACTAATCGTTGTTCTCTTTTTACCAAATGTAACTACGAGACGAGAGGCAAATGTCGGTCTTGGCACGCATCGCCTGGTGCCGTCATCGACAAGTTCGCGATCCAGCCGAGTCTCTTCTATCACAATAATTACATGCAGATAAATCATTATTCTCTTACTTCCATCACATTTCAAGTATTACGCTACCATCTGTGACCACTTGCATCTTGCATCGCCGCCACGGCCGGGAACCATCAAATCGACATTTCGTCATTACTGTTTTGCATGAACTAGACGAAGAGAGATCGCAGCACAAGCACACCCATCATGGCCACTCCAAAAGTCATCATCGTCACAGGCGCAGTATGTTCGAGCCACTCTCCATACATGCCTAGTACAACTCCCTGACAACACCATAGAACCGCGGCATCGGTCGCGCCATCTGCCAGCGCATCCTCACATCAGAGCCCAACATTTCGCCCCTAAAGTTGTTCGCAACCACTCGCTCAGGACAAGACCTGGGATTCAACTCAAAGCACGCCACCCGTAGCGTGATTTACCCCAAGCTCGATGTCACGGATCGCAGCAGTGTCAAGAACTTTGCCAAAGAAGTCACGCAGTACGGCAGTGTAGATGTGCTCATCAACAATGCCGGCGTGAACCTCGACAACGAGTACAGCGCTGCTAACGCGCAGAAAACTATGGATGTGAACTATACAGCTATGCTGGACGTGAGTGTCTCCTTGCGCCGAAATGTATAACCCACTAGACTAATTAATCTACAGATGTGCCAAACATTCATCCCGCTCCTCTCCAAAAACGGCCGCATCGTGAACCTCTCCTCCATCGCCTCCCAGCTCAAATTCTACAGCCCCGAAATCCAAGCTCGTTTCCGCGACCCGCACGCCAACGTCGAAACTCTAAACGACATCGCAAAAGACTTCGTACGTTCCGTGGAAGAACGCAATGAAGAAGAATCCGGCTTCGGTACTCCCAGACGAAGCTACAGCGTTTCCAAGGCCCTGGTCACTGCTTTGACCGCGATGCTCGCTCGCCAGCACCCGGGCTTGTCTATCAACTGCTGCTGCCCTGGATGGGTGGCGACGGATATGGGACAGCTTGTTGGGTCGAGGCCGCCGAAGAAACCGGAGGATGGTGCTACTATCCCGCTTCGTCTGGCGTTTGGCGATGTGGGAGATGTTACTGGCAAGTACTGGGCGAATAGCAGTATTCGTGGGAAGGGTGACGGTGAGGTTCAGGAATGGTGATGAATTGCTCTGAGACGGTATGAGGGCCAGCAAGCATTCTAGTCGCGAGTTCAGACCTCGTCGACGCGGATTGGCCCTGATGCAGTGGATGTACGATACGTAGAAACATTTTACGATTACTGAGTAAGCACTGTGTTACTACACTTGCAGGCGCAAGCAATCTAGCTTTCACATTCCAGTTTTATGCAAACGTATGGTAGTGCAGGATTTGTGTTTGTGATACATTTGACACCAAAGCAATACGTTGGCGAAGCATCATTCGACATAGAGCTAGGTAAAGGATCTATACCGGCGATACCAGGCGCCTTTATACTATCACAAGTGATGAGTGATCACATCAGTTTCGCTTATACCAACCGACCCACTCAAGCCTTTACCTTTTAGGGTACCTGCAGTAAACATGCGGGAACCTTACTCGCTGACGATGGCGTGATCTGCCTGTTGTCTCCAAGAATATTTATAGGTAGCTTGGCCCCATCGACTCGACTTCACGTCTTCTGTAGACAGTATTCGTACACGTCGAGTCGCACCAAGTTGAACAAACAATGTTGATTTCAAAGCCAGGCCGTTTTATGCACGATAGGGGCCGGCAGTTGGACGAAGTCCCGGCTTCCGACGAGACGTAACGTACGTAACGTGAACGACGAACTTATACATGTAGTCTGGACGACTTAAACATTGAACTGTACCAACAATTGACCCCCCATCTTCCGTCTCAAAACACCAGCAACCATGTCCGTCATCGCATCCCTCCCCCAAGAATACGGGTAAAGCACACCAAACCTACCACCATTGATGTCAGCATCCCGCTAACAACGAACCCCCCGCAGCTACGTCCTTATCACCGCCGCCAGCACTTTCTTCGTACGCTGAATACCACGTCTACACTCATACAATGGTTCGGTAGTCCTAACGCGACGACAACAGGTCGGTTTCTGGCATGGCGCTCGCGTCTCGGCTTTCCGCAAGCCTGCTGGCATCGTGTACCCCCAGGCGTACGCCGACAAGAGCGACATGAGCGCTGCTACTCCTGAGCAGAAGCAAAAGATGTACCTTTTCAACTGCGCGCAGCGCGCTCACGGGTGAGTTGAAGAAAGATCGGTGGAGTTAAAGAAAGATCGGTGGAGTTGGGGACAAGATGTGGGAGCTGGATTGAGGGGCGAGAGCAGGTGCCGGGGATGTCCTCACGCTTGTGCAAGCATGTGATACAGGCCTCCTCTTGTGGTTCGTTGATGTCCACAGGGGCTTCTATGCGATAATTGTCGTCCAAGCTCGTTCGTGCGGTCTCTTGGACTGCCCAGGCGTAGCTTTGAGGTTGAGAGGCATCCAAGCTCGCTTTCACGGGCTGGAACCCATTGACAACAGCACCCACCTTTGTCCGACAGACTTTCGCGAAGCACGCAAGCTGACTTTATATTCACAGCAACTACCTTGAAAACGAGACCAGCTTCATTGCTTCTCTTCTTGTTGCCGGCTTGAAGTTCCCCGTGGCTGCTAGCGTTCTTGGTGCTGGCTGGATCGTGTCAAGGATTCTCTACGCCGTCGGCTACACTCGCGCAGACAAGGAGGCTGGTAAGGGCAGGTTGATCGGTCTTCCGTTCTGGCTTTTCCAGCTTGGTCTCTACGGCCTGGTCGGCTACACCGGCGTGAAGATGCTTTAGAAGACCAAAGTAATGATTTTGATTGGCCAAGTTGGGGTGGTGTAAAAGTAAAGGGCATGATGTAAGATGGAATCGAACCCTCAGCAATGGTTGTCCTTCACGATCCAGTTTTTGTTTGTTTGGTGCCTCCGCAAAAGTCTCGTCGCGTTGGGCGTCACCAAGTTTGTTGCCTTTCACCTTTCACTCGGAGCTTGCTACAACCTCACAACATCGGCTCGCGCGTTCACTGCCGCTTGCCTTCTGTTGCGCTGTGAAGTCAAAACCAACTGCCTGCTGCCAGCATTCCTTCGTCACTGATCACGCTGATCGTTCTATTGGTCGCCAGGTCGCAATCCGCTAACCTTCGCGACAGGCGTACCTCAACATCTGAGACCTGCGTACAGATTTCTTTCACCGAATTCAGCAATCACTCTTTCTCGCGACAATGGGAATGTCACTGCGCGAGCGTTTCATCAAACATTCGACTGGGCCGACTGAAGAGAAAGTGAGCAGCATCGCCAATATCTTGTCGCCTTCTCTCGCTGCTGCAAATCACGTGCTGACTACTATTGTCAAGGACAACATGGACCTCACTGCTCCGCCGCCGCCGCCGGATTGTTCGCCGCCACCGCCGCCATCTGAGCTACCGCGAAAGCCAGAGAAGTCCCTTTGCTCACCGTCGAACTCCTTCCTTCACCGTAACAAAGGCCGCGATTCCAATGAGGACTCAGCCAACGCCTCTGCTTCGTCCAAAAAGCTGGCGAAGACCTCACCCGCTCCCGCTAATGTGACCACGAGGTCGCGCAGCAAGGTCCCGTCGTTCACTGAGAACTTCGGCTACAGCAAAAGCGCGACTGAGCTCACTACCCCACCGAGAGTCGCTTCTTCGACTTCGATCAACTCCACCACTCGCACTGTCGGTGGCGTCGAATTCGAAATGCTCAATCCACTGCAGCCATTGTCGGGACAGCCAACCCGCAGCAGGAGCGCAGAGCCCGCACGCGCACGCTCTGCTGAGAAGCATGCCGAAGACGGCGACACCCCTCACTTCCTCCGCAAGCGCGAGAGCCGCTCGGAGACCAGAAAGGTTCGCGCCGACTCCGCCAACGGCGACCTTGACATCGACGCCTCGAAGCCACAGGAAGACACCGTCAAGCAGCCGAACCTGAAAGCTGCAAAGCCGCTTCCGAAATCAATCTTGAAGAATACGGATTACAGCGCCCCGACCGCCGCTGCAAAGCCCAAGATCCCGCGCGTCACCCGCTCCACCACCGCAGCAGACTTGAGCAACGAAACCAAGGCCAATACCATCGCCAACAAGAACTCGATCAAGCTCGTCAACTTTAGCAGCAGCAGCAGCGACAGCAGCTCATCCGACTCCAGCGACTGCGAATTCATCCTCGACAACGAACCCGGCACTGCGCCCAACTCGTCCTCGTCCCAGAAGCACGAACATGACCACATTAAACCTACCACAGTCATCCCGCCGGTTTACATCAGCGGCAAACTCCCCGGTCTCGTCTGGATGTCGCCGATGAGCGGGACTTCGCGCCCGGAGTATCCGTGGGCGTGGTGCAAGCGATGGACTTGCTGCCGCTGCTTGGCAACGACGATCGTGGAGCAGGAGATGTGCGCCAATCTGACTTGTGGGCACCACCGCTGCGGCAATTAGTGCATGCTTGAGCAGGTGAGGAGGAGTCACTCGATGAAGGTTTGAGGAGATTGCGCGATAATTTGTGCAAGCTTGAGAAGGAGAAAGGAGTTTGTTTGCTTGATGTGACGATGAAGAGAGTTGTGAGGAGAGGAGGCCTGTTACTAGCAGCACGGGCTGGCGATTGTTTTGTTTCACTGGTACTGGCTTGGGATGCTAACATGGTTCGGAATGATGGATCATGATACTGAGGAGATCGTCAAGGGTCTTCGAGAGTTGAAAGAGTATAGAACGATCGGAGATTGACTGTAGGCGGTGTCAAGAGGGCTTCATTGGAGATGCGAGTCGGAAGCATTGGACACGGAGTATGACACCAGGCAGATGCGAGATGGCTTCGTTGGAGATGCGAATCGGAAGCATTGGACACCTGTACAATGACGAAGAACGAAAACACTGGTGCTTGACTCTTGCGAAGCACTACCAGAAAGCAAGGTAGTAACACCGAGTGCGATGATGATTCTTTCAAATGCGATGGTGATTCCTTTAGAATGCTATGATTGTCAAATAATTGTACCCAAAGGTGTCCGTCAAAATGTTCCTCAGATTAGCTCTCTTTGAGTTCTCAGTGACAACCAGACCGCATATCCCGCCAATGAAGGTAGAACGCTTGCCGGCTGCCTGCAACTTTGACTTATGGTTTTGATCATCAGCGGAAAAATTGACGGACACCTCTCTCCTCCCCAATCAAACCACTCCCATCACTCCCCTGGCCTCACGTGCAGTCCTCGCAGCCCAAGCGAGCAGCCGGTAGAACGGAGCAAGTGCGCCGCTACGATTGAAAACTATCTTTAAATGCCTCATTGCAAGGTGCATGAGCAGCTCGCTGGGCCTGAAGAGGTTCGTCCTGAGCGCACCATAAGTGCTAACACGTTCCGCACGGCATGCTGCGCTCGAGCTGCTGTGCAGGTGAGTGGCGGCGGGTCGCAGACAGGGGAAGCAAGAAAAGAGTCGGATGTTGGTGTGCGTAGCCGAAGAAAGGCGAGAAGAGCAAGATCATGAAGTTCGCCTGGGATTTCTGTTCTGTTGTCAGCCATGGCCTGTGCTTGTGCACGTGAGCGCGTTTGCTGAAAGACAGCTCGCGCGCTCGGCAGCCCGCCTTGAAGCAGGTTGCGGCTACGTGCAGGCAAGGTTGGTCCGGTAGCTAGTGAGGGTTTCCTTCATTGGCTCTAATAAGGAGTCGGTCAGTTGTGTTTCATACGTGTGGTTGATGCGTGTATGTGGACTTACCATGCTGCTCTTGCTCGTCTTCTTTTGCGTGTCGAGTGAGTTGGAGTGAGCAGTGGATGAGGATGATACCAACAGCAGGCGCGCTAGAGCGCGCTAGCCGCGGGATCTCGCATCATCCCGAGCCGCTGGACGTCCGACCACATTCAGGATGCAGAGCGAACCTCAAGGAAGGTGTACAAAACGACGGCACCGCTGCAGCGGTCATAGCACGACCCAGATTTCTGCTCACGTGCCAGCGATTTAGTTGTTTCTCAAAATACAGAAACCTGGCTTGATTGAAAGCTTTCGACAAAGTACAAGACTTCATCGAGGCCTGGCCAAGGGGTGCCCGCAGTGGCAATTATCACCCAGAGAGCTGACATTGTACCATGTAAGCATCCTTTGGATGATGCGGTGAGTCTCAAAGTGTCAAGAATGACAGATCTCCTATTGAGATACATCTGTCACGCCTGAAGACATCTTCTGCCGCACGAGGTACATGTGGGCAGTCCTTGAACATGATGTTGACACCGACGATGCAATGGATACATACTGGGTCCTTGGGTCCTGCACCCCACCCAGCTTCGATTCGTCGAGAGTAACATGCGGCGAACCGTCCATACCCTAGCGGCGTTCTACATCATAGTGGTACAACCATGCAACATCTACGGTCTCGGTTTTCTGACAGGCTTTCTGAGTACTCTGCGGACTCTCGAACGGTATATGCTGTCAATACGTCGCCTAAGAAGAGCACCTCAACGTCAACATTCTACTGAGAAGAAATTATGCATATGTACAAAGGGGGTCGTAACACCGTTGGTTGCTCCTGGGATCTCGAAAGGGTTCGGCGTGGGAAAGCCTGCAGGTCGCCATACTTCCGTTTCAATAAGCTATCGGTTTCTGTTTGCAACTCTGTTTGCACTGTGCCGCATTGTCCGGTATGCAGCGAGTGTGCATGTTGAGGCAAGCAATTGCCTCCCTTTCTGCATAAGTATGTTAGTCTTACACCCCTTAGTGTTCGAACGTTCAACCCAGCCTCAACGTACAAGTTACATCCACTCCTCAGAACCATCATATGCGCGACACGAACCTCTCGATAGCCTCGATACCAGCTCAGTAAGTCCTCCGTTCTTGCCACGACTACACCTGCTGTGACTGACAGTGGCCAGGGATGGCTATACCAGATCCAGAGATGGCTGCTTTACTCGCGAGCCTGCAAGAGCAAGCGCCCGGTCTTGATATGACCACCTTGCTCGCGATGCTTCAGGGGCAGCAGGGGCAGAATTCTCCTCAACACGCCTTTCAGCAGGCTGCCCGAGAAGCATCACGGGCTGAAATCTTCAAAGTTCTCAACGCTCGCTTCGCAGCCACAAAAGCTTGCTCCGGCAACAAACATAGGGCTCGCCACGCCGTTGATGCTCTGACCGACCCTGACAAGCCTCTACCACTTCCGCCTGCTGCTCTCACCAACATAGGATGGGTCCTGATGGATCATCCTTTCGCCCCGTGCACTACTGGCCTCGATGATTTGCTTCCTGTGGCGTTGAAAGACCTCGTTATGGGAAGCCATCACCGGGGAAAGTTTCTACTTGTCGAACTCGTCAAAGTCATCAAGATCGGTGCTTTGGAAACCATTCTGGGAGTCAAAGATGGTGCTGGTGACGCGGAACGACTCAAAATCAACACGGTCTGCATAATGTTGCACAAGGACCGCCAGTGGCCGCAAAGTGGACACTGGTTCGTCATCAAGGAACCCTTCCTCACCTTGGACGAGAAGAAAGACACCAACAGCCCATGCATACGCATCGACCATCCTTCAGATCTACTGGACGCCCATTCTTTGTCAGACAGTCTGCTTGAACGGAAGTCTCTGGACCGCGTGCTGACCGCGGTGGGAAAGCGCACTGCACAGCTCTGCAAGGAGTCCGGCAATTCTGCCTTTGTTCAGGGTAACTTGGTCGCGTCTCACGAAAGTTATACGGAAGGTCTGCAGATCATCACCGACGACACAGAACAGCACGACGATACCATCAAACAAGACCTTCATCGCAAGAGGGCTCACGTCAGACTCAAGATGGGTCGATACGAAGGCGCAATAGCTGACACACTAGCATCGTTGTCCGACGATCCAGACACCATGAGCGATCGGCTAAACGCACAAGCTTACTTTGTCGCCGCCAGCGCTCACTACAGCTTGAAGCACTTCGACAGGGCTCACAAATTTCTCCAAAAGCAACTGAAGCTCATACCAGAGGCCAAGAACGGCCAAGAGCTGCTCAAGAAGGCCAACGCACGCCTCCATGAGCAGAGAGACGGCATTTACGACGTCGATGCCATCAGGATAGCCTTTGGCACACAGCTTCGAATTGATGCCGCAGACTATTGTGCCAACACAGTCATCAAAGCCAGTGGACCAGGACGTGGACGTGGCTTGTTTGCAGCCAAGGATCTGGCCCCTGGAGATTTGGTTCTCGCCGAGACCGCATTCGCTTGTGTTTGGACCGGCGAAGAAGCTTGCATCATTGCCAACAAGTGGAGTGTACGCTACCCCGATGAGCTTCCTAGCTTGCTTGTAGGCCTCTGGACTTCTCTTGTACAGAAGATCGGCAACAATCCTGTTGATGGCCAGCGATTCCTCGACCTGCATGGTGCGTACAACAGCGCCGACAGCGCCTCCAACATTGTCAACAAAGTTGACGACACCTCCGCTGTAAACACATATCAGGTCCATGATATCATGATCCGCAACGTGTTTGCCCTTGTCCCTGCTGGGCCACCTGACCCCAACAAGAGAGGCAGCTCGGGTGTCTTCGTCCGCTCCTCTTACATCAACCATGCATGTCTCCCCAACTCAGATCGTATGATCGTCGGCGACTCCACTATGGTCCATGCCACAAAGCCCATTGCCAAAGGAGAAGAAATCACGATCTGCTACGATGGACCTAAGCTGCTCCAAGAGCCTTTCGAGAAGCGCATGCGCGATATGCAGATGGATTGGCAGTTCCAATGCAGCTGCCGTCTGTGCCTTGCACAGGCAAGATGCTCTCCGGCAGAGCATGCGAAACGAGACGAACTCGCAAAGGCCGCAAAAGAAATCATGCATGCGCCGTGGTCTGTTCCGAACTCTTATCGGAGGATGGAGCAGCTTGCATGCGAGATCGCTGCCACTTATGATGCTGACCTGTACTCTGACCTGCCTCTCATGTCCAACATCCCTGTCCATGTCTTCTTTTTTGTGCACACAAGGGCTGCGAACGACACCCTGAAGACCATGCGGTCTGCTATCGGTCTTCTCCGTGCTTGCGGATACCAAGTCGATGAACAGAACAACGAGATCTGCCATGTTGCTCCTACCACCAACAGCTTCATCTGGAACGAGCTTGACGTTGTGCGTAAGCCTTTGATCAATCAAGCGCTCAAGGCTCATGTCGCCGGCAATACAAAGACAGCGAAGCATCTGCTCGATTTTGCCGCGACACTGGAACGTATCTGTTCCGGTGCTGACATTGAGACGTCAAAGACACGCAGCGAGTATTCCATATGATTGGATGGCGCTATGAGGGAGATGGTGAACATGTCTCGAAAGTCCGAGGACTGAAATGTGCTCGGGTCACAAGAAGACTATGCCGCACACTGTGCAAATGCAACGTCAATGCAATGTCAATTCGTGGTCAATTTGTGAAACTGCTGGAACAGCTAGAGTGTAGGAGGAGACATCACGATCCAAATTATTACGTTCCTTCATCTCAGTTCTCCTCGATTCCCATGACTGTGTCGTTCATCTTTCGAGCACTACCCAAACTCCTTGATGCCCTACTACGGAGATGGATCCTCACGATGTTGAACGAGTAGTGTGTACATGTAGCCTTCCTGCTATGCGAAGGTGTGTTGCAGATCCTCCATGACGTACTAACCGCTTAGCCGCCGCCTGGACCATACCTCGACAACAACAACACCCATCTCGAAGCCCTCGTATACGGCGTACATGTCATATCAACGACTGGATTCTTACACGTGGTGACCGAGCTACGAACTGTACACCATTCCATGACCTACACCGCAAAAACCCACAACAGCAATTCGACCTATGTTGACAGCAGTACAGAGCCCAATGCAGCATGAAGCCGGTCAGACGAAAGCTCCCCTGTCAAGCTGTCCGTGTGGCGGAGATCGTGCAATTATGGCGAAGCAACGAAATGCCAGCATCCGTCTGCATGATGCTCAACGTGATGGCCGGCGTCGTGGGACTAGACTTCTAGAATCATCTTCTCCTGTGGCCCTTGCAAACGACAACATCGACAATGCCAACATGAATAGTCCAGAAAAGTCACGAAAGACCCCAAAGTGGTGCAAGTTGCACTGATCAGTGTATGTTGTTCGCAGGTCTAAAAGAATGAATGCCACGTTACACGAGCTGCATGCCGTCGTTTCGCAAGCTAATGTATTTGTCCGCTGCGGCGTCGTTGAGTGCTGCCCCCGGCGTTTATCCAAGCGCGCGACAACGCAGGCAGAGACTCCTTGGCCGTCTCCCTGAGCATACAATCTGTGGATAGTTGGGTATCGACTCTGTACCAGCTTCTAAACTCTGGACCACGGCACAATCTCAGCTTCACCAGCCTTGCTCCGAGACTCCTAAATTCCCCTCGGCCAAATGCCGTCTCCTCTGGATCCTGATACTTATGCTGGAATGCTCGGGACGCTTCAATCTCGCAGCCAGGAACTGGTGGAGAGGGCTGGGGAATATCATTCGCAGCGACCACAAAGTTTTGCGGCTGATCCCTTCCACGGCTATCCTCCACCCTTTCCAGATGCGAAGGATGACCCAGAGAGAGTCTACTTCACGATGGTCGGCAACCCCTACACGCCTTGCATCCGTTCAATCGACGAGCTTGAGCCTATGACTCTGTCTGAACTTGTGATGGACAGTCATCACCGCGGCAAGTTCTTGCTGGTCAAATTCGAAACAGACACGGGATGCAAGAGACGTTCTGCGTCAGCTTGTGTCAGGGACGGTCAGTCGGATCTTGAGTGTCTGAGCATCAACTTTGTCTGTATGGATCTAGACGTGGGTCACAGTTGGCCACCGCAGGGTCATTGGCTCGCCGTCAAGGAGCCATATCTGACCATTCTAGAAATGGGTGGAGAACCATATATCCGACTCGACCACCCTTCTGATCTTGTAGATGTGGGCCTTCTTCCACAAGCCCAGCTAACAAGGGCCGTGTTTTCCGCCTTCCGCGCTACTCTATGGGCTCTGCATGAGGCAACTCCTTTAGAATGCAAGGAGGAAGGCAACTCAGCACTTACGGACGGAGACTTGCAATGCTCTCTGAATTGCTTCACGAAAGGCTTGCAGTATTTTCTAGATTTCTATGAGTCCAAATTCTCTGATGTCAAGAAAGACCTGCTTCGGAATCGGTCATTTGTTCGACTCAAGCTCGGCCAGTACGAGGGTGCTGTGTCAGATGCCATTGCATCGCTTTGCGACCAGACACCCGACAAACGCAAGGATGCCAAATCGTACTTCCGTGCGGGCCAAGCTTCGTATACGCTAGGAGACTACGACGCAGCTGCTACGTACTCCCGAAAGCTACTCGATCTCGAGAGTGACCACGCAGACGCGGCACGGCTTCTGTCCAAGACTGAAGCACGCCTGCGTGAGCAAACCTCGGGCGTCTACGACCTCGCTGCCATCAAGAACAGTGTTTCAGGAAAGAAGCCACGGGTTGATGCCGCGGACTTCCTCCGCAACACTACGGTAAAGCCGAGTGTACACTCCCGTGGTCGAGGCCTCTTCGCAACCAGAAACTTGGGACCCGGTGATTTAATCCTTGCCGAAACCGCGTTCGTTTCTGTTTGGGGCCGTGAGAAAACCCACGTCATGGCTATGAAGTGGGATGCTCGCTTCCCCGAGCTCTTCAGCGAACAAGAGGTCGGACTATGGAAAGTTGTGCTGGAGCAAGTCAGAAACAACCCTGTGGCTGGACGCAGACTCCTTGAACTGGATGGCGAACACAACGTACTTGGAAGCCACGTGGTAGAGGTCGACGGTATGCAGGTCGTCGACGCCTACCAGGTGCATGACATCGTTACCCGCAACAGACTTCGACTCGGAGGTGTCACTGGCAGCAAGCGTCGTGGCTCTGGAATCTTCATTCGCTCTTCGTACACGAATACCTCCGACGATCCCAACGCAGAGAAGGTCATAATTGGCGACTTCGTCTTGATCCATGCTACCAAAGCAATTTCGGATGGCGAAGAGATCTGTCACGGTGTTGGCGAAGATGTAATTCCATCTCTAGCAGACGCTGATCACTCGTCACAGGGTGGTATAGAGGCTACAACTCCGTCTCCAGACCATGCGCAAGTGGCTGGCAACTCATCCTAAACCACACCCGTCGTTGGGCGTGCACCTTCTACTGGCTCTGCTGCTCGCATGATCTTTTCCTTTCTTTGGTCACCGATGTTGGCAAGATTCTCTTTACATGGTAGCTAATCTGTCATCCACTGTTGACTGTCACGCATTATCTGCCCAGGTCCTTTGCAATATCGATGCACGGTTTTCGGTTAGGGGATTCCACACTGCTTGCCCACTCTACCAAGTGGAAGCATCTTCTTCCACGTACAGAGTAAATCTCCCGATGAGTAAAGTGCGAAGAATTTATGCGTCATAGGTTGCCACCTGGTGTAACCCAAATGCAACGGTCACTTTCACATACAAACGCACGGTGGCGAAGCTTATACAGACAAACGGGCGCACACATATATAAGCGATTCCGCGCTCTCGACCTTTCTTCAATTTCACCACCATCGCCCAAGAGGCGTATGATCGTGCGGCGACAACTCTCACACTGTTCAATACAATGATTACTTTCGTTCTAAGCTTCCTTTCTCCTTGCCTTACCACACTTATCCTCCTACGTACGACATCAAAGACAACGCGACGGCGCACAAGATCAGACTCTTCACGGTATGTCACGATTACCAGCAGTACTCGTGACAGCGCTAACATACCATAAGCCAACGATGGCAACATCTGACACCACCCCAAGTGAGATCCTGCCAGGGTTCCCACCGTTCCCTGAACTTCGGCCCAACGCATCTGTCTTGGCGTTCAGAGAAAGACTCTCAGAGTCTTTCAAGAAGCACCTATCATTCAAAGAACAACAAACAGGTCAACCGCACACCAAACGACTCTATACCGATGTTTCAGACCGCTGCGAAGATCGACCTCGGTCGTCTTTCAGCAGCCAGTGCCCCGACACAGAACCTGTCTACATCAATAGCCCTTACCCACCATGCACCCTCAACCTCGCCGAGTTGGAGCCTGTACTTCTCTCCGCCTTAGTCATCAACTCACACCACCGCGGAAAAGTTCTACCGGTCTGGCGGTAGCTCGGTTCATCGGCGCTTCAGGTAAGTACGGTAGAAGTGTTTGGAGGCTACGGCGAGTATTGGAGTCCCTCGACAGGGTTTGAATGATGTTCGCAGGAGAGGTGTCCAACCATGCAAGGCTGCGAGCATCTCCACCCTCACTAAAGCAACGACTCACGCTTCAACTCACGCGTCAACTCACAGATACTCCCTCAGCACTTGCTCACCGGTGCCACCTACCCTTTATAATGGATCTTCTCTCCCCGCCCTCCAACAACATCACGGCCCAGGTAGTCGAGTGGTAAGACGCTGCTAGAACGCAGCTTCCTAGGGTCAACCCCGAAGGAGGCAAACGATGTAGAGGGTGGCCGGCCGGCGCTCTCCAACAATGTAAGCAGAGGCGTAGGTTCAAGTCCTACCCTGGGCATTGCTTTTTGCATTTTGGCCGTGATTTTTCGGTGTCACGCTTGTCCATGGCGGGGGGTTATTGTGGTAGTACTAAGCCTTGTCAGCGAGCGTGATACATGACGATAGTGAACCTACGAGGACATCACAAAAGAGCATGATGTTGGTTGATGAAAAAAAGTTCGATACAAGAAATGACGACAAGAAACCGCTCAAGTTCTAGATTCAGGCTGAAGTCATCAAAAAGACCTCGACCACTCTTTCAATGAATGCACGCTGCTCATAATACCCACTCAGAACCTATCCCTCCGCTTGCTGCGGTAGATTGTGAATCCAACGTAAGCACCCGTGATGGTAAGACCGAAGATGATGAATTTCATGAAGAACCAGAACCAGCCGCCGCTAGCACTCTCTTGAGGAGGTGACGCGCCCCTGTACTTGTTGCGGTTGTGGTCCTTCTTGCTGGAGGAGCCGGTGCCGGTCTGGCCTGAAGGAGAGTACAAGTTCTTGGTCTCGATGCTGATGATGTCGTGGCTGTCGCTGAGCTCGCCGGTCTCAGCGCTGAAGCCAAGGTAGCTGACGCCTGGGAGCTTGATGTCTGGGACGGAGAAGCAGCGGGTCCACTCGTCCTCGTTCTTGTACATCAGGTCCAGAGTGAGCTCTTTGTCCTGGAAGTAGGTGACCTTGGCGCGGGTGGGGAAATCCGGGTTGCGCATGCCGCGCGCAGAGCAGCCGGCGAGCTCGTTGGCTTTGCCGTCGTTGCCCTGGTCGTATTTGGTCTTGCCGTCGCCAACCATGGCCATGACGTAGGGGAAGACGACGCCGGGGCGGTTGTTCTTGTAGGTGTCGAAGAAGATTCCCAGGCCCTCGAACTCGTCCTTCATGCCGAAGACGGGTCCCTCTTCCACGCGGGATTTTGTGACCCAGAATGCCATGCCATCGCCGAAGAGAGTGCCGGAGCCGTGGATCTTGAATTCGAACTCGACTTCCCAGTTGGTTGCTGTGAGGGGGACGCGGGAGAATAGCCAGCCGGCTTCGGAGGGGTGGTTGCCTGTCAGGCGGATGTATTGATCGGCGCGGATGACGGTGCTGCCGCCAAAGTCGAACCAGCGGGATTGAAGGTCGGAGTCGAGGTATGGCTGGTGGGTTCAATTAGCGGGAGTGGCAAAGTATTGTCTTGGAGAGTAGTAGACGTACCTGCGACAAGCTATGAGTGCGCAAAGGAATGGACTTGACGTCTGAGGCGGCATCTTCTGCGAATACACAGGCGACCCAAGCTGCCAGCAGCAAGGAGAGACCCCGCTGCAAGGAAAGGAGGGCCATTGTGCTGGTGGCGGTGGTAAGGGAATGGCTGAAGGGAATTGGATGTACGGGCCCTCAGATCATAGACTGATATCTGCGCCCGGTCCTTGAAGTGATATATTAGGCGGACGGGTGGTGGTGGCAGCAAGCCGGTGGTGGAGGTGGATTGATGGTTGGAAAGCGAGGTGGCTTCATCACAGAGTGCAGCAGCTGTGCAGTGCAGCTCCGAGGCATAGTGTGGCGTTGATCGTCTGCAAACTGTGGCTGGTGCATGTGGCGCTGAGAAGTTCGAGTCCTGCACGCATCCATTCACTTACACTTCGCGACATCAGTCTCTAGAGGCTGTCTACTATCTTATCAGTCATGTCATCATGGCTACCAGAGTCGCATAGGCTGCAACTGGCAGTCACGGCGCTGGCGTCTGGCTGTATCGCTGCCAGTGCGGTCATCGGGCTGCAGAACGCGAAAAGATGGTACAGCATACACGATCTGAAGGGTTCCATCCCGGATCTGTCCTCGAAGCACGATGTTGAAAAGGTATGATGCCTTCTATTTGCTTTAGCTTGCAAAATTATCTAACAATATCCCAGATCAATGACTTCGGTGGCGCTGCTGTCGACGAATCCACCCTGGACGAGGAAGACAAACGAGGCATTGCCCTCGCCCGCCGTGCCCGTCTAGGCGACTACGACGAAGCACTCATCCTGGAACAACTGGCGCGAAACAGAGTCTTCCTCACTGATGAAGGACTCGCCAAACTTCGCAACGCTTTCGTGATCATTGTTGGCTGTGGTGGCGTTGGCTCACACGCAGCAGCAGCCCTCGCTCGCTCAGGCTGTGGCAAGATCCGTCTGATCGACTTCGACCAAGTCACCCTCAGCTCTCTCAACAGACACGCAGTCGCCACTCTCGCAGATGTCGGAACACCCAAGGTGGCCTGCCTACAGCGCCGCCTTGAACAGATCGTGCCCTGGACGCAATTCGATTCCCGCAACCAACTCTACGACGAAAGCACTTCCGCCTCCCAACTCGAACCCTGGAAAGAAAACGGCCAACAACCCTCCTTCGTCATCGACGCGATCGACAACATCGAGTCCAAAGTCGCCCTCCTCGCCTACTGCCACGCCAACAACCTCCCCGTCATCTCCTCCATGGGCGCCGGCTGCAAATCAGACCCAACCAGAGTCTTCATCGGCGACATCTCAAACTCAACCGACGACCCCCTCTCGCGCTCCACCCGTCGCCGCCTACGCCTCAAAGGTGTCAAATCCGGCATTCCAGTAGTCTATTCCTCCGAGAAAACCGCCCCCGGCAAAGCCCAGCTTCTCCCTCTTCCCGAAGAGCAATTCGCCAAAGGCGCCGTCAACGAACTCGGCGTGCTCCCCGATTTCCGCGTCCGCATCCTGCCCGTCCTAGGCACCATGCCCGCCGTCTTCGGCTTGTGCGTCGCCAACCACGTCATGCTCTCCCTGACCTCCTACCCTGGCCACGGCGAGTACATCGCCTCGAAAGGCCGCGAGAAAATGTACGAAGGCATCCTCGCGCAGCTGCAAGGTCTGGAAGAACGCGTCGCGAAAGCCATCTACAAACCCGCCGATGGTGATGCTTCTGCCACTTTCGACACGCAAGGTCTGCGCATCCCCGTCAACAGCGACGACGTCGGCTACCTTGTCGACGAAGTCTTCCGCGGCCGCAGCGTGATTTCCGGGCTCGCGGCCAGGCTTGCGCTCACGCGCTGGAGGAAACCTGAGGATGAGTGGGTGGATACGCGCACGCCGGGCCAGAAGTCTACGAGGTTGGATTTGGGAGAGTTGGTTTGTATGACGAAGGATGAGATGCTGCAGCATGAGAAGTTGGTGTTGAAGGGGGGGTTGAGTCCTGAGGAGGCGTATGGGGCTGAGGTTGTGGCGTTGGTGGAGCAGAGGAGGGAGGAGGAGAAGGGATATAGGGAGCAGAGGGGGTAGGAAGACTATCTCAGGTGAAGAGGGATGGAGCTGGTGAGTTTCTGAGGGCTATGTATAGGGTTTATGTATGATATGAAGACGTTGGATGATATCTGTGAGTTCGCTAACTTCGCTTTTGCGTTTCTCTGTTTGTCTGGCCTTAACTAGGACCGAGGTCAGGTGAACGCAAGTATCACGGACCAAGCAAGGTACCACTCACCCTTCAAAACAGTTCGCGACATAATTGTCACATGTCAACGACTCGATACATACGACCATAGGTCAGTGAAAACTGGGCATCCCGTCCGCTCTGCCATACATAAGCACTGAACCGGGCGACTAGTACTAGAGTGGGTGACCATCTGGGAATCCCGCCTGTTGTATGTTTTTGTCACTTTTTGTCTCTTTGTTGTACGCGCTACGGCTGTTATCGCATTGATGGTGAGATAGCGGCGAGACGTGATGGCGGCTCTCGATGTGAGCTTTGGCATAGGTGAAGATTGCGTCACGGCAACACGAGAGGAACATGAAAGACTCCAGCTCCGTTGGTATGTTGATGGTTGCGTCGGTAACATCTATTTCAGTGCAATGAATATATGTACCTTGCTTTACTTTTGGTTACTTTCAGTTAGAAAAACCCACATGTCGGGATCGAGGCGTTAGCATTACATGACATCCGGATATGTGAAGGTAAGGCCTCATGGTGAGGGCTGTCTACCTTATGAAAGAACCAAACTCATCACTCGACTTCTTCCGCTCCTTTCACAATATTGCACGACCTACTTTCATTGCGATGAACACATGTTCGTTGCCCTTCATTCGGACTAATTCACATGGCAGCACGTGAATAGTGACAAACCATGCAAAGTCAAACATGTGAATTGGCTGCGTTCCGAGCGAGTCGTCTACAGATAAAGCAGACCTATCCCTCGACTTCTTCCTCCCATCCACACTCACCAATTTCTCAACACACAACGGCACTACACATTAACAACAACACACCACAGCACATACCAATACACTCGATAACATCAAGCCAACATGAAGACCTTCTGGGATCTGCCGAAGCCGGTCCGGGAGAAGATCTACCGCTTCCACTTGGTGGCCGAGGAGCAGCCCGTCAGCTTCGAAGCCTACAGTGAAACATGCGGCTACCCAGAGCCCGACGTCAAAGGATACATGAAGCCTGACAAACTTCTATGCCCCAGCCTCTTGCAAGTCAACCGCAAGATGGA
Organism: Epicoccum sp. F181; assembly: GCA_037042865.1. NCBI lineage: Eukaryota > Fungi > Ascomycota > Dothideomycetes > Pleosporales > Didymellaceae > Epicoccum > Epicoccum sp. F181. Next base: position 1,745,916 of record JAJSLS010000008.1, read on the forward strand.
TCGGGAAGCCTCTCCTGTCTACTTCGGCGAGAACGTCTTTCAGTTAGACGAGCCCTACTCACTGAGCCGCTGGAAACGTTTCACGGCGACACGGCACATGAAGCAAGTGCGCAAAGTGGCCCTGTCGGCTTGGACGGGGCATCGTGGCGCATCAGCTCATGCTACCTTCAAGGGTTTCAGCACGCTGGTAAAGCTTGAGTCTCTTACGTTCTGTTTCAAGGAGGAGGAAACGTTGAGGAAGAAGCTCGGCCACCCTGACTTTCGAGCGAAGAACTGATTCATCGCCTGGCATCAAAGCCTTGGTTTCGGTCCGCAGGTCAACTTACAGTTGTTGCGACTCCAGGGAATGGATGGGCTCATGTCGCTGAGAGGCATCCGCGAAATCAAGTTGGTCAAAGATTTGAACGTCAGCAGCGACGACTTGGACAATGTGGGTTCGATGTCGCGAGGTTTCTTCGAGACTGTGGTGAAGCAGGAGATCATGCAGCCGCGGGCCTCCAAAAAAGCAGCGTGAGTGAAATCGATGGGAGCAGTCGTGAAATAGTGATCATGCTGACCATCCGATACTAGGCCTCAAGACCATGGCTCGTTCCGCTTCCTGGGTTTGCCGCCAGAGCTTCGCAACATGATCTACGGCATGCTTCTGCTGTTTCCTGGTCCCACATACCCGGTAGGTGACAAGCCGCTCTCGGTCACAACTCGCTTGAAGTACATGCGTCACACTGCCCGAGACGCACTGCCTGTACCACTGTCAGCACTCGAAATCCTGCGAGTCAACAAGCAGCTACACGACGAAGCTGTCAAGCTCTTCTACCAGAACGATCTCACATTCTCCGAACCTACCGATATGCAAGACTTCATGTGCAGCCTGAGTGACGAACGGCTCGAATGTCTCAGCAGCTTGACAACGTTCTGCGAGATATCCGCAGAAAATGCCCCTAAACAGAACACCGTGACCGAAACAGGACTGGGAGGCACGCTGCTCTTAATACGCCGTTTGAAGGGTCTCCGCAAGCTTCACTTGCTGCTGGCATTCAGGAACCTCCATTATCGCACGGAGAAAATCAGCACGGAAACATTCGTCGATACTGTTGATGCGTCACGTCTGAAAGATGCGAGGACGCTGTTCACGCTGCGTGGCGTGGCAGATATCAAGATCCGCGACTTAGACCTGGATGACGCTGAAGAGAAGAGCGATCGTATCATGGCGAAAAAAACTCCGAATCTTCATCCCAAGTACTCCCAAATTGCGAAATGCATCGCCCGGCAGACAGCGGCTCTGAGGCATTTCAACCATGGCTTGCAACTTGCGCAGACGGGAGTGGTTGTGCACGAATTGTACGCAGAGAAGGACTGGCGTGACAAGAAGACATGGCCGGCTTTGCAGGGCTCTGACTGTGGACTTGAGAAAGGCTGCTCGTGTGGTAAGGGCGGAGTCGTGGAGGATGCAGTGGTCAAGACAAGCGATGGCAGTGATTGAATACCGAGTTGATCGGCTGGCGGTACAACTTCTGGTGAATTTCCGGCCAAGAACAACACTTGGAACTCGCCGGGATGCTGGAGATACTGAGGACAGCCGAAGACCGTGTTGGACAGCCGACGTAAGATTGCCGTCAAGGCATGAAAGGAGCTCACAACACTACCACTGGCGTTTTGTTACTCTCCACACCAGCAAAAAGGGTTAGCCCGGCAATGTGTGAGCAAGCAAGTATCGGCTAGATATATTGTGTTCAATGAGAAGCCAAGGTTAAAATCTATCTTTGTGTCAGTGCTTTCCGTACAATCGTGAAGAGACAGGGCTGTATCTCTGCGTCCATAACGTGAACACATCCAGGGTACAACGGCTCCCCTTGTGCTCCGGTGCAACAATTTTAACGTCTGGTCTTGAGTCTTGCGGCGAGAGATGCGGCGGAGGCAAAGCCGGAGTTGCGTTTGACAACATGGTCAGTGCGATGTGGCGCACACGGACCGAACAAGGTGCATCCTTGATGAAGCGTGTTGTTGTTGTTGACAGATATCAGCGTGGAATACAGCGTTGAGAAGTCGACATGTTAGATATGCTTGCATGAATTCATCCTTATCAACGTTAGACAACAACGGTCCAGGTGTCAGCGATAAGCATGGCGTTGATTTAATTAATGCATGGCTGTCTTATGTGCATCCAGACACACAAGCATTTGCTGTCTATAAATACTTTCTGCACCGTTGCCCGCTAGCGTGCCTCTTCTCGACAGGCCCCAGGGAAGTGCAGGACAGGCCGAAGGAAAGTCCCAAAGATCTGCCAGTAGTCGTGCTGCATGCTAGACGGTGCTGCAGTAGTGCTGGCTCCTTCTTGCTGCTTGTTGGTCGCGTGCACCTGATACCCTTGCTTTCCTCTACTATCAAGTCTTAATCTCTACTATCTCTTGTCTTGTCTGTCTCGTTATCTCAAACTCTTCCACCAAACTACACAGCCGTTTCTTTTGCCCTTCTCTTGCCTTTCGCTTTCTTTCCCTTTCCAGACGTCCCTGCAAGAATGCCTTTGTAGCGTGTAAACGAGCATTTTACCCTGCGTCCAGCCATCCAACCGAATACTCCCACCTACATACCCGACCCGCCTGCTCTCCCCTGCCAATCGGCACAGCCAACCGCAGACCAACATGGACCACCGAAACGCACCCCTGATCCCACCTACATCGCCTCCAGCAGACCCCGAGCCAATCACCATCCCACGAGAGCCATACCAAGTCCCAGCGGAGGTCAGCGTGCCAACACCGACTCGCGAGCCCTCCTTCCGCAAGGGAGCCTACACCGGGAACATCCTGCGCTTGGAAGAGACTGCCGAGAGAATGAGCGAAGGCGGTAGTGACATCGGCGAGGAGATCCGCAAGATGAAAGAGCTGGAGCGCCAGCGGAGCCGGCAGAATAGTATTCAGAGCTCGCATCAGGGAGATTACACACAGGGCAGGTCGACGTCTATGGCGCAGCTGGACACCACCAGGAGCAGGGCTAGCAGCCATGCACAGAGCGTGGTGGAAGCGAACAATACGGCGAGGTGGGGAGGCTACTCGCCGAATGCTTTCGTCACAAGCCCGGTGGGTTCGGTCAGATCGCACGGCTCTTGGGGGATGAATAGGAAACCTTCAGTCAGCTCGAAACTCTCGCAGATGGTTGAGCCGATTCAAGAAGGAAGACCGCTGGACTCGCCGCTCGCTCCAAGCTTGAGATCGCCCATGTCGATTCCAAGTATATCACGACAAGTCAGCCATGCTTCCGTTAGCAGCTTTGGAGCCAGGTATGACAAGATTTCCGCGCAGATACACGAACAGCTGGACGATGTGCCGCCTACGCCGCCTCATAATGGCGAGTTTGCTGGTCTGGACTTCACGGAACGGGGTGCACAGGATGGCGAGGAGCAAAGAGATGGGACAATTACACCACCGACCAGGCCAAGGTCGAACGATACTTTCCATGAGGCGGAGCTTGCGTTCAAGGACTTTGACGGAGTGCATTATCTGCCTGAGACGGAGGAGATTGTGAAGGTGGATGAGGATGGGAATGAGGTTCGTCGTGTTTCTGCACGTACATCCTCCGGTACACTCTCCATGGAAGCGGCGACATTGCTGAGGGCACCTAACAGTCGGCCCATCTCCTTCGCTATGCCGCCTCCGGCTGAGAACACCACTTACTACCCTGCGCCTGTGCCACGCATGCTCAATTTGCCTAAGAGGCTTTCACAATTACCGTCGGCGAACGTGTATGCTAGGGGCAGAAACCAGGTGTTGAATGATCTTCCTCCAGGCACACGGCTGTCAGTCCCCTGGCTGTCACAAGCAGAAGTGGGTGCGTACGGTGGCGAAAGACGATCTGGCTCTGGAGAACAGCCCGGTGACCATCCTCGTCCTGCTCTGAACCAGCGGATGAGCATGGCCAATTTGCAAAACCTCCCACCACAACTTCGTGCCAGCGTGTTCTTCGAGCAGCAAGGTGTCCCTCAAGACGTTGAGATCCAAAACAGGTCGGCTGTTGCTACTCTGGAAGACATCCTGAACGCCTCAGCCACCGCGCCCGTCAGCGCTTTCATCGACCACCCATATGCCGGCGACGTCAGGAAGACGAACTTTGCAGCAGAGCGCCCTAATGCTAGGCACAGTACGGCGACACTGATAACACAAGCGACGAATCCGGACTATGAAGCAAAGAATCTCAGGCGTAGAACCACAAGTCTTGGTGGGCTGTTGAAGAGAACGAGCTCTGCTGATCAATTGGGTGACATGCTGAAGCGGCCGGGAAGTCGCAGTAGCATGTCGATGCTTGACTTCAACGGCGGCGGCAAGAAGCTGCAGAAGAGGAAGAGCAGGGCGAGCATGCTGGACATGCAGCAAGAAGAGGAGGATGATGAGGATAGAACACCGGGTGCTGAGGCTGATTTGTCTGGTGGACTTGTGGCTCAGGCGGAGAACGGTAGCCCGATCGATGAGCGACGATCTACGAATCTGTCGAGACCTGCGACTGCTATGAGTGGAGGCAAGGTCTTAACTGAGAACGAGCAGATCGAAGAAGACTTCCGCGAGCAAGCTGCAGATGAGGGTGCGGAGGATGACGAGGAACACGAAGCATCGTTCGTGCAGCCAGCTACGCTGCTCGCTGAGCTTCAAGTTCGCAAAGCACAGCTCAGGTCGAGAAACAGGACTGCCGCCACAGCTTTCCCTGGAGGTATGCATAGTACGCTACTACAGATGGACGCTGTGGAGGAAATCACAACACGCAAGAGAAGGCAGCAACGTGTTGCTCTGGCATGGGAAGATCCTGTCATGCGTCAGGCCGAAGAGGAGCGAGGCGATACAGATGATGATGTCCCTCTTGGTGTGCTGTACCCAAGCAAGAACGGTCTTATCAATCGCAAGATGGGCGATGAGAGAGATTGGGACCGACCTTTGGGTCTGATGGAGAAGCGGGAGCTCGAGAACAACGAGCCTCTGAGTTCACGTCGCAATCGCCTGCGTGGCGGTCCCGCCCTGCCTCGCAACATGGGTCCAAGTGCTGGGCGTGCGCCGGTACCTCTCAACAGCAGACCAAGTCAGATCAACATGGTAGCAGATGCTGCCGCCGAGCCTGAAGCTGAAGAAGAAGAGCCAGACGATGGCGAGACACTTGGACAGCGACTCAAGCGACTGCGTACCAAGGACGCCCTCGACAATGCCATTGGCAATCTGGATGTTCCTCCCAAAGAGGGCGAGCGACCTACTAGCACCTGGTCCGACGACGTTCTTAGCAAGTTCGACGGCTTGGACCCTGCCAGCAAGGCGAACGCATCAGACCCGAACATTGCAACTCCAGCAGCGCCTCAGCCAACACCCCCCACACAAGAAGAGCTCGAAAACGAAACCCTCGGCCAACGCAGAGCCCGTCTCCAACGAGAACGCGAGGCCGCCGCAGCCGCGGGAACAGCACCTGAAGCCACCACTCGCCCGACAATCCGCCAAACCAGCTCAATGGCCGACCTGCTAGCCGCAAACCCCTCCGGCAATGCCAGACGCGTGACCAAAGATCACCAACCTGCACGAGGAACTCTCCTCCACACATTCGAGCAAGAAAAAGCGAAGAACCGCCGCAGCATCCTCCAAACCAACATGCGCAGCTCAAGCTACGCCCACGCTCCCCAAGCCGATCAACGCCGCCCCTACACCTCTCGCACAGCCTCCGGCTTCATGCCCCAGCAACAGCAGCAGCAGCAGCAGGGCATGATGCCAGCTGCCGGTTTCGCAGGCTACAACACCATGGGCATGCCTACGAGCACTACAGCGCCCATGTTCGCCGGCGCAAACAGCTATTTCCCTTCTCCGACTGCTGGTTTCCAACAGCAAGGCATGCCCATGAACATGAACATGATGATGCCAGGCTACGCTCAGCAGCCGCAAATGCAAATGCAAATGCAGCATAATCCGTACCAAGCTTACGGGCAGCAGATGCAGGGCTATGGCATGCCTATGGGTATGAACATGAACATGCCCATGACTCCGGGCATGCAGATGGGTATGCCTATGACGGCTGGCGGAGCAGGCTACGAAGAGGGCATCAGTCCGCAACAAAGGGATAACATCGATCGCTGGAGGATGAGCGTTGCGCCGGCGCCGCAGTAGTATTGGTATGCTTGGGTTGAGGAGTGGAGGAGGGGCGTTGAGAGAGGGACTAGGGGGAGGGTGCCTTGGAGGTAAGTTATTTGGTAGGCTAGATTAGGTGGGGAGGGAGATGGGGAGGTATACATGTATATTTTTGTTGTAATGAGAGATGGTCAATTCGTTCGTTCGTGGGTGCTTCCGTCCTTGGTAATCTGTGGTGGCTATCTTCGAGAAAGAGAAACAGAGTCTGGCCGTCTGACGTTACTTCTCTCGTGGATTGTAGGTTTTGAGCGATGCATGTATGTGGAGTGTGATGAGGGGACATGAGGTTTGATAGGCCCCCAACATCGTACCTAGGCTCGTGCTTTCCGAGTGCTACATATATGGTTGTTCTGATTCCATTTTGGGGTTTGAAAGCTTGCCTGGTACCTCCAGCCTGTGGTGTTCCTGAACACGCCCAACTCGCCGTTCGTAGAGGAGCGTGAAGGCTATGCGACTCGAGCATTCTCACATTGAGAGCGATGGTTCAACCTAGTAGTCTTTGAAATACATCAAGATAGCCAAGATTAGATGGAGGACGACCTGCTTTCCGCTAAGCTGCCTTATGTCAAGGCTTCACGTGTTGGTTCCTTGGGGTTAGTAACTTCTTGGCAATGTAGGCATTCTACATTGAGAGGCACCTCTACTTCTTTGCTGCTGTCTCTTGACACCGAGAGACCACCACTGGCAACGCAATATTACCGCCGATGAAGCCTGGTCCAGTGAGGCTATGCTAGGTAGTCAATGGTCCAGAGATTTAAGGCTTGTGTTGAGGTGTAGTAGATAAGGTCGTAGGATGAATAAATGATCAATCAGTCTACCTATCTGATCTGTATCTTAGGTGTCTATATACCTCGCTATTGACCTGCCTCAGGTATCAACATTTCAACACTAGGTTCTGTCACCGGTGGAGAAACTGTTACTTCAGATCATCTGCAAGCTGGTAGGAGAAGAGAATCTGATAATCAAATACTATAACCACTTGGCGTTGGGCTCACATGGGAAAGCCCTCTAGGCCATTTTGATGATATCGTCCGCAATCTTCTCCGCGAGGGCGTACACGACGGATTGCGGATGTCCAGGCATGAGTAGCGGGAAAGCCGAAGCGTCTACAACCCGTAGGCCCTGGACACCCAAGACACGAGCCTTGGAGTCAACGACAGCCATCGGATCGTCTGTTTTGCCCATTTTACCTGAAGGACCAAATGCGTTAGGTGGCAGCAAAACAATATCCTGACTTTTGGAAAAGCAACTTACAAGTGCAGCTCGCGTGGTAAACGGTCGTAGTGTAAGATCGAATATAGTCTGCCATCTGAGCATCTGTAACAACATCTTTGCCAGGGAGAGCCTCCTCCCCAACAAGGATAGGTCGTACAGCACTTGATTCGAACAATGCTCGTGCTCTCTTCAGCGCCTGGACCAAGACGTCAACGTCAGTCGAGTTGCTCAGCCAGCCTACATCGAGGAGAGGAGCATCTTTCATGTTCGACGATGCGATGGAGACCTTCCCGCGAGACAACGGGGTGATTAGTGCGGGAAGAATAGTGACATAGTTCTTCGACTGATCCAGTTCTGGCCAGATCGAGAAGGATCCGGCCACGTATTCGATTTCTGGCCAGTCGGGTGGGAACTCTGCGAGAGCGGCTAGGGCAGCTGAACTGAGGTTGCGACGGCTTTCAGCTGGAAGTTTTTCCCATCCTGTGTACGACGTCAGTCTTGGTTGTTGGAAGCGTAGAGGAGAGGCCCACCGAGATAGTCAGTGTTCTGACTGGTCAAGATACCAGTAGCGTTCGCAAGGTACTGAGCCGCGTACTCGGCAGCAACGGCCCGGTCTTGAAGAATGGCGGTCGTTGACAAATTGGCCTCGTAAACTACGCCGAAGAGCACGTGATCCCACATTTCCTGGCCAACGCCAGGTCTTGCGGATACCACGGGAATATCGTGTCTACGGAGAGTCTCTTCGGGTCCGACACCAGATACCATGAGCAACTGTGGCGATTGGAACTGCGCAGCTTTTAGTATAATCCAATCGAGCTGGACCGGACTTGCTGATGCTTTGGACTCACAGCTCCTGCAGATAGAATGATTTCTTTGTCCGCTGATAGCGTATAGTTGATACCACCTGTCTCTACGACTACTCCTGTCGCGATGTTGTTCCCATCAAACAGCACTTGCTTAGCCAGTGTGTGAGTGAAGATCTTCAGGTTTCTCCGATCAGATTGCATGGCGTTCTGCAAGAACGTGGACTCGCTGGTAGCCCTCGTTTGATCCTCGGGTCTGATGGTGAGAGGACAGTATTGCGATCCTACGAGTTGGCCACTGCTGAAGTCATCAATGTCCGGGATCCCAATCTCGCGGAAACCCTTCTGAGCCCATGTCGCCCACGGCGTAGCCCAATTGCTATGGGTCACGTGAAGAGGACCACCGTCAGATTGGTATGCTTCACGGGAGGGCTGCGGCACCGAAGCATTCGCTGAACGAAGATCCTTCCTTGGCGGGGTGTAAGTAACGCTCTTTTGGTAGTACGGAAGGAATGCGTCCCATGAATAGGATTGATCGTCGACGGCATCGGCCCATTGCTGGTGCGATTGTACCGTGCCTCTCTGGTAGAGCATGGCATTGAGAGCCGAACTAGCGAAGTGTGAGCTGCGTCTTAGGAATGAATGTTCGCCGTGCGATGCTTACCTGCCGCCTAGAGTTTTGCCCCGCGGGTAACTTGCAATTTGGTCTTCCAATTGAGGTTGAGGGGTCGTCTGAAAGTGCCAATCGACGAGAGGCCCGCCAACGTTACCAGAGTAGTATGCTGGAACTACTGTCAGGTTGCCAGCCTCGACCTAACAGCTGTCAGAAAGGTACCATCCCAGTATATCGTGACCTCAGACTTGCCTCGTAGAATCCTCCTGCCTCAATGAGAGCAACAGTGACATTCTCGTGCTCAGCAAGACGGGTAGCACTGCTAATCTTCAGCTTACGCGAAGAGCGCACAGATATGGGAGACGACAAACAGTGTGATGCCCGCGGGTCCAGCTCCTACAACGACGTCTTGTCCAATAAGCACCAACCTTTTGTCCTGATGGAATCGACCTTAGATACTCACAATCGAAAGTAGCGTCTGCACCGGGGCGACCAAAGTTGTTGGAGAAATCCGGTCCGATTTGCCAAGCGGCAGTCAAATGAATGCTTAAAACCAAGCCCAAAGATAATGACGCCATTTCCACAGTTCTTTGAAACAAATCTTCCTAAGCTATGAGTTATTTCCGAGCAGAGATGATGGACACAGGCTTGCGTTATATAAGTTCTTGACCAGCACAATGCGGTCCGGCTGCGGGTTGGATGCAACGCGTCTGTCACACTTGGCCCACGAAAGCCTATAGTGCTGTGCTTTGATAAGAACAAAGCTGCGGGACGCTTGGAACACAGCGCTCGACACTGAGACCGAATCGATAGGGGGTGGATCGATTGATTAGGTGGTTGAGCAGATTGGCCATCCGAACCGCAGAACCAGATTTCGAACATGAGCTATGTTCAATGCATGATTAAAACATCTCAGAAATGATCGCTCGTGCCCGCGATTGTTCATATACGGTCGATCGGTCTAAATTGTTGTTACCATGCCGCACAAATACACACATATGTTGCGGGTATGCGCATAGCCCTGCGCCCCTATTGCCGTACCCTGCCTTCCCCAACCTCCTTATACGCGCCGTTATATGGACCGTGGGTACTTTTCAAAGATCCATAGCATCGTCGGCTCTGGACCAGATTGCTTCAAATCCGGCCAATTGAATCTTAAAGTATTCTCCCAAGTGTTGATGATATCCTAAGCTTGTGTGCTCTGGTGTAGATTGTGGAACAAAGATGTTTGCAACTTGCTCGAATTACGCTTGTGCAATCGGCGGAACGCTGCGAGCGTCTCGCCTCGCCCGTTGCCGCCTGCCACTGCCCCACCTACGCTTTTCTTGTTTTCCCCTGCCTCCGTGAGAACCAAGTTCCGGGATCCTGTCTGATAATAGCAATTGCATTTGCCAATTATAAGCATGATCAGCATTGCTATATTAATGACACTCACCTAACACATGGGTCAGTTCCAAGACAAGACCTTGATCCTAGATCTCTCCAAGAAATCATGCAAATAACCCAAAGATGTGCAAATGCGTCTTCCTGCTCTGGTAAGGCTACGTAGATCAGATAAGTACAAGTATCGGACCCGAATTGCTAAGACCTGAGAAACCTTAATCCTACTTCATTTTGCAGGAAAGTGTACTTAGAGTTGGAACGCAAACAACGTACCGGAGGGCTTGGAGTACGAAAGAAGATAACTAATTAGGAGGTATACTAATTAGAATACGTTATAAAGAATAATAACTCTAAATCTGCTATTCGACACATGTACATGTATGTTCATGCAAGTATAAACATGAATGCGGCGAAACAGGTACAACATCCCAATAGCGCAAGCTATTGCTAAGTGCCTCATGGGGAACTCGGCTGAACACACGGCTGTCTGTCAATAATCGATGAATTAGATCGTCTTGGGGTGACACGGGTTGAGAACGAAGAATGAAGTGCAAGATCTCTATATCGTCTATGATCGTAATGCCGTGGATCTGACTGGTGGCATATCGACAATCCATGTCCATGCCCACCAAGCGAGCCCTCTCTTTCCACCGGGGCATTTAAGCCTACCTCTACTCAATAAACATACCTAAACCCAGCCCCCCTCGCATCTCCCACAGCACTCTCCCCACCCACCGCTTCCATCTCCGCCCTCTCAAGCTTCTTATTCTCCCACTTGTGCACATACCTCAACACCAGCGCCAGGCATATTATCGACAGGCAAATCGCGGCATTCGCGCCGCTGCCGGGGATGTAGCGCGGTCCGTCGCTGGAAGGGTACATGTAAGAGCCATAGATGGAGGCGGCGTTCGCTACGCAGTTTCCGATGGCGATTGCGCTGCTGCGTTTGACGAGCGGGCGGGGGAAGGAGTTTGCAACCCAGGAGACGATGATTTGGTAGGCAGAGACGGCGCCCATTGGCATCTGAAAGAATTTGTTAGGATTTCGGGTGGTGGGAGTTGGGAGTGTTTGGAGGGAGGCTTCTTACGAGGAACATGGCGAAGTAGCGGGCTCCGACGACGGTTGTGCCTGCGACGATGGCGTTGCCGGCTACGGCGAAGAGCATTAACACGCAGATGTGTATGCTGCGGTCGCCGGTTGTGCCGGCAGACCAGGTTACGGCGATGGAGACGAGGAAGGTTGCGAACCAGACTGGGGAGTGAGTTAGTTTCTTTGGGGCGCGGTGTAGGATTGGAGGATGAGGAAACATACCAGGTACGGTGAGAAGGAGAGTCTCAATCTCGCCATAGCCGAGAGTCTGCACAATGCTGGGGAAGAAGTACTGGAATGTCTGCGAAAGAATCGACATGTGCTGCGTGAGCACGAAGAGGTAGAGGCGGTAATCAGTCAGGCACAGCTTCACGCCCTCCCAGATTGAGCGCGAGTGCGTGTCGTCGGACTCGCTGATGTCGGCCATCAGGCGCCATGAGGCGAAGTTGCGCTCTTCTTCGTTGAGCCACTTGGTGGTTGCTGGGTAGTCAGGAAGGATGAAGCCTGCGGCGATGGCGACGCCGATGGTGATGACGCCTTCGATGATGAATAGCCATCTCCAGCCTGCGATGCCCATGGCGCCGTCAAGGTTGCCGAGAATGCCGGCGGCCTGTAAGAGAGAGTCAGTATGTTGGTGTCACACTCAATGGCTTGAACAACACTTACCAAGAGTCCGCCGAACATGTTTGCCAATGCGTTGCCAGAATAGAACCATGAGATACGCTTCGTCAGCTCCGCACGAGTGTACCAAGAGCTCATGAGGAAAATTGCGCCTGGGAAGAAAGGGCATTCGACGAAACCGAGGACGAGTCTGACTGCAATCAATTGTCCGAAGGTGTGTACTGCGCCGTTGCAGGTTGAGACGACTCCCCAAACAGTCGCAGCCACGCTGAGGTAGATTGATGGCGGTAGGCGGGTGATGAGTAGGTTGGATGGTAGCTGCATGATGAGGTAACCTGCAAGATGGAAGATTTAGGTCAGCTCGTTGCCTCAGATGGAAATGGTGCTATTTCTCTTACCAACGAAGAAGATCGACGTTGCAAGGTTGAAGTCGGAGCCGTGCATGTCCAGATCGCGTTCGAGGTCGCCTTGTCGGGCCTGTGAGAGGTTTGCGCTATTCCAGACACGTTAGTTGACGCTGCTCTGGTGATGATACTGCGAGAATGAAACCGACCGATCCAAGAAGTTCAACAGGTACAGAATGACCAGTATAGGAAGAAGTCTGAGGTCAATCTTCCGTACTAGTTTCCTGTCCATCTCCTTCTTCCAACCTTCATCTTTGCTGGCGAATTCGAGGAAGAGTGCCTTTTGCGCAGCATCAGCGCCTGGGACTGAGTCGAGATTGGCGGCATCTTTCTCTAAGCTGATGCGATGCTCTTGACGCTCGGCCTCTGTGTCGATGTGTTTGTCTTCGTTGCCCATGGTTGTCAATATGAAAGACTTGTCAAACCAGAAAGAGAATGGAGGGAAACAAGACAGACGAGATCAAAAAAATGGGCAGATCAGAGGGATCGGCGACAGTGAAGAGCAATGGGAAACAGTGGGGTATCCACCATGTCGGATACTCGTTGACCCATCTTACAGTTTGTCATATGCTTGCCTTCAGCCGCCGATGCCATGTGCCGGCTATCGGTGTATCCATGATGATCTCAGGTACTCCATAGACATGCAGCTCGGTGAATCCCCGCGAGGCATCGTCCGGTGGTCTATCCCCATGGGCAGCCATGATGGGCTGGGGCAATTGCGGGAGTGGAGTTGTTAAGTGGAGTTGAGGAACGACTCCAGGTTGGAGAAGTGAACGACGCGACTCAGCGTGGATCCGCAGACACGTCAATTATCGTCTCGGCGGTCATTGCCCCGTTAGCCGAGGGGAATTTGACCTTATAGCAAGCAGTTCTCCTGAAGTGAGACTTCTTGAGAAGTTGGAGAAGGTCTAAGGTCTGTTGGCGATCCCAAATGAACTTTTGCCGTTTTGTACACTCTGTCTGCCGTTTTGTACACTCTGTCTGTCGTCTTCGATAGACTTGTAGAAGTTAAAGACCGATCACACGGCTGCGTAGTCATGGTGGGTTTAACCGTATACATTGCGGCAGAGAGGTTGATGTCATCTCGAAGCAGTGGCTCTTACCTCCGACCCCCGATCTCCAAGCATCGCAAGAAAGTCGGCACAGGACAGCCTTGTCAAGTCTTTTGTGGAGTCGAGTTCGGCCTTTGCTTCGGACAGCCTCGAGTCGAGGTTGTTACTTCCGGCTTGCTTCTTTGGTACTAGCACGACGTGAAAGTGATTCGGAAGATCGGCTCACGGCTCTGTCTTTATGGTCCCGCATCTCCATCTGTATATTGGCTCCTGGAGGGCCGACAAGTGTAGAAGGTTGCAAAACTTGACAACATCAATGATGATGCATACATTGGTAGAGCACAGGACGAGACTTGGTAATATGCTGTGAGAAAGGGTAAGGGCACAGAGGCACGACGTTTGTTAGTACTTTAACCTGATTTACAGGGCAGCAGTCAGCCCTTCGCTCTGTGCAAGAGCAAGTCCACAGTTGTCTCGCAGGGAACAGGAAAAACCCGCTTGTGCGTGGCAACGAGAAATCCTGCTGTAGGTACTGGAGTCCGGCGAACTGTCTCCACGTGTGATGGGCAGCCATCCTGCAATGAACAGTGTCCTCAAGATACAGCCACTGAGACGAAATAGATATCGAGACGCGCGCTTGCAGGCCGAATATAGCTGTTGCTGTTGCTGAATGTCCCCCCTTAATTGCTGCAAAGTCTCCGACGTTTGAGAATCGATTGGCCCCGAAGGCTGCGGCACACCCATCGACAGGACACGTGATATCAACACACTGAATTGTTGGTATAGACTGCAACAGTGCCGCATTGATGTAGTCGATGCAATGTTGTCGTTACTATATTGTCACCGTGATATGTCTGATTGCCCAATCATAGGTGGCCATTTACCTCGGCAAGACCCGCGCTCAGTGGCGACTACATCCCTTGTAGGCTCGATGTCATTGAGCATGCCTGCCTTCACGCCTCAGCCTTGCACGAGCAGCATCTTGGAGATACAGCTGGCTCTGTATCGTTCTTCCGTGCATCTACTCTCAGTACACTCATCAACACAGTATCATCATATCCGCATATCGTGACCGACCATCGCTTCTCTGACAGACATCGTGTTATCGCTTTGCTGGCACCATCACTATTTGAGAGCTATCACTCCTCACTTCTTTACGCGAGGCGGCACATCTGCAGCAACCCGCTTGAGCTGCTGAAGAGTCATCTCAGCCTCTATCGCTATTGGACGCCCTGCGTTTGCAGCTCACTTGAACATCGCTGGTGAGCGTCACGAAGTCACCACGCTCGCGTTTGTGTTGTTGTAAACACTGTTCCACCATCGCTTCTAGAACAGCATCGTACTACCTCAACTGCATACTCACGTATGCTACGAGATACACATACTTGAAAAAAGAACCCATTGGAAAGCCTTAGCATCGTCGGACAGCCACAACTTACCAGGTGAGTCGAAACCTTCATTTCACGTGCAGGCATTTCGAGAACGTTCACGCGAACGCGCTGAAACGTACCCTGCATCGTTACACAAGCCCCACCCCCCTCGTCGTGTATTTCTTCTCCCTTCAACTTCTTCTCATTCACACCGACCTTCTGGGCATTTGAGCCAACTTGGGCAGATTCACTCATCACTCCAACATTCACAGACCCCTGCACACTCGGAGTATTCACCAACCAATCTGATCAACGAAGCAAGAATGTCAAGCAATCCGAGGGGACGCGGCGGCGGCGGCAGAGGCGGTGGTGATGGTGGCCGAGGTGGTGGCGATCGTGGCAGAGGCGGTGGTGACCGTGGCAGAGGCGGCAGCGACCGTGGCAGAGGAAGAGGACCAGGCAATTTTCCACCACGTGGCCCTTATGGAGGGTCACTGCCCATCCGCGAAGGCCCATCGGGCTACGGTGCCGGCGGTGGTGGCCGTGGTAGCCTCAGGAGAGGTGGGCCGCCCAGTGTCCAAGCTGGCATATACCTGTAATTCAAATCACCAATGCAGCAGTACAGCCTCACGCGGACACATATTGACTTTAAGATAGCAAGGGATCGCAGCCCGATGCCCCAGATCCCAAGATCACGAAGCTTGAAAACGACAGACTTGCAGTCACCAACAAGAAGACATTCGAAGGTCTGCCTGGACGCAACAGCTACGGCGATAAGGGCAAAGCAGTTGTACTTCGCACCAACTACTTCCAAGTCCAACTTGCCTATGATGTTGGGAACAAGGTCGTCAACAAGACGCTTCACCGGTACACGGTGGCTTGGGAGGACCAAAAGATGCCGAAGCTGAAGAAGCGTCGCGTCATGGAACAGATTTTGGCCTTGCCAGAAATCAAGAACCTCACTCACGCTTCTGATTTCAGTGCAAACATTGTGACCACCGAAAAGATCAGCGAGAAGTTGTTGAAGAACGAGAAGCTGAGTGTTACACTACCACCCAAAGGCAGCACGGTCGTGTTGGCCGCACCCGCTGACGACGCACCCAAACATGTCAAAGAAGCCGCAGCACGCAACTCGATCAAGTTCAAGTTGCAAGCCACTAAGTCGCTCAATGTACGCGACCTCATCGCCTACATCAATTCAACGTCCCAAGGAGCCCACTTCGAAGGTTACGGTGACCTCGTCCAGATGCTGAACATCATCATGTGCAAGGCCCCGAACGAGGCTGCCTCGGTCGCTAAGCTCCCTGGCAACAAATTCTACCCACACCAAGGCTTGCTCGGAGTCAACAACCATCCTGAGGTCGACTTCGAGGAACTTGCAGGCGGACTTGTCGCTCTTCGTGGTTACTTCTCAAGCGTACGGTGCGCGACTGGGAGAATGCTTCTTAATTTGAACGTCACCAGTGGAGCATTTTACCAGACAGTACCGTTGACGGACCTGCTCACCAAGTTTGGCATCTCAGACCTGGAGCAACGCGAGACCTTTATTCGCAGGTTAAAGGTCCTGTACCAGCGTCCGGGCAAGACCCCCGTGAAGTCTGAGAGAACCATCGTCGGCTTTGCCAGACCTGTGGGCGGCAAGAAACCGGTCAACGTCAAGCGATTCGGCAACGCACGTGATGTCAAGTTCACATACACCGATCGCAGCGGACCGAATCCCAAAGACATCACGACCTCCGTCTTCGACTTCTTTAAGGGCCTTGGCGTTACTCTGACCAGCCCGGAGCTCCCAGTGCTCAATGTTGGTGTTGTCAACGATCCGATCTACATCCCTATTGAGATGTGTACTGTCCTTCCTGGACAGCCTTACCGGAAGTTCCTCAGTGGCGAGCAGACTCAGCAGATGCTGAAGTTTGCGGCACGCGTTCCCAATCAGAATGCGATGTCTATCGCCGGTGATGGAACCATCGGTGGCACAGGCCTCAAGCTGCTTCAGCTCAGCGGCAGACCTCACGGCGCTGGTCAGAGCATCGAACTCTTCGGCTTGAGCGCCAGCACCAAGATGCTGACTGTACATGGGCGTATCCTCATAGCCCCCACGGTCCAATATGGTAAGAAGAAGGCTGCCACGCCCTTCAACGGATCTTGGAATTGTGCCAATCAGGCCTTTATCAGGGGTGGGAAATTCACTTCTTGGTCCTCTGCCATCTTGGATCTCCCTGGTCGGACTTCTGTCCCTGGGGACCAAGACGGCCGTTCCAGCAAAGATCTTACGGATCTTCTTGGACGTGAGCTTGTGAAGTACGGGCTGCAAATGGGTACGTACAGAGGCGCCAAGAAGTTCACGCTCAGCCATCTCGGAATGGCAAATCGGGACGCGAACAACAAAGTCTTGGACGGCATCTTTTCCAGTCTCGACAATGCCGGTATTCCACTTGTCTTCATCGTGCTGCCAAACGATGATAAATGGCTTTACGCTCGGATCAAGTACTACGGCGACACTCGTTACGGCATCCATACGATCTGTTCCATTGGCAACAAGCTCGCGAAAGAGAACGGTCAGGGCATGTACATGGGCAACCTCGCGCTAAAGTTCAACCTCAAGGGAGGTGGTGTGAACCACGAGATTGCCAACACTTTGGCCAACCCCCTCGATGCCACGACCATGCTGATGGGCATTGATGTCACTCACCCATCACCTGGCAGCGCGAAGGGTGCACCCAGCATTGCCACCGCAGTTGCCAGCAGAGACAGGGAGCTCTCACAGTGGCCAGGCAGTCTGCGCAAACAGAAAGGAAAGCAAGAGATGATCGACGAGGGGAATGCTCAGTTCGGTGACTGCGTCAACCAGTCCATCCTCAAGGAGATGGTCATGGAGCGTCTGGAAGTCTGGCGCAAGTACAACAAGACCCTGCCGAAGAAGATCTTGTTGTACCGCGATGGCGTCTCCGAAGGACAATATACTTTGGTCTTGAACCAGGAGCTTCCCCACTTCGAGACCGCCTTCAACGACCTGTACGGCAAGAAGGCCAACTGGCCAAAGATGGCTGTCATCGTCGTCGGCAAGCGCCACCACACTCGCTTCTACGCTACCAAAGAAGAGGAAGCCGACTACAACTCGCAAAGAGGAAAGGGTAGCCTGAACACCAAGCCCGGCACTGTCGTTGACCGCGGAATCACCGGCACGACCTACCACGAGTTCTTCCTGCAAGCCCACCAAGGCCTGCAAGGCACTGCCCGTCCGGGTCACTACGTTGTCATCAAAGACGACATTGGCTTCAACGCCAACAGTCTCGAGCAAGTTACGCACCACTTGTGCTACCTATTCGGCCGCGCCCCCAAGGCCGTCTCGTACGTTCCGCCGGCCTACTACGCGGACATTCTGGCTACGCGTGGTCGTGCATACCTGTACAACACGCTGCAGGAGAACCACGGCGCCGAAAGCACCACAGGCTCTGGCGGCGACACTGAGTGGGACGGTCAGATCCACCCAAGACTGAGGGAGTCTATGTTCTACATTTGAGATGGCTGGCTCTTGCAACCTTTGCAAGGTGAGAGAATTACAACGCTCCTTCCTCGTGGATGTTGTAATTTTCTCACCTTACGGAGGGACTTTGAGAATTATGAGAGATGACTGGAGTTGGAAATGCTTTGGCTCTTCAAATGACCGCTTGGACGAAAGGCGACTGATTATTCTGTGGCGTTGGCGTGAATGTTGAGTTTGCTTGGAGCTTGGGATGAACTACACGGTCGTTTCGATTGAGTATGGCTCTGTCACAATGATAGGCAGATACCATTGAATACAAGATTGCTTTGAGTGTTTCCCATCCCTATGATTGGTTTCGCAGCACCACACACATCGACACGAACAATGTTAGAGCTGCCTGTGACTCCGCCGTGCACGAAGGTCTTCCTCATTGGTCTTGAACAACGGTATATCATGCGTTCGCTCACAAATTGTACTAGCACCCATTTCCACATATTGCTCTATTTATACCACAGCCTTGGCGAAGGATCAATAACCTATATCGCGCACGTCAACGACGACTCCACATTCCACGCGTGACAGACCACGTGCAGGGCTGTCAACGTCGCATGTCACTCTTCAAGCTAACTCCCAACATGGCAATTACTGCGAGACCCTAAGTACCAACCATCAACTTACTCCTGAAGATTACAAGACCATGCCTGTACGTTCCACCGGCTGCTTACAGTGCCGCAAGCGCAAAGTCAAATGCGACGAAACATGGCCCGCCTGCGAGCGCTGCGCTAAACACGGCGTGCCTTGTCCTGGCTACAGCCGCGAGAAAAGTGGGTTGGAGTTTAAGGATCAGACTGTTGTTACTGCGAGGAAGGCGAAGGCGAGTTATGGCGGGAAGAGTGCTCTGGTCGTGCTGAAGAGGTCTCCTCTCAGCTCAACGTCTTCTAGCTTGAGGTCTACGCCGGAAGTGCTCGATTTCGGCCAGGACGCCAACCGCCTTGCGTTCCAGAACTGGTCTTCTATGATGCCGGTTTCGATGTTTGTCAGTCCCGCGGCGAACCAGGCGCAGCTTTATGACAGGTGGCTGGATATATACACGCCTAATACGTGCGGGCAGGGCATGCACTTCGACTACCTTCGTGGAGCTATCGAGTTGGCGGAGAGAGAGCCTGCGCTGCGAGACGGACTGAACACGCTCGCTTTGGTGCAGGTTGGGCATGCTGCTAAGGATGAGAGATTGCTGGCTGCTGCTGTGCCTTCGTATGGCAGGGCGCTTGCGAGCCTGGCGTACGCTGTTTCTAAGGCTACGAGCGTGCGCGACAATACGGTTCTTGCGGCGGCGAGTCTGCTTGTTGTCTGTGAGTTCTACGACCAGATCAAGACGCAGGGCATGAGTTGGTTCGGGCACGTCCAGGGCACGCAGCAGCTACTGCTCGCGAGAGGCCCGGACTCGCTCGATACGGATCTTTCGCTGATGCTGTTCTGCAATGCGCGATTTGCGAGTATGGCGAGGTCTTTCTTGACGAGAAAGGGCGACGCATATGATTCTCCAGCGTGGCGAGCTGCTGCTTTTCGCGCGCCGGCTAAGGACTGGAGCGTACCACTGTTCGATGCTGTTATCAGAGTGCCGCGGTGTGTACAGCGTGGTGATGAGTTGGATGTAATGTCTCCTGAGGCGCTTGGGGCCATCAGGGACCTACTGTTCGATTGCGAGAGTTTGGAAGCAGAGCTGCGAGAGTGGCACACGGAATTTTGCAGCAGTCTCAGAAGAAATGGTTTCGAACCCTACGAGACCGTCGACGTCGAGCAGTTCCGGACGTTTTCTTCGTACGTCTCCGATCGGACGCTGACTACTTGCTATCGATTCAGGGATTTCATCGCCGGGTACTTGTTCTCGCAGTACTGGATATCGATGCACTACCTCCGCAGCACGATCAAGGAGCTTCGAGAACAGCGGCAGAGTCTCGATGCTTCATTACAGTGCTCCGCGGACTATCTCTCTGCTGTCACGGACGAGGAACTCAATGGTTATGTCTTTGATCTCTGCCGCTCTATACCACATTTCGTGGAGCCGACCAGCGGCACGCAAGGGCATATTGGGATCTTTCTTCCGCTGGCTGTCATTCTAATGCACTTCCGCAGCCGCGGTAATTGGAAATGGTGTTTGTGGGGGTTGAATGTCAAGGAGAATGTTTTCAATATGGGATTGCGCCAGCCGCATGTGGAAGGAAAAGATTTGCCTGTGGAGATTGTGAGGCCTAGGGCTGGGCTAAGCCCGTTTCATGACAATGACGATGATCTATTACGTGAGTTGCATGGAGAGGAGATTGAGGCTTATCCTGCCGAAGTGTTTGAAGCTGTGGAGGTTTTCTATTGATGAAGTATGGAAACTGTGCTCAGCTAGGTGGGCGCAGCAAGGTGATGGGAAGCCAAAAAGGTCTGCCTTGAAACGACAAAGCAATGCAACACCCGAAGCCAATATGCTCGACGTTCGACGTGGTCAGTGGACCACCGCCAGAGAGCAGACAAGATCAAATCTCGAGATTGACACAAGAAAGGAACGCATATCTCAGCGCCCATACCTGGAGGCATTCAACGACCAAAAAGCAAACGATCAGTCTGCACGAACCACGGGAACCCCGTTCTTCGCTTGAACACTCTATTTCGACAACGCGAGCCTCAGCGCTTCAGCGCCCTCCCGTTTCCTGAGCATAGCCTTCTCCAAGCCTTCATTCACAGAATCCAGAAACCGATACTCCATCTCGACTTGCCAAGGAATTGCCTGCGGAGGCCATAGCCCAGACACGTGTCTAGTGTCACTGTGGAGTACCACATGGCGCCGAATCTCCGACGCGAATCGTCGCTCCAAGTCGGGCCGTCTGAACTTGACCTCGCGCAAAGTCGGCCACGTCATGGAGAGAAGGTTGCCTCTGATCTCAAACTGCATAGCGGTTGTGAATTTGTCGAGTTCGATACAGATGTGCTCAGTGTGGGGGAAGTGACGTCGCAGCTCCTCGGAGAGGTATGCAAAGGACCTTGGCCTCGAAAGATTCTGTAGGGGCCGATAGTGGCGATTGTGTACGCCGGTGAGCGGGATGAGGGTCTTAGTTTTGTTGAGAACTGTTGGAGTGTGCTCCCGCGTTTGTTCGATTCCGTGTCCATACCAGGAGATGTCTAGATTCAGGGCACGTATATTGGTGGCGATCGGATGGAAATTTGGATTGAGCCGAAGACTGCGTACTGTTTCAAGTTGGTGCAGGTTTTGTAGGCGGAGCGAGCAAGTTTTGAGGCAGAGTGTGATGGCTTCATGCATGATTCTTTTGTTGGCAAGGAGAAAGGGAAAGCAATGCTCCAAATTTAGAGCTTTGACAAGGTGGAGGATAGATCGAGAGGCGTCATTGGCAAGCTCGTCGGGCGTAATTTCCAGCCACCCTGTGTACGACGAGATGAACGTTTCGTAGATCTGATTGCGCAGTTCGGGAGGCAAGTCCATGAAGCCTTTTTTGGGCACCATCGTTACTTCTTCGATCACCATCGTGAGGTCCAGTGGTGTCATGTGGATTGGATGTGTATTTCGAAGTTGTGTGTGTGTGTGTGGTGTAGAGTGTATGTGTGTGTAGTGTAGTGTAGAGTCGATGGTGTGATTGCAGTCGGAATGTCTCGAGACCTTGAATGAATCCGGCGGCTATTCGAAAATACTTCTGCCTTCTTCCCCACTCGATGATGACCATAGCTCGTTGTCTGTGGTGCGCATTGCAATTGGGTTTGCTTGGTTGCTCGAAAGTGCTGACTCAGGCGATTTCTTCTCGCTGGCGCTTTGGAGCAAGTTTACAATCGTCCAATTGATGCTTGACGTTCTTGACACTCTTAATAGTTCTGCGCACGCCATTGGAGGAGATTGACCTATCATGCCTGCGCAGTACACTCGAATCTTTACAAAGCAGCATATTCGACTTGTAGCGAACCAGCGTCGCAAGCTCATTTCATCTCATATCCCGTAGCGCAGATATCCCATAGCGCAGACAAATCTACTCTTTCTTCCCGCCCATCATCGCCTCAATAGGCAACTCCATACCCACCCTCTTCGCCGTAAGCCTAACCCTCTCCTCATCCGACATGTCCATGCCCGGGTTGTAGCGCTCCACAAGCGTAGAGTACAGGCGCTGCTGTTGGACGAATTGGAGGTATTGCTCGGCTTCTTGGGCGCGCGCTTCGGCGGACTTGGTTTGCAATTGCTGGGCGAGAGAAGGTGAGTCTGGGGATGAGGTTGTGGCGATGTCGGTGCGGATGTGCTTTTGCAGAGGTGATGGGTTGGCGAGGAGGGAGGGCGTGCGGGTCGGCATTTCGCGCAGGAAGCGGCGGTAGAGGGAGCGGAGGTTGGGGGCGGAGGCGGCCATTTTTATTGATTGTGTTTTTGATATTTTGATCGAAGGAGGAGAGTTCGTTGGTGGTATAATTGGTATGTGGTGGAATGTAAGACACCAGTGTTGATGGATCATTGATAGCCATCTCCATCAATTTGCGGAGGAGCCTCTTGCGCTCGGGGGTGAGCTTTGGCCAGTACTTCACTTACACAATGCGACTGCCACCAAAGACATAGTTATACATACATCCAGACATACGAACTAATCATGGACATACTACGCCTACCACCCAGCCTACGGCGCTGCCTGATAAGCAACCTCCAATCAATACCCAGTTACACCCGTACCCTCACAACCAAATCACCCAAACCTTCAAAACCATCAACCCAATCTCCACCCATAGAAATCCCACAGCTCTCCATCTCCTCCTCAACACTAAACGACTACTCCACCTCCACCCCACCCAACCCAGACCAACTCGCCTACGCCTCAGCCTTCTTCCAAAGAGGCCCGCCGAACCTCCTCTTCACAGCATACTATTTCCGCTCTTTCCCGCAATCCTCGCACCCGGAAGTCGCTTTCCTCGGCCGCTCCAATGTCGGCAAATCCTCTCTCCTCAATGCGCTCTTCGGTCGCCCGAATGAGCGCCATGCGCGGGTGTCGAAGAAACCTGGCAAAACGCGCACGATGAACGGGTTCGGTGTTGGCGCTGGCTTGGATACTGCGCCGCTGGAGGGCGAGAAGGAGGGTGCGTGGAAGCGGTTTGGAAGAGGTGGTGTGGTGGTTGTGGATATGCCTGGCTATGGTTCGGGGAGTAGGGAGGAGTGGGGCAAGGAAGCGCTCAAGTATTTGACGCAGCGGAAGCAGTTGAGACGGACTTTTGTGTTAATTGATGCGGAGCATGGGTTGAAGAAGTCGGATGTTGCGCTGCTGACGCATTTGAGGAGTGAGGGCGTGCCTTTCTCGATTGTGATGAGTAAGGTGGATAAGCTGCTGCATCCTGGAGCGAAGCCGCCGGGGCCGCCGAAGTTGGAGAATTGCCTGACGAAGCTGAGGGTTGCTTGCGATGATGTCAGGAGCACGTTGAGGGAGGCTTTTGACGATGGGAGGGATGTGAGGGATGATATCTTGTGTTGCAGTTCGGAGAAGAGCTTGGATGAGAGGAGTGGGTGGAGGAACAAGCTGGGGGTGGATGAATTGCGGTGGGCGATTTTGAATGCGAGTGGGTTGGAGAGCGATCAGCAGGGCGAGAAGAGGAAGGCGAAGACGGCGGATAGCAAGACGCTCAAGATCGTTGAGAATGAGGTTGAGTTGCCTTGGAATCTCACTGAGCAAGATCCGTTCTATCACACGAGGGAACATCAGAAGACCAAGAACAAGGTAAAGGAGGAGGAAAAGTCATATTGGAGGCCTGAAACGCTGTCTTAAATACTGGCGACCCGACACGAGCACTATATGTCTCGCCAGAACTCCTCCCACAATGGACTTACGCATATCCATGTTTTATTCATCCACCCAGCCACACATTGTGCATCCGTATGCATATCTACACATCATCGAGGGACGTCCACGAGATCCCCTCAGGGCCCAACTCAGTGCGGTGAGCTTCCCTTCCGTGCAAGCAATGTCACGGGCGTTGATGCCCTCAATCACTTGCGAAAGGCGGCCTTGGCAGTGTTCGCACGCACCCATGTAGAAAGGGTCCTCGGCGGAGATAGCCAGCATATCTGTCTCCTTCTCCAAGAAGGCCTCTAGTGCTGCATGCTTCCAAACCCGTTTCATGCGGTAACCTATACTGCCTACCCCTTCGAAGTATATCCTGATTCGGCGGATTGATGTCTTGCTACAGCCTCTGCGCTCCTGAGAGAGCCAGCGGAATGCTTGTTCTGTCGAGCGGAAGGTGAACGTGTTTTGCCAGTAGTAGACGGGCAACACGATGGCCTCGAGGGCGGTGCAGGTGCGTGCCAGCGCGGGTGGCGTGAGAGTACAGATCTTGCGCGGAGGTCCAGACCTATGCTTCCGATGCGGGTTCCACCCAGCTGTGCGAGGGCCTGCGTCTGATTCCTCGACCACGGTGAGAGTGATAATGTAGTTGAGCAGCTCTTTCGGCAAGCCAAGGATAGGTGCGCGTGGTGGCTGCGCTTCAGTGGTGACCGTGCCGGTGGTTGATGAAGCAGAACCGTCTGCGGTCGCCGGGTCCGCAGGTTCGCGGCCTTGTTGGTCCATGTTGTAATGTAGCTTTGGGCAAGATCTTGAAGTGGTTGATTGTTCGTTGCTTGACTGTCGCGCGATGTGAAGTCACGCGATGTGAAGCGGCGGCGGCGACGAAGATTGCGTGGAGAGTAGCCTTGCGTGTTGTTGTGAAGCACCGAGCCTGAGTGAGCTGCGCGATCTTGTCAAGCAACGATGGATTCCCGGTTCCTACGTTGGGAGAGCGAATGTTGTTGTTGTAATGGGCAGCGTGAGTTGGATAAAGCTGGGGTGATCAAAAGGTGTGGATTTGGTGGATCAGCTAGTCTTCAAGTGTTTTGTAAAGTGTGACAACGAGCACTTCACTTTTGTGATAATAGCAGTGAAGCGAGACCCACATGTTGGGTCGGTCAGCCAAGCAGGTTTTACGAAGTGAATCAGATATGATACATGGCGAAAGCTCATGCAATGAGAGACCGCGTGTCACAGCGATCCGTGACCGCAGCGAGTTCAACAAACCAGAGGTATGCGTGGAACGCAGACACTTTTGAGACCTTACGTTCGTTTGTGAAAGGGATGCTTCCAGTAACTCTTTCTCTGTCTCTACGAATCCTGGTCGCACAGCAACAAGTGTGTGCGAAAGCGGTCGATCAACGGGTAGGACAAGAGTGTACACACCAGGAAATGTGAAGCGTTTGCGAAAAGCTCAAAGCGGCCGGTCAGTCGAACGCCTCGTCTGATCAGAATGGCATGATCGCGACCTTCACCGTCGTCCTCAATGACCCGGATTAAAGCCGCCCTTCCGCCAAGTTGAGAAGCGGCGACGGTACCCCGACACTGGACCGCTTTGTAAAGGAGACTGTCACTTTGGAGCAGCAAGAGTAACGGGCCAACAGAACCCAGCGGAGGCATTCAGATCGTGACTCTGGCCCCAGCTCACACCTCATAAACACCACTGGCTAAATTGTACGCCAGGAAGGCGTCTTCGACACCGGCTTACCCGCCAAGTCCAAGTCTACCAACATCGGCGCTGCCTTTGATGTCTTCTCCGCCGGTGTAAGCTGGGAGTTCTCCGAGACCGACACCTTCTCTGTTACCAAGGGGTACAAATTCACGCCGAAGTGCAAGCGCAATCAGCATAGCCAGGCTTTCTTCTATTCATCCTT
Source organism: Epicoccum sp. F181 (assembly GCA_037042865.1). NCBI lineage: Eukaryota > Fungi > Ascomycota > Dothideomycetes > Pleosporales > Didymellaceae > Epicoccum > Epicoccum sp. F181. The sequence continues at coordinate 1,771,810 of JAJSLS010000008.1, forward strand.
CGATTGCTATGACGTTACGTTCTATCCGAGCGGGCAGCGCGCGGATGCTTGACTTCCGGTGGATGCTGGCGACATGTTCGTCAAAGGAGAATCCGAAGTGCAGTGTCTTGGCTGAGGGTCTGCCAGGTTCACAGAAGCCGCTGTAACGCAGTTCGAATGTGTCGAAAAGAGTGCCTGGGTGAGCTTGAGGTGGCGGAGACGAAGGGCGGGAGAAGATGTGAATGGTTGTTTTTCATTGTAAGTCACGGTAGTAGAGAAACTCAACATTTCTTGGGGCTAAGCTCTTGATGTGAGGCGACATGAACGTAAGGCATGTTATAGATTGCGCAGGCGTTGAATATGCGAAGTAGCAGGTGCGTTTATGGTGCGTGCTGGAGTGAATGGTAGTACATGACGATCATCAGCAAAACGAGGACGCGACACATGTAGGACTTTACGCAATCCAAGGGACAAACTCCCTGCAGTTTTCTCCCGCGATCAGGGCCATCCGTGTCTCTGTACAACTTCTCCCATGCTTGACTGCCGTGTTCAACACAGTTGTGTGCTGATGTTGGTTGCCGGACGATTGTGGTTCAAGTGCAATGCGATGGACGTTTTGATAGGCAAACTAAAGTCAAACCTGAGGTCTTTGTTAGTACTGGATGAATGCGAGTTGCAAAAGTTCTTGCAGAGAGGCTCTTCACGATCGTCCTCAGTCCCCAAGACATCGCACTAGGCGCCACAATAAAACATCACCTAGCTAAGGTAATCTGATGACAAGGATCACGAACATCCTCGGCGGCCGAGACTGACTTTGCACTCAGCGTTACTATCGAGCCAGCCCTAGATCAGTACTATTAGACTTTGTCTTGCCGACTGAAGATCGAAATATCCGCATTCTTGTTGCCAAGGGTCCATGGCTTGGAGTTTTAAGTCATATCATGTCTCTTAAAGACCTGTGCATGACCTACATGTAGCATGGGAAGCAGTATTTCGAAAGATCGTTGTGTCAGCAACCCGTGTTCACTGATCTCATGGCTTGTCATCACACTCAATGGCAGCAAGACTCGTTGAAGAGTTCTGCGCCATGCCCGCTACAGCCCTAAACATCATTGCTTTTAGATCGCGACCGCGATGTATATAAAGCAGATGGTACCCGTACGCTGCTTGTATTGCTCAAAAAATCAATACAACACGATATACAACGATGCTTGTTGTTCTGACTAGCGCGACTGGCAAGCTTGGTGGCGGTGTCTTCAACGCTATTCTCGAAAACAAACTCATCGATCCGAAAGACTTGGTTATCTGTGTAAGTCCAATCCGCACATACTATCAGTCCAGTTGACTAATGCTGCTGCCAGACATCTTCAGACCCGAAAAGCGAGCGTTTCAATGCCTTCCGCTCTCAGGGTATAGATGTACGCCACGGCGACTTCGACGATCGTCCCTCTCTCGTGCAAGCATTCTCAGGATGCAAAAGACTTTTCCTCGTCTCTTCGCCAAAGATCGAGATGGACTACAACAACGCACCGGCCTGGCAAGGCCGCGAGAAACACCATCGTGCTGCTATAGAGGCTGCGCTTGAGGCAAGAGTGGAACATATCTATTACACATCTCTCGCCTTCGCCAATCCTAGCAAAGCAGCCGTCATGCGCTCCCATGCCCTGACAGAAGACTATTTGCATGACTTGGAGAAGGAAGGTAGGATTAAGACTACCATCATCAGGGAAGGCTTGTACCATGAAGGTTGGCAGATTGCACTTGGATACGACTTCGACACGAAGAACGATACGAGGAGCGAAATCGTTGTCGCAGGCGATGGTCCTATGAGCTGGGCAAGCATTGCGGACCTGACCTTTGGAACAGCGAATGTGCTTGCTGCACCGAGCGAACGTTTCGTTGGTAAGACTCTTACCATGAGTGGGCGGCGGACCTTCACATTGAAACAAGTCGCGGACATTGTCAGTAAGATCAAGGGACGAGAACTTCAGCTTAAGTTCGTGAGCAAGAAAGAATTTGTGGATCACTACGCCGAGCGAGGCGTTCCAAGGGAAGGGGCTGAGTGGTGGGTCGGCGCGTACGAGGCAATGGAGGACGGTGAATGTGTGAACCACGATTCAACGCTTGAGGATATTCTTGGAGAGTTCGGCAGAAGCCCCCAGTCGTTTGAGACGACCATTCAAGAAATGACGAAATAGACTGCTAGACTATCAAAGACACCAAATTTGCCCTATAACACTGATGCCAAGACGAATTCTGCGGCCCATGGCGCTGGATGTGACGCGATATCGGTTGTGAGTCCAGCCGTTGATAAGAATGAAGACATTCGAGAACGCTGAACCTTTGTCGACATGGCCTTGAAAACACTTGGCGGACGAACTGTTTGCATTTGTATCCCGTGATGAAGGCAGTCGTGCCTCTATTCCGCTTCTCCCATTCTTGGCTGTCGCACATCCACCGATCTTGAGTCTCACAACCCCTCACAACCACAGGTCCCACAAACCCAACCCTTGGAACTTATCTTCCTCGAAAATCGTCTGAGCAATGCGAGTAATCTCTCTACGCCAGTCTTATATTGACGAGTGCGACCATTGATGTCCTCGAACCTGTCCGTGAGAGTGCGCCGGCACCGTTGGCAGGCTTGAGCGTAGAATGAACAATCGGCGGCTAAAGCCAGCCTGTCAGTCTTGTCTTTCAAGGAGAGCTCCATCTCTACAAGCATCTTCTCATCATCGCATCCAAACACATCGAAGAGAGACTTGACCCTCTGAATTGATGCCAGGCCTTTCCTTCTGCGCGTCAGGGAGAACCAGCGACTTGCGTGCCAGTGCGAGCGGAAAGAAGAAGTGTTTTGCGCATAGTAGATCGGGAGCACTATCGCTTCGAGGACTCTGCAAGTACGGCCGAGCGCTGGAGATGGCGTTTCGCAATGGAAGGCGTGTCAGCTGCCTTTCAGGCGTTTGAACTCTAGGTTCGCTTCAACAGGACCTTCATCTGGGTCGCTAACGACGGCGAGTTCGACGATGTAGTTGAGAAGTTCCTTGGGTAAGCCGAGTAGAGAAGTGCTCGGATGTTGTGCGTCATCGGCGGTGGTGTCGGTCTCAGACGGCGAGATCGGTTTCGCGAAACGCTGTTTTGTCGGCTTGCGGTCTCGCTTGCGGTCCCGCTTGCCTCGAAAGACCAGTTCGTATAACTCCGCGGAGGCGTCCATGTCTAGTGTTGGGGTGATTGCTGCGTGAGGACCAGCGGCGAGGGTTGTGTCCGAGTCGTTACTTGAAATGATATTCTGAAGACGATGGTATCGATGAGCTGCTCGTGGATCTGAGTACTCGATGGCGTGCGGTAGATCTCAAGGTTGCTTCAGAGTGTGGGTGTGATTGCAGTGTCGTGTTACGAGCTTATAGCAACCGGATCGCGTTGGGGCGAAGAAGCTTTGAGTCAAGGCGAACTTCGTGGTGAGTTAAACTTAGCTCTACGAACAGGAAGAGTACCCACAAGAGTAACCCGTGTGCTGGTGAGCGTTAGGGGCTGTGCAGAGGTCCAGTGACTTCAGTGTAAGTGAAGGCGTTGACGAGTTCGAGGCCGAACCTTCACTTTGGGCGCAGAAACGATTGCTGTCAGCTGATGGCGGGGGGAAACTAGGCGTTGAGTGTTGTAAAGTGCCCTAATTGCGGATCTCATGTCTACAGTGTGTTTTGAAGTGCCGCGTGCAAACCTCACTTTGAGTGCAAGTACATGACCAATCTCGCCTCTTCCCTGCCAGTGCCATCCTGGACCATCATCATGAAGCTCTCATTTTTCAGCACCCTACCTCCGAAGCCGGCGATCAGCTTCTCACTCCATCTCGCATCTTCCCACAAGCTTCCAGGAAATTTTGCAGCGGCTCGCTTGACAATCGTCATCATGTCGCCGGCCTCATTGCTCGCCTCGCCTTCCACCTTTTCGGTAGTCGGCTGGAGGAGCAAGCTAGGCTGATACTCGGCATCGAGCTCTGACATCCACTTGCTAAGCTGGCTATCTTCAGGCTGGCTTGTGACCAACAGCCATGAGTAACAGAGCAGGAGCACCCATGCATCTTCCTCCCAGCCTGCGAGACGAAGCTGCTCGAGATCCGAAGTGTTGGCGTTGGCTTGCACGCCGGCCATGAAGCCTTGGATCCCGCTGGTGGACTGGCTGAACAAATCGACGGCTTCCTCGAGCGTGGCGAGTCGAGATCCGGTTGGGTTCATGCGCTCCAGATCAGACTGAGGATGTTCTTGAGACGCGGGTCTGAAGACGCGGAGAGAGGTACGCAGGGCGTTCATTGTACTCAGCAGGATCTCGGACTGGCCGTTGCGGTAGATCTTAGCCTGAGCTTGGCTGGGATTTTGCGGCTCTCCGGGCAATTCTGCGGAGCCGGCTTGCAGCTTCTGGTACTTTGGCGCCAGCGAAGTGACGATCATACGAGCAACGAATGGCAGGTAGCGTCTGCCATGGCTGTTGGGATCTTTGAGATACTGTGAGATCGCTGGGAGAGGCTCGAACGGTAGCCCGCGATCGAAGCGGATGATGTGTGTGAGAAGTTCGAGGAGCGGCTCAGGCAGATCGTCGAAAGCGCTAGTTGCTGTTGCCATGTCGTGATTGATACGCCTCAGCTTGAAGGTCGCTTTGTCGCCGTTCCACTCGCCGTCGGTCGTGAAGAAGCCAGCATATGACTCCCGGAGCGACACTTGGAGCTTCTCAGGTGGCGGCTTCAAAGTGAGCAGCACCGTGTCGTTGGGGTTATCGGCCATGCAGAAACCATATCCAATCAGGAATTCATCGTTCGCTTTTGGGCCATAGTTATTGTTGACCTCTTGCCCACCCTCAATCGCCTGTGTGCAAGCCAAGCTGAAGCGGCCCTGCTCGAACGTCCAGTCCACCTTGGAAGTGTGGTGGTGATTTGCAGCATCCATCGCAGGGAACAATACCGAAAAGTCGAGATCCGCAGAAGGCACATGGGACATGTCCATCAGCACTGTTTGTCTGCGGCCATCGGGGCCAGTCTTGTAAGTAGTCCAGTACTTGCTATCTTGTGGCGTGATGGATCGTGACGAGAATGAGCGCGATGTGAACATGGTAATGGCCCAGCGGAAAAGATCCCTGGGAGAACTACTATCAAAAATTGCCACTTACCGTATGGATACTACGCAACTTACCAGGTGAGAGACGCCGTGTCGACTCCAGCATCTTTGAGGACTGCAATGCCAGATTGATACTGGTCCTCATAGATGGCTTTCAGCTTCTTGCTTGTGAACAGCGCATCTGTGTCTGCCAACCAAGCCTCGTCTTCCGGTGCATCGAACCACAAAGGCGTGGTGTGTCGTTCCTCCGGCTGCGGAAGGCTTTCGAGGTAAGGCTTCCAGAATGATGTGGCTCTGTTGACATATTGCAGTGCCAGGTAGAAGAAACCAATTGCTTCAATCTTGAACTCTTTGCGACGCTGGCTGAATACAGGATACTCAGGATCTGCCAATGCATTCAGATACGACAGTGCGATTGAATGAGGCACTGTCGCAAGCCGGATGTTTGGCTCGACTGGTCCGGATGCTCGCCAGTGCACACCGGCATTTTCATCATCGACAATGTGAATGTTAGGGTGAAGGTAGCCATCGGGATGACTACGAAGCCAATCTTCTAGAGCTTGCACTGGTTTCGATGGAGCCATTCTTGTGTTTGATGGCATTATGGACGAGCAAACTCTCTCTTTCCGACGATGTCAAAGTCGAATTTTGGAAGCTTCGGCTGCTGCCGCCCTTGATTCGGGTTATGTAAGCCGCTCTGTTTTTGGCCTCATCTTGTCGGACTCAGCAAATTTAATGGACATGATACCAATGACTGTTTCGGCCCACAGAGGCCGAGCTCATTGTATATATCGATCATCGCGCTGCCGCATAAGAAGAATGCCATAATCGTAAGTTGTGCTGAAAGAGCTCAGGCATCGGAGATCATCGGCAAGCATGTTGCGGGGATTTCTGAGCTCCCATCAGCACCAGGAGTGTGACCTCGGGACAGATACTATTGGACACGACCATCGTTGTAATGAGCTTACCACGCAGCATGTTCTCCTCTCCTATTTCTCGACTCGCTGTCGGCGGTGTCATGAGAAGACAACTTTCCACCATGCCTCAGATATACGTGAAGCGCGTGACGCTTTTCAAGGTGCCGAAGCCTGAAGATGTTGATCAGGCGAGTCGATTGTGATGAAAGTTGGCACATAGCGAGAGCTGACTCCTAGAGAAGGTGTTGCAAGCATATGAGGTCCTGAAGAAAGATGCAAAGAGGGTATGATGATCCACACAGCCCCCTTTTGGATGCACAAGACGCTCTTCGTCTACGGCATTGCAAGGCTGACCTTAAAATTGCTTACAGAATGGAGAGTCTTACATCGTGTCCAACGCCGCTCGCAAAGTTCTTAACACCTCTTCGCCGCTGAGTGAAGGCTACACAATCATGTCGCAGTCTATCTTCAAGGACCACAGCGACCACGACTTTTACGACAAGGACTGTCCTGCGCACAAAACGCTCAAACAGACCACGAGCAGGGTGCGCACCGGAGTCATGACGATTGTCACTGAGGGCGAGTGGCCAGAGGCCAAATTGTGAACCTGACCTCAAATTGGACACGGTCTGTACACACCAAGTATCATATGTATTGTACAAACACTGCTTTGTGCTAGATCATTGGCCGATACCTTCCTACAGCGCAGCCTTTGCTCCACCATAGCATGAGTAAATCAGTTGGCGGATCTTCTCAGGCTCAAGAGGCATCGGATTGGCATATGCCGATTGCAAAACTTGCTCCACCACCGTGTCCACATCTTTCTCCTGCATGCCAAATTCAGACAGTGACCTGGGAAGCGAGAGGGCCTTGATCAGCATATCCAGACCTTTGACCGCATCTCCGTCTCCGAAAGGCAAGGCTTCCGCAATCGTTTGTATTGCATGCGGCACGGCTGGGGCATTGTAAGACAATGCGCGAGGTAAGACTACAGTATGAGTTCCTGCGTGAGGCAGATTCAGTGCTCCGCCGATCGCGTGGCAGATCTTGTGGTGCAAGCTCATTGTGGTGCTTCCGAGGCAGATGGCACAGAGCCATGCGCCGTACTGGGCCTTTTGCCGTGCCGGTACAGACCTTGGGCTTTCTTTGATCTCTAAAAGTCCCTCCGCCAAGTTGCGGATACCTTGTGAGGCGAATGTCTGGATGATTGGATTGGTGTCTTTCGCATACAGACTTTCGACTACAGATTCAAAAGTCAATACGGTGAGGGAGGAGTTGTATAGATCGATCATACTGACCAGCGTGTGCTATAGCATTCATTCCGCTTGCGGAGCTCATTGTTACCGGTAGGTCCAGAGTCAAGTCTACATCGTAGATGACGAGGTCAGGCCGTATTGCTTCATCGCGTCTCGTTGTCTTCCGGCCATTTACAGTCTCTCCGAGAGTTGGTGTCATTTCGCTCCCTGCGTATGTTGTAGGGATACATATCTGACGAAGGTCCAAACGGATAGAGATGGCTTTTCCAAGACCAGTGGTACTGCCGCCTCCGATGCTCACTGTCGAGTCGGCCGCTACTTTTCTAGCGACTTCAATTGCTTTTTCGGTGATGTCGAGCGGGGTGTGCATCGTTGCCTGATCGAAAATCGCCACCGACTTTGGACCCAACAAGTCTGCCACACTTTGCCCGAGATGCCGCTGGTTTGGTGTTGTGAGGACTATACATCGTTCCAGTTGCATCGATTTGACCACATCAGGCAGAGTATTGAGCTTGCCTTGGCCGAAGATGACCTTGCTAGGAATGCCGTTGTAAATGAACGAGTCCATGTTGTTTTTCGATATACACCTAGCATACGAAATGATAGTGTAGGCCTCTGTCAGTCAGTATCGTTCATCTGTCTCGTCTAAACGTAAGTCCTGGGTTTGCTTGTCGCTGTGGCACGGAAAAGTCCATTGCCGGGCGACGTTTCACAGCGTCGGCCAACTTCCAGGCTCCGCTACAGCCCGAAGATGGCTCATGGCGGCAATGCAACATGGACGTTCTTCTGCTCGTGCAGAATCTTGACTTCACGCTCACATCTAAGGGATAGGAATCATGATAAGTGTTGGATCAGATAGTAAATTCTAAGAGGTACTCGCCACTCACGCAAAATCCACAGCATCTACCTCAAAATTAATCCCCTGGCTCGACTCAGCCTCTCGCCTCAGAACCTCCCAAGCATCTTTCGCAAGACTCTCATCAATCACAACTCGCTCCGTACCCGGCTCGAACCACACCCTATACTGTTCATGAATCTGATGCCCAATAATCTCCGTACCCGCCACTGTCTTCCACCCATGCTTTTTCGCAAGCATAATCTTCCTTGTCTCGATCGGCTTGAAACACATATCCAAGAAGACGCCTGGGGTCGTGGCAGACGCCATGAAAAAGCCGAAGACCTTGAAAGCGGTCTTCTCGGAATCTGATTGTGGTGGGAAATCGGGCACGGTGCCGACGATGTAGTAAGGCGTATCGAGACTTTGTGCTTGCTGGACGCTGGTGATGTGCTCAATGCGTGTGCCCAGGGCGGAGCGCATGGCGGTCGTGTCTCGTTCGAGATCCTTGACTTCTTGCTCATCACGGTTGACCACGTAGATGACTGGGCATTTAAGATGGACAGACAGAGCGTAGACTGCGGCTCGACTTGCGCCTCCTGCGCCGAAGATCATCGCTGGCTTGCCAACACCTTGCTCGCCAGCGGCAGTGAGACAACCAAGCACGCCCCTCCAGTCGGTATTTGTTCCAACCAGACGTCCGTCTGCCGACGTGTAGACGTTGTTGCATGCGCCAATCGTGGCGACAAGATCGTCGGCTTCGTCGAGATGCTCCACGATGGTTTGCTTGAAAGGCATTGTGATTACTGCGCCGCCAAAGTCGGAGCGCTTCAATAATGCGACGGCATCTTTGAATGTTTGCGCTTCAGTCGCATAGAATCTGTAGGGTTGCTGCAAGCGTTCGCAGATGTAATTGTGCATGATCGGGGCGATGCTGTGGTGTACGCCGACGCCGATCAGGTGCAGGGACTTTTGAGTTGAGTTGGACATTTTTTATTTTGATTGAATGTGAGATCGATGGTTTGGGATAGCAGTGAGTCCTTTGCTGCCTTTGTAATGCCAGGCTGGTGTGTTGTTGATAGAGGCGCAATAATTACAGGTCGAATGTAGCAGATGCGGCAGCCGGAAAAAGTCCATCCGGGCTGGGAAAGCATACATCCCCATAATCGTGGCATGTAAACTCAACAGGAGAAGCTTGATATCTCCTGCGACAGATACAAATTCCAGTCAGTCATCAAAGCAGAGCTTGTCTCTTTCACAACAAGCTTGCCAGAAACTCACCATCGCATCTGCAAAAGTGATCTCAAAAACGCCGAATTCCGTCGCCGCAGGCCAGACAACCAAGCAATTCCACATCTTCGGCCGTGGGATCTCTTTCAGCGTGTCACCCGCCACACACAACACAGGGTTCAAACATCATGGTTTGGATTGCAACTACAAGATCACCGAAGTAGACACCGTCGAGGACTGCCTTCCATTCATCTCCCGGGAGGACTTCGGAGGAGCATCCGTCACAATGCCGTACAAGCTCGAGGTCTTCCGGTACTGCGATGTGTTGACGACCGAAGCAAAGCTATTGGGTGCTGTAAATACCCTGACTGTTCATTATGGAGAGAACGGAGAACGGAGCATCGAAGGCGACAACACCGACTGGTCTGGAATTCTCAATTGCATCCAGACAAGGCATCCGAGTCCCAAGACTGGCTGGGTGATCGGAGCCGGTGGCGCCGCCAGAGCCGCTATCTATGCTCTTCATCGCGCTGGAATTGAGAATATCTTCATCAGCAACAGGACTCGCTCGAAGGCGGAAGCCATTGCGGAGACATTTGCCGGCCACTTCGAAGTTGGAGTTATCGATGATTGGGCTAAGATGAATGCGCATCCCGCGGATGTGATTGTTGGGACTGTCCCGGCAGAGACCTATTCTGACTCGCAATTCGATGGGCTTGAGTGGAATTCTGCTGGCGGTCTCTGCATCGACATGTCGTACAAGCCCAGAGTCACGCCACTTTTGTCGGTCGCTGCGAAGGCGTCGAAGTGGACAATCGCTAATGGTATCGAAATCTTGCTAGAGCAAGGATACGTACAGTACCAGAAGTGGACAGGACTGGAGCCGCCCAAACAGCTGATGAGGGTAGCGGTCGGTGTTGACACTGCATTGTAGATCAAAGCGGCTCTAGATAGGTGCAATTCCAGAAACATGGAGTGCAGAAATTGATGCAGTTTGTCTGACAGATATGCTCTTGTAGATGATCCATGTTTCCATCTCTCAAGCCTTACCCATCATTTCCCATCATGACGGGTTGATCAAAGTGTGCGGCCAGACATCAGAGGCCGGCCTGTTCGGTCGCAGACATGACCGCGCGCAAAGAATCGTGGGGTTTCCGCATGCAACCTTCAAGTAGTAGGACATTGAAGCCCACTGACGAATCCGAGAGGCTCCATGTATTGCCTATCATGACTGTGTTTGTGGTCAGCAGGTGGTCATTAGAAGTGGCGGACAAGCCAACGGCACACTCCAACATACCTATTACTGTTCTCAAACATAGTCAAATATTCTAGAAGATCGTACGAAGCTGGATCTTCCAGGTATGTGCCGACATTCGTGACTGCCGATGAATCGACACAAGGTGCAGGGACATGGCTGGTAGGACGCCGGTGAGAGATTGTAGGTGTTCCGTCTGCGTCTCCGTTTGCTTGGATTCCTGATTGCATCATCGGTCCAGCAGGAGTATCAGAGGTATACTGGGAATAGCGGGGTGCAGACTCCTGGCGCTCAGGACCGGCTGTTTCAATTGTCAAGCCTTCTGTGGGCCGCGGGAGAACCGATGGGTGATGTGTTTTGATGTGAGAGCCTTGAGCGGCGGTTCTGGTGATACTTTGTTGCACACCAGAATTTGTGTTCATGCATCCCCAATGGTTTAAGAATTTGGTAGCAAGATTGCTGTATGCACCAGGCACAGCGTCTGGTGGGGAGATTATAGCATCCGGGAGCTGCGATACTAGTAAGGAGAGAATGCTCGACGTAGCAGGCAACATGCTCAAGCCATATTCTCGGCCAGCAACATGCAGGGCACCCATTCCATGGAGTGCTAGACTGCCGGAGACTCCATCGCTGGCGGAGCCTGACGCTCCCTGCCGAAGCCTTGCAATTATGCCATACATAGTGCCATGCCATAACCGCAAGTTCAATTGCGAAGGCACCGGTACTCGTGCTTGTGTCACTTCCAGTGTTACGGCTCCACAAATATCCACCTCCAAAGAAGCTTCCCAGGCTTGAAGCTCTGCTGTCAGTGTTTGAGGGTCGCTGTAAGTATTGCTCGTCTTCCTCAATATCGTCATGAGTTTGACGAATGCTTGGAACGTACTTCCTGTCCGGCTTGGCGGTAGTTGTGGTAGCATGGTTGAAGCTGCGGCCCCTTGTTCTTGTCGAAGAACGTTGATGAAAGGATCCCACTCGCCGACATCGCCAGTCAGGAAAGTATCGGTATCCACTGTGATGGTACTCATTTGGCCTCCGGCGGCTAGGGCGAGTATCGTCTCTACCACGTAGCAGCCGGCTTGCACAAGCGCCTCGCCTCCTTGAGCTTGCGGATCTGTACTTTCTCGCAGATCGGCCAACACCATTGCTTGCGCAAGCATCATCCTGGCAAGGGTAAACTCACAACTCCCAGTATACACGAGAGCCCAGAGAAGGAATGCGTGAGAGAACGTTCGATCGGGACCTTCCGACTCCGCTGTTGCGAGCATGATCTTGGCCGATAGTTTCATCTGATCAAGTCTGGCAGACTTGGCGCCGTTCAGATGTAGTTCCCCCAAAACCAGGATTGCCCAGAGACTTGCATACTGGCCACGGCATGACGACTCCAGGGCGCAAAGGTTGATGTTGGCAAGGTCTTGGTACTTGTATGCCCAGCGATAGGGACACGTTTTCTCGAAGATCGGGAGACAACAGTACTCTGTGCACAGGTAAGCCTGCACGAGGGTTTGCCAATCTTGGGGTAAGTCTGGCAGGCCAGAGACCAAGGATGAAGATTTATTCGCCGCATGTGTAGGTGGTGAAGGCAGATTAGGCGAATCGAAATCGCGTCGCTCGATGCCGTCTAGGCTTGATGCAGGAGGCAGAGCGTCAACACGAAGATTATGCTGCTCGACATTGTCTGCACCACTTGCAGAAGGCAGACCCCAGGTGAGATTTGCTACGCCGGGTGCCTCGACAGCAGGCAGCGGTCTACCATCCAGCAGTGCCCGTATGGCTTCCGGAATAGCACTGGCACGCCACCTCTCGAGCGGCGATGCCTCATCGCCCCCAGCACCATCCGTAATGCTCTCAGCATTCGCAGGAAGGTCAGCCAGCAATTGGGACACTACACGCTCGCTCCCGGGTACATTCTGGAACACACTTCCCCAGAGCGACTCCAAGACCTTGACGTATCCAGATTTTAACCCTCGTTGACGTCCAGGAACACCATCGTACGAGCAGGTCGCTTCTGCTGTGAGACATGCTCCGCATGAGAGAGAACCGCCGTCGCAACGCAGCTTCCTGCTGCGGCAGCGTTGACAGGCCTGCGTTACCCGTTGTCTCTTCGCCGGCCTGTCATGATCAACGGACATGGTGGGGCATGGCGGTCGGTAAGCGATGTAGATGTTTTTGGATCAGCGGTTGTGCGACTCGTGTGCCTGCTGCGCGTGCTCTCAAGACGTGCCCTTGGCCTTGGGCCTTTCATGCAGCGTGCAGACGTTTCGGATATCGTTTTTCCGTTCGGCTATGAACTTAGCCGTGACGTTGCCTCGTGATCGTTACTCCGCAGAGAGAAAGTACGAGATCAAGAACTCTGTGAGATCGTGCCTACAAAGGTTGTGTCTGAATTAAGAATGATTTATCTATGAACACGGTTTGTTTTGCTCTCCATCATATTATTCACACGGTACCCGAAGCTTGGAAAACGTCGACGTCGATATACATTCTCTCGAATTCGTGGCCAACAATCACATCTTATTAAGTACCAAAGTCGCCACTTGGGTTTTATCACTATCATTGCATTCAGTCAACCGCAACTGGATCTAGAGAAAAAAAAACAAATCTTCGCCTCGTCCCATCTACGACCACAATGTCCTTCCGTCCCGCCATATCCTCAATGTCCCTAGGCCGCGCCTGGCACCATTCCCTCGAACACAAACTCCAACAAGCCTCAAACACTGGCTTCCGCGGTGTAGAAATATTCTATGAAGACCTGGATTACTTCGCTCGAGCTCTATCAGGCTACTCGGAAACCAAAGATGACAAAGACCTTCTGCCAGCAACGCAGCTCGTCGCCGCTGCCACCAAGATCCGCAAACTCTGCTCAGATGTGAATCTCGAAATCATCGGTTTGCAGCCTTTCTTATTCTACGAAGGACTGCTCGACCGCACTGAGCACGCGAAGCGGATCGAGAAATTGCACGTTTGGTTCGACATCGTGGATGCGTTGGACGTCGACATCATTCAGATCCCGAGCAATTTCCTCCCCGCGGCGCAACTCACTGGTGATATCGACGCTATCGTCGCAGACATGATCGAAGTTGCGGATCTAGGCGCGAAGAGGGAGAGGCCCGTGAGGTTTGCGTATGAGAATCTGTGCTGGGGCACGCATGTTGATACGTGGGAGCAGGCGTGGGAGGTGGTGCGACGAGTTGATCGGGCAAACGTTGGCATGTGCCTTGATACTTTCAATATTGCTGGCCGCGTCTGGGCGGATCCGGCGAGGGCTGATGGGAAGACTGAGAATGCAGATGAATCGCTGGATGCCTCGCTGAAGAGGATGGTAGAGGTTGTGGATGTGGCGAAGGTTTTCTATATTCAGCTTGTTGATGCGGAGCGGTTGGAGAAGCCTATTATTAAAGGGCACGAGTGGTATGCGGAGGATCAGCCGGCGCGCATGTCGTGGTCGAGGAATGCGAGGTGCTTCATGTATGAGAGTGAGAGGGGAGGGTATCTGCCGGTCGAGAAGGTGGCGCGGGCGATCATTGATGGGTTGGGGTATAAGGGGTGGGTTTCCATGGAGTTGTTCTCGAGGACTATGTCGGATCCGAGGGCTGAGGTTCCGGAGGAGCATGCTGCGAGAGGGATTTGCTCTTGGGAGAAGATCGTGGATGCTTTGGCGCTTAATGTGTGAGCAAAATCAGGAGGATTGCTAGCTGTATCATAAGATCGTTCAATGGATACTACAGTAGTGATCAACCACACTCTTGGTCATCTGGTTTCTCGGCGCATGCCGGCCGGTGAATAGCTCAAATTGCGCACAGCCTTGTTCGATGAGGAGCTCAAGAGGTTCGACGACTACCCAGCCCTTGTGCGCATTGTTGTATGCTTGCCGTAGGAGAGACGTCGTCTTCGTTTTGTATGATAGCTGGCGCGGTTGGTTAGTGTGTTGTACCGCCCGCAAACATTCTTGATACTTACTTCAACGATCACTCCGCCCGTCATGCTGCCAAACCATGGCTCAGGAACCGTAAAGTCTAATCCGGGACTGTTATCAATAGTATGCGCCGGGGGTGTGCATACGATAATCGAAGGTTGGTTCATGTCAGCCGGCCAAGGATCGGTGAGGTGTTGAAGGATGCGAAATCTGGTCTGCCAGGAGTTGCCGGGCGTTGCTAGACTTGTCGCGTATACGCTGTAATTTGTTACGAGCAGTTCTGCGCGCGCGATGCTGCGGTTCCAGATTACGATGTTGCGCACACCGAGGTGCATCAGGGCATACACTGTGGCTCGCGCCATGCCGCCAGCTCCAATTACTAAAGCTGCGGTGGAAGAGTCGACGGAGTTTGCTGCTGAGAGTTGGCGCTGGATGCAGGTTCGCAAGGCTAGCCAGTCTGTATTCTCGCCATGTAACGCGGTGATCTTTCCTGCTCGGTTCTTATCCGTGTTGGAGACTGGTGCGACGGGGTATCTCGTCGTACGAGTTACTCCGTCCCTTCGGGGTAGGACTGTGTTGACAGCTTGGATAATTCTTGCTGGCTCGCTGACGGTATCGACAATGCTTAGCACTGCAGACTTGAAGGGCAGACTGAGACTGGCACCGCCGAATGTGTCATCGAGGAGGTCTTTGAAGCCTTCTAAAGAGCTCGACTGATGTGGAGAGTATCTGTGGCCCATGCCGAGGACTTCAAATGCAACATTGTGCATAGCTGGTGATAAGCTGTAGTCGACGCTCGCACCGTAGATATGGAAGTGCAATGGGTGGTGAACAAAGCTTGCGAATCTTGCTTGGGCCAGATCGCGGAAGCTCGGTAACAGAGCCAAGTCGATCGGGTCCGAGAGAATCTGCTGACTGACAGCTGTGAGGCTTGTGTTGTTGACAGCAGACGACCTTGCATATCTGTCTGTGATATTGGCGCTAACTGGAATATTTGTTACTGAGTTTGCCAGCATCTGGAAGGCGGCACAATCTCTATCTTCGGAAGTGTTCCTGGCGAAGCGTACGAAGCGGACATGGTGACAACCCAAAGCAGCGGCTCTTTGGCACTGCTCGAGCAGCTTGGGATCCCGCCAGGAGAATTCTTCTAGGGGACAGAACGTGCGATGTGCAATGACCTTGGTGCGTCCGCAACATGCACTGACGAGTGCTGAGATTTGCTCGTCTGAGCATCGCAGATCAATTGTTGCATATTCCGGTAGCAAGCGTAAACCCTGCTTGCTGAAGTCCGTATATGTGGTCTTGCTCGAAGGCGGGATCTCATGTGTCCAGTCAACGTGATAGATGATGGGTAATTGAAAGTGACGCCTGAGTAATTGGAAGGCCTCACTGATGCGATCTGTATCCTTGAGGCCGAGTGGTTGAGCTGCAGTTATTGGGACGAGTAGTTCCAATGCATCGCTCACGCAGTCCAGTCCGGTCACATGCTGACGCTTTTGCAGCACTTCATGGAAAGACAGAGTTGTGTATGATGGAAATTCCCGTGACTGGAGCTCGTCAGAGCCTCGGAGATTGTCATCGCCACCAGTAGAGTAGCCTAGCATTTTGAGAAGGTAATGAACATCGAGAGTGACATTGCGCAAGCGTCTGTTGCGACGTCGAGGCGGCAAGTCGGATCGAAGAGCACGATAGACGAGGTTGGAGACTGTTTCGGGGCCTTGAGCTTCTGGAAGGTTGTAGTATTCAATGTTCGATACGCGTCGGCAGAGTTGTTGCGTGGCGAAGAGGATACGCTGTACTTCGGGAGAGGCTGTCAGGCCGAGATGCTGCTGTATCGCGGCGTCGTCGCGGCTGATCATGACGATGTGGGCACCAGATGCGCATGCTCGCACAAGAGCCTGCGAGTTCGAGTCTGCCGCCTCGGAAGCACATACTAAAATGCGATTGTGTTGGTGGCGACTGAGGAGCGTTTGGAGGAAAGAACCTGCAGTGTTGCGATAGCGATGCTCGCCCCAGTCGCGCAAGCATGCAGTACGGGACATGCCATGCTCGCTGACAAAGTGTGCATCGACGTCGATGATGGTGAAGCCAGTCAATCGCGCGGCGATGAGGGCAAAGGATGAAAGACCGCTGCCCCTCCTGCCAATCACAATCAGTGAAGGCTGTACCGACATCGGGGGCTTGCTGGAGTCAAGTATTGCGTCAGGGTTGTGATGTGCCGTGGATAAGAGAAACTGCCTCTAGTAGAGGAAGTCACGGGATTGTAGCGCAGGCCGGCACTGGCAATTGCGCAAACGCTCAGGCACGAGGCTTGAGTTTCGGGTGTTGATCCGGTCGGCTAAACTGTCGCCAGGAACGGGGTAACTGCTAATGACATGGATTTGTTTGACGACTCGAACTTGAGACCGTCAAATTTCTGCTGGAAACATGCATTGAACGATTGTAAAGCCTGTTGCGGGCGGGCTATGTTCAAACTCCGTGCTGGACTCTCAGCGGCACGGCGCGTAGTAAGTACTCTGAAGCTGAATCTTGAGGGCCCGCCTGGTGGATGATATTTAGGGTTGGGGTTACTTAGCTTGGGGTTGGTATTCCGACCGGTCGAGTGATGTGCATTGCGTGCACATGTGCAGGTAAACACTTGTAAGCTAGTGGAGTGAGGCGCAGTGTAAATCTCAGTCTTGTCTTGACGAGTTAAGTACAGTTTCAATAGACTGTTGTCGAGTTTTGGAGGAAATGCGACTCACAACTTCTGGATCCAATACACACACAAGCGCTTGCGCTTCAACAAGCGAGCGCGGGAACGAAAGAACACGGCACAGCCAATGAAAAGCAGTCACAAAATAATTGACAGTCAACGTGATAATGCCAGCCGTTCAGACGTGGCAAAAGCAACTTTCATAACGATGTATATCAGAATTGTGCTGGAAGGAGTAGTGGGTGGGATACCCGACACTTCGGGAGCCTGTTGGCGCTTTCGCATGGCAGCGAATTAGACTCTCGATGTGCAAGCTTAGTCAACCGACAATGGTCTCCCAGTAATGAAGCAATTACAGTTCCAGGTAGCAATATACCCTAGCCAACTCGTGCTCGATATGCTGTACTCATTTGGCAGCGAGTGATTGATGTGTGTAAGGCTGTCCAGATGGCATCCGTCGGCAAAGAGGCCGGCTGGGCCGAAAACTCTCTGTTCCTCCTCGCGTGATGATCTTCAGAGATGAAACACCAACCAGAGGTTCTCCATGGGGAACAATTAACGCGTTGATTAAACAAGGGTCCAGTCTGATTGATGAGATGTAAACGCTGCTGCGAGGAGAGAGACATTCCACAGGTTCACACGATGAGCAATCTGCCGGCAAATGCGTTGTTGATCGGTACAGACCTTGGCAACGGTCTTCTCCAGTCCAGTCTCCAGGTCTCGATACATCTGTCATGTCCAGCTTTTCTACTCGGGCAATCCCTCTCTGGGCGCACTCGTATTTGAGCACTATCGAAAAAGTCGGTCGCGCGCCGTGGCGTGGCTATTCATGTATGCAGGGGAGAGATGCGAGTAATGTCCCCGTGGAGTTAAGCTTCTTGAGATCTTCATGTGGCGTGGGGTAATCTCGGATAGCCCTAAATGAGGTCGTGGCAGCCAATCAGTAGTCTCGACTTCACTCGCCTGTCTCAATTTGGCAGGTGCTAGTGTGGTGCTAGACAGCGTTGACCCAAGCGACTGACTCTTCATCTCGCTACTGATGGCCAATACCGCCAATACGAGCGTTTAGTTCGTGTAGCTCGCCTGTGGTGCTGGAGTACGCCGCGGTGCGAAGAGAGATGGATGTGTATATCTTAACGCCTGCACGCCCTACAAGGCACTCTCTTCCCTCCACCACCTGCTCTTCTCTCTCACAGTCTTCGCTGTTCGCCTTTGAGGAGTCTCTCTCTACACGGTCGCTACATTACACTCGTTAATTTCTTAATCTTTAATCATGCCTTCCAAAGTCACTCTTTCTTCCCTTATCCTGGCCGCCGCGCCTATCATCGTCGCTCAGAGCGTCGGAACTGGCTCGTGTACCGATGTCCACATCTTCATCGCTCGCGGATGGAACGAGAACTGTGAGTTATCCTGTCGTCTATCCCAATTGACAACACCACCTAACACTCTTTCCTTCAGACCCCGGTCGTCAAGGTGACCTCACCTCCGCCGTTTGCGCCAACCTCTCTGGCATGAGCTGCGACTACGAGGACATTGCCTACGATGCGTACTCCACCGACTACTGTCCTTCCGTCGCCGCTGGTGAGCTCCTCGCCTTGCAGCAGATCAACGCCTACTACGCCAAGTGCCCCGAGTCTGCCATCGTCTTGAGCGGTTACTCCGAGGGTGCCACCGTCCTCGGCAACGTTCTCGCTGGCGACTCTGGCGATGCCACCTGCCCTACCAGGGGACACGCCGGTCTGACCGAGACTCAGTCTGGTGTCAGCTGCAACATCGCTGCCGTCACTCTGTTCGGCAATCCCAGGCACACTGCCAACCAGCCTTACAACGCCCTGAACGGCGGCGCTGGCCAGGCCAACAGCCACCGCGATGCTGGAGGTCTCGCTCGTCTCAACGCCTACGCCCCGAGACTCCAGGACTACTGCAACATCGACGATCTCGTCTGCGCTCCTGGCCTTGGTGCTAACACCGTCGAGGCTCACACCAACTACTTTCAGCTTTACACCGCCCAGGCTGCCAAGTACATTGCCGACACCGTCAAGGGCTACCATAAGGGCAAGTACTGCTCTGTTGCCACCAGCTCTTCTTCTAGCAGCTCTTCTGCTTCTTCCACTGCCTCTGCTTCTGCCAGCGGCTCGGTCACCTCTTCGGCTGGCGCCACCACTGAGACTGAGAAGTCCAGCGCCACCGATAAGGCCAGCGCCCCTGCGTCTTACTCTGCTCCTGCCTCTTACTCTGCTCCCGCCTCGGTCCCTTTCATCACCGCCACTGAGCTCACCAGCATCTACACCACCGTCTGCCCCCAGAGCAGCGTCTACAACCACGGAAACGTTACCCGCACCTCCGTCTGGACCGGTCCCTCCACCGTGACCACTTCACTCTCTTCCACCATCACCCAGACCGTCCCGGCCTCCTACATCCCCTCGCCCAAGCCCATCAAGGAGTCTTCCATCACCACTCTCTCCGGCACCCCTGCTGTCGTTCAGTACACTTCCACTGTCACCGTCACCAAGTACGCAAACTTCCCTACGCTCACAATCACCCTTGTCAAGCCTACGGCCACCTACTGGCTCGGCGAGAACGGTGCTCCCAAGGGCCCCAAGGTCACCGGTGTTGCTCCCAGTGGCACCGGCGCTGGCGCTGCTCACCCCACTGGCAACTCTCCTCCTATCACCCCTTACACTGGTGCTGCCAGCTCTTCCAGCGTTGCTGCCAAGTGGCTCATTGTTGCCGCTGGTGTTGCTGGCTTCTTCATGATCTAAAATGTTGAAGATCTGACAGCTTCCATGAGGATGGGTCTTTTCTTTTAATTTGACGACTTTTTCGTAGCGCGGCATGAAGATGCTGCGCGTTTATATCCTTCGCGTCACCGTCAGAGGTTGTCGCTCTTTTCTTCTTTTTGTTCCTGTATATAGTGTTGCATGCTCTGCGTGGTATAGCTCTACGTATCTACTGTACTGGTAGCATCCTTCATGATCTTCCTCTTTTCTTGCACCTCGTGTGATTTGTCCCAAGACCTGGCAATGCAACACGGGCGCAGGTTACCCGTTGGCCTCAATACAGTTTTTGCGCATGAGTTTACGCACAGCTTGATCAGCCGTATCTCAATGGTAAAACCGATCGTTCTTGATGTAGGCTATATCAAGAAAGCAGGCTAGGTGCTTTGATGCAAAGGAAAGTCGAGTGCTATCTCAATGGCAGCACTGCAGAAGTCCAAATTGAGGTTTGTATATAATGATATAGAAGTGCTGCGTTGCCATCGAGATCGCTGTACTTGAACTCATGCGTAACGTTTCTGCCCCGAGTTGTGGGGCTGATCCTGCCACACTGCTGCGATGAATCTCGCTCCTCGTACAATGCGATCATCCTACTATAGATGTGGTAATAGTACACGTATACTCAAGCGATCAACAAATGGAAAGAAGCTCGAAACTATTATGTTGTGAGAATTAAAAAGAGTTCATGTAGTGATCCTGCCGCACCTCGCACGCTAGCCACTTTGGGAGAAGACTTGCCCCCTTGTTCTGACAGTTCTGTGCTTCAAAGTGTCCCACTTCATCAACAACCATTCGTCACAAAGGTCACAAGATATCAATTGCTCATTTGCTTGCCGGTCACAATGAATCTCGCCGATCGTAGCCTCCTTGACTGCGACCCATTCGGCGTCATCCCCATCAACGACACCACACCTCCATTCATCTGCGCTCTCTTCGGCAACGACGACAACGCAGTCGCCACCGTCGTCCAAGACATCCAATCATGCTGCTCGCCCTACTACCCAGCGCAATCCACGACTGGAAACGGCTGCGACCATCACTGGTGCGGCGTCCCCGCGTACGAAGCCAAGGGTACGGACACTTCGACTTGGGAGGTCATACCCTATCCCACGGAAGGCACTTCGCGCTCGACTGTCACTTCGACGACGACACAGAGCTATGATGGTATCGTTGCGTACCCGAAAGTCAGTTCTTGCTTGTCGAGTGTAGCGCTCTGGAACCAGTACGCCATCGCTTGTCGGGTTGGTGGAGAGCTGGGTGAGGTGAGTATGACTGGGCCCAATTCCATTAGTACCACGCCGGCTGCGACTGCTACGCCGGTGATGAATACTACATCGGGGTTGAGTAGTGTGGGCGCTACGGGTGTGAATCGTAGTGCGGCGATGGGTACAAATGAGGTTCCAGCGTGGCTCATGCTTGTGGCTTGCTTACTCTCTGTCTGGCGATGAGAATCGGAATGTATGCATCTTGTGGTGCAGACTTGAGTCGTGCAAGCTGCTCACGTGTGGCCGCCAAATGATTCGGAGCCTTGAAGCTTCGGAGGAGAGCCAGAACGCATGCAAAGCTCGAGTAAATCTCCTGCTTCAGAGCGCTCAGCGAACCGATTCATGCTCGCACGATGCAAGAGTCGCATTTAGCACTCCTTCAGAATACGACAGACTGCATCTCAGGTATGCGACTTGCTGGCACTCCGGTGACTCCAGGCAAACGGACGGGGAATTGACGACCTTACCTGTGATAGCGTCGCCCAGGGTGACACTCGGCTGTCTCTGGAGTCTTCAACATCGTTTCGGCATCGCCGAGCATCCGTGCAGTGTATATTTTACGCTAGGAAATCGTAGCTTTGGACACGCACGTTGGGACTTTGAATCGCCGCCCACGACCGATTCACACGGGCTATCAAAACCCCGTGGACAAAACCGCAACACCATTTCGAGCGATACACCGACCACCGACTAAAGCGGTCTAGATCAATTCTTTAAGACTGCTCGACAATCCTTCGATCATAAAACCTTGGATCTCGTGTACAGCGCGCACTTCAAAATCGAGACTGAGCAGTCATCACTCCATCACGACTGCCGCAACCTGCCAATCGACAAAAAGTCACAACACTGCAAGCTCTGGAGACCGCTCGCGACATGTTTGTTCCTTCGCTATCCAGTCTCTTGGGACCTTTGTGGCTTGCCAATGTCGCCGTCGCCCATTTGGCCGCTTTCACGGATGGGATGTTTTGTCCTGAGGTAAGCACACGAGAGCCCTTTCTGAGTTGCTAGGCTAACACGAATGACTGCTCTGAAGGTCAGATATAAGGGTAGCTTGACGAACTTCACCGACGGTAACCACAATGTTTTTGATCCTCTCTACAACCTGTCGAAAGACTCGTGGTATGTGAAACAAAGGAAAGGCCCGAATGGCACACTGCAGGCTGACGCATGGCAGGTTTCTTGCTAAGGGTCGATTGTGCTGGCAGGCACCGCCCACCGGCGTGTGGGAGATCCACGCAAACAGCAAGATAAGCATACCTTGGGCCAACTGGCCAGACAGCACTGGCTTCTACGCCGATGGCAAAGAGCAGAACGAGCGTCCAATTCCGTTCGACACGAACAACCCACAAATGAAGGCGGCTGGACTTGTCTCGAGCTCAGGAGGCATCAACAGTCCCAACTTGCACTGTGCGAACCAGTCCACTGCTGTCGGTACAGCTTTGGCCATCGCATACAAGAAGAGCATCTGGGACGTCAGCATGGAGGACTTTGTTGTATTTTCCACTGCTCCCGAAACGCCGTTTGAGAGGCTCGTGAGCTACACAATCCCCGACTTGGCGGCTTGCGACGAGTGCATTTGTGCCAGCGCGTAAGTACTGAACCGACTGTGACAGCCTGCATTGTCAATATCAGCGACTGACGTATATTTTCAGCTGGGTTCCTCGCGGCTACGGTCAACAAAACATGTACATGGCACCCCATAAATGCAAGATCATCAACGCCAACGGCGGGAAGAGACCCCCAACCCCAGCGAAAGTGCCTGGTCCAGGTGTCAAAGGCCCGAAACAGATGATCGCCGCTTTTCAGGCTGATGGCAATAATGTCAATTACAAGGCTGGCGTCGATGCGATTCCAGTGTATGGGCCCAGTATGGGATATCTCACAGGTGAGGGCAAAGCGTGTTACTAGCTGTTGGAACATAGGCTGATGCTTACCCACAGGAGCACAGACCGACATTTTCACAAGTGCTGGGCAGTCACACGGTAAACCCTCATTGGCTGGATCACCGATAGACATCACTTCTGGACGTGGCGGTACGTACCCCAGGTCCAGTCTTCTCTCTGACGGTAGCTTGGTTGCCACATACACCACTTTCTCGAACGGTGACAACCAAATCGCGTTTTCTCGCTCCACTGACGGAGGCGCTTCTTGGACCTTCATAGGTACGGCTGCGACCCGGCCAAGTGCATCGAGCGACCTCGACAATCCCTACGTGCTGCAGCTTCCCTCCGGCAGGCTCCTCGTGGTCTTCCGCAATCACGACAAGAACTCTTCAACGGGCGCGTATACCTTCTTCCGGATCACAATCTCTTACTCCGATGACAACGGTACTACTTGGAAGTACCTGTCGGATCCTGCCTCTGATTCTGCGGGACCAAACGGGAACTGGGAGCCATTCTTGCGTAATGCGAAAGACGGCTCTTTGCAGCTCTACTACAGCCGTGAGAATGCGCAGAACGACCAGGACAATCTCATGCGGACTTCATCTGACGGTGGACGAACCTGGTCCACATCCCGGGTTGTTTCCGGTGCAACCGTCACATCTCGAGACGGCATGATTGGTGTCGCGACAGTGAGCGGGTTCAACCTCATCGCTGTCTTCGAAAGCACCGACTCTGGACACTTTAGCATCAACAGTGTGACTTCGAGCGACGATGGCAAGACTTGGGGCAACCCCAAACGTGTATACAGTCCTATTGGTAAAAGCAACAATGCGGGAGCGCCTCAAGTTATCAACGTCGGCGGTACTTTGGTGGTCAGCTTCATGACGGACGAGGATACACAGCTTGGCCAGTGGACCACGGGAGCGGGCAGCAAACTTATCACGAGCGTTGATGGTGGAGCGACATGGGGGAATAAGATTGAGGTGTTTGCGTCTCAGGCGAACTGGCCGGGCATGGTGGCCCTGGATGATTCGGCGTTCTTGTACATGAGCGATGCCGGTGGCGCAAAGTCTCGCAGGGTGACACTCGCTTGAACAGACCTTCCTCGCTAGTTGTTTGAGTGTGAGTTCAGGATGCGCGACGATCAAATGGAATTTCATATTTAGCTGATGAAAATCTATAGGACTGTATATCATTTCCAACCCACAAGCAGTTCGTGCCAGCAGCTGCAAAAACTTCCGTGTATCACAGAGCGCCAGAAACCACGTGGAGCAGTTGAAAGTGGAGACATAGAGATCGACCAAGTTTTGTTCATCTCATCACCGCTTTCTGCAAATCTCCAAGTGACAGCTTGTGCAAATTCTCGTTGTTGTCAGCGCAGAACTTGAGCGCGTTGCAGTACACATCGATCAGCTCGATGCTGGATCCTTGCCGCCTCTGTTCTGCGAGCCACTTCTGGTGAAATCCGATGGATATGGTCACGCCCTCGTCGCCTTTGCGGTTGGCGTTCACGTAGCACATCTTGAAAGCTCGGAATGAGGCTTTTTCGCTTTTCACTCCGGCTACTAGATGGCCGGGATGATTGCCAGCGTCATTCCGTGGTCCTGGCTCTCCATCGTCATGGAAGCGCCACGTAAAAGCTGCTGAGTGGTTGGCGATGTCTATAGTGTTGTTCTGGTGGATGTTAGTGTCGGCTCTCTTATTGCCACAGAAGGGGTGTTGAACTCACCACACAAACGCTCTGTTCGCGTAATAGCGTGATACTTTTGAAAGTCTGAAAGTGAGCCCTGGGAATGCGATTAGCAATTTCAATGTTGTGGTGAGGTATGCGAACACACATACCACAAGCTACTCTCAGCTACCGCAAGGAGAACAGAGTTTGGATGGTAACCACCTGTCACAGCACGCACGCCGCTGAACTGCGGGTCTGCAGTTCGCAGCGAGATGCAACGATCATAAACTACGGAGCCACGTAGGAACGCTGGGTCCTGCTGGCCAAAGTAAAGAGCCAAGCTTAGTGCATAGACTGCCTCGGAGATAAGTGGTATCGTCATGCCGGTTTGTACAGTGAGTTTGTTGAACGGCGCCGCGACTGACCGTTCTACACCAAGCATATCGAGTCGCTCCTTTGTGAGCTCTTGAGGGTTCACCAGAACCTGCTGCTTGAGGTCCCAGTCAGCACCGTCGCCATGCTTCATGGCAGCGTCTTCTTTCTTCCAGTAATCGAGCTTGTACTGTGAATCGGGCTCGGCAGGATACCGCTGGATGAAGTTGGTGTATGAAGGATAGGGCTCCAAACTTTCGTCTTTGTATGCTTGGGTTAGTGTCTCGAGCATCTGGGCTCTTCCTTGTCCTTCGGTGAATCCGTGCGATTCAATGAAAGTCATTTCCAATTCCTCTCCAATCTTGATGACAAAGATCCTAGCTGTTCTGGTGCCGGGATGGTGTTTGCAAGAGGCAAGACGGCTTTCCATTGCTGTTTTGGCTTCGTCCTCAGTCACGAATTCGAGCTGTTCAACGCAGCTGGCGGCAGATGGGTCTAACTGGAGTGTGACCCATCCGAGTCTAGGATCTTCGGCCAGCGCCCAGCGAAGCGATTCTTCATGTGTTTGCAATTTGTCCAGCGCTTGGACCAGTTGCTTTTGGTCTGTACCCTTGCTCATTCGGTACCTGTTCATCTGCCACATGATGTCTGTGTCCTTGTGATCGCCCAAGAAGATGTCGAAATACATCCTCTGGCTGGCAGAAAGCGGGAAAGCGTCTTCAACGGTGGAAGGCTGCACCCCAGCTCGTTCACAGATTTTCTGTAGATCTTCTTTGCCATTTGGTAATAGTGAGAATGCGGAAGGTCTAAGCGTGTCTTCATCTTGGACATGTCTTCCAGATCCTTGGCGGGCCATTTCGATGACCGTTTCCACTGAAGGAAAAGAGAACATGGTTGCCATATCTAGCTGACAACCATGGACTCTCTTCAAGCTGGAGACTATCTTGGCCAAGCCAAGGCTGTCAGCCCCAAGTTCAAGCAGTGTCGCTTTTGGTTGTGCCTTTGCTTGTCCAGATCGCAAGTTCAAAGAACGGTCAATGAGACTGTAGACATCGATGTCAGTCGACTCTTGAAGACGGCCAGGAGTCCCAGAGCTGTCGCTGGCGAACTTCTTGGACAGATTCTTACGTTGGATCTTGCCCGTTGGGCCTGATGAGGAGATATAGTGTTAGCGTACAAATTTTCGGGCATAGACAATAATGTCACAAGACTCCTACCCTTTGGAATGGATCCTTCGCAGAAATGAATGCGTTTCGGGATCTTGAACTTTGCCAGGCGGGTTTCGAGCAGCCCTTGCAGGCTTGCTTCATCCAGTCCGGATCCATCTTTCAGCACCACAGCTGCCTCAATCTCCTGACCATAGAACTCATCTGCTACAGAGAACGAAGCGGCCTCATTCACGCCATCAACAAGCATCATAGCTTCATCGACCTCAACTGGGGATATTTTTTCGCCTCCACGGTTGACCATCTCGGACAGTCGACCGATCAATGTCAATCGGCGCTGTCCATCAGTCGATAAGACGCCATGATCACCAGTCTTGAACCATCGCGCTTCATTACCTCTTTCGTCTCTTCCGTGCCAGAATGCGTCCTTGTTCTTCTCCGGGCTTACGCCTTCGTAGCCATTCATGACATTTTCGCCGCAAACGCTGACCTCGCCTTCCTGGCCAAGCTCACAGGCCTCGTTACCATGATCCCAAATGCACACTTTTGTTGTGCCTGACTCCGGGCCAACGGTACCCGATGCGAAAGATTCCAGCCGGTTGCTGCACATCTGATGGCTGGCTTCCGTCATTGCGTAGGCTTCGATGATGGGGCAGTTGAACCGCTCACGGAGTGCCTTGAAGACCGTCGGTAGCAAAGGACTAGAGCAAGATCGCATGAACCGGATCTCAGGTCGAGGATTGGCTGGAGCGGCCAAAAGGGTCTGAAGGATCGAGGGTGTGCCAGTCACCCAACTGCACGCGTGTTTGTTGTAATCGGTCCATGCGCAAGAGGCGTTCAGTTTGCCTTCCGCAGGAATGACGATGCTGCCTCCAGTGGTCAAAGGTGCCAGAAGAGCCGCAACGATGCCATGAATGTGGAACAGAACTTGTAGAAGGTAAGTTCGATCCTTAGCCGTCAGCTTGTATGTCTCGGCCACGTTTTTTGCACCTCTCATCAGATTTGAATGCCGCAAAGGAACAGCCTTTGGCTTTCCCGTCGTGCCAGAGGTATGCAAATAGAGTGCAATGGAGTTGTCCTGATTCAAGGGAGAAGGTGATGGCTCGGAAGATATGGAGAGCTTAATATTGATCTCAACAACATTGAGGTCGATCGACGCCTCCTTCAAGACAGCTTTGACTTTGTCATCACCTGGCAGAACTAGCACTGTCTTGATGTTGAGGTCATCGAAAAGATTCTGAGAACTTGGGGTCAGCTTGCTATGTATCCATGCTTCGTAAATCTGGACTGCGTACTCTGAATTCAGCCGCAGTATATGATGGGTTCAGCGGGGCAGTGGCAGCACCCTGGGCCCACGTCGCAAGCAAGCCAACGATTAGCTCCAGACTGTTGGGCATTACCAGAGCGACATTTTCGCCAGCTCTGATACCCGTTGTGGTCCTTGCCATATCGACAACACGCCTCAGCTGAGCATAGCTGACCGATTCGTCTTGTCGGCCCAAGTCAACGGCAGCAACGCTCGTGCCATCCTGAGTGTCTGGATTGCTAAAAACAGCTTCGTAGATGTTTGCGGAAGTTTGAGGCATTGGCGGATGTTGGAGATTCGAACACAATGTGGTATTAATCAACGAGTGCAGAGGCAGTGACAGCCAGTGTGCGACTGCTCAAGTTAGGTATACGATCATGTCCTGGTGCTAGAACTTGCCCCATCTTGTCTGCTTTCCTAATGCGGTAGTGTGATGTCAACGTCGATAATCGTGTTCTTTCTCTTTAGTACAGACGTTTTATGGAGACCAGACCAGAAGAATGACAGTGTTGTGGGCCGAGATCTGCAACGATCGCCACTAGTCGACGATCTGATGATCATCCGTCCCGCGTCCCGATTCTGCGGGAGTACGGTATCCGAGACTGGGCAACTTTTTACCGGATATCATTCAGGGGACAGACGGAAGTAGACAATGCACAAACGCTTCGATTTCACACCGTTCCGACGATCTTTCTATGCTGAGGAAATGCAATCAACAACAGACTCTTGAACCTCTCCTTACCGGTTATGTGACACGGCAAGTCGCTGATGTTGTGATTGTGTCGGTCGGCATCTTTCAGAGCTTGGATAGTTTAGGAGGGTCGGAATAAAATATGTGTTGCTATCTGCGGGAACTATGAATCGAAAGGTGATACTATGCACGTCATGATCTGTTGTCCTCCGTTGAACTGCGCGTCGACCACATCATGCTAACTGCAAAGTCATTGTCTACTACGACTGAAACCTCCACAGTTGACACCACTCGAGAAATCGCGTTAATCGCTCACTTTTGAACTATGTGCGGCATCAGCGCTGTGTTTGAGCTGAAAGGTGGCAATGTCAACGCTCGTGGTGTTGATAACGGATGCGCAAAACTGGCCGCGAAGCTCGATCGTAAGTTATTCAATTTGATGTCTCTTCACAAGGGTCGGATAGTCACTGATACAACTTGCCGACAGGGAGTGTCGAAACGCAGCGCCATCGTGGACCTGATGCGAAAGGCGTATGGGTCTCTCACGACAGACGTGTAGGCCTTGCCCACGTGCGGCTCTCGACAAGAGACCTCAGCTCCGCAGGCCACCAACCTTTACATAGTCCTGGCACGGCGGACGATATTCATGTTGTTGTCAATGGCGAGCTGTATTACGAACCGGAGCTCCGCAAAAGCCTCGAACAGACATATACCTTCACCAGCACGTCTGACTCGGAAATGGCTATTGCATTGTACAAGAGCTACGGCACCGCTTTTCTGGATCAACTTCGCGGCGAGTTTTCTCTGGTCCTCTATGATGGCAAGAATCAAAGACTGGTTGTGGCTAGGGACAGATTTGGAGTGAAGCCTCTGCACTATGGAGTATTTGATGATCAGTTGTTGGTCGCAACTCAGTGTAAAGGCGTGATCGAATTGTTGGAGAGCAGGGAACAATTGCGCTGGGATGTCAAGTGTGTAGCGCAAGGTGGTGGACACTATGGCAGCCGAACTCTGTTCAAAGGCATCAAGAAAGTCCCACCTGGTCACGTTCTTGTCGTTCACCAAGACTGCGAAGAACCATTCGAATTCAAACCATACTGGCAAACACGTTACCCAGAGAACTCGGGTCACACTGATGTTCGCCCTACAGAACAGCTCACAGAGAAGCTTCGAGCAGAACTTCTGGAAGCCGTACGCCTTCGCCTCGTATCCAGCGATGTACCCATTGGTCTGCTCCTCAGCGGTGGTGTTGATAGTAGTGCGGTCGCTGGTATGGCCACTCATCTGTCCAAGTGCAAATCTCTGGCAAGCGACAGAACTGCCCTCCCACTGCCGACTTGCTTCACTATTGCCTTCCCTGACGACGGCGATCTGGATGAGTCGGCCATCGCAGCCAGAACAGCCGAGCATCTTGGACTGCCCATCGAGAAAGTCATTGTCACAGAGCAGATGCTTGCTGATGAATTCGAAGAAGCAGTCTGGCTGGGTGAGATTTTGCTCTGGGATCTGCAGAATGTTGCGAAGAAAGTGTTGAGCAAGTACATCTCCTCGCGAGGGTTTAAGGTCGTATTGAACGGTGATGGGTCGGACGAGCTATTCGGCGGCTACAGTTTCTTCGCCTTAGACCGATTGGAGGACGACGACAACTATCGCGCAACACAGTTCCAAGAAACAACGACTAATCAGCGCAAGTCTGCAAGAGACCAACAAATCAAGAAAGTCAAATGGTATGGCATGGAAAGCTCCCTTGATGATGAACAGAGTCCATACGCCAAAGCCCTCGGCCTACCACCAGCTTTCTGCAAACTCGCAGTATCAACACACCATGACTGGCTCCAGCGGGAGTTGAGATCGCTCGGTGACCCGTTCGAAGCCATACATGAGGCCTTCACGCCAGGAGAGATCGAAGAAATGGCAAAGCTCCACCCGATGCATCGTGGGATGTGGGCATGGCGTAAAACGTTCCTCCCAAACGTGGTTATAGCAGCGGTTAGTGATGGCGCTGAGATGGGTGAGTGTTCCAATCGTGACCCTCTGAGGATCGAATTCATTTTGCACTAGAAGGCTAACAACTCAATCCCAGCCCACTCCGTTGAAAGCCGCCCGCCATTTCTCGATCATGTCGTTGCCGAACTCGCATCAACATTCTCGGTAGACACGCTGGTGCATCTGGCAGGCAACGAGAAACCCACTGAGAAGTGGATATTTCGCGAAGCAGTCAAACCATACGTGACCGACGAGATTTATCGCAGACGCAAGCAGGCATTTGCTGCACCATTTCGCTGGAAGAAGGGCGGACCGCTTCATTCCAAGCTGCTGTCACTAATCTCACGAGAAAACGTTGAAAAATTGGGCTTTGCAGATTGGAGCGTGTGCGAGGACCTTGTTGAAAATTGTTTTGCCGATGGCGATGAGTTGCTTTTTAGGAAGGCACTTTGGCTGGCACAGATTATCTCTTTTGGCCTCCAATTCGATATCCAGACTTGGAAGTCGGACAAGGGTTTGGTCGTGAATGGTGGGTTAGTAGGTGCATGATAGATTTCTACAGACAGATCTAGATGCAGGTATCGGTTTGGGTGTGTTTTGAAATGTTCGAATCGTGGCTTCCTAAAGCTTGGAGAGTTTATGCAATACCTACTGTTCTAAAAAACGATGCAAGGACTCATCTTTATCTCACAGCTTGATGCGGATTTAACTTTAAGCCCTCTCTGCTGATCCGCCTGCTGCTGCATCCGTCTCCAGCTTCTCCTCCAGTCCACAGACATCGAAAATGAGCTTCGGCTTTGCATTCGGCGGAAGACCCGTTACACCCTCCACCTTCAACCTCTCTAACGTTTGTCGGATCGCAAGGAAAGCAGGGCCGAGACACGCAAAGGAAAAGATCATGATGCGGAACCCCATTGCTTCTGCTTCTGCCGTAGTGATGACAGGCGTCGCACCATGCTCGACCATGTTGAGCAGCAAGGGCATAGGAGCGAGATCCTGTACCGCTTGGCGAGCCATATCTTTGCTTGTGACCCCTTCGAGCTGGCCAACATCTGCACCCGCTTCTTGCGCAGCTCGAAGCCGGCGTATCGCTTCGTCGTATCCATGTTTTTGCAATGCATCGGTGCGCCCGATGATTACGATGTCGCTTCCAATCTTCTCCTTTGTGAGCTTCGCTGCCCGAACACGGATGATGTATTCTTCCAAACTGACGACCTCTTTGCCGTTCAGATGCCCGCACCGCTTTTGGAACACTTGGTCTTCAATGTGGAATGCTGCCACACCTGCACGAGTGTACTCTGTCACTGCGCGCTCAATCATCATCGGTCCGCCGAATCCGGTGTCCATGTCTGCTATGAGCGGTGTCGTGACATCCAGGCCTGCTATCATTTCAGCGTTGGCTCGCATGTCCGCTAACTGAGCGAGCCCAAGGTCTGGCTGCCCTAATCTGGAGGCTGTTGTGCCTGCTCCAGTCTGTCAAAGCAATGTTAGTGAAGAATCTGGCACTGATGATATCTTGATTCACAATCATCAAAGACTTACCATGTACAATGCATCAAATCCGACATCAAGAGCAATCCTCGCGCTCAAGCCATCGTACACTCCTGGGCAAATAGTCAACCCACGACCCGACTCCAGTGTTTTTCTTAGGCGCAACGCTGGCGATTCATGTTTGCTCAGTGCGGTAAGACGTTGTTGCATGCCGGCTGTAGTTGATCAGGTGGATGTGAGAATGCTTTGCCGCCGTGGTGAGTAGTAACAGAAACCATGACCCAGAACTTCCAACGATGACTTGTTTGCTCCTGCACGTAAACACGGTTGCACGCATTGTTGCAATTATCGATCGCTGCACAATGATGGCCTGAGCCCTGACGGTCCGATCGGAATCGAATAAAGCTTTGTGTGGGTCCCTTAGCTAGATGATCGCCGTGCTAAGGAACGTTCCTCCCGAGCGGTGAGGCCTCTCCGGCTCGGCAGCCCTCCTGACTTTCAATTTTCCCGTTCAGACATTGTACAATATCCTTTTCAGGCTGCTGCACGAATCTTGATGATCTCTGATGACGATGGTGTTACGAACGCCGCTCTCCGCTCCGCCCATCTACGATGCCGTCGAAACCGTTCGAATTGAGATTCCCCGTGATGTGTGAAAACTGCTGCCTGCGTTGTCTGTGTGAACCAACACGAATATGTCGACGAGCGATAGCGGATCAAAGGGCGAAGACAGTGACAAACGCAAATCACAGCATGATGAGCCGACCGCAGCAGTTGATCCTCGGCAGTGGCCTACGAAGCTGCGCAGAAGAGCAACAATCACGATGGGCATGTTTGCATTCCTGGAGCCCTTCGCTTCATCTATGATTGCACCTTCTTTGCCGCTCATAGCTGAGGAGTTTGGTATAACCTCATCTGTCGAGCGCAGCGTAAGTGCAAGAGCTCACATTAAGTAATTTGACACCGAACACGTTCGCTGACCCACACAGCTTGTCCTTTCATCGTTCCTTTTGCCCTACGCATTCGGGACTCTCCTGTTGGCGCCCATTTCGGAGAACGTTGGACGCAAACCCACTTTGTTAATTTCAGCTGGCTTCTTCCTAGTTTTCACAATTGCGTGTGGTTTTGCTCAAAGTAGCGCACAACTCATTGTCTTCAGAGTCCTGGCGGGCTTTGGAGGCTGTGCCCCTTTGGCCTTGGGTGCTGCAGTCGTGGGCGATTTGTACCTTCCTGGAGAACGGGGATCGGCTATGGCTCTTTATATGGGCATGCAGCTTGGAGGTCCTGCGGTAAGTGCACGTACGTCATATGGGATTGTATTCATCGCTGACCTCTGGAGAAAATAGATCGGACCCATTGTCGGAGGGTGGATTTATCAGACCATCAATAGTTGGCGGTGGACTTTCTACGTTTGCGCCATTGCTACAGCAGTGGTGCTTGTCACAGGAACCCTGACTCTGCCCGAGACTTACGCACCGAAGCTGAATCGGACGAAGAAGACTACGCTTTTGCACAGAGTACGCACGCTGGGAAAGCCGTTCATTCTCCTAGGTACACAGCCCATTATCCAGGTGCTTGCAGCATATGCCGCAATCATCTTTGGCACTTACTACATATTTCTCACGACCATAGTTGGTGTGTTCAGAGATGATTACAGGCAACCAGTGGGCATCGCCTCGCTCCATTACATCGCGCTGTTGTTGGGATTTGCCACCAGCATTGCAGCCAGCGCTACAGCGATGGATGCGCTCTACCGTCATTTCAGCAAAGATCATCCGTTACCAGAGGCGAGAATACCTTATTTGGGCGCCAGTGGCACGTTCCTCCCATTCGGACTACTTCTGTACGGTTGGACAACGGAATACACCGTGTTCTGGTTAGTGCCGGACATTGGGCTGTTCTTCATCGGCATGAGCATTGGGCCGCCTCTCGCTGCGATCCAGCATTATATCCTGGACTGTTACTCGAGTAATGGATTTGCCGCCTCGGCTCTTGCCGCCATGAATGTCGCGCGCTTCCTCGCGGGCTTTGGCTTTCCTCTGTTCGCGGACGAATTGTACCATAGTCTCGGATTGGGTTGGGGTAATTTGCTGCTTGCTCTTGTTGCTATGGTTGTTGGTTGTCTCTCGGTATCGTTGTGGAAGTTCGGTCCCAGGCTAAGGGAGATTAGCTCGCTTACAGAGACCTAGTGCGCCATCCTGCTCAAGAAGCGAGTTTGTATAATCTCACATGGTCAGTGGTCTTTTGCACGCATTTTACTTTTGTGGGTGTGCCGGGGGAACAGGGTGGTCGATAACAAATCGGATTGCCAAGAATTGGTTGGTTGATTGCCAAGAAAGCAACCAATCTTAGACTCTTATAATGGCAATCAAACAATCTAAGTGAGGTAGATTGATTGGATTAGTTAGACCCCTAGTATGAGTAGGATCCTAGTGTTTTTGATGTAAGTGAATGCATTTCATCTAACCCTTGGAGACCCTAACCCTAACCCTAGATGTATGGGATTAGCCGTTAGCCAATCAGAGCGCATCCTAGCCGCATCCGAGACCTCCGAGACCTCCGCAGCTAGCCTTCGTGAGCTACAGTAGCCTTCGTGAGATACGCGCTTTCAAGAATACACCTTTTTCTTTGGCCAAAGGCCCCTATACTCGCAACCAATCCAATCAATCTCAATTCACTTCGCAACTAACCGATCCGAGAGCCGCTTAGTAAGCAATCAACCAATCCGGCTCCGCCGGATTGGATTGATTGGTTGTCGACCACCCTGCGGGGGAATCATATATGGCTCAACAGTGCTGATGTAAAGGCCCTGCGCCAAAGCTTGGCTTGCTCTGTTATGAAATTGCTCAGTCTCTGTGTTTCTGACTATGTGACTACATGTAACACAATGCTCACTTGTACTTGTTTGAGGAACAACCTGGTTGGTCAGGACTCAGAGCTTTGCTTCCTCCGGCTTTGGTATATATTCTTGGCCGAGGAAGATTTTGCGATCGATGATAGCCTCTGCTTCCAAGTTGGCATCATATTGCTGCAGTCGGTCCTCTCCTGCGACCCTCATCGATATGTAACGGACTGCGACACTGGAAGCAACCTCCTCCCTGTCCGAGGTGGCATCGAATAGCAGCAATGATCCAGCAGCAAGGACTTCGAGATGCTCTAGAAGCCAGCGTCCGCTGTATTCGAGCTGCGCTGGGCTTGACTTGACCCGTGAAATCAATCGCAGAAGCGTGTCTACTCTTTTCTCGATAGCAGCACATTCCTTTGGAAAATTCGCACGGCATAGCTCAAGCACATTCCTGACCCACGGCGCGAAAACATCTTCGACGATCCGCCCTCTTGCAATACGCTTGTCTTTCAGGATTCGGCCTACATCGTCTGCCATGACGCTAACAGTGCCCTCCCAGATGGTCTGTACAACAGAGTCCCGGAAGAGTTTCGCAAGATTCAGAATGCCTCCATCTTCGTGGTTCTCGCAGTAGCCAACTCCTCCCAGACTTTCCATGTTCGCACGAATGCCAGCGACGGCAGAAACGCTGACCTGTGCTTTCATTACAGGAGTAAGCAATCTGAGAAGGGCGCTTGCCGTCTCGATATCAGGAATCAGGGTGGCGCTGGGCGTGCTTTTCATGATGTCGACGCCCTGCTCGACGCAGCCCAGTAGAGCCACGCCGAAAAACGTGAGAGACATTGCCCCTCGGTACTTGACCGTCTCTGAAGCCATCCAGTGATTGTGCTGCAAGTTTTGGTGCAGATAGGCTCCACGAGTCTTTCGCGCAATGGTGTATGCTCTGCTCACTGCGAGGCCGCGAGACCAATAGGACACACTGCCAGCCGCAGTGTAAAGACGAGTGATGTTGAGAATGGTGACTATCTCCTGCACACCCTTACCTTCTTCGCCAAGGATCCACCCACGGGCACCTTTCAGCTCGAGCTCAGCGGTAGGAAGACCCTTGGTTCCCATCTTGTTCTTCAGCCTTTGAATGCGGATACCATTGAGCTTTGTGCCAGTGGCTGTTTTTCGGCGCATTGGTACGACGAAAGCACTCAGACCCTTGGTAGTCTGCGCTAGCATCATCGTCATATCTGAATCTGTGGCACTACTGAACCACTTGAAGCCGTTGATGGACCA
The DNA here is from genome assembly GCA_037042865.1 of Epicoccum sp. F181. Lineage (NCBI taxonomy): Eukaryota > Fungi > Ascomycota > Dothideomycetes > Pleosporales > Didymellaceae > Epicoccum > Epicoccum sp. F181. Next base: position 1,807,730 of record JAJSLS010000008.1, read on the forward strand.
CGGCCCAAGAGGCTGTCCGAGAACGTCCTGGCCGTCCTGGCCAGTACTGCCGGTTAATCTGGTTAATCTGGTTGCGACAGTCTCTGTACCTCGGACATCGCTACCACCTGACCTCTCGGTCATCCATTGTCCACTGGTCCACGCTTGTTCGGGTTCGTCGCTGGTAAGTCGGCGGTAGTATTCCTTGAGAACAGCATATCGTCCTCGTTGGTCACCATCGGGACTGCCCAAGTGTTTTGCAAGTAGGCTTGCAGCGCCATCGGTCATGGCCATCGGACACATCGTCAGGGTGGCTGTGTGGTGCCAATTGTGGCCGAGCAGGAATTGATGCAGGCGGCGGTTGTGGGAGGTAATGGAGTTATCGTAGGCTGTCTTGACAACCCCAGCTCGCACGCCAATGGTTTTGAGCGCCTTCCAGCCGCCACAAGTGACCAGCGGATCAATTTCATTGATCTCGCCAAACGTCGTGATCGGACGAAGGTATGGCGGTACAGTCTCTGCCTCCAGAGCATGATCCAGCACTTCAGGCCTGAGAACAGTACGGGACATGTCGTGCATTGACCTTCCGACCGCATTTTGACCGTGGGCAGGGAGGTATTGTTTGACAAGTCTGGATAGGATTACATCGTCGGTTGCTTCGTCCTGACTGGAGGCATGGCCTGCAATCGTGTACTGCGGTTGGACCTTGGGTAAAGTCTGGAAAAAGCCAGTTGTGGCCGATGATGGTACAAGCGAATCGGCCATGCTGGTGATGACTACGGATCTCCAGGAAAATGGTCACTGGTGACAGGAGCCAAGATGTGAGGACGGCATGGTTGTTGTTGATGCTCTGCCCTCTGCGCTTCGCAAGCAAAAGAGACTTGATGTAAGCTACTGCATCGATATGCCTCGGCACATTGTGCAGTGCCGTGAGTCCCCAGCGTGATGTCAATAACGGTCCCCTTGGTCCAGTCTAGAGCTGGAAGCGGGGTCTGAGCCGACAAAGCGAGGCAAACTGAGTCTTTTATCTTTGTGTGTTTTACAGCTTCATGTTGTCGCGACTCTTTGCAACACAACATGCCGGTCACGGTCTGTCGTAGCAGCTAGAGGAGCCAAGGATGGACGACGAGACTACATTTCTTGGATGCGGGGCCGCGCCTCCAGCATCGCGCATCGACAAATCGTAGAGTCACATATTCTTCTAATATGTCCTCGCGACTGCTTCGCAGATGCACTGCAACAGCCAAACAAACCAGGCGTCAGTCGCCAGAATTGGCAGGCTGTTCACATAGGCAAGCGAAGATGCAACCAAACATCGTTGGCGCTAGGAGGCAAGGGAGCGCATGTTAACCCTGAGGACGTAGCGAGAAAGAAACGTTGCTTCAAGGTAATGCTGGAACAATGACAACCGCAACAGGAAGAACAGGAGAAAAAGCTTGTACGCAGAGCGATGGCTGAGCACGGAGTGGCGTATATCGATCTTGCTCTCTCGCCTCGGTGTGCGACACTAGTCTCCAGACTGGCGTCCTAGTAACGCCTCCTGCAAAAGTTAATGGAAATGCGCGCCACGGTTCCAATGTGCTCTTATGGTGTAATACGAAAGCAAGTCTGACACTTAGGGCATCAACAGGCATTCATATATTGCGGCGTAAGGACATATGTTGAAGATAAGTCGAGCTACTAAGGCCAGGCGTACCATCAGGGCGTACTATCAAAACGTACCATTGAGGCATACCGCCACAATATTCATCACGAAAGTGTATGGTTCAAGTGAATCAACTAAGCGAAGTCTTCAAGCCTCAGATAGACCTTGCGCGCTGGGGAAATTATGAAGGAAGTGGTTGCATCCAAGATTTCCAAAGTCTGTGGTATGAGTACTTGGGTGGTTCAATGACCGGGGCATGAAATAGTCAATAGTGTCACGCCGCGCATGTATCGTACTACCCATCGCAAAGACAGTTGGATGCATACTGTTAGTGACCGAAGACACTTAGCTTGCGCACGACATCACGTCCGAGACGCCACCGGATGGTAATATCTTGCCTGAAGCACCAGTCCATGCTGCGTACGCGGTCCCGCACACTCCACTCTTCTCCCCTTCCAGTATAGGCAACGGCTTCAGCCGTAGAATGCACCAGATCGTATCATCGAGCACAACAAGAGCATTATCATCGATACAGCTGAGAGGGAAAATTGGGCTTCGGTCAGAGGCCGAGGTTCGAGCTCTCGCCGTCGCAGTTGGACAACCTTGAGCGCGGTTTGGAAAACGGGAAGCCTCCTCTGTGGTCTCTTCGGGAGCATCAACTTTGCTACGACTTCGAAGCATTAGGCTGAGAAGGCAAAATCGTCTCGCGCATGCCGAGTGGGGTTCGGGAGGATTTCGTTGGATCTTGGTGAATCACATCAGGGAAGAAGTTTCCGACTCTTGCAAACAAGCTTTTCATATCAGATGAAAGGGCTGTATCCGAGAAACGACAGATATGCAAATCTGGGAGCACAGTGGTCAAGCACACGGAACCAGAGCTCGACGGTAGCGATGAATGTGTTGCTTCAGCTTTGGAACAGCCACGTTCACGGTGCTTTCGCTAGCAAAGGCTGTAGAATCATGTCTTTGAACCAAGGCCGGTATTCGGTTTGAGTCCACTCCATCAAATATTGTAGTGCTGCAACCACGGCTTGTGCGTCAATTACGTTTTTGGAAAAGCCGATGGAGTAGCCAGAGAGTAGGCGAGCACCATCAACGTGATCTTCGAAAAATAGACAGGTCCAGTCATGACCTTGCACGACAAGTGCTGGTAGGACAGGTGTGGCGGGCTTGACCTTGCACGCTGCAACAACGAGCATGATTCTAAGATCATCTCCGCACCGCCTTCTTTCCAAGACGACTTGATGAGCGTCAAACTGACAGCGTTCCTACAGCCCAAGCGAAAGGCTCTAGCAGACAGGTTGTATTCAAAGCTTGCAGTGCCGCCAATGACAGGATTGGTGAAAAGTTAAGCCAATCGACGCACGCCATACCGACATGCATATGATTGCTGATAGAATATGCACTGTAACCAAGATGCTCGCTGTCCTCGTGTCCACGTGTTGCGAGGGTTCTTTAAGGGTACAGCGCATCATCTCCTACTAGACTCATTGATACGACCGGGCTTTTGACTATACAAATTACTATCCTAGAATCCCTTTCCTTATTCCGATTTTCATCGTATGTTTAATATACAAAAACCTTCGAAACGTTTTAAGGAGTAATCTTAAAGTCTAATTTAATAGTAAACCTTTTTTATTTGCTTATAACTATTAAGCTTTTATTTCGTTAGTATAGTAGATTACTTACTCTTAGAAATAACTAACTAAGCGATAAGGTACGATCTTACTAGTATTACTTAATAAGTATTTATTAAAGAAATTAATATAACTAAAGACTTAATAAAGAACTTAGAAATACCTCTTATATAAATAATTATAATAGTATAGTATTTAATACTTTTCTCTATAATATATATATCTTTATATTATTTATACTATTATTAGGAAAATCGTTTATCTATAATAATACTAATCTCTACTACTATATCTTAGATAGTATAATACTTCTTACTAGTATACTTATTTAATCTCTATATCTTATAACTATATTTACCTTAATTCTAATAATAATTTAATAACTATACTATATATAACTATACTTATATTATAAAACTTACTTATATTAATATATACTATAATATTTTAATATCTAAGTAGAATTAGTATTATATAAAATAAATCTAATAGATCTAAATCTAATAGGCTCTCTACTAGTATAACTCTAATAGGATTTATATATAAGCTAAATCTAATATATAGGTATTAGATTCGATAATAGTAATTAGATTTCTAATTAAATTAATAGGAATTCGAATCTTATATCTAAGATAACTATATTATCTAGTAGTATTTAAAGTAGGTTCTATTAATTAGGATTATCTTATAGAGATTTACTAAGGCTCTTTACTAGAGAAGATATTTATTTATACTACTATAGATATAAGCTATTAGCTACTACTTAATTAGATAATATCTAATCTAGAGAAGAGGGTAAAATCTAATAATAGAATACTAGCTAGTACTATCTATCTATAGAGTATATATTTAATAGATATATTATTAGAAAGGACTAAAGGAATTATTAATAGGATTATTAGGTATCTAAGAAGATTGTATATAATATATTCTCTACTAGTATAATAACTTATAAAAGAGGAATAGTTTATCTAGTCTCTAGCCTAATCCGACTAGTCTTAAGTTAGTTAGAACGAGATATATATAGATTTATCTCTCTTTCTATAATCTAATCTTTAATATATATAGCTTATCTTTACTACTATCTACTAGG